>JASDDO010000001.1:195974690-197174690 GCA_030015575.1 Agapanthus africanus
TATCTGCACGGTGGACAATATCACGATCTTTGAGTTAGGCTGTACATCAACAGTCCTCTCAATCTGGCAGCCTCGATCAATGGCCCGATCATCCGGTGCAAAACCGAACACTCGCCTCAAAAAAGAGGTCACGATACAAATACTATACCTACGCGTTCCTATGTCACCAGAAAACATTATGGTCAGTCATCGTCCGTGACGAGCTCGCTCTGACTGCATCACTAGCAGCAGCTCAATCTGCGCTCAAACCATGGTTACAGGAACCTCAAGTAGGTATCGATGAAGATAGATCAGAGGAACGAAAGAAATCAACAGATCCAAAATGGATACATGATCATAAGGAGGAACGGAATCAATGAGAGTATGATCATTGGAATGAATAGAAGCACGGATATCAAGAATATACATCCTAAGGTCACTTAAGCGGAGTATCATATCGTACGTATGCCGCGAAACATACACACGGTTCGTTACTCTACTTGAGTTACCTACTCCATCAATCAGGGTCAACCTAAGTAACGAAAGTTCGGGTCTAATACCCCCCCCGCCCCCCCGTCAAGTCTAAGTTCCGTAAGGTCAAGCCTAGGTTCCGAAATATTTATATGCCCTAGACTCCGCATAGTCAAACCTAGACTCAAACCAAGGTTAAACCTAGTGCTCTGATACCAACTTTGTCACGACCCATAATTTAGCACGTGACCGGCACTTAAATCACCCAACGTCTAAAGGCGTAACGTAATTAAAGTAAGCCGAAGCCCAGAAAATCTAAACCTTTTTGCGAAAATAGTGGAGGTGCAGTTTTAAAATAAAGGTATAATGAAATAAAGTTTATCTATTAATGCATAACTAATGATATAAGAAAATGCAAGTAGAATGTTCTAAAGTTGAGAACATTTTTAGTCTTTAAAATTTTGGGCAGCACCTCCCTTGTATATTTTGAACCGAAACCACATATACATAACAATATAAAAGGCATCCCCAAGCGGGAGCTAGCTCTTCGCCAAATGGTGGAATCACAACCACGCAAGTAAGCAATATATATACGACACCCAAAGGTGAAGATCGGCACAGAAAGAATGATAAATAAAGCGAGACATCAAATCCCCAAGAAGCGAACATACAATCCCTCGCTCTAAGTTTCGCAACCACAAGTCCGTCTAAGTCCACTAAATATACAAAGTCTAGTTTCTGATTGATGAAGTTTATCTAGATACAATAGAAAATAATAAATACAAGAGTGGGCACGATCCAATGTGTCACACCTACCATAGCAAAACACCCGAATGCAAGCTGTGTGCCAGCGATACCGCTACTGATCCAAGCGGTCAAACCTGCAAGAACTGTGGCACAACGGGGGTGAGTTGCCAACTCGTGAGTAGAAAACATCAGCAGGTAGAAATCGAATAAAACAACGATTTCCTAGGTCACTATATCAAGAAGGTAATACTATGATATCTAAGGTGACCATGTATGCATATATGTCAACAATATAATCAATGCCAATGACATATACAAATAAGCATCTGAATCATAAGCCTATATGCAGGTGGATATCATCTACGTGTCCATCAACGACACAATCAATATGATGGAACCTGAGTGTCCAACATTGACACTCGAAACATCATGAAAGCATATGCATGTAAGTATGAGGATACCAACCTACGTGTGTCCATCAACGACACATCAAAATCATGGAACCTAAGTGTCCAATATCGACACTCGAAACATCATGAAACCCGTGTCCAGCATTGACACGTAAATCCTCATATCTCGGGCTCTGTCAGTCCGGATCGCCCCATGGGCTCCGTCAATCCGGATTGGCCTATATCCATCTCACGACTCCGGTCAGTATCCTCCGGATAACCGTCGGGTCCAAACCATCACCGGTAGGTAGTAGTCCCTCTGCCAGGCTCATCGTCTACTGCACAACATACGTTTCTTGCCCCGGGATACCATACCGGGTCCACCATGTACCCGCAAACGGATCGTTCATCTCCTCGAATCGGGTTTCTAAACCAATCTCAGAACCGAGAAAACTCATGGTGGACGTCTCGAAATATCATATCAAGAGAAACCGGGTTTTTAAAACAATACATAATTTCCTTTGAAATATAACCACGGTTCTCAAATCCAGAATCTCATGAAAACAACATCTCAATGCATATAATCATAAAGCATGATGTATGCAAACATAGAACAGAAATGTGAGCATAGCAAGTATATCATGCAATATAGTATAGTGATGTGAGCATAGCAAGTATATCATGCAACATAGCATAGTGATGTGAGCATAGCAAGTATATCATGCCAACGAGTCATGTGACAGTACTGAACAATTAAGAGTAATAGTATCATATAGCAATTTTACTGTGTAAGTGACATAACAATTACCGATGATGAAAGTGTGTGAGCCGGCAATCTGTGTAAGTGTAACATACGCATCATCGATAATTGTGTAGGTGTACTAGCACAGGTATATGTAATGCAGTGAGAATATCATAAATGTAGCAGAAAGTAAATCGTAAGTGCAATGTTATAAGGTATACGTATCTAATCTAACATCTACATAAAGGCTAAACTAAGCAATGTAGATAGGGATTAACAATATCTATAACATATCCGAGTCGATGAATCTATCAATCGGCAATCCAGCCTCACAGCACCACATACGGTATAATCCATCGTACGACATCCTCTAGTCAAGGGTATGGATCAATCATCTGATAAAACATCGCGTGCGGTAAACCATCGTACGACGGCAACAAACAGAATAGGGATTCTATCGACCTATACAACCATGAAGGTACGGATCTAAAGTCTCGTACGGTATATCACTCATTATTCTCATAAGTATAAATATCTCAAGTCACATATATATAAATTCATCTAAATCTCTTTTCGTCACATCAATATCTCACATCAAGTAATCTTGCATATACAACATATCTTATTAATCTCATAACACATCTATCTCAATTTCATCTTGTGTATATTTATCATATTTCAGTTGTATGTATGTATAGTCTCACACTTATTCTCCTGCAACTACAAATATATATGTCGCGATTCATATTCATATTTCATATTCTCATATATCAATCCGAGACATCCTTATCCATCATATCATTTCACACTAAAACCATTAACCATAACCTTAAGTTGTGGCATATATTATCTTCAATTGTAAATCACATATCGATTTCCATATCAATGGTTACGGGGGTGCTATACGCCATCCACCCAACTTCCCCCATAGATATAAATCTACTCACCTGCAATCTCCTCGCTTAGCCGAAGTCGATGTGCGTCATCGTCTTGGAATTCCACGCGAAGGTACCTACAATAATTACAAATATCGCATCGTTATGAAAACCAAGTCCGAAAACCGATACGGCTGCATTGCTTATAGGTTAGAACCTATAGCTTTCGAATGCTACAACATCCAAATAACCCTCGTCGTTGACGTATAAACGTCCAACGAACAAACACAATACGAAATACCAAAATTCAAGTTTAGAAATCGGAAAACCGAAATCAGCAACGAAGGAAATCACTCCCAGATTTCACCCGAGGCCAAACTTGGGAATTTTGCATATAGGGTTGCTCTAGATATCTGATAACAAGACCACTGAACAAAAATCACACAATTCCACTCTGATGTGGCCGCAATTTGCGGCCACAATAAATTAATCTGCGGCCAGAAATCTAGGAAATGAGCTCGGGTTTCTAGGGTAGGTTCCTGATTGCCTGCACGTCTCTCTGTAATCGCTAAATAATTTTTAGGGTTTCGGGGTAATAGCAGATCTCAGCATCCCATCACAAATTCCACAAAATACGATATCGGCCGATTCAAAGTTCGCGTTTTGGTTTCTAGTATCTGGTCCAGGTTAGGAAATCATCTCTAAAGTCTTGTAAACATCCACTACATCTCAATTCACCACTTACAAGTCAAGTCTTCTACTAAACCTCAACTTGGAAAATTCTAAGATCACTAATCCATACTTATTTAACTCTAAACTACCACTAGGATACATATAACATAATCACTTAACTAAAAGTGTAGGGATTACCTCATTTGGCAACTCAAGAATTTTCTTGAGTTGCTCAAAGTCTTCAAAATCCAACCTTGAAAGGTCCATAGGGTGTAGGATAAGGTGGGGATCATTTTTAGTGAAAGGGGTATAGGGTTTTGGTGAAGGATTGGAGATGCTTTCATGGGTAGAGGTGATGGAGGAGATGAAGAAGATGAAGGAGGAGTTGAGGAAATAAAATGATGAAGGAAAGAAATGAAGAAGGGTTAAGGGGGTAGCATGCCATCCCCTCTTTCTCTCTCTCTCTCTTGAGCTCATGCCCCATGTCAAGACTTTTGTCCCCCCTCTCTCTCCTCAATCATTTGTTCTCTTTTTCTTTTTCTCTTTATCCTTTCTCACTCACAAAAACTAAATACAATATGAAACAAACAAAATAACACAACATGCAACATAACATGGTGCACTAGCCATGATTAATTACAAATACGGATTTGGCATAATCTTGATTAGTAGTGCACTAATCGAGTTTAATTTAAACTTGCATATAATTAATTATAAAAATGCCCAAATCCGATAAATATATTTTTAAATGAATAAATCATTTTAATCTCCAATTATTTCACAAAATTGGTATATATTTATACCATTTTAAGAAAAAGTCTCTATTCGCAAATCGAATTGTTTTCGTGAAATATATTATTTTAATATTTAATTTCCAAAAATAATACTTTATATTTCTGAAATGTTACATATGTGATACAATATTTAGAATCCACGACAATTAGTTTTGAGAAAACTAGTTAGTGTTTTATAAATCTAGCGTTTTAGTCTCGGTTCATCGATTGCCACGGAGTTTCGATTCGGATCAAAACTTCGTCGCAATCGCGTATAGTACGCGAACGAAAGTCGGGAATCTTGTTGAATTATCCGACTGCTTATTGAAAAGAGTTTTCAGTTTGAGACTAAAATGTTGTTAATGATATATGCCCTAGAGGCCATTATTGTATCATACTGGTTTGTATATTACTTAATGGAAGCTTGGGATATTCACAGTTGTATTGACAGTCTTGCTCAAAATGGTAGTATGCTACTTGGTTTGTTTCTACCTTAATATGTGCATGTGTTTCTTTTAGCATATCGCTTATACATATTGGTAGAGCCCTTAGGATCTTTGCTTGATTACCAGCGTTGTGATGGCAGTCACACTAGTGGGGGCTGGGTAGTCTATAAGCACATCCTTATACAGGTCCTTATTTGTAGGATTATCGAGATGGGGCATCGATACTCTAGAGTATACTAGTGTATACGCTTCTCATCCCAGCAGGGGAGATGGTCTGTCCCACATCCATTAGTACATCGTACTGGAGATAGTATGCAGGTGCTCATTAGGTTATAAGAACACTGGACATGATTCGTCGGGAACTGCTGGTGGGTATTATACCTATCGTCAGGTAGCAGTTCGCAGGTGATATGAGTATAGCTTAGTCCGTCGACTTGACACTGCTACTTCGCCTCGAGTGTGTTCCCACTGTACTTTGATTACTACCCTACCACAGCTCAAAGGAGTCGTGCAAACAGGTAGTAGTTGGGTGCAGTCCCGAAGCACTTGGAGGCAGTGGCGGTTAGATAGGATTCGTCTCTCCCAGTATTGGGGGTTGATATCGCGCTGTGTTCAGAGAGCCATTACACAAAGTCCCTAGCCAGGGCAAGCGAGATTTACTGATAGGTATTCCAGTAGTTTCTCAGGGTGTTTTGAGCTACACTCCAACATGACTTATTGCGCTATTAGGGGCCTGACGATTACCGCCCCTAGGCCCGATATGCGATACTCTTAGACGAACAGACCGGACCGTATGGAGATTGTCACATACAAGCTCAGTAGGAGTTCGGATGAGTTTGCTTAACGGCTTTCTTATCGACAGATATCTGGGTAGCCATTACGTGCAGCTAGTACCGCTTGCGGCTTGTGGTTAAACCCACTGCCAGTGTACTGTCGAGTCTTTAGAGTCTCGCATAAAGAGTTTCCCTGCATCGGGCAAAAGATGTAGAGGCCGTATGGCTTTACGGCAGGGCTTCGATCACTTACGTGTACTTATGCACGTATGATGATCGGGTGGATAATACTAGTGGGCTTTGGTTTAAGCCGGATCCTAGTATTATATTGATGGATTATTTTCTTCTCATTGTATTTGTGTTTCTCGAAACACGGATACGGGTATATATATACGGATGAGAGGAGCATTCTTGTAATTACTCAAGATTGCTTTTAGAAGGAGGCACCTCATTTGGGTTTTGATCATTTGTTTGATTAAAACAATTATGAGGTGGAGGAAATGGATTATTATTTTTACAAATAATAATTGTAGCATGGCTACTTGGTTTGACTATTGAGGCTTGGGTTGACTTAGATATTTTTTTAGATATTTTGTGGCACTAGATATTTTGTGTGAGATATTTTCTTGACATGCTTATAGTCTAATTAAGTGAGCCAGAGCCATATCCATTATCATTGTGAAAAATACATTCTCTTTCCTCAAGCTCTCTCTTCTTCTTTCTCTCAACCCTTAATGTCTCATGAGTTGAGAAACCTAGGATTCCAAAAGACAAACTAACCCATCTTCTTTCTCTACATCACCTAGGTCATCTAGTTTAGCGAACTAGGTGCCCTAGTTACCTCGGATTTGAGGTAGGAGCTCGGACTATAAACTCTCGGGTGGATCCTCTTTGACTCGAGGAAGCCGACGAGGAAGCATCGATCTGTTACTGTTAGTTATATGTATGCCCTAGAGGCTATTATTGTACATGTGATGTATATTATAGTGGATGCTGGGATATATATAGAGAGGACTTTCTTGCTCGACATGATAGTATGCTATCTGGTTGCTCTTTGTCTTAACATGCAGACTTGTATTGTGATACTGTCTTGATCTCACATGTTGATAAAGCCCTTAGGATGTGTACTTAACTACCAGGACTATGATGGAGATCATACTAGTGGGGCCAAGGGTAGTCCACAAGTACATCGTATAATTGTTCCTAGTCGAGGGTGTATCGAGACAGGGCATCGATATTCCAGAGTAGACTAGCGTATACGCTTCTTGACCCATATGATGGGCGATGGATGATCCCACATCCATTGGTGTTTGACATCAAAGATGGTATACGGGTGCTCAGTGGATACTGGGTACACTGAACGGACTCGCCGAGAACTCCTACTTGGTATTATACCTATCGTCAGATAGCAGTTCTCTGGTGACACTGGTACAGGTTAGTCTGTAGACCCGAGATCGTCATAGAGTCTTATGTGCTTCCTACTGTGCTTTGATTTCCACCTTACCATGTTTAAGAGAACGTGTAAAATGGTGGCTTTTGGGTACAGTCCCGAATCACATGGTGGCAATGTGCGATAGGAGGGGATTCTTCTTTCCCGGTATTGGGGGTTGATATTGCGCTGTGCTCGATTGGCTATAACAGGAAGTCCATAACCAGGGCTGATATGGAGATTTACTGGAAAGTGTTATCGGTAGTTTCTCGACCCGTTGTGAGTCTCACATCGGCATGACTTATCGGTTACTGGGGTCTGACATTTACCACCCCTAAACTAAATATGCGACATATCAGACGAAAAGACCGGACTGTACGGTAGTGTTACGGACAGGCTTTATAGGAGTTAGAGCGGGCTTGTTTGTTGATCTTCTGATCGCTCAATACCTGGGTAGCCGTTATGTTCAGCCAGTACCGCTGACGGCTTGTGGGTGCCGTTATGATCACCACCTACTGCCGGCGTATTGACGAGTCTTTAGAGTCCTACACAGAGGTTTACTGGCTTAGGCAAAACGAAGTAGGAGCACATATGTGATATGTGCGGGACCGAGATTAATACGAGTATGTGATACCGTATTCTATTCTGACGATTTATGATATCTGTCAGTTATATGAGATATAGCCGGGTTATCGAATCAAGTGTTGATTCGATAAGTTGATACAAATAATATTAGTCGGTCATATGAGATATAGCCGGATTATTAAATCAAGTGTTGATTTAACGATTTAATGTATAATTATATATTTGATATATTAATTTACGTTAACTAATATTAGCTCACTTAAGTTTTTCTTTTTCTCACTTATGCATTTAATATATATGTGATATATATTAATTGTATTTTTTATTGTGTCATGCTTGATGCCACATGCTACATGGGTATATGAGACTCACACCATGCTCATGATAATGTAGGGTTTATTTATTTAGAGTAAATCAAATATTAGTTGGAAATTAGTCACATGGGTTAGCTTAGTGGAAGCTTGTAGAACCATTGACTTGGTCCACTAGTTTTGTCTTACACTAGATATTTATTAACCCAACCATTAACTTAAGCCACGGTTAAGTCTCTACATGAGTTATATGAGATATTTCTTGCCCATGGTTGCCATTCACTCTCTTATCCATTATTTGCTTCATCTTCTTCATTGAGCTCTCTAGCTTTCTCAAGGTGAAGTAAAAGAGTGAGAAAATTAATTCTAAAGTGAGCAAAAATCCCACTTCATCATCCTCTACTAGATTAACCATTTAGTTTAGGGTGTTTTCTTCACTAATCCCTAATTAGTGAAGAGTTAGCTTCGGTTGGTGTCTCCTCGACGTAGATCATCTTCAGCCTCGAAGATTTCGTGCAAGCTCGTTCCTTTCAACTTGTGGAGCCATTCTTGAGTCCTGAAGATCACTACTTGGAGCGAAGAGACTACTACACGAAGCTATTGAAGTGAAGGACCGGTCTACAAAGGTTGTATTCCATATTCACTTAGTTGTAAAGTTGTTTACACATTGTATTGTCTAAATCTCTAGTTAAGATTCTAGGGTTAGGGTTGTTTAGCATGGCAAAATTTTGAAAATTGCATGGATGATACCTCCCGAAACCTTGCTGTCGTGCTAGGCATTCCTACAGTTACGATCCTGGAGCCTATGATGACAAGGAAGACAACGAAGAAGACCCGAAGGACTTGTATCGTGAGGTATAACATTCTTACCGAGTAGTTAACCTCTTTACATAATTAGCTAGTTAGGGTTTATACAAGATCCTGGAGTTCAAATCGATGTTGCAAGCTTTGAAAATCGTTTTTTAAATATTCCGCCTCTCCGCGAACCCGCAGGGTGCGTGACATCGACTTACAGTGGTATCAGAGCCTACTAAACCCTTACTAGTTTGTTAGCAAGTAGTTAGAACTTCGATCGTTGGAAAACACGAAAACGGAACACCCGCACCCTCGAGTTTCTGTCGATTTTTAAAACTATAAGATTTTTTTCAGTGGAATGAAAATTCAGTGCAGCGTATCCTAAGAACACTGGAGAAAAACGACTCCCTAACTCGGCAAGACCACCGCGGAACCGTGGCGAATCGGTGCGATTCGCCGCCATTCCGCGGCCGAGTCGACTCCGAGTTGGCTCGTTTTTCCACAGTGTGTCTTACATTGGGTGTTCTATCTTCTTGTATATTTGGTTTCTACCCAGAATGTTCTGAGTGCTGATTTGCACTTGGAGCAGACACAGAAAATAGTTTTCGATCGAAATTCTAAGTACTTTGGCTAATCGGGTTTTATCTGTGTTGTGATATATATGCTGAACGTCCGCTAATCGCTATACGCCGATTAGTGGGGGTTGCACATATCTGTGATCTGTTATGTTGGTTCGTGTATATGAACTTATTGGATCGTCGTGGATGAATAGACGGGAATGTGAGATGAGCGTTTTCATTCTTTCATTCATTGTAAATTGTAATTTGATGTAATATTATTTTGCAGTCGCACATCCGGGTTGAGGTTGTAGCCACCGTTGTATATTATTTTTTTTACTGTTTTCTGCTCCTAGGATAAACCCAAGGTGGGGTGCACAAACTACCGGGTACTTTGAAGTGCTGAGTGGCCTACTCATTTTACTGAGGGGGGTTGCTTTGCTTTGGATATTTGGCGGGTAGTTTTCCATATCCGTAGGGGTCTGGGGTAGGGTTTGGCTATTCATCACGACCGTGGAATCCGTCTTTCGTTACAGGCTTAAACGAAACGCGGTATTCCTAGTATATCCAATGTGTTCATCTGTGATCCGGAATGCCTATTATTGCGTGAGACGAATGGTTATTATTATATATGTATTATATAATAGACGTTGCTTATGTTTTGCATCCGCGCTAGTCCAGCCCCCAGCTCCGGCGTTAGTTAACTAACCTAACGGTGTAAGACGGGGCCCCGTGGCGAATGCGGATGGCATAAGCGTATGTCATATTTTTGTTTCTTTCTGTGATGATAGGTGTAAATGATGGGACTGCTTTAGATTACTGCAAATCAAACAATCCAAAGCTGAATCGTTGGAACAAATTTTAAAACCATTCGGTTTTTTCAAAACAGCAAACTTTTAATAATGCGGAGCTTAAACCACTCCTTTTAAAAGCTATCAGGTTCCTTCGATTATATCAAGTTCACTACATTCACGGTTTCGCCAAAACCATTCGTAGCCCTCCGTCATTTCATATAAATGTTTAGTAGTATTCAAGCTATGTATTTTGAGCTTCGCCAAGGCATAGTGTTTGGTAACTGCTGGATATTCATATGTAGCATAGATAGATGTGTTGGTTTGGGACAGTCGTACTACTATTTTGGCCTTCTTCAAGGGTATGTACGGGTGGGTTCAAATTAACCTGGACAATGACAAGTAGAACTTGACATATGACTTATGATATGTTGGCCTTCGTCAAGGTCATAAGAGCATGGGGCAAAAATCCACATCGGGAGTTTCTAAGGAAACTGAAACTTGCCAGTGCTGCATACCATTTGGAGTGTGATAATGTTAGTATGATTCCTTCAGGATTTTCACACAATGATATTTGGATCCCGATCCTACTATGAGTATATGCTACTCCTCGGGAGATTTTTTCACTTAACGATCAATGCTATAAACCAAGTAGGTGTCTAGAAAGGTATTAGCGGGGCTACGCCTCCAGGGAAAAAAGGGTTATTTAATTAAGGAATTTCGTGAAAGCGTCGTAAAACCTCCCTCGAAGTACCGACACTAGCCTGGCTGAAAGGTTAAGCAAGTATTGTACGGTGAGATTAATCCTGACTAATTCTTCTTTTATGGTTTGAGGAAGGATTCAAGAAACAGAGGGAGCCATCCTATTTAGATAATCTAAAAACCAATCTAAACTTGCAAGAGTATCATGCTGAGTGTTTCTTTTCTTTCTCCTAATTGCAGCGACCAGTTGACCACACCTAGGTTATAAATAGCTAATAAATTGACTGGGCCAGACTATATTAACTAGAAAGGGTTTGTCCAAATGTCCATTGCCTGTAACAAGATGGACCACCTCATTACTACTCAATCCCCTGCCGTCCTAGGACCAGTTTCCACCGTCATGGATATTAATATTTGTATGACAAGGGAAAAGGATAGTGTGAATGCCAAGTGCCTCGTGTTGGCCTCAGTAGATGGTAATAACCAGAGCCAGCATGAGAAGATGGACTTAGCTTCCATCTTCCTCCATAACAAAGATTCATATGGAGAGCAATCTCATATCGCAAGATATGAGACCTCGAAGGAATTGTTTCAAGCGAGGTTGGCTATCGGGTCATCGGTAGGGACAACGTCCTTACAATGACTAGCTATATAGATGAGCTCACGGACCTGAGACTACATCGGAGAAGCAGTCATGCGCTGACTTAATTCTACAGTCCCTACCTTCTACTTACACCCTGAAGGAAACCAGGGAGACACCCGCTCTACTTATTGGGGAATCTTCCTCTTCTGGATCCAAGGGCGAGAAGAAGAAGACCTCCATAAAGCCGATAGGCGGTGTCAGTAAAGTAGAGGAAAAAGGAAGGACAAAAGCTTCGGGGCTGACAGTAGGGAAGGAGGGATGTTCCTATTGTAACGGGAAAGGGCATTGGCAAAAGGAATGCAGGGCTTTGAAAACCAGAATCCAGGATCCAAAACATGTTGTGGCTTCGGCTTTGGGTGTGTTTGTAATTGAAAACTGTATGTCAATTAACTCTACTTCCTGGGTACTAGATACCAGATCAGGATCTCATATATGTAATTCTTTACAGGTGTAGGATGTTTTTCGTCACCCTATTGAGATGGGAATACACGCGCGCTTTTCAGGAGCATTACAAATTCCCCCTGCCTAGGGTAGGCTGGGGTTTATTAATTGTGGGGATCCGAATCTCCGGCAGCCGTGAACTAAGCTGCCATTAATTACCCCTCGCCTTTGGAGCGAGAGAACCTCCGATTGACGGGTCAAACTGGTCATGCGAACTCAATGTGCAGTGTTGTGTTTTGAAGGGGTTTTGGATATATCGGGGGCCCTGCAGAGTTTTTACGGGGGTCCCGCTACCCGGATAGCGGGCTAGGGGTCAAGGAGGCTAGCAGCCCCCTTACGGGGTGTGGGGCAACGCCCCGTTAGAATTTTTCCTAACGGGGACAATGTTGTGGAGTGTGTGTGTGTGTGTATACACATATAGGAAAAAAAGGGAAAAAGCGTCCAAAGGACGTGTGGGGGCCAGCGCCTCACATGCCTAGCACATGGGCGCTGGCGCCTCACATGCTTAGCACGTGGGTGCTAGGCGCTGGGTGCTAGGCGCTGGACACCAGTGCCCCACGTGCTTGGCACGCGGGCGCTGGGCGTCGGCAGGAAAAGGAACTTTGTCCCTGCACTGGGAACTGTGCTCCCAATTTGACTTCTGGAGTTAAACTCCTAAAAAGAGATTAATTTATGGAGTTGAACTCCAACAGATCTTGAATGGAGTAAAACTCCTAGAAATCTTTAGAAATGATCAAAGGGGCCCTTTTGCTTCTCTCCCCTTTGGCCCTGGATCTTCCCAAGATGGGATTTTTGGAGATGGGACTCCTTCTTCCTCTCGGTTGGCTGGATCTTGGAGAAAGGGGTGAGATTTAATAATCTTCTCTTTTTGAGATCTGATGGAAGATCTGAGCTCCCCTTTGTGGGTTTTGTGGTGAAAAACAATTTAGTTTTGGAAAAGGAAGAGTAAAACTCTTGATTTAATTGAAAAGGGGAAGAATGTTTAGAACCTTGAGGAAGGAGAAGAAGGCACAAAAACCCTAGATTTTGAGAGAATGAAAAGTTCTTTTTGTTATTTCATTATCATGTTGTGTAAATACCCCAGGTATTACCCGGTATACCCATATATACCAGATAAGCATGGGGACCCACTATAAAACAATGGGGAATTTTCGGAATACATTCCGAAAGAGGACAAATCTGTACTATAAATGGAATTGATACTACTCTTCAATACAGAGGCGCCTTTTAAGTGTACAGGCACTACAGGAGTTTGAGAACTCTGTAGTTAAGCATGCTCGGGCCAGGGAAGTCCTAGGATGGGTGACCTCCTGGGAAGTGGCCCCTGGTCGGGTCCAGTCCGCTCCAAAGGACAAAACCGTGCGGCTTTGGCCAGAGCGGGCAATACTCTCTGTAATGGGGATGGGGCATGACATGTTGCCTTATATAGGCTTACAAATTTACATATAGCCCCTTGGGCTTTACAAAATGGCATTTTGCCCATCCCATGCCTCATGTGCTCATTTCTTTTGCACATGAGCCATGGGCTTTACAAAAATTTGGCTTTATGCCCATTCATGCATAAAAAAAATATATTAAAATTATTTATTACATGATTTTTTATTTCGGCATGGGGGAGGCCGGCCGCGGGGATCGACTTGGGCTTGGGGCCTCTTGCTTGGGGTTGACCTTGACTTTGACCCGGTCAACTTGGGTGCAAATTTTGACCCCAACAAAGTGCCCCCCATCAATAAATACACACCGCGCATATGAGTTGTGTGCATGAAATTGATGGATCTTGAAGCTGGACTTCGAGGCAAAACATCATTCCGGGCGCGGAGCATCCCTCGGGGTGTTAGTTGTATGTATTCCCTAGAGGCCATTACTGTACATTGGATGTATATTGTAGTGGATGCTGGGACATATATAGGGAGGACTTTCTTGCTCGACATGATAGTATGCTATCTGGTTACTCTTTACCTTAACGTGTACATTGATTGTCTCTCTGTTACATGTTGGTAAAGTCCTTAGGATGTGTACTTGACTACTTGGACTATGATGTGGATCATACTAGTGGGGACATGGTAGTCCATAAGTACATTCTTCAAAGTCCCTAGTCGTGGGTGTATCGAGACGGGGCATCGATATACCAGTGTAGACTAGCGTATACTTTCTCGACCCATACAGATGGGCGATGGATGATCCCATATCCATTGGTGTTTGACATCAGAGATGATATACGGGTGCTCAGTAGAGACTGGGTACACTGGACGGACTCGCCGAGAACTCCCAGATAGTATTATACCTTACGTCAGATGGCAGTTCTCTGGTGACACTGGTACAGAGTAGTCTGTTGACCCGAGATCGTCATAGAGTCTTGTGTGGTTCCCACTGTGCTTTGATTTCCATCTTACCACGTCCAAGAGGGTGTGCAAAACGGTGGTTTTTGGGTACAGTCCTGAATCACATGGAGGCAAAGAGCGATAGGAGGGGATTCGTCTCTCCCGGTATAGGGAGTCGATGTTGCGCTGTGTTCGATTGGTTATAACCGGAAATCCCTGGCCAGGGTTGCTGAGATTTACTGGTAAGTGTTACCAGTAGTTTCTCAAACTGTTATAGACCTCATATCGACACGACTTATCGAGCTATTGGGGTCTGACGTTTACCACCCCTAGGCGAGATATGCGACATATCAGACGATCAGACCGGATTGTACGGTAAGTGTTACTGGTTGGATTCACAGGAGGGTAAGCGGGCTTGCTCGTCGATCTTCTCATCGCTCAATACCCGGGTGGCCGTTACGTTTAGCAGACCGCTTGCGGCTTGTGGGTGTTTGATATGATCATCACCTGCTGCCGGCGTATTGACGAGTCTTTAGAGTCCTACACAGAGGTTTCCTGGCTCAAGCGAAACGAAATTGGAGCGCATATGAGATATGTGCGGGACCGAGAATAATGCATGTATGTGATACCGTATTCTATTCTCGTGATGAATGTATCGATTGGTTGTATGCGATATAACCTAGTTATCGAATCAAGGGTTGATTCGATAAGCCGATACATAGGATACTAGTCGGTTATATGCGATATGACCGGATCGTTAAATCAAGTGTTGATTTAATGATTTAATGTATAATTATATATTTAATATATTACTTTGCATTAACTAGTATTGGTTCACTTTAAATGGATTTTCTCACTTGGATGTACAAGTTGTATATGTGATATACTTTTTGTGCAAATGATTGTATCATGTTTGATGATGCATGTTTACTTGGTTAAGTGTAAAGAATAAACCATGGTTAAACTAATGATTAGGGTTTAGTTTATCCATTACTTATTTATTCATTTATTTATTTGTTTATTCTTTTTGGAAAATAAATGGCATGAATAGAAAATGGTGGCTTGATTTGTTTTCTAGTTGAAGCTTCATGAAGCTTTGACCTAAGTGGCCATTTTGTCTCATGCTTAACCCTAACCACTCCTTTTAACCCTAGTTCATTCTTTACACTTGACCATGGTTGTATTATGATAAGTATTGTTTTTATTTTCTTTTTGAAAACAACTTATCATAACATTTTTCATCTTCTTCTTCTTCTTCTTCAAGGAGAAGCTAGCCTCCATCAATGGTGACTTGATGAAATGAGTGAGAAATCCAATTCTAAAGTGAACCCACCTCCTATTTCTTCATCCTCTACCTCTTGCCAAGTAGTATAGGTTGTTTTCTTCACAAGTTTCATGACTTGGTGAAGTGGGAGCTTGATCTTGTGATGCTTCGACGTAGATCATCTTCGGCACGAAGCCGACGACCTTGCCCGCCCATTTCTCCGATGAAGCCGACGCTAGAGCCCGGGATTCCATTTGGACAGCGAGGAGACTTCATTGCGGAGCTATGGAGGTGGAGGACCGGATCTACAAAGGTTGTATTTCCGTTCTTTTAGTTAAGTTGTTAGCTAGTTACATTTGTCGCCTAAAAATCTAGTTAACGATCCGTATTTGGGTTTGTAGGCACCCGTAAAATTTGAAATTGGCATGGTTGATGCCTTGTGAGACCTCTTGAGAGTGCCTAGGAACCCTACAGTGGTATCAGAGCCTAGCTAGAGCCTTAGGCGAAGTCTAGACGAAGTTTGAAACCCGAACGAACCCGGAACCCTAACACAAACATGCTCTCTGGACTTTTTCCAAAATCTGGAGTTTTTCGATATTAAAAATATGCAGAAAAATCAGCAGGAATATCTAAGAGTTACTGTGAAATTCGACAGCCCAATTCCACAAAGTCGTCGCGGTTCCGCGGCACGAGCATGGCTCGTGCGGCGGTTCCGCGGCCGTACGGCCTCATTATATAATGTATTTTGCACAGTAATTCTTAGTTTCAAGTGCTGGTTTTCCTGAGAATTTTTAATATTTTTTCAAGAGTTGAATTTTCTGGGTTGTTTTGGGGATTCGAATGTTCGATCGGATTATCAAATTTTGTCTGTGTGGCTTTCCGGATAATTTTTGGATATGTTAAAAAGTTCGACCGGATATAAATACCCAATCATTCCCCTGCCGGAAAATTTCCAAGTGTTGGATTTTTCCGAGGTTTAAAGACGTTCTAAGTAGTGCAAGTAACGCGATGGTCCCTCTAGAAGACAACAAACCTTAACTCGATTATATGACCGTCTTGAACTGCCCTTTGAACCTTCGGGTTTGGGGCAGTACGGCGTGCCACATGTGAGGCGTTGGCATGACCCTTCTACGGCTGGACCGTTGGTACTGAGGCACGAACTGAATGTTTTTAGACTTATTTCATGTGTTGATCTGTTTCGGGAAAACTTGGGTGTTTGACTGTTCGATCGGAAAGTTTAACATTTTCTGTTTATCCGTAATGTGATACAATAATTGGAATTCACAAGTAGTTATGAGATAACTGAATGAATGTTATAAATTTAGCGGTTTAGTCTCACTTGATCGGTTGCCACGGAATTTTGATGTGATCAAAAGTCCGTCGCAATCACATAGCGTACGCGGATACTCGCCGGGTAAACTTAACAGACAGCCTCACTCCATAGCCCCGACCAGGTGACTGTAGAAGAACCCCGTCGCCGAAAGCATCCGTCCGGGTGCTCGCGGTAGCGGTGTTCCGCCTTGGTGCACTTCGTCGACGGCATCGAGGGTGTGGCCGTCCACTAAAGTTTGCGACGAGCATTCGATCAGGATGTCGGGAATCTTGTTGAATTGCCCGACTTGATATTGAAAAGAGTTTTCGATTTTGAGACTAAAATGCGGGGTTTATAATTGTTAGGCATGCGATGTCTAAGTAATTCATATGATTAGGCATGCGATGTCTAAACAGATTGCGGATTCCAACTGTTGTAGTTTTACACTTTCTTTTCTGTGACCGTAAGTGTAATATGTGATATCGCCGGTTTCGTTGCTATATGTCAACGACAATTGGGATGCGCATATTTACTTACGTTGATGACATGTGATGTTATGTGTTGCTGGATATGTTATATTGGATCGTCGTGTTTGAATAGCCGGGGTTTTTATGTGAGATGAGTGTTTTTCATTTTCATTCATGTAAAAACTTGTATGTAATATTCTTTTATTGGGGCACTTCCAGGTTGCGGAAGATGTCACCGTTTGTATATTATTTACTTTTCTGCACTAGGATAGACCCAAGGAGGGGAGCACAAGTAACCGGGTTCTGGAGTCCAGTGGGAGACCAACTCGAGGAGTCGGGTCCGGGTCTCCTAACTCTGGAATTGGTAGGGTAGCTTGCCGCTCTCGTAGGGGTCTAGGGGTGTTGGTTTGGCTATTCATCATGACCGTGGAATCCGTGTTTTATACTGGCTGGTATTGAAAACACGGACGTCCTAGTATATCCAATATTTCATATGTTTCTTCTGCTGCGATATCTGTGATGTGATCATGTGATGTTCTGTGATAGATACAGTATATAGTATATATGATATATTATATAGACTTTACTTATGTTTTACACCCGCGCTAGCCCTGCCCCGCTCTGCCGTTAGTTACCTAACCTAACGGTGCACGAGAGGACATCGAGGCGAATGCGGATGGCATAAGTGTACGTCGTATTTATCTGTGATGTTTAGGTATTTAAATGATGGGACTTCATTAATGTGATTAATGAAAGAAAAGAAACCTAAAGATGTTGTAGAATTGAATTTCAAAATAAAACAGGTAGCTACAGTTCTTGCTTTGCACAGCGGTGTATATGATATATCCTGCACCTTATTCGATGAGGAAAGGACCGAGATCCCTTCACCGGGAGTGACTCCTTTAGCAATAACTGGAAGATGCTACACACTCGGTTTGTCTTTTGATTGCTTTTAAGAGTTTTTGCTTTGCACAGTGATATATATGATATATCCCGCACCTCATTCGACGAGGAAAAGACCGACGATCCCTTCACCGGGAGTGACTCCTTTAGCAAAACTAGAAAAGCCTCAAAAACACTCTATTTTTAAAATCATTTGATTCTACAACGATATCAAGTTCATTACGCAATAGGTTTTCAGAAAAACCTGTCGTAGCCCTCCGTCATTTCAGATAAGTTGTATATAGTATTCGTGCTGCATTTGTTGGCTTTCGTCAAGGTGCAGTATGCGGTAGCTATATGCTGCTTATCTGCTGCATACGATGCGATTGGATTAGGGTAGTCGTGCGGCTTTGTTGGCTTTCGTCAAGGGTCGTGCGGGTGGGTTTAATTCAATCAAGAAATGTACGGGTTGAATTTGACTAGCTGGCTATGGTTTGTTGGCTTTCGTCAAGGTCATAGCACGTTAGGGGAAAATATTATCGGGAATTTCAAGTGTTGAAATTTGCAATGAGATTGCATACCTTCTATGAGATAGTTGGATCCCGATACCCGCTGCGAGTAAGAGTTACTCCTGGGAGAGTTTTACACATTACAATTAGCCGATCAAGTAGGTGTCTAGAAAGGTGTTAACGAGGTTACGCCTCTGGGAAAACGAGGTTTACATTAATTAGGTTCGTGCGAAAGCACGGGGGACCTCCCTCAAAGTACCGACACTGGCCTGGCTGAAAGATTGGAGAACTTGTAGTGTGTAATTAATCCCGGCTAGTTTTTCCTTTTAGGGTTTGAAGGAAGATTTGATAAAAAGCAGTAGGAGCCATCCTGATTAGATAAAATAATAACCAATCTATTCTTGCAAGAGCGCACGCTGAGTGTTTTCTTCTCTCTCTCTCCTGGTAGCAACCATATCACGCCTTAATCAAGATAATAAAACGGATATTTGACCGAACCCGCTTGTTATACTGAGCTGGGGAACGTTGGTCCCGCTCCAACTTATAATAGTTATAAGACAGAGCAGGAAATTGGGGAATACCAGAATTCCCGTGCCGCCCAAACGAAGAAAGTGCATGAGATGCATCATCTTCGGATGTGTTCATTATACAGAACTGTTTCTCAGTATCCTCCGCATCCTTGGTATATGATACCGGATCAGTATCCCAGATATGTAATCTGTTACATAGGGCTACAAAAGGGTAGAAAAACTGAGAACGGGGAATAAGTTTCATGAGACAGAAAACGGGGCAAGTGTTGCAGCCAAGTCTGTTGGTCACTGTCACCCTGTATTACCAATACATTGATTCTGAACAAATGCTATTAGATACCGAACCTGATATACAAAATCATATCAGTCTCTTTATTAGTAAAGAAATGATAAAATTTTGTATTGTTGGATAATGTTTTGAACATTTCCTATATCAAAAGTTGATCGGTTCAGGCACGTTATCTAAAAGCATTGACGTTCAAATCAAACTACAGTTCTTAATATATGGAACACACACAAGAGGAAGAGTTCAGAAATGAACGGATCCTTCTTGAGGTATTGTAGACTAGGTCAGATCAATATGACCCGACTAGCTAGAGTTACATAAAGATGCATATTTAAATCAGTTTGAATTTACATCTTATGAAACTCGCCAGTCATGTCACAGAGATAAGATGACCATATCTCCGTTTACTGGAAACAGAGAAAGAGTTAGTAAACTCTTGGGATTGATACATGTTGATGTATGTAAGGTCCCCAGTCTACACATGCCAAGACCGGTTCTTTGTACTTCGTTACATTCTCTGATGATCTCTTTAGATTCAGACATATGTTCCTGTTGAAACACAAGTCCGAACCTTTTGAGATATTCACAGAATATAAGTTAGAAGTAGAGAACCAAAATACGGGTATAAGTATTATGTCCTTTGATGTGATCGAGGAGGAGAATACTTGAGCATGGAAATCCTGAACTATTCTAAAGGAGAATGAGATTCTCTCTCAGCATTACTCCTCCGTATACACCACAGCACGATGGTATATCGGGGTAGAGCAATCACACCCTATATGATAAGGTGTGCTCTGTGATGAGTACTACTGAGTTACCTGTTTCTTTTTGGGAGTTATGCACTTGAGAAGCTGCATACCTATTGAATAGGGTTCAAATCAAATCAGTTGCCTACCACTTCATATTTGATATGATAAGGGAAGAGCCCATCTTTTAAGTTAGTTAAGATTTGGGGTTGTCCAGCCTATGTCTGAAAAGAAAAATCCGGACAAGCTCGAGACAAGGTCAGTTATGTAGAACTGGAAATGTTCCAGCTGTACAAACTGCAGCTGATGATTTGAAAGAACCAAAGGATTAGTTACCAACGAACCTCAGCCTCTCCGCCGATCTAGTAGGGTTTCTCACCCACCTGAGAGTTACTTCGGTTTCTCTATGACAGTGGGAGCGAGGATTGCATCATGAGATGATGACCCAACTAGTTTCGAGCTGGCCATCAGGAGTAAGACTCTGTAAGAATAGCTGGATGCTTAGTGATCTGAGATGGAATCCATGTACACCAACAAAGTATGGACTTTGGGTGCTATATCTGAAGGGTTAAATCCCCATCAGGAGCAAGTATATCTTGAGAAGATTACTTGGTGTAGATGGAAAAGTTGAGACTTTCAAAGCTAGACTTGTTAAAGGTTTTCGTCATCGACCAGGCATGGACAATGATGAAACCTTTTCAAGTGGCTATGCTTAAGTCCATCCAGATCCTACTTGCCACGGCTACATACCATGACTACGATATCTGGTGGTTGGGTGTCATGACAGCTTTTTTAAATGATGTTTTAGAAGAGAACGTCTGTAAGTACACAGCCAGAGGGCCTCGTAGACAGTGGGAGCAGCGGAAACGTGTACAAGATGCTTTATTGGAAAAAGCAGGCATCGCGGAGATGGAACGTCTGTTTTGATGAAGTAGTTAAAGAGTTTGACATCATCAAAATGGTAGATGAACCTTGTATAAACAAAAAGGTAGAAGGGAGTATTGTGATGATCCTCGTAGAGTACGTGGATAACATACTCTTGATGGGGAAGAAGCTTCTTATGCTACGCTCGGTCAATCTCCGCTTATCACAATGATTTTCCATATAGGATCAAAGTGATACCTACTGAATCCTAAGCTTTGGATCTATGAGATAGATCTAATTGGATGTTAGGATACTCACTAGTTGTAGTGAGATGGTATCAATTGATCCTGGGGAGAATCACTAGAAGGGTTCCAGGGTGATAAAGACGACTGAATGTCAGTCACAGGCATTGTCTTTACCCTCAGTAAAGGGACGGTATGTTGGAAGAGTTCCAAGCTATATACCGTGGCATACTAGATGATAAAGGCTGGATACATCGCTACTTAAGATGCTACCAAAGAGGCTGTTTGGGTGTATATTGGTTCATGAGATGAACTACGTTCCTACCATTGTGAGACAATGGAGTTGTGGCTTATGCCTAGGAACGCAGGTCCCATCAGTGATCCAGACATATTCTAAGGCAGTGTCACCTGATCGTGGAGATGGTTGATCTCCAGGGGATCGAGGTCAGGAGAGTAGATTCAGAAGACAACACGGCGGATCCACTCGCGAAGGCCTATTCCCTGAGAGAGACTTTTATGGGATGGTTGAGTATGAGATACTACAACCACTGCTATCAGATGGCCCTAGTGCAAGTGGGAGATTGTTAGTTGTATGTATGCCCTAGAGGCCATTACTGTACATTGGATGTATATTGTAGTTGATGCTGGGACATATATAGGGAGGACTTTCTTGCTCGACATGATAGTATGCTATCTGGTTACTCTTTACCTTAACGTGTACATTGATTGTCTCTCTGTTACATGTTGGTAAAGCCCTTAGGATGTGTACTTGACTACCTGGACTATGATGCGGATCATACTAGTGGGGACATGGTAGTCCATAAGTACATCCTTCAAAGTCCCTAGTCGTGGGTGTATCGAGACGGGGCATCGATATACCAGTGTATACTAGCGTACACCTTCTCGACCCATACAGATGGGCGATGGATGATCCCATATCCATTGGTGTTTGACATCAGAGATGATATACGGGTGCTCAGTAGAGACTGGGTACACTGGACGGACTCGCCGAGAACTCCCAGATGGTATTATACCTTACGTCAGATGGCAGTTCTCTGGTGACACTGGTACATAGTAGTCTGTTGACCCGAGATCGTCATAGAGTCTTGTGTGGTTCCCACTGTGCTTTAATTTCCATCTTACCACGTCCAAGAGGGCGTGCAAAACGGTGGTTTTTGGGTACAGTCCCGAATCACATGGAGGCAATGAGCGATAGGAGAGGATTCGTCTCTCCCGGTATAGGGAGTCGATGTTGCGCTGTGTTCGATTGGCTATAACCGGAAATCCCTGGCCAGGGTTGCTGAGATTTACTGGTAAGTGTTACCAGTAGTTTCTCAAACTGTTATAGACCTCATATCGACACGACTTATCGAGCTATTGGGGTCTGACGTTTACCACCCCTAGGCGAGATATGCGACATATCAGACGATCAGACCGGACTGTACGGTAAGTGTTACTGGTTAGATTCACAGGAGGGTGAGCGGGCTTGCTCGTCGATCTTCTCATCACTCAATACCCGGGTGGCCGTTACGTTTAGCAGACCGCTTGCGGCTTGTGGGTGTTTGATATGATCATCACCTGCTGCCGGCGTATTGACGAGTCTTTAGAGTCCTACACAGAGGTTTCCTGGCTCAAGCGAAACGAAATAGGAGCGCATATGTGATATGTGCGGGACCGAGAATAATGCGTGTATGTGATACCGTATTCTATTCTCGCGATGAATGTATCGATTGGTTGTATGCGATATAACCTAGTTATCGAATCAAGGGTTGATTCGATAAGCCGATACATAGGATACTAGTCGGTTATATGCGATATGACCGGATCGTTAAATCAAGTGTTGATTTAATGATTTAATGTATAATTATATATTTGATATATTACTTTGCATTAACTAGTATTGGTTCACTTTAAATGGATTTTCTCACTTGGATGTACAAGTTGTATATGTGATATACTTTTTGTGCAAATGATTGTATCATGTTTGATGATGCATGTTTACTTGGTTAAGTGTAAAGAATAAACCATGGTTAAACTAATGATTAGGGTTTAGTTTATCCATTACTTATTTATTCATTTATTTATTTGTTTATTCTTTTTGGAAAATAAATGGCATGAAAAGAAAATGGTGGCTTGATTTGTTTTCTAGTTGAAGCTTCATGAAGCTTTGACCTAAGTGGCCATTTTGTCTCATGCTTAACCCTAACCACTCCTTTTAACCCTAGATCATTCTCTACACTTGACCATGATTGTATTATGATAAGTATTGTTTTTATTTTCTTTTTGAAAACAACTTATCATAACATTTTTCATCTTCTTCTTCTTCTTCTTCAAGGAGAAGCTAGCCTCCATCAATGGTGACTTGATGAAATGAGTGAGAAATCCAATTCTAAAGTGAACCCACCTCCTATTTCTTCATCCTCTACCTCTTGCCAAGTAGTATAGAGTGTTTTCTTCACAAGTTTCATGACTTGGTGAAGTGGGAGCTTGATCTTGTGATGCTTCGACGTAGATCATCTTCGGCACGAAGCCGACGACCTTGCCCGTCCATTTCTCCGATGAAGCCGACGCTAGAGCCCGGGATTCCATTTGGACAGCGAGGAGACTTCATTGCGGAGCTATGGAGGTGGAGGACCGGATCTACAAAGGTTGTATTTCCGTTCTTTTAGTTAAGTTGTTAGCTAGTTACATTTGTCGCCTAAAAATCTAGTTAACGATCCGTATTAGGGTTTGTAGGCACCCGTAAAATTTGAAATTGGCATGGTTGATGCCTTGTGAGACCTCTTGAGAGTGCCTAGGAACCCTACATGGGGAGCATGATTCCCGGGGATTAGAGCACTATTCCAATTTGCGGAGCACAATTCCGATTTGTGGAGCATAATTCCAGGGTCGGAGTATCATTTCGAAGAGTCGGAGCATAATTCCGAGGATCAGAGCATAATTCCGAAGAGTAGAGGCATGATTCTAGGGATCGGAGCATGATTCCGAAGAGTGAAGCATGATTCCAGGGATCGGATCATGATTCCGATGAGCGGAGCATGATTCCAAAGGGGTCGGAGCATAATTCCGACGGGCGGCAGACATTCTGACCGAACCATAATTTCGATGCAGAGGTTGATTCCCAGACGAAGCATAATTCCGACTGGGAAAGCAGATACTCCGAGGCAAAGCATGATTTCGACACGGGGTACATTCTAAGACGAAGCATGATTTCGACGCAGAGCTTGTTAGTCGACTTGATTCCAAGGCGGAGCTTAATTCCGACGGGGAAGTCGTTGGTTGACTTGATTCCGAGTCAAAGCATAATTCCGACAGGGAGGTCGTTAGTTGACTTGATTCCAGGGCAGAGCATAATTCCGACGAGGAGGTCGCTCGTTGACTTGATTCCAGGGCGGAGCATAATTCCGACGAGGAGGTTGTTAGTGATATGTATGCCCGAGAGGTCATTACTGTACATACGATGTATATTGTAGTGGATGCTTAGACATATATATGGACGACTTTCTTGCTCGACATGATAGTATGCTATCTGGTTGCTCTTTATCTTAACATGTATTCTGATTGTCTCTATGTTACATGTTGATAAAGCCCTTAGGATGAGTACTTGACTATCAGGACAATGATGCAGATCATACTAGTGGGGACAGTGTAGTCACTAAGTACATCCTTCAAATGTTCCTAGTTGTAGGTGTATCAAGACAAGGCATCGATATACCAGAGTAGACTAGCATATAGCTTCTCGACCTATGTAGATGGGCGATGGATGATCCCATATCCACTGGTGTTTGACATCAGAGATAGTATACGGGTGCTCAGTGGAGACTGGGTACACTGGACGGACTCGCCGTGAACTCCCAGATGGTATTATACCTCACGTCAGATGGCAGTTCTCTGGTGACACTGTAAGTGCACGGCGGCGCCCCGGCCGTCAATCCGACGCCGGAATGCGGAAGCGGTGAATAACTTAAATTTTGCGGACTTAGCAAACCGGCACCACCGCGCACTAAACACCCGGATCGTAACCATTAACTAGTCGTAGCTAACTAGAAGAAGGGTTAGAGATATACCGACGATCCAAGTCCTCCGGTCTTCTCGTCATGGTCCCGATCTCCTGCGGAAAAGTCCCGTCTCCTCCTCGTCGCCGGAAGTGCACCACATCGCCTACTTTGTTTACGGGCTCCCACCTCAATGCCGAGGCAACTCGGGCACGAAGCCGGCTACTCGACGTGCCCAAGATTTGCTGTAGAATGGAGTGTAGAGATCCATGTCTCATTTTGGGGTTAAGGAGGTGCTATTTTTGGTGGAGGAATGATACAAGAACTATGTGGAGGGACTTGGGAATTTTTTGAAGCATCAAAAGAACAACCAAACCCACACAATAAAAATGGGCAGCCCCAAAGGAGCATGGCCGGCCACAAGGATGAAAAAAGGGTTTTGAATGAGAGTGAATGCTAAAGAAAATGAGAGACCCTCATAATCCAAGAGAGAGAGAGAGGGTGATCATCACAAAAACAATGATCACAAGAAAACCCTCACTCCAACAACACCATCACTAATAACCATGATGACTTTAAAAGTCAAGCCATCATGAAGTGATCAAGGTCAAGGAATGGTGCATATCATGAAAACCATCATGATACAAATAATATGCAAAGGACCCCCTTCCAAAAACTTATTTGCAACAATGCAAATAAGCCCTCCTCCACCAATCTTCGGCCAATGAACGGAACAATGGAAATTGGCCGAAACGGAAAGCAAACTGGCAACTCCAGAAAACTGGTCCCGTAATAAATTACAGGAAAACCCCGATACTGTGCATACACACCCGCATCTGTATTTCGACCGAAATACAAATGCAATGAGACAAAGTCTACACTGTACTATACTAGGATCCGGCTTAAACCAAAACCGGCTAGTAATATCTGTTCGATCCTGATCCGTGCAATACCGCACGTATCTGATCGAACCCTGCCATATAACCATACGGCCTATAGTACAATCTGTCCGATCCTGATCCGTGCAATACCGCACGTATCTGATCGGACCTTGCCATATCTCCATACGGCCTCTACAACCTTTCGCCCGAAAGCTGAGTAACTGAATGTGGGGGACTCTAAAGACTCGTCAACACCTCGGTTGTGGATTTAACCACTAGCACGTCAGAGGTATAAGCCAATACGTAACGGGCTACCAAGTATTGACTAAAAGGGACGTTTGTGAGTGAACTCAGCCTGACACCCTACTGAGCCTGTCAGTGACAATATCCGTGCAGTCCGGTCCGTTCGTCTATGAGTATCGCATGGCGGGCCTAGGGGGTTGGTAAAAGTCAGACCCCCAAAAGCGGTACAAGTCGTGTCGGAGTGTAGCCCAGAACACCCTGAGATACTACTGGAATACCTACCAGTAAATCTCCTTGCCTTGGCCAAGGACTTTGTGTAATGGCTCTCCTAGACACAGCACGACCTCACCCCCAATACCGGGAGAGACGAACCCCTGAGGATACGCTCACTGCCTCCATGTGGCTCGGGACTGTACCCAACTAAAACCTGTTTGCACGACTCCTTTGAGCCGTGGTAGGGTAGTAATCAAAGTACAGTGGGAACTCACACGAGACAAATGACGATCCCCAGGTCGATGAACTAACCTGCACACATGTCACCAGGGAACTGCCATCTGACGTCTGGTATATGACCAACTAGCATGTTCCCGGCGAGTCCTGTCCGGTGTACTCATAACCCAATGAGCACCTGTATACATCTTAGGTGATCCAACTGACACCAGTGGCTTGTGAGACCGGCCACCGCCCCTCGTCGGGGTCTCGACTGTATACACTAGTCTACTAATGGAGTATCGATGCCCAGTCTCGAAACTCCCACGACTAGGGACCTTTTAAGGATAAGCTTATAGACCCCCAGCTCCCACTTATATGATCGCCCTCATACTGCTGGTGGTCAAGCAAGAATCCTAGGGGCTCTATCAACGTGTAATAGCGACGTGTCAGGTCACCTCAAGCAGTACACGATGATAAAGGTAAACCAGATAGCATACTATCATCTCGAGTAAGACTGTCCTACCGGGATAGGTCCTCCCTCAATCATTACAATCACGTACCTGTGACCTAATAATTGACTCTGAGGGCACTATCTCCAACAATCTCCCACTTGCACTCAGGCTAATTATTGCGATGTCGCATACTCACAGCCCGTGTGATACCGAACACCCAACTCCTCTACTAGTCAGTCTCACAAAGCTCGTTTGCGAAACTATTGCGTTCGAGGAATAGCCTTAGTGAGTGGATCCTCTTTGTTGTTTCTTTCTATGTCTCTCTATATCTCAAGTTCGCGGAGAAAGCCATCTCCCGAAAAGAGCAATACCTGTCTCAGAATATGTCTGGATGTCTGATGGGACCTAGCTCATAAATGAACTCCAAATCCAAACTTCTTAGACTGTATCGTCAACTGAACTTAATCAGTATCCTGCGCGCCATGCCTCCCTCAGTATTGCCTTGGACCACCTGTCCAAAATACTGCCCCTCATCAGAAGGAAAACTATAACTCTGACAACCTCCTTGTCGTCCATGTCACCTTGGAAGCCTGGAATGATAACTGTCTCCTGAATGAGGCTGTCGTTATCATATCCCTAGAACATCCACTTATGTTCTAAAACTGCTTCTGACTGTTTCTCCAGGATTGGATTAATGTCAACTTATTACATCTAGTGCAAGAACAACATCTGGTGTGGTACTTGACATCTCACGATTGACTCAATTGCCTGAGCAAGTGATCTGCCAATCATGCCCGTCCCTCTCCCCTTTAGTCTGTAAGACACCTTTGGAGAGGGTGACTCCATTACCTGCAGGTACACTACCGTGCCAGGAGTCGTCCATTCTAAATACTCTTAGAATGCTGTCAAGTACCCTGATTGGGAAACCACCCAAATCTAGATCTAAGACCATAGATCTAGTAACCAGTATGTCTGATATAATGTCCAAGTCTATGTGGAGAAACCACTGTGTGACTACCAAAGTATAACCGATCGTAGTATAGGAGTTTCCTTTCCTACTTTGTGTATGTCATCCAAATACCAGGATATCACACCCTACTACCTTCTCAACAGATCCATCCCCTATTCTGATGAAGTCAAACCCATGACTGTCACGTCAGAAATAGATGATCTATCTCCGCTACATCTGCTTTAGTCTATAAATAGACATAAGCTACCTGTCCACCAATGCTTCCGCTGCTCCCACTGACTACGACAACCCTCTGGTAGAGTCATATAGACGTACACTTCTAATACTGGTTTAGAACGACGCTATACTCATCCTCCCGCCGGGTCTCGTAACCTGGAACAACAGCAATGACAATTGTGGTTAAACAAGAACTTCCCTGTCACCGTCCTTGAGGCTACCGTAGTGCCTCTCGGGTGCCTGAAGTTACCCACCTTATCTGCGGAGTGGCCAATGGAATGTCAATCCAGATTGAAACTTTAGGTTCCTTATCAAATCTTCAGTAATCGTTTGTGGTTCTGGAATCACTTCCAGTTCTACCATACTCCCACTACTGTTTTCTGAAAAAATCCATTTTTGATAAAACTGTGGCGAGTCTAGAACAATATCGCTATTGTTCATCCAGATGGTAGAAAGTCAACCCTCGTCACAGCCTGGGTCAACCCACAAACAGCCATTACAGAAACGTGCCTTGAGTTGTCTAGTGTCTGGTTTTAATCATAAACCGGACAACTCCCCGTACCTTGACATCGTTAAGATATGAACTGTTCTATATCCAATATAGAAACAGAGGCACTGATTTATTTGAACCAGATTCAAATCATGCAGCTGTCCTCAGCGCATGTCAACTAAATGGAAGGAGGCCGATCAGCGTTACTCAACTTAGGAATGCTTCCAATTATGAGTAACCTGAAAGAGAAGCAATTTCTCTTTATCATTACTATCAACTGAATACCATACACAAGTATCTACATCTTCGATCACTTTGAAGAATCCCGATACTTGCTACACCTGGTTCTCTACTCTATTCAAATACCTATAACTCCTCAAAACTTAGACCCTGTGTTTCAACGAAACACATGTCTAAGAACTAGAGAAGTTAAAAGTAAACAGAATATAGTATGAGGACCAACCCCTCTGTCCTAATGGACACTGGACAACATACAATACTCTGTATAAGTCGCTTGAGTCTGATAACTCTTTCACTGTGTGTCGTAGGTTGAAAACTGTACTTATGGTTAAGAAGAATTACACCGCTGTTTAATGCTCCTTACCTAACGATCCACTGATATAGGTAAATGTCGTAGACATAATTTCAGAAAGGTATATCTCACTTTATGAAAATAGACGTACAGATATATCATTTTGAAATTGGTGCATAACAGCGGATATTCAAAACCAAATATTTGCCGACCGGCAAACAGCCCAGGTGATTTCCTCAAATATCACTGATTACAACGAATCCCGATATAATGAGGATAATCACCCAATTCCCAATAACTTACTCCCACTCATCATCTGTAAAACCATACAGATGTGAGAATCGTACCTGGTAAATACATACCCTGGAGTAAGTATCTAATCGGGAAATCAGTTTTCCTATAACATTACACAGTGAAACTGAAACATTGAAATGTTCCGATGGGGTATTCTGGTATTCCTAGTAATGCCTCTTCCTGATTCACGACTGTAACCGTATAGTTCTTTGCCACCTCTCCAAATCCCTTCATATGTCTTTAGTCATTACCTTCTGCACACCCCTTAGGCCAAATGGTTTTCTTCCTTCCCTACCGTTCGGCACCAGCCTATGGTTTGGAAGAAGACTATCCAATAAGCACAATGGGTGTACTGTCCCAATCCTAGGAACATTCGCAATGAGAGAGGGTGAAGATAAAAGACAACCGAATAAACCTTATTCCTATTTCTCCTGGACCAGAATCCATCCCCGAACTGGAACAAGTTCCATTCGAGTTCGTATATAACCATACGATGGAGTATCCAAATAAACTGTGGATCTTCGTAGTGATACGGAGTGTCCTGGAGAAATACAAAGGTGATGTGGGAGTGGTAACGAAATATTTGGTTTGGTCGTGAATATCTGTTGCAATTTACTTTGCTCTCTTACTAATCCCTTGCTTTGTCTGAACTTAATACCTTCTGCACACCATCGTTATGCTAATTGGTTTTCTTCATTCCCTACCGTTCGGCACCAGCCTAAGGTTTGGAAGAAGACAATCCAATTTGCGTAATAGGTGTACTACCCCTAAACTAAGGAGTACTCGCAACCTGAGAGAGGGTAAATGGAAAAGACAACTGAATAATCCTATCCGCTTTCTCCAGAACCGGAAACCATCCTCGAATAAATTCTTTCGAGTTCGTATCTAACCATACGATGGTTTTGTCCAATGGAAGTGGACGTTCGTAGTAAAACGGGGTGTCCTGGAGAAAAGGGTAAAAGTAGGAGTGGCAATGAGGTTTGCAACTCTGACAATCCAAAAGCCAGTGTTAAGAAGGTTCGGTCAACTTGGTCACTGAGTCATAGTCTTAGGGTCGGGTCAATGGTCGCTGCCAAAGAGAGAGAGAGAAAAGAAACACTCAGCGTGCACTCTAACCTAGATCAGAATGGTCACCAATTTATCTAATCTTGAATCCTCCCACTGTACCTCAAATTCTCCTCCAAACCTGAAAGAAGAATTAGTCGGGGTTACCCGAGGAGTATACCAACTCATCAGTGGGAATCGGGATCCAACTCTCATCGCATGACAACGTGACGGAATCCGCTCACGGTATCACACTCCAGAAGGTATGCGCATATCTGGCAAGTTTCAGTACTTTTGAAACTCCCGATGTGATTTCTGCCCCATGCTCTTATGACCTTGGCGAAGGTCAACAAATCAGAAGTCACATGTCAAGTTCTACCCGTCATTATCCAGGTTAATTTGAATCCACCCGTACAAGCCCTTGACGAAGGTCAACAAGGCTATACGGCTGTCCCAAACCAACGCATCTATCTATGCAGCAGAAAGGTAACAAGCAGCTACCATACACTATGCCTTGACGAAGGTCAACAAACACAGCATGAATACTACGTGCTACCCGTCTGAAACGACGGAGGGCTACGAATGGTTTCTGGCGAAAACCTTTAACGTAAAGAACTTGATATCGTTGAAGGAACTGATAGCTTTTAAAATATAGTGACGAAAACCGCTGCTAAAGAGGTCACTCCCAGTGAAGGGATCTCGGCTCTTTCCCAGTAGAATGGGGTGCAGGATATTCCAACTGAATACCACGGTGCAAAGCAAAAGTAATCGGCTATAGTGAAGTTAATGTCCTGACGCAAACTTTTTGTCCAAGGGGTCACTCCCGGTGAAGGGATCTCGGCCCTTGCCTCGTCGACTGAGGAGCAGGATATTCCAACTGAATACCACGATGCAAAACAAAAGAGAACGTCCTTGCAATAACAGCTTTTTGAAAAGTGTTCCAACAACATCAGATTAGGTTTATTTTTAACTTGCATTGATCCGAATCAATGCAGTCCCATCAATTGATCACACCAAAAAGAACGAAAATATACTGATGTACGTATATGCCATCCGCATTCGCCACTGGGTCCCGTCATTACCCGTTAGGTTAGCTTACTAACGACAGAGCGGGGACTGGACTAGCGCGGATGCAAAACATATACAACATCTACTAATATATATACCAATATATTATATTTCGCTCAAGGCGTGAAAGAAATGCAACATCACAGAGAATGAACAGCATCACAGAAACAATACAGATATCTGGGATCCCCGGGTTTCACAGAGCCGCTGAAACCCGACGTTCCCCTGGTCGTGTGGATAGCCTGTGCAATGAAATCCTAGACCCCTACGGGCGCGGCAAGTCACCCGCCAAAACCTGAAGCGAGGCAGCCCTCTTCAGCACCGTGAATGGACCACCCAGCACTTCACGGAATCCGGTAACTTGGGCACCCCTCCTGGGTCAACCGTACCCCCTACGAGTGCGGCGAATAGCCCGCCAATCCTAGAGTGAAGCCCCCTCCGTCTCAATGCCATGAGATGCGGGCTTGTTGCCCTCCAGAACCCGGCTATCCGTGCACCCCTCCGCGGGGTAATCCTAGTACAGAAAGTAAAATATACATACAACGGGTACATCGACCGCAACCAGGTCGTGCCCCAAAATAATAATACAAACAGGCAGTGACGGCAGTCCACATGTCGGACGCTCGCCCCGCAATATCAAATGTACATAATACAACAAAACTGTACTAGCATTGCATCCAGGCTATCCCCCACGACCGATCCGCAACATCACAGCAAAAACAAAACATCAACGTGAAAGTCACGTTCGCAAATCCGTCTAACCAGGCTATAGCAGTTAGACCGGATTTACCGATCAAGTGACATTCACGGTCGCAGATATAATGTAAATACTGTGAAAAATGTGTTTAAAATATCCGATCGATCAAAAATTAACAAGTGGGCCCCCAATCAAAACTGTAGCACTCACAGAAAACCTGGGCCCAATTTTAATATTCCAAAACCCATATTTTAAGCCCAGAAGGCCTCTGTAAAAAATTGGTGAAGTGATCTCCACAGTGTGCGGCGGAAGGGCGGCGGTTCCGCGCTCCCACTGTGGAGTTACTTCGTCGAATTTTTACAGAGCTCTTAGATTTTCCAGTACATCAATATTTTACAACCTGAAAAATTTTTCGACACCAAAAAATTCCAACAGAAAACTGATGCTAACAAAAATGTAGTTTTGGAACATTCGATCGATCGAAACAGAAAAACACACTACACCAAGCTAGACTAAGTTAATGGCGAGGCTTTGATACCAATGTAAGTGCACGGCGGCGCCCCGGCCGTCAATCCGACGCCGGAATGCGGAAGCGGTGAATAACTTAAATTTTGCGGACTTAGCAAACCGGCACCACCGCGCACTAAACACCCGGATCGTAACCATTAACTAGTCGTAGCTAACTAGAAGAAGGGTTAGAGATATACCGACGATCCAAGTCCTCCGGTCTTCTCGTCATGGTCCCGATCTCCTGCGGAAAAGTCCCGTCTCCTCCTCGTCGCCGGAAGTGCACCACATCGCCTACTTTGTTTACGGGCTCCCACCTCAATGCCGAGGCAACTCGGGCACGAAGCCGGCTACTCGACGTGCCCAAGATTTGCTGTAGAATGGAGTGTAGAGATCCATGTCTCATTTTGGGGTTAAGGAGGTGCTATTTTTGGTGGAGGAATGATACAAGAACTATGTGGAGGGACTTGGGAATTTTTTGAAGCATCAAAAGAACAACCAAACCCACACAATAAAAATGGGCAGCCCCAAAGGAGCATGGCCGGCCACAAGGATGAAAAAAGGGTTTTGAATGAGAGTGAATGCTAAAGAAAATGAGAGACCCTCATAATCCAAGAGAGAGACAGAGGGTGATCATCACAAAAACAATGATCACAAGAAAACCCTCACTCCAACAACACCATCACTAACAACCATGATGACTTTAAAAGTCAAGCCATCATGAAGTGATCAAGGTCAAGGAATGGTGCATATCATGAAAACCATCATGATACAAATAATATGCAAAGGACCCCCTTCCAAAAACTTATTTGCAACAATGCAAATAAGCCCTCCTCCACCAATCTTCGGCCAATGAACGGAACAATGGAAATTGGCCGAAACGGAAAGCAAACTGGCAACTCCAGAAAACTGGTCCCGTAATAAATTACAGGAAAACCCCGATACTGTGCATACACACCCGCATCTGTATTTCGACCGAAATACAAATGCAATGAGACAAAGTCTACACTGTACTATACTAGGATCCGGCTTAAACCAAAACCGGCTAGTAATATCTGTTCGATCCTGATCCGTGCAATACCGCACGTATCTGATCGAACCCTGCCATATAACCATACGGCCTATAGTACAATCTGTCCGATCCTGATCCGTGCAATACCGCATGTATCTGATCGGACCTTGCCATATCTCCATACGGCCTCTACAACCTTTCGCCCGAAAGCTGAGTAACTGAATGTGGGGGACTCTAAAGACTCGTCAACACCTCGGTTGTGGATTTAACCACTAGCACGTCAGAGGTATAAGCCAATACGTAACGGGCTACCAAGTATTGACTAAAAGGGACGTTTGTGAGTGAACTCAGCCTGACACCCTACTGAGCCTGTCAGTGATAATATCCGTGCAGTCCGGTCCGTTCGTCTATGAGTATCGCATGGCGGGCCTAGGGGGTTGGTAAAAGTCAGACCCCCAAAAGCGGTACAAGTCGTGTCGGAGTGTAGCCCAGAACACCCTGAGATACTACTGGAATACCTACCAGTAAATCTCCTTGCCTTGGCCAAGGACTTTGTGTAATGGCTCTCCTAGACACAGCACGACCTCACCCCCAATACCGGGAGAGACGAACCCCTGAGGATACGCTCACTGCCTCCATGTGGCTCGGGACTGTACCCAACTAAAACCTGTTTGCACGACTCCTTTGAGCCGTGGTAGGGTAGTAATCAAAGTACAGTGGGAACTCACACGAGACAAATGACGATCCCCAGGTCGATGAACTAACCTGCACACATGTCACCAGGGAACTGCCATCTGACGTCTGGTATATGACCAACTAGCATGTTCCCGGCGAGTCCTGTCCGGTGTACTCATAACCCAATGAGCACCTGTATACATCTTAGGTGATCCAACTGACACCAGTGGCTTGTGAGACCGGCCACCGCCCCTCGTCGGGGTCTCGACTGTATACACTAGTCTACTAATGGAGTATCGATGCCCAGTCTCGAAACTCCCACGACTAGGGACCTTTTAAGGATAAGCTTATAGACCCCCAGCTCCCACTTATATGATCGCCCTCATACTGCTGGTGGTCAAGCAAGAATCCTAGGGGCTCTATCAACGTGTAATAGCGACGTGTCAGGTCACCTCAAGCAGTACACGATGATAAAGGTAAACCAGATAGCATACTATCATCTCGAGTAAGACTGTCCTACCGGGATAGGTCCTCCCTCAATCATTACAATCACGTACCTGTGACCTAATAATTGACTCTGAGGGCACTATCTCCAACAGACACTGGTACAAGTTAGTCTGTAGACCCAAGATCGTCATAGAGTCTTGTGTGATTTCCACCTTAGCACATTCAAGAGAACGTGCAAAACGGTGGCTTTTGGGTACAGTCCCGAGTCACATGGAGGAAATGAGCGATAGGAGAGGTTTCGTCTCTCCCAGTATTGGGAGTTGATGTTGCACTGTGCTCGATTGGCTATAACAGGAAGTCCTTGGCCAAGGCTGCTTCAGAGATATACTGGTAAGTGTTATCAGTAGTTTCTCGACCCGTTATGAGCCTCATATCGGCACGACTTATCTAGTTACTGGGGTCTGACGTTTACCACCCCTAGACGAAATATGCGACATATCAGACGAAGAGACCGGACTATACGGTAGTGTTACTGATTGGATTCACAGGAGTGTGAGCAGGCTTGCTTGTTGATCTTCTGATCGCTCAATACCCGGGTGGCCGTTACGTTTAGCAGACCCCTTGCGGCTTGTGGGTGTTTGATATGATCATCACCTACTACCGGCGTATTGACGAGTCTTTAGAGTCCTACACAGGGGTTTCCTGGCTCAAGCGAAATGGAGTAGGAGCACATATGTGAAATGTACAGGACCGAGATTGATACGATATGAGATACCGTATTCTATTCTCGCGAAATGTGACATTGGTCGGGTAAATGCGATATAGCCGGGTTATCGGATCAAGTGTTAATTCGATAAGTTGTTACACAAGATATTAGTCGCTTATAGCTGGATTATTAAATCAAGAGTTGATTTAATAATTTAATGTATAATTATATATTAGATATATTACATTACATTAACTAGTATTAGCTCACTTAAGATTTCTTTTCTCACTAGATTGTGCACATTGTATATATGTGATATATGCAAGTGTACATGTTTGTGTCATGCTTGATGATACATACAAGATGGGTGTATGAGACTTATTCCATTATAAGGTTAAATTAGGGTTTTTATTTTCTTAAGAATAACAAAAGAGTATGACTGGGTCAATGTTGTCAAGCTTGATGAATCTTGTAGAAACATTGACAAAGTCCACTCTTTTGTCATTCCTTAAGATATTAGTTAACCCAACCCTTAACCTTATACCTTGGTTAATTCTCTACATGAGTTAAGCATGAAGGCTTAACTCACCCATGGTTGCATTATTCATTTGGATTAACTCATATGATGAGTTCTATCTTCATCTTCTTCTTCCTCTTCAAAAGCTTTCTAGCTTCAATGGAGGTATGAGAAAAAGTGTGAGAAAATCAATTCTAAAGTGATCCCACTTCCTACTTCATCATCCTCTGCTACTTGTCATATAGTATAGGGTGTTCTCTTCACAAAATTCATGACCTAGTGAAGAAATAGCTTGGATTAGTATCTCTTCGACGTAGATCATCTTCGGCCTCGAAGTCATTGAAGCAAGCATGTTCGTTTCTTCATGGAGCCTCTCTAGAGTTCGGAGTTTACGATCGCAGCGAAGGGGACTACTACACGGAGCTATTGAAGTGAAGGACCGGTCTACAAAGGTTGTATTCCTTGCTCACTTATATTGCAAAGTGTTTGCATATGTTATTCAGTATATTTCTAGTTTACGATTCAAGTTAGGGTTAGCTAAAACGGCAAATTTTTGAATTTGGCATGGACGATGCCTCGCGAAACCTTGCTGCCGTCTTGGGTAACCCTTCAAAGGTCGTTACCCCCTTTTAGCGACATGGACGGTTGTTGCTACCTTTTTCGCGACGTGGACTGTCGGTTCTGCCTTTTTAGCGATGTGGACGGTCGATGCTACCCTTTTTCCGACTTAGACGGTCGGTGCTGCCCTTTTTGCGATTTGGACGGTCGGTGCTGCCCTTTTTGCGACGTGGACGGGCGATGCTGCCCTTTTTGTGACTTGGACGGTCGGTGTTGCCCTTTATACGACTTGAACGGTCGATGCTGTCCTTTTAGAGATGTGGACGGTCGATGCTAACCTTTTAGCGACTTAGGCGGTCGGTGCTGCCTTTTTAGCGACTTGGACGGTCGATGCTGCTCTTTTAGCGACGTGGATGGTCGGTGCTGCCCTTTTAGAGACGTGGAGGATTGGTTCTGCCCTTTTAGCGACGTAGATGGTCGATGCTGCCCTTTTAGCGACGTGGACGGTCGGTTCTGCCCTTTTAGCGATGTGGACGGTCGATGCTGCCCTTTTAGCGACGTGGACGGTCGGTTCTGCCCTTTTAGCGACGTGGACGGTCGATGCTGTCCTTTTAGCGACGTGGACGGTCGGTTCTGCCCTTTTAGCGATGTAGACGGTCGATGCTGCCCTTTTAGCGACGTGGACGGTCGATGCTTTGATTTGACTTGCTCCGCTTTCTGCGGTGTCGGGATTTGATTTGACTTACTCCGCTTTCTGCGGTGTCAAGGTTGAAGGTTACTTGCTCCGCTTTCTGCGGTGTCTGGATTCAACATGTTTCCAAGGTGGAGCTTGATTCCGCCAGGGAAGTTGTTGGTTATCTTGCTGATTGTGATTTGGGTAGACATCAGCATCTCTACACTAGAATATGGTACCAGGAGTGAATCATCATCTTCCATGAGTGGATTTAGGGATTTTGGTTTTGGTTTGGCATCAGCATCGCTACACTGAAAAATGGTACCAAGAGCGAATCATCATCTGCCGTAAGGGGATTTCCCTCATTCCCAGTTTAACGACTTAGGGGTCATATGTTCCCAGTTTAACGACTTAGAGGTCATCTGTTCCCAGTTTAAAGACTTAGGGGTATGTTGGATTGGAGTATGGAATTTTGGGGTTAGGGTAGGCATCAGCGTTGCTAACACTAAAGCACACGTGCCAGGAGTAATTCATCATTTGCCTTTTCCTGTTGGGGAGCGATGGCTTAGGAGACAGGTTTAGGTCCCTATCACCTAAGACATTTCAATTTTATGATCCGTAAGGGTCCCATAAAAGCATTTTCTCCCTATGAGTCGAAAGGATCTCGTAGGTGTATTTTCTACTTTGGAATCGTGGGGACTCCTACGTGTGTTGCTCCTTTGTGGGTCATAAGGATCTCACACGGGAATTTTCTCCTTACAAAGTCGAGAGGACTTTGCGAGTGCATTTCATCTCTTTTTCACGAGTTTGCGCCCTTTCTGGTTTTCACAAACTCGCCGGCAGCCCTGTTGTTTTTACTCACGGAGCCCTTTCGGGTTTTCATCCATGCCCATTTTGCTTGTGGACATACCTTCGTTTTTTTCTTTTTTTTTGGGAATCTTCATCGTTGGTGGGACTTAAAATATGGTCTCATTGGTAAGACTTGGGAGAGATTGGGATCGTTTTACGCCCGTGGATTGTATACGGTTTTGCAGGATGTATGATCCAGACCGTAGGGCCTGAAGAATTTCGGGACTTTGTTGGTGTCTGCATCGTTGCACTGGAATATGGTACCAGGAGTGACTCATCATTCGCCGTTGGAGTATGGGAATTGGAATTTAGTTGGCATCTACATCGCTGCAGTGGAATATGGTACCAGGAGCGACTCATCATTTGCCGTTTGGGGATTTGAATTTTGGTTGGCGTCTGCATCGCTGCACTGGAATATGATACCAGGAGCAACTCAACATTCGCCGTTGGGGATATTTAGAGTTTTGGACGGCGTCTGCATCGCTGCACTGGAATATGGTACCAGGAGCGACTTATCATTCGCTGTTGGGACATTCAGAGTTTGGTTGGCGTCTGCATCGCTGCACTGAAATATGGTACCAGGAGCGACTCAGCATTCGCCGTTGGGGATTTGAGTTTCGACGGTGTCTGCATTGCTGCATTGGAATATGGTACCAGGAGCGACTCATCGTTCACCTTTTTTTTACCGTGATTGCTTTATCATTTCAGCTTTTCTTATCGCGAAGGTCGCGATTGGCCTATCATTTCGGCTATTTATTCGCGGTAGCCCCATCATTTCGGCTTTATTTTCATCTTTATTTTTACTCGCTGATTTTTATTGCGAGTTGCCCCATCATTTCGGCTTTTTATTTTTTTTATTTTTTTATTTTTGTTTTATTTACACATTTTTACATCCCCAGTTTAATGACTTAGAGGTCGACTGTTCGCAGTTTAACGACGTGGTGGTCATCGGTTCCCAGTTTAACGACATAGTGGTCGGTTGTCCCCCAGTTTAACGATGTGGTGGTCGATTGTTCTCAGAGAAAGGCAGATGTCTTAGAGAATCAGTTTCACGAAGGACTTCGGTCTCCGTTTGTATGAAATTGGCAGTCGCAGCTTGACTGTTTGTTAACATGCCTTTAGACAGTTCTATCTCTCCTGCCTTGTATTGCTTTTCGATCCAATCTTTGAAGACGAAGCAGTCCTCAATAGCATGACTTATCACTTTGTGATAAGGGCAATATTTAGGGTCGTCGGTCATATTCGCTTCTTGTGGTCTTTTTGAGTCTGGCAATTGTAGACCGTTTCTTAGGGCGTCTTTGAATATTTTACTGACTTTGTCCCTTCTGAAGGAATAGACCTTATCCAGCTTCTCTTTCAGTGGAGCTTCTCCTCCCTCTCCGAACACTGGCTTTCGAGGCTGGTTGGCATTAGGCCCGCTCATCCCTCGCTTATTTCGATTAGCCGAGGTGTTGAAAGATTCAGAATCGTCGGAATTTCCGCCTTTGCTATTATCGTCCTTACGGTTTCTCCAGGACCTATTGTTATTTTGGGTATCAGAGGAGGATTCCTGCTTTGAGAGCTCCAACATATGGACTTTCCTGGTCAGCTCTTGGAATGTTTTGAGACCCGCGGTGCATAGAATCAGGGTCATCCAATTGTTGAGATTTCCAACGAGGAGGCTGACGGATTGGTCTTGCTCTATCGAGGGTTCACATTTGACGGAGAGATTGCGCCATCGGGTTATAAAATCCGTGCTGCTTTCGTTATTCTTCGGCTTGGTCCTTACGAGGTCGTCAATGGTGATCTTATCGCTGACACTCATGAACCTTTGTCGGAACAGAGATTCCATTTGGATGAAAGTTGTCACGCCCCGCTTCCTAGAGTACGCTAGATTGGGCACGTGACATAGCCAACCATGCTACCTGTGGGTAGGAAGTATCCATCCACAGTCACATTACGGCTGTAGAGATATCAAGAACAAGATAAAACTATCTAAAACATGTCCATAATCCAGAATAATAGGAGTCAATAATAAATAAATGCGGAAGCAAATGATCCAATACAAATAACTGAAAAGTGTGTCCCATAATGCGGGCTCACATCAGGAAATAAATGCAGGAAATAAAACTAACTACTGCTGAACTCACAGCTCTGCCTGCTGGCTGAAGTACTCCTGCTTGGACTGCAACAGCGGTACGGAATCTGGGCCATGCAAAACCCAGACGTCAGCGTGTCATGTCATCAAGTAATATAATATGAACAGTGTAGCAGGCAATGTAATATAAACATGAATACAGCAAGAATAACAATAATATGAATCATACCAGTACAGGGTAGCGTGCAGTAGGTAAAATAAACTGTTCTATCAGGTTTTCAATTCTAAAGTCTTTGAAATCAATTGATGAATCATCGATGTAACTCAATAGTATCCCGTACATACCCGGGACCACGGCCATAATATTCTCGGCTGCAGCCGAGACATGCCGCTAGGCACAAAACAGGAATGTGTACACTCGATAGTATCCCGTACATACCCGGGACCACGGCCACAATATTCTCGGTTGAAACCGAGACATGCCGCTAGGCACAAAACAGGAATGTGTACACTCAATACAGGTAGTGAACTGTCGAGTTACAAGTCAGATTTCACCTTTGATTTCCCCATACCCCCAAGTTATATGTGTATGTCAAGTCAGGTATCCAGTAATCAAGAAACTAATGCCAACACAGGATCAGGTAAACAGGTTTGTCTGGATAGACAACAGGAACGGTCCATGAGGACCACATGTTATGTTTGTTGGCATTAGATACAAGATCAGGTAATAGGTAAAGCCATGGTACATCAGGTCCAGCCAGGTAATGTATAAAGGTGTCATGTCATGTCAAGAGTGTACGGTACCATGTCATGTCAAGTAGGAAGTGTAACAGGTCATGTCAGGAAGCACAAGATGTCATGTGGGTGCTCATAATCAAACTAACATAAGTATCTGTATAAATAAACAAGCATGAGTACTATCAGAACAATAAACTGGAACATGTAATATGATATGCAAATAGAAATAATTTCAAGGATATGGATGCACAGTTATCGATTAGGGTTACATTTATAGTTCCAATATTAATTAGGATGCAATTTATTAAACATGGAGTGTTAATATCACATTATTATGTAGTAATGTGATCTATGGATGCAATTATATGTATCTTAAATGCGATGGATGCAAACGGGTATCCGAAAAGTTATAAAACTATAAAATGGTAATGTGGGATGTACAACTAAGCAATATGTGATATAAATATTGATATAATAATATTAATATGGATAGCATATTCAAAGCGATTAATAACTATAAAAGTGGTATTGATTAACCATGCACAAGAAAGTTCCGTTCAGAAATTCAGCATCACCCTAATTTGTAAAATAGCTGAAAAATAACAAACGTTCTCCAAAAGGGATGTGTCTTATACCAAAACAAAGATAATTCAATAAGGTTTTCATTTTTATAAGTATAAGCATCTCAGGTTGTCCCTAAAAAAATTTATGAACATTCGAAGTTGAAAGTTTGCTGCTGGAATTTCCCTGAACAGCAGTTTGGAGACATTTTCATTTGCATTTTAAGTTATTTAAAAAATTTACTTTGCAAGTAAATATTTGATAGAGTTATAGTATTTTGAGTTATCTTCGTAACGAACTAAAGAACGTATACTAATGATTTTTCTATGATTTATAATGAATTTTATACGGTAAGGTGTACAGTAAATTTCAGATTTGTCATATCCGATTTTTCAACGACTTTTCATGTGTAAACTATAAGATTTTCAAATGTATAACATTATAAAATGAAGATTATAAACTAATTAAAGATAATAATAATAAATATTACGACGATATATATTTTAAATGATATGGTTGCAGTATAATGTAATCTAGTATGTCACAAGATAAGTTTTCATGATCTAGATTTAATGTGATATAAACGGATGCAAACGGAACATCGAAACGTTATAAAATTAAACATGGGCACTAGATTTAAACTATATGTATGGTATTTATTTAAATAGGTATAAAATGAATTATATAGCATGTAGCAAGATTAACTTGCCTCGATGGGTCGCGAATCGGGAAAACGGAACGTTAACCGTCGGCGGGGAAAACTCGCGACGGGCGCACGGTTCACGGAATGAACCCAAATGACGAAAAAAGGAACCACACGGGTTGGGGTACCTCGCTGGAACGTCGAGAAGCGTCACCGGCACGACGGAATTCCGGCAACAAAAGAACAGTTAAAAAAATGAGAAACGAGACATGAAGCAAGAAGAGAAAGAATGATAAAGAGAAGTACGAGAGAATATATGAGAGAGAGAGAGAGCTGCAGGTGGGGGCCCACGGAACTAAAAGGAACGTGATTGGCTAAAGGGGAATCGTTAGTTAGGGATAAATATTAATTAAAGATTCAAAACATTTTAAGGAACAGTAGGATATATATGTAGGTTAATTTAAAGATTTGAAAGATAGGTAATGAACAGTAAGATATCAGGTTAGTTAGAAAGATATATGCGATGGTTTTAATAATATTAAAATTTGGGATTTTGGCGCCAAATAAAATATTTCCAAATCGCGCCCGGGTCGGGTCCAAAAATTTGAAATTGAAATAATAGGATTTTAAGCGGGATCCAAATTTTAAAATTAAGTATTTTATGATCAAAAAGCATACCCCCAAAACGGACACACGTACGTGCACGTAGCCGTCCAAACTCGCCCGTTTCACGGAACGGGACGAGAACACAATGCACGGACGCTACCACGAGGCTAGGGGTGTCAAGTAAGCCAAGATGAATATTTTCAATTTTATTTTAGATGCCAAAATTTGTTATATGTAGAAATGACTTTGCCGGGTAAATTTTACAGTAAGCAACAAACAAGCAAGTTAAATGAAATGAGTACCACATTATACTCAAACAGTAACTGAAAATAGTAGAATTGGGCTCGGGTGTTACAAAAGTAGTAACGGAGCCATCCAGTATGCTCGCGTACCAGTCGAAAGCGACATCGGTTAAGCTATTAATGAACTGGCGGAGGAGAAACACATCATTGCCCCCAATATTCCCGCATTAGGCTTTAAAATGGGCGATGTGCTGATTCGCATTTCCCGTCCCATCGAATCTTCCAAATTTAGGGATGACATAGCCGCTAGGAAACTCTACCAGATCATACTGAGCGGGATATTGTCTCCCACTGCTGCTGATATCTTTTTGCGTTTCGGCTTTGGCTACCAAGGTTTTGACTTTGTTGGCAACCAAATCCATGATTTGATCTTGAGTTAGCGGGCTGTTGTCTTCGGTAGCCAAGACATTTGCCGAGATAGGATGCGACTGGCTTTCGTGCGGTCCGCCCACCTTTGGATTTGGGGGAAAAGGCATCAGCTGTCTTGGGACACCATTTCCCGGTTCATGAGCAGAACCCTACGCTTGATTGGGTAGCTGAGAGGAAAGTTGGGCTATAAGCTGCATCACGACATTCGTCAAGTCGTCAATTTTTGAGTAGAGCTTGGTGATCAGTCGAAAATATTGCATTTTTAACACATCAATTTCCCTACTATTTGCAATCATCAAAAAGTGTTCGGTATAAATATAGCACATATTAGCAATTCGTCTGTAAAATACCAAATAACTTGTGTTATACATTATAACCGGCATTTTGGGGGAAATTGAGTGTGTATTATTGCACGCATGATCTTTTGTATATCGCAACACTTGTCTCGAGAATGTGCATAGGAAATTCCAGGTAAAAAAGCCGAAACTGCTAAAAGTGCTGATAAAAATATGCCAAGTCCAAGACTTGTGATCTGGAAGTGAACAAGAAATAATTATAATATTCCAGATATCAGGAAGCATCCCTAAAGCCAGCACTAAACTGCCCTAGAATTTCCATGCATCACGCTCTTCAAACGGCCGCGGATCCGCGGCCGGATGGGCCCATTAGCGGCAGATCCACGGCCACGTCAGCGCTTCATCGGCAGAGCTCTTCCCGAGGCTTCTCTTCTCAAGTTCAAAACTGCTTTAAGACACTTCTTTCTCCAGAAATCTCCAGAAGCTTCTGTCTTAAGAGCCAAGCTTCTTGTACAAGCTAAACACCTCCAAGCTTCCCAAGGAAGCTAGCTAACTAACTCATTCTAGAAACTTCTACTCAACTACCAAGCTTACAAGAGAAGCTAATCCAAGCTTCTAGGGGAAGCTAAAGAAGAAGGCTATAAAAAGGACCCAAGGGCATCATTCTAAGGTTGTTGAAAGGTTGTTGAAAATTGAGCCAAAATTCCGCAAGTTGAGTGACACAACTTGTGCATCCAAACCCTAATCCAATTCCAAAAGCCAATTCAAGATCACCGAGTACAAAATCAAGCAAGAAGCCATCAAGCCTTTTTGAAGCGACGCCGATCTTCATCCGAACAAGTGATCCAAGATGATCCGCGACTCACGGAGACGATGCGAAGCTAATTCGACGATCGAGTTCGTTCCTCAATTCTTGTAGTCTTTTGAGCGAATTGTAATGAGATGTTGAATAATGAAAGATGAAAATTCTTGATCTTGCTTTTCTTTACATTTGAGCATTATGATGAGTTCTCAATTCTTAATTGTTTTCTTTGTCATAATGTTTGAGTGAAAACTCCGCTCGTGGAGGAATCGAGAAAATGGATAGATGACGATGATTAAATTCATGAACGATTCTTAAGTCTTATGAGTTTTGTAAACCCTAGGAAATTGAATCAAAGATGACCTAGTTTTGAGCGAGATGTCTTCTTGAATATTTTCGCTCTCAATTAGAGATCAACAATCGATGGTTGAATTTCCTAAAGGCTAGAATTTGAGTGCTAATTAACGACAGGACAAGGGATGAGGATGAAGAAACCCTAGTTTCGTCAAAGGATCCCTAAACCTCGTTGATTGAGACCGATTTAGCATCAAATCTTCAATAGATAAGAATTTGTAATCCTAAGTCTTCATCGTCACTATCGATTGGATCGATTCCCACGAGCCTCATTACAAATCTTGATTACTAATTCGATTTGGATATCATCAATTCTTGATTCTTGACTTTTAGTATTCTTGATATTAGATCTAGATTTTTATAATTCTTGAAATTCACTTTTATAAATCTTGAATCGAGTTCTCTTTTCTTTTATGCTTTAATTTTCAATTCATCTAAATCAATTACGATCAAATCACACTTTCTCAGTGGACGATCCGTATTCATTAACACGCTACATCAACACCGTTATTGATTGCGGTTAACAAATTTCTTTGATTGTGATCTTTAAACATTTTCAAAACACTACACACAAAGAATCATTCAATCAAATGGCACCGTTGCCGGGGATAGTGTGCTAATTTGTTCGTTTTTTGAAATTTGAGTTGAAAAATTTATTCCATCAAAAATTTTAGATCGAAATTCGCACAAACACTAAACTATTCGTTATGATTTGTTTCAAGGAAATCTTGAATCTGTGCAGCGAGAGAAATTTTTTTCTGAATATTCCAGGGAGTTCAGTAAGTGGACAGGAGTCTCTGGAAAAGTTTTTGTGCAGCGTTCTCATCATCAGACCGCGTTTCTACGGCCAATAGGAGCATACCGCGGCGGTTCCGCGGCGGGACTAAGGTTTCGCTGTACCAAATTCGCTTGGTGACTTTCTGACTTTCTTATCTCCTCCTTGATCTGCTCCAATAACCAATTTCTGCAGGATTCTTTGCAAAAATTCGCAGCGCCGCAAAAAGAAAAATTGTGCATGTTTGATCTTGGTTGTTTGCATTCCTAATATGGAAATTAAGGGGCAAAGACCAAATTCAAATTAGGTGGGGAGTTCATTACCCTTCCTAAGCCCCAAAAATCACAAAACTGCATCCGCATTACCTTCATTAACTAAAAAATATCTAGACATGACTCTAAGGACCGTCGTGCTCACTTAGGACAGAAGGAGGTCATGGGTAATCTATTGCTTATCCTCATTTCTTTTGTGGTGTCTAAGAAAGTGTGTCTAAGGCAAGTGGTTACTTAATTAGGCCCACTACTTACATAGTGGAGAACCTCCCACTTACTTGGCACTTACATGACCACAGGAAGGGCAAAGAGACGGTAGAGGATCTATCTTGCGACTTGTCTTTTGGAAATCTAGGAGCGGTCTAGAGACTTCACCTAGGTGACCACTAGAATTAGGGTTGCTTGTGCATTGTTTGTGATTTGTCTTTTTCAAAAATCCGTATCTTTTTCAAAACCAAACACCAATCCACATTTTCTCTAATTATCACAACGCTGCCACTTGTACTAAACCATTTAGTGCATGCTTGGCTGGATACGGGATTCTAGTGCCAGTCTTGTCCGTGTTCCCTCTATAGACTCCAAAGTCGTTATTTCTACGTCTACTTTTTCTACACCCCCTACCACACCCACTTCGATGGACGGTTCTCCATCGAACTTCTTTACCACTACTCTGCCACCGTCCGCAGGTGCACAGAATCCGCCCTGCATCTCTTTCCAAGAGAGATGTTATCCTATGCGAGGTCCTCTTTCAACCTGTCTCACCATTCCACCAGCCAATGGGGACAATTTTGAAATAAAACCCCAATACATCAATCTTCTACCAAAATATCACGGTCTTGAGTCTGAAGACGCATATGTCTTTATTACCAAATTTGAAAATATATGCGCAATGATGGGTACTTCACAGCTTTCTGTGGATGCTATGCGTTTGTGTCTTCTCCCATTTACTTTGTGCGATATAGCCGAGAAGTGGCTTTATAACACAGTCGCACACTCCATTTCGAACTGGGGAGAATTCGTAACAGCGTTCCTTAAGAAATTCTACCCTAATCATAAAACAGCTCGAGTTCGTAGCGAAATAAATCAATTTACCCAGCTTCTAAATGAACCATTCTCGAAGTGTTTTAAACGCTTCAAGGATCTGTTAGTTCAATGTCCACATCATGGAATCCCGAGATGGGATCTATGCAGAATCATTTATGAGGGCATTAATCCTACCACTAAACAGAACATTGAATCCATGTGTCAAGGCACCTTCATGAATAAAGATGATGGTGAAGCCTGGAGATTTCTAGAAGATTTCGCTGAAAAATCATTACAGTAGGAGAGTGTAAACCAGTCATCATCTAGGGGTGGCATTCACCAAATTGATGTTTCCATAGGAGTTAGAGCTGAAATGGCAGCAATGCAAAAGAAACTCGAAGCTATGGAACATAAATTTTTAGCAGCCTCCCTAAATCAAATGTCACTTTCCAAAACTGTATGTGGATGCTATTCTGATCCATCTCATCTTATGGAAGAATGTCCAATTAATTCTCCGTTTCAAGATCAAGAGCATACCAATGCTGCTTTTCAACAAAGACCTAGAAACGATCCGTATTCTTCCACTTATAATCAGGGTTGGAGGAATCACCCTAACTTTGCTTGGAACCAACAACAAAATCAAAACACGGTTCCAAATCAAAACAATTTTCAAAGGGCTCCTCCACCACAACAGCAACCACTTCAACTGACTCAGCACCCCTATCAATCACCAAACTTTCAAAATCCGGTCAACACTTCTGCACCTTTGCAATTGACCGGTACTGATGAATCCTTTTCACTCGCACAAACCATGAATTTGATTCTGAAAAATTTCATGCAAGTGTCGGTTGAGATTAAGTCTTCTGTCGATGATATAAGGAAAAACTCCGCCTCCCAAGCTGAGAGTATAAAATCGATGGAAGCTCAAATTGCTCAATTAAAAGCCTAAATGAATGCTAGAGAAAAAGGGAAACTTCCGTCTCAACCCCTACCGAATCCTGGGCATTCACAACACTACAATGTGAATGCCATCACAACGTTGAGATCAGGAAGAGTGCTGAATAATCACATTGGGGAAGAGATTGATAATCATGAAGAATTAATCAATAACACCCCGGCTGAGACTTTTCCCTCCACACACACTTCTACTTCTACACCCAATTCTTCTACCTCACCACCTTCTCGCGAGCATATTCTCCGTTTTCCTCAAATCTCGACACCTCAGCATATATCTTCTAGTCCACCAAAGACGATCCCAACTTCTATTCTGGGATCAGTTCCACACACACCACCTTCTCCAATGATGGACCCAGCTATTATTGCTAAAGCTCCTTATCCGAACCGGTTAATGGGTAACAAATCGAGTCCACATATGGAGAAGATTATAGAAATGTTCAAACAGGTTAACATCAGCATCCCTCTCCTAGATGCTATTCAACAAGTCCCCGCTTATGCGAAAATTCTCAAAGACTTGTGCACTAGGAAGAGGAAGACTCAAGTGCCTAAAAAGGTCTTCATGACTAATAATGTTAGCACTGCTTTTACCCCACAGCTACCAAAGAAACGTAAGGACCCAGGATGTTCTACAATATCGATTTCTATTGGGGGTAAAAACATTAACCGTGCTTTACTTGACCTGGGCGCAAGTGTTAACCTGCTTCCATACTCTGTCTATGAGCAGTTAAGGATTGGAGAGTTGAAACTAGCTCATTGCACTCTCCAAATGGCAGACCGTTCAATCACCAAACCTAGGGGTGAACTGGATGATGTGTTGATAAAAGTCGGGGAATTCATATTCCTTGTGGACTTTATTGTTCTAGATACACAACATAGAGCAAACCCACGGAACCAAATCCCGGTGATTATGGGTCGACCATTCCTTGCCACTTCCAATGCTGTCATTAACTGTCGAAATGGTTCAAAGAACCTATCTTTTGGAAAAATGACAATTGAACTGAACATCTACAAAATTGGAAGTCAGTCATCTGAACCCTCTGCCCGCATAATTGATGTTTGTTCTGTCCATGAGATTGCTCCCGAAAGTTGCGAAGTTGATGAACTTTGTGTTAGTGTATATGCCCCAGGGGCCATTATTGTATCATACTAGTTTGTATATTACTTAATGGAAGCTTGGGATATTCACATTTACATAACAGTCTTGCTAAACATGGTAGTATGCTACTTGGTTTTTCTATCTTAATATGTGAGTATACGTATTGGTAAAGCTCTTAGGATCTTGCTTGACTACCAGCGTTGTGATGGCAGTCACACTAGTGGGGGCTGGGTAGTCTACAAGCACATCCTTATTCAGGTCCCTAGTCGTAGGATTATCGAGACAAGGCATCGATACTCCGGAGTAGACTAGCGTGTACGCTTCTCATCCTAGTTGGGGAAATGGTCTGTCCCACAGCCGTTAGTACGTCGTACTGGAGATAGTATACAGGTGCTCGTTGGGTTACGGGTACACCATACAGGACTCGCAGGGAACTGTTGGTTGGTTTTATACCAGTCGTCAGTTAACAGTTCCCAGGTGATATGAGTACAGCATAGTCCGCAGACTTGACACTGCTACTTCGCCTCGAGTGTGTCCCACTGTTCTTAGATTGCTACCCTACCACGGCTCAAAAGAGTCATGCAAACAGGTAGCAGTTGGGTGCAGCCCCGAGCACTTAAAGGCAGTGGCGGTTAGACAGGATTCGTCTCTCCCGGTATTGGGAGTTGATATCGCGCTGTGTCAGAGAGCCATTACGCAAAGTCCCTGGCCAGGGCAAGCGAGATTTACAGGTAGGTTCCAGTAGTTTCTTAGGGTGTAATGGGCTTCACTCTGACACGACTTATACCGCTATTAAGGGACTGACGCTTGCCGCCCCCCTAAGCCCGATATGCGATAGTCTTAGACGAACAGACCGGACTGTACGGAGATTGTCACATCAGGCTCAGTAGGAGTTCGGATGGGTTTCCTCATCGGCCTTCTTATCGACATCTACCTGGGGACCGTTACGTACAGCTAGTACACTTACGGTCTGTGGTTAAACCCACTGCCAGCGTAGTTGTCGAGTCATTAGAGTCCCACACAGAGAGTTTCCCTGCTCCAGGCGAAACGATATAAAGGTCGTATGGTTTTACGACAAGGGTTTGGACGCATATGTGTGTTTACGCACGTATGACTTTTGGACAGTTTTTACTAGCCGGCTTTGGTTTAAGCCAGATTCTAATATCGGGATATTGAATTTATACAGTCTAAAGTTTTTCCATGTTTTCACGGATAGGAGGGGCATTCTCGTAATTTCGCGAGAAGCTTCTAGAAGGATGGTGACTTGGGGGGTTAGGTGGCATAAGCATTAAATGAGATTAGTGACTCATTTGTGTGATTCATCCTTGTTATTAATGCATCATAAATGCTTAATGACTCATGTAGATAAATCACTCATTTGTATTTATGAAGCATGGTTGTTAAATCCTTTATTTTATTTATTTGATAAATATAATGCTTCATATATATCATGAGAGATCATTATCTCATTCTCATTCTCATGCTCACCTTCTCTCTCCTCAAGCTCTCTCTCTCTTCAAACCCTAATCCTCCCCTCTCATGTGTTGAGATCAAGGATTAGAATAGACTAATCAATCCATAATCCAACTCTATATCACCTAGGTTACTTAGATTAGCACTTTAAGAAACCCAGTTACCTCAAGTTAGAGGTGAAGCTTGAAGTATAGCTCTCGGGTGGATCATCTACTACATAGAGAAGGCCGGAGAGGAGGTGGAGAACGAAAACACGAAGGATACGGTTCATTAGGTATAATCACTTCACATAGTAGTTTAGAACTCCTATGCATATGTTAGTTATCGTTTAGCAATGATTCTTGCGGTTAGTCGATGTTATTGCAAAGAACAGGATCGTTTTTCATATTTCCGCCTCCCCGCAAGTCGTGGGGTGTAGTACATCGACTTACAGTGGTATCAGAGCCTCGCTAAACAATAATTAACTCATTAGCAAAGTCATATGAATTTTGAACGCAAAACGAACCGAAAAATACATCGATATCACTATGTTTCTGTCGAATTTAAAACAGGCTCTAAAAATTTTTCAGGGAGCTGCAGAATAACAAGCAAAGAAATATAAGAACACTGGAGAAAAATGGGTTCCTGAATCGTCCATACAGCCGCGGAAACGCGGCCGATCCCACCGATCCGCCGTGGATCCGCGGCCGAGTTGGGGCCGATTCAACCCAGTTTGCTCCAGTAACTCTTCTGTGATATTTTTGTATTTTCTGGAATGTTTATTTTCTGCTCAAGTCTCAGGTGCACAGAGAAGTTTTAGGAGTAGAATCTGATGTGTTTGCTCGATCGAAATTTTACGATGTTTGCTAATTTGATTATATCTGTGATTGTATAATGTGTTCGTAAACCTCCCCTAACTGCTAGTATGTCGGTTGGCAGGGGGTTGCACATTTCTGTAATGGATTTTACTGTTTGTGATTATGAACTGTATTGGATTGTTGTGATGATTAGCCGGGGTTTGTGATGGGTTATTATTTTAATTCATTCAATGCAATTGTAATATGTTGTAATATTATTTTGCGGGGCGCATACAGGTTGCGGTTGTAGCCACCGTTGTATTATTTCATTTTACTGTTTTTGCTCCTAGGACAGACCCAAGGTGGGGTGCACAAACTACCGGATACTTTGAAGTGTTTAGTGGCCTACTCACTTTGTTGAGGGAGACCACTTCACTTCGGGTACTTGGCGGGTAGTTTGCCGTACCCGTAGGGGTCTAGGGTGGGGTAATGGCTATTCATCACAACTGTGTAATCCGTCTTTCGTTGCAGGCTCAAAAGAAATGCGGATTGCTTGCATATCCAATAATGTTCATCTGAGATCTGGAATGCCTATTATTACGTCTGACGAATGTACAATATCTATATATGATAGCTATTTAGACATCACTTATGTTTTACACCCGCGCTAGCCCAGTCCTCGCTCAGTCGTTAGTTAAGTAACCTAACGGGTGATGACGGGACACAGAGGCGAATGCGGATGGCATAAGAGGATGTTGTATTTTCATTGTTTTCTGCAATGATAGGTTAATGATGGGACGCATTATTATTAATGCAAAGAAAAATAAACCAAAGTTTAATCGTTGGAATAATTTAAAAGAAACCACTCGGTTATTTTTAAAACAGAAGATATTTTTTTAAATTGCGGAGCTTTAACCACTCCTTTTAAAAGCTATCAGGTTCCTTAGGTTATATCAAGTTCACTACGTTCACGGTTTCGACAAAACCATTCGTAGCCCTCCATCATTTCATTTGGGTATTCAGTAGTATTCAAGCTATGTATTTTGACCAACGCCAAGGCATAGTGTTTGGTAGCTGCTGGGTATTCATTTGTTGCATAGATAGATGAGTTAGTTTGGGACAGTCGTATTATCATTTTGGCCAACGTCAAGGATATGTACGGATGGGTTCAAATTAACAAGATAATGATGGGTAGAACTTGACATGTGACTTATGACATTTTGACCAACGCCAAGGTCATAAGAGCATAGGGCAAAAATTTATATCGGGAATTTCTAAAGAAACTGAAATTTGCAAAGAGATGCATACCATTTGGAGTTTGATGAATGTTGGTAGGATTCCTTCAGCATTATCAGACGATGATATTTGGATCCCGATCCTACTGTGAGTATATGCTACTTATCAGGATATTCGTCACTTAATGATCAATGCTATAAACCAAGTAGGTGTCTAGAAAGGTGTCAGCGGGGCTACGCCCCCAGAGAAAAGAGGTTATTTAATTAAGGAACTTCGCGAAAGCGTTGGAAAACCTCCCTCGAAGTATCGACACTGGCCTAGCTGAACGGTTAAGCAAGTATTATACGGTGAGAATAGTCCTGGCTAATTCTTCTTTTATGGTTTGGGGAAGGATTCGAGAAACAGTGGGAGCCATCCAGTTTAGATAAACTAAAAACCACTCTAAACTTGCAAGAGCATCATGCTAAAGTGTTTTCTTCTCTCTCTCCTAATTGCAGCGACCCTGAAAATGACTGGACTTAAGTTACTTTTAGAGAAAAATATACTAACAGGGCCAAACTATAAAAATTGGCTGTGGAATGTCAAAATGGTTTTGACCTATGACAAATTGGGGTACGTCCTCACCACTAAGGCACCTGCAGTCCCACGTCCCAAATCCAGTACGGATAAGGAAATCCGCAAAACCTTGGATTTCGATTGCGCGAAGGCCAAGTGCATCATGCTTGCCTCGATGAACAATGAACATCAGAGGAGGCACGAGGATATGGATCTTGAATCCATATTTCTCCATACAAAAGATCTGTATGGAGAGCAATCTCGTATAGCAAGATACGAGACCTCAAAGAACTTGTTTCAAGCGAGGTTGGCCGTCGGATCATCGGTAGGAGAACATGTCCTAAAGATGATATGCTATATTGAAGAGCTCGCAGACCTTGGGACGACTTTGGATAATGAGCTCTATACAGACCTTATTCTCCAGTCCCTCCCTTCCACCTACACCCAGTTTATTCTGAACTTCAACATTCAAAGAAAAGAAGTTGAACTTCCAGAACTCCTTAACATGTTGAGGAGTGCAGAGGGCACCTTGCAGAAGGCAAGGGAAACACCTGCTATGTTTGTTAGCGGTGCTTCTTCTTCCGGGTCCAAGGCTAGGGCCAAAGGAAGGAAGAAAAAGGCCGCCACCAAACCTAGAGGAGGTGTTAGTATGGTGGGAGCGAAGGGAAAGAAAAAGATTGCAGTGCCAGTAGTGGCCCAGGATGAGTGCTTCCATTGTCACAGGAAAGGGCACTGGAAGAAAGATTGCAAGGCGTGGAATGCCAAGAACCAGGGACCGAAGCAAGCTGTGGCTTCGACTTCAGGTTTGTTTGTAATTGAGAATTGTCTGGCAATCAACTCTACTTCCTGGGTATTGGATACCGGATCATGATCTCATATATGCAATTCATTGCAGGCACTGAGAAACCGTAGAGTGCTGAAGGAAGGTGATATGACCCTAAAGGTTGCTAACGGAGCAAGCGTGGGAGCTGTGTCCGTCGGGGATTATCACCTGGGATTGACGAGTGGACATATTTTGCTTTTACATAACTGTTTTTGTGTACCTAGTTTAATGTGTAATATCATATCAATTTCCTTGTTATCAAATAAAGGTTATGATTTCACGTTTGTAAGCGATGTTGTTAACATCCACCTTAATCATAGTTTGATTGGGTCCGGTACACTGAATAACGGTATATATGTCTTAAACCAACTCCAGATTTTCAATGTCCAGAACACACTAAAAAGAAAGTCTCCAGATTTAAATAAGGCTTTCTTATGGCATTGTAGACTAGGTCATATCAATGAGACAAGGTTAACTTAGTTACATAGAGAAGGATATTTGGACTCGTTCGAATATCAAACTTATGCCACTTGTCAATCATGTCTCAAAGGAAAGATGAAAAAGACTCCATTCACTGGACATGGAGTAAGAGCGAGCGAGCTCTTAGGACTCATACACAGCGATGTATGTGGTCCAATGTCTACACATGCCTTTTACGAACGATTACTCAAGATACAGATTCATTTATCTGATGAAACATAAATCCGAGACTTTTGAGAAATTCCAAGAATATAAGAATGAAGTAGAAAAACAAACCGGCAAAAGTATCAAGACACTGAGATCTGATCGAGGTGGTGAATAATTAAGTGCCGAGTTCCTAGGTTACCTAAAAGAGAAACGAATTCTCTCTCAGCTTACTCCTCCATACACTCCACAGCATAACGGTGTATCGGAGAGACGGAATCGAACCCTATTGGATATGGTACGTTCCATGATGAGTAATGCTTAGTTACCACGATCTTTCTGGGGTTATGCGCTAGAATCAGCGGCATATTTTTTGAACATGGTTCCTACCAAGACTGTGCCTACCACCCCATATCAGATGTGGTGTGGGAAGAAACACTATCTTTAGTATCTGAAGATATGGGGATATCCAGCTTTTGTTAAAAAGTAGCATGTGGACAAGCTCGAGGCACGATCTGTACAGTGTAAGTTTGTGGGATATCCAAAGAACTCCAAGGGGTATCTATTCTATTACGCAGAGGAACAAAAGATTTTTGTTTCTCGTAATGCCCATTTTCTAGAATATCAGTTTTTAGAAAAGGAAATAAGTGGGAGCGAAATAGAACTGGAAGAAATTCTAGAACCGCAAACTACTACTGAAAGTTTGGTAGAACCAGTAGTTCAAGAAGAACAGGACATTCCCGCAACCCTCCGCCGAAGTAGTAGGCCATCTCATCCGCCTGAGAGATACTACGGTTTTCTCATAGATGAGGATAGAGAGGATTGCATCATTGATGATGATGAACCTACTAGATTCCAGCAGGCCATCCAGAGCGGTGACTCGGTATGATGGCTAAATGCAATGCGGACCGAAATGGAGTCCATGTACACCAACAAAGTATGGACTTTGGACTTTGCTCCAAATGAGGAAAAACCCATAGGATGCAAATGGATCTTCAAGAAAAAGATTGGTGTAGATGGACAGGTGGAAACCTATAAGGCTAGACTTGTTGCAAAGGGTTTTCGTCAAAGACCTGGTTTGCACTATGAAGAAACTTTTTCTCCAGTGGCTATGCTCAAATCCATTCGGGTCCTTCTTGCTATTGCTGCCTTCCATGATTATGAAATCTGGCAGATGGATGTAAAGACGGCTTTTCTGAATGGTAATTTAGAAGAGTGTGTCTATATGGATCAGCCAGAAGGTTTCAATCAGAGTGGGAGCAGCGGGAAAGTATGCAAGTTGCTTAAGTCCATTTATGGACTAAAGTAGGCATCGCGGAGTTGGAACATCTGTTTTGATGAAACGGTTAAAGAATATGATTTTATCAAAAATCCAGATGAACCATGTATATATAGTAAAGTTGTAGCACGAACTGTCGTATTCCTCGTCTTGTACATGGATGACATTCTATTGATAGGAAATGACATTCCTATGCTACAATCTGTCAAAGGATTCTTGTCACAAAGGTTCTCCATGAAAGACCTGGGTGATGCCTCTTACATTCTGGGGATCCGGATCTATCGTGATAGATCCAAGAGGATGTTGGGACTTTCGCAGTCTAGGTATATCGACACTATACTGAAAAGATTCAGTATGGAAGATTCAAATCGCGGTAATCTACCGGCTTGTCACGGAATCACCCTCTCCAAAAAGATATCTCCCAATATTGATTTGGAAAGGGAACGCATGTCTATTATACCCTACGCTTCTGCGGTAGGCTCTATAATGTATGCGATGTTGTGCACCAGACCAGATGTAGCTTACGCACTGAGCGTGGTAAGCCGGTATCAGTCAGACCCAGGGGAGAATCACTGGATAGCAGTAAAGAACATTCTCAAGTACCTGAAAAGGACTAAAGAGATGTTCTTGGTTTACGGCGGAAAAGACCTCAAGTTAGAGGCCTTTGCTGATTCCGTCTTCCAGAGTGATAAGGACGATTCCAAGTCCATGTCGGGTTATGTCTTTACCCTCAATGGAGGGGCGGTGTGCTGGAAGAGTTCCAAGCAGGACACCGTTGCTGACTCGACGATGGAAGCGGAGTATATTGCTGCTTGCGATGCCGTAAAAGAAGCAGTCTGGATGAAGAAGTTCCTAACAGAACTTCAGGTGGTTCCCACCATAGTTGATCCAATACCTCTGTATTGCGACAACAATGGAGCTATATCTTTAGCAAAGGAACCAAGGTCCCATCAGAAGTCCAGACACATCTTAAGGCGGTATCACCTGATCAGGGAGATCATTGATCGTCGGGAGATCGAGGTTCGGAGAGTTGCTACTGAAGAGAACATCGATGATCCATTCACGAAGGCCCTACCTCAGATTCAGTTCGAGAGGCTACTCGAGATCATCGGTCTCCGATATGCCAGTACATGGCCCTAGTGCAAGTGGGAGATTGTTAGTGTATATGCCCTAGGGGCTATTATTGTATCATACTAGTTTGTATATTACTTAATGGAAGCTTGGGATATTCACATGTATATAACAGTCTTGCTAAACATGGTAGTATGCTACTTGGTTTTTCTATCTTAATATGTGAGTATACGTATTGATAGAGCTCTTAGGATCTTGCTTGACTACCAGCGTTGTGATGGCAGTCACACTAGTGGGGGCTGGGTAGTCTACAAGCACATCCTTATTCAGGTCCCTAGTCGTAGGATTATCGAGACAGGGCATCGATACTCCGGAGTAGACTAGTGTGTACGCTTCTCATTCCAGTTAGGGAAATGATCTGTCCCATAGCCGTCGGTACGTCGTACTGGAGATAGTATACAGGTGCTCGTTGGGTTACGGGTACACCGGACAGGACTCGCAGGGAACTGTTGGTTGGTTTTATACCAGTCGTCAGTTAACAGTTCCCAGGTGACATGAGTACAGCATAGTCCTCAGACTTGACACTGCTACTTCGCCTCGAGTGTGTCCCACTGTTCTTAGATTGCTATCCTACCACAGCTCAAAGGAGTCGTGCAAACAGGTAGCAGTTGGGTGCAGTCCCGAGCACTTGGAGGCAGTAGCGGTTAGACAGGATCCGTCTCTCCCAGTATTGGGAATTGATATCGCGCTGTGTCAGAGAGCCATTACGCAAAGTCCCTGGCCAGGGCAAGCGAGATTTACTGGTGAGTTCCAGTAGTTTCTCAGGGTGTAATGGGCTTCACTCCGACACGACTTATACCGCTATTAGGGGACTGACGCTTGCCGCCCCCTAGGCCCGATATGTGATAGTCTTAGACGAACAGACCGGACTGTACGAAGATTGTCACATCAGGCTCAGTAGGAGTTCGGATGGGTTTCCTCATCGGCCTTCTTATCGACATCTACCTGGGGACCATTACGTACATCTAGTGCCGCTTGCGGTCTGTGGTTAAACCCACTGCCAGCGTAGTAGTCGAGTCATTAGAGTCCCACACAGAGAGTTTCCCTGCTCCAGGCAAAACGATATAGAGGTCGTATGGTTTTACGATAAGGGTTCGGACGTATACGTGTGTTTACACACGTACGACTTTCGGACAATTTTTACTAGCCGGCTTTGGTTTAAGCCAGATTCTAGTATCGGGATATTCGATTTATACAGTCTAAAGTTTTTTCGTGTTTTCACGGATAGGAGGGGCGTTCTCGTAATTTCGCGAGAAGCTTCTAGAAGGATGGTGACTTGGGGGTTTAGGTGGCATAAGCATTAAATGAGATTAGTGACTCATTTGTGTGATTCATCCTTGTCATTAATGCATCATAAATGCTTAATGACTCATGTAGATGAATCACTCATTTGTATTTATGAAGCATGGTTATTAAATCCTTTATTTTATTTATTTGATAAATATAATGCTTCATATATATCATGAGAGATCATTATCTCATTCTCATTCTCATGCTCACCTTCTCTTTCCTCAAGCTCTCTCTCTTCAAACCCTAATCCTCCCCTCTCATGTGTTGAGATGAAGGATTATAATAGACTAATCAATCCATAATCCAACTCTATATCACCTAGGTTACTTAGATTAGCACTTTAAGAAACCTAGTTAGCTCAAGTTAGAGGTGAAGCTTGAAGTATAGCTCTCGGGTGGATCATCTACTACATAGAGAAGGCCGGAGAGGTGATGGAGAACGAAAAGACGAAGGACACGGTTCATTAGGTATAATCACTTCACATAGTAGTTTAGAACTCCTATGCATATGTTAGTTATCGTTTAGCAACGATTCTTGCGGTTAGCCGATGTTATTGCAAAGAACGGGATCGTTTTTCATATTTCCGCCTCCCCGCAAGTCGTGGGGTGTAGTACATCGACTTACACTTTGCTTTGAAGATCTCGATGACACTACCGCATCAATGTTTGATCTTTTACATCTTAGTGAGGACACTCTTTCCACGCTTGAGTCCGACACTCTTGACTCATCACCTTCCGAGTCTGCATCTTTTGCAGGCTACGGGCTTCTTTGTAACTCCGAAAATCATTCGATGATCCTACCTTCTATTATTTCTCCGCCAGCATTAGATCTCAAACTTTTACCATCTCATCTTAAATATGCATATTTAGGTGAGAATGAGTCTTTACTGGTGATCATATCCGCTTCTCTATCATCAGAGCAAGAGAATGCGCTTTTGACGGTAATGAGATCTAATAGGCAGGCGTTTGGTTGGACTATGGCTGACATCAAAGGGATTAGTCCCTTGATTGTAGAACATCATATACATCTGGTGGATGAAGCCAAGCCTACCCGAGAACCACAGAGACGGTTGAATCCCGTCATGAAGGAAGCAGTGAAGAAAGAGATCGTCAAATGCCTTGACAATGGTATCATTTACCCAATCTCTGATAGCCAATGGGTAAGTCCAATTCATGTCGTCCCTAAGAAATCTGGCATTACGATCATAACAAATGAGGCAAATGAGTTAATCCAGACACGCGCTCAAACTGGGTGGTGTGTATGTATTGATTATAGAAAACTCAATGCCGCAACGAGGAAAGACCACTTTCCTCTACCTTTCATTGACCAGATGCTGGAACGCTTAGCTGGACGTGAATATTACTGCTTCATGGACGGATACTCTGGCTATAATCAGGTTCCTATTGCCAAAAAGGATAAAGATAAAACCACATTTACTTGTCCTTTTGGTATTTTTGCTTATAGACGCATGCCCTTTGGGTTATGCAATGCTCCCGCTACATTTCAGCGGTGTATGATGGGGATATTCTCGGACATAGTCGACAATTTTTTAGAGATTTTCATGGACGATTTCTCGATTTTCGGAGATTCTTTTTCTGACTGCCTATCTAATCTTGACGCTGTTCTTACTCGTTGTAAAGAGAAGAACTTAATTTTGAATTGGGAAAAATACCATTTCATGGTCCAAGAGGGAATTGTGCTTGGACACGTTATTTCACGAAAAGGCATTGAGGTTGACGAAGCTAAAATAGATGTCATTCAAAACCTTCCTCATCCCAAATGCGGATGTCATTCAAAACCTTCCTCATCCCAAATGCGTCAAGGATATCCGATCTTTTCTTGGCCATGCAGGCTTTTACCGGAGATTCATTAAGTATTTTAGCAAAATTGCTAGACCTTTAACTCTTCTCTTGGCTAAGGATACAACCTTCCATTTTGACTCAGATTGTGAGGCAGCATTTGACTCACTCAAACACTCTCTCACTACAGCCCCCGTTTTATCGTCTCTAGATTGGAACCACCCTTTTGAGCTTATGTGTGATGCATCAGTTTTTGCAGTTGGTGCAGTCTTAGGACAGTATATTGAAAAGATGCCACACGTGATCTATTATGCAAGTAAGACCCTGAACGATACTCAAATTAACTATACAACTACCAAAAAGGAACTTTTGGCGGTTGTATTCGCATTAGAAAAATTCAGGCCTTACTTGATTGGCTCACCTATTATTGTGTATACTGACCACTCCGCCTTGAAACATCTTTTCGCGAAGAAAGATGCTAAAGGTAGGCTAATACGTTGGATCCTTCTTTTACAAGAATTTGATCATTTTATTAAAGATAAGAAATGATGTGAAAACGTTGTAGCCGACCATCTTTCGCGCATCTCTTCTTCACCTATGACCCTGCCGATCAATGATTCTTTTCCAGATGAACAACTCTTGAATGTATCCGATGAACCCTGGTTCAGGGATATTGTGAACTATCTTGCCACGGGACTGATTCCCCGCGAATGGTCAAAACAGGACAAACATCGATTTCTATCCCAAGTAAAACACTTTTACTGGGATGAACCATATTTGTTTAAGTATTGTCCGGACCAGATCATTCGCAGGTGTGTCCCTAATGATGAATTCAAGAGTGTTCTATCTTTTTATCTTGATCGGGCATATGGGGGTCATTTCGGTACTAGAAAGACGGCGGAGAAGGTTTTGTAATGCGGTTTCTATTGGCCGACTTTGTTCAAAGATACAATTGATCATTGCAAAACCTGTGCACAGTGTCAACACACGGGTAGGATTTCCCGGAGAAATGAGATGCCACAGCAACCCATCATAGTGGTTGAAATTTTCGACTTTTGGGGCATTGACTTTATGGGTCCTTTTCCCAACTCTTTAGGGAATCTGTACATATTGCTTGCGGTTGATTACGTCTCGAAGTGGGTAGAAGCTGTTCCTTATCGCACTAATGGCAAAAAAGTTGTCATTAAGTTCTTAAATGAAAACATCTTTTCGCGATTTGGACACCCACAAGCTATCATTAGCGATAACGGGACGCATTTCTGCAATCGGTCATTCGAGACTTTGATGCGAAAATATGCAATCAACCACAAAATTTCTACACCCTATCATCCCCAAACGAGCGGGCAAGCTGACAAATCAAACAAATTCTGGAGAAAACTGTTTCTAAAAATCGAAAAGATTGGTCAACCAAATTGACGGATGCTCTTTGGGCATTCCGAACTGCATATAAAACTGATCTAGGTATGTCTCCTTACAGACTAGTGTTTGGTAAGGCTTGTCACCTTCCGGTTGAGATTGAGCACAAAGCAATGTAGGCCATTAAAGAACTTAACTTTGACTTAAATCAAGCCTGCAACTTTCGGAAACTGCAATTAAACGAGCTAAGCGAACTCCGCGATGAAGCTTATGATAATACTGTAATTGTAAAGAACCGGTCTAAGGTATTTCACGATAAAAACATTGTAAGAAAAACTTTTACACCTGGTCAACAAGTCCTTCTTTATGATTCACGACTCCACCTTCATGCGGGAAAGCTACGATCTCGGTGGAAAGGACCTTTTATTGTGCGGTCTGTATACCCGCATGGGGCAGTTGAGGTTGAAAATGTTAAAAACGGTACATTTTCAAAGTAAATGGACATAGATTGAAGCCGTATTTTTTCACTGACCCCACGGAGGAGCTCCTGTTTTTACAGGAGCCATTTTATCATGATTAAAATTCCTCCGTCTCACCTCCATGTCCTGTAAATTACTGTATCATCTTTTGAATGGAGGTGAGTGAAAAGAATAAGTTTGGGGGAGAATTTTCACGATCATATTTATTGCCCCTATTAATAAATTTCCTTCCAGGCTTACAGGTTTTTGAGATTTAGCGGATGGCAACAGTGAGGACACTGTTGAAAACAAGTTTGGGGAAGGTTTGTGCTTATTTACGCATCATTTGCATCATACTTTGCATAAGCACAAAACATTTGAAAACCTATAAAAAATTTTAAAAAATTCAAAAGATAAAAATATTTAATATTTAAGATAATAAAAGATTAGATAGTGAAAAATTATATCCAAAAGATTAGAAAAATTTAAGAAAACCTAGAAAATTAGAAGTTTTCTTAAACGAACTAGTAATAAGTAGTTTTGAGCCGTTGTCCCAAGAGTTTGTAAAATGAAGGAAGTCACTAATCTGAGGATAAAAATAAGTCTGAAAAATAATTCCTATTCTGGAAACCAAACATTTGATTGTTGATACCCTACTATTCGTACTTACACACGTCTTGAAACTCGAGATAGTAGAGGATACCTTGAAATGCTCTTGTCTAAAAACCAAAGTATGAAGGAAATAATAAATGGAAAATAAAAGATAAAATGGTGAAAAGAAAAATGAACACTGATTTTGTTATCGCCAAGGCAGCAATAAAAAAATATAGCGAGGGTGCTTCATCACCCAGTGCCTTAGACCAACTGGTCTGGGAGTCACTGCTAAGCCTTAGGTGGTGCAAGACGAGGAAAATACTAAATAAGCAAGCACATGAGTAATCGGTCGGTTATTACCTCAAGAAGTATTAACGGTCGCATGAAAAATGTGTGAGCAAATTCCATCTAAATATCAATTAAAAAGTACTGAGGCAGATGGACAAGAGTATGATAGCTTGAATTGAATTCTCCGGGTGTAGGGATGTCTATTACACACACGTAGGGTTATATGATCGATGTTTTGAAGAAAGGTAGGAATGAAGAATAAGGACGATGTTTTATTGAGGGATGATGTGATTTCTAACATCTTTTCATGACTATTAAGATAGGGCTCATGACAACCGAAAAGCTAGTGTAGTTGGAAACTCTAATTTTCAAAGTCTTTCTTTTACAATTCTTATCTTTATATGTAACTTTCACGTTCTTCCTTTTATTATTGGATTTTGTGGGTGCAATCCGCTGAAGACCCTCAGGAGAAAACACTCCTCCTACTAGGGACACCTAGAGGTTTAAAGGCTTGTTGCACATGCTCAGTGCAAATCGTGTTGCCTACGAAAGTGTGCTAGTTAGTTTTTCTTTTTCTTTATTTTGTCCTTCTCTTTTTAATAAAACAGTTTGCTCGAGACGACCAAAAATAAGTTTGGGGGAATTTGATCAGTCGAAAATATTGCATTTTTAACACATCAATTACCCTACTATTTGCAATCATCTAAAAGTGTTCGGTATAAATATAGCACATATTAGCAATTCGTCTGTAAAATACCAAATAACTTGTGTTATACATTATAACCGATATTTTGAGGAAAATTGAGTGTGTATTATTGCACGCAGGATCTTTTGTATATCGCAACACTTGTCTCGAGAATGTGCGCAGAAAATTCCAGGTAAAAGAGCCGAAATTGCTAAAGTGCTGATAAAAATACGCCAAGTCCAAGACTTGTGACCTGGCAGTGAACAAGAAATAATTATAAGATTCCAGATATCAGGAAGCATCCCTAAAGCCAGCACCAAACTGCCCTAGAATTTCCATGCATCACGCTCTTCAAACGGCGGTGGATCCGCGATCGGAGGGGCCCATTGGCGGCGGATCCGCGGCCACGTCAGCGCTTCATCAGCAGAGCTCTTCCTGAGGCTTCTCTTCTCAAGTTCAAAACTGCTTCAAGACACTTCTTTCTCCAAAAATCTCCAGAAGCTTCTGTCTTAACAGCCAAGCTTCTTGTACAAGCTAAACACCTCCAAGCTTCTCAAGGAAGCTAGCTAACTAACTCATTCTAGAAACTTCTACTCAACTACCAAGCTTACAAGAGAAGCTAAACCTAGCTTAGCTTCTAAACGAAGCTAATCCTAATCAAGCTTCTAGGGGAAGCTACAGAAGAAGGCTATAAAAAGGACCCAAGGGCATCATTCTAAGGTTGCTGAAAATTGAGCCAAAATTCCGTAAGTTGAGTGACACAACTTGTGCATCCAAACCCTAATCCAATTCCAAAAGCCAATTCAAGATCACCGAGTACAAAATCAAGCAAGAAGCCATCAAGCCTTTTTGAAGCGATGCCGATCTTCATCCAAGCAAGTGATCCAAGACGATCCGCAACTCACGGAGACGATGTGAAGCTAATTCGACGATCGAGTTCTTTCCTTAATTCTTGTAGTCTTTTGATCGAATTGTAACGAGATGTTGAATAATGAAAGGTGAAAATTCTTGATATTGCTTTTCTTTACATTTGAGCATTGTGATGAGTTCTCAATTCTTGATTGTTTTCTTTGTCATAATGTTTGAGTGAAAACTCCGCTCGTGGAGGAATCGAGAAAATGGATAGATGACGATGATTAAATTCGTGAACGATTCTTAAGTCTTATGAGTTTTGTAAACCCTAGGAAATTGAATCAAAGATGACCTAGTTTTGAGCGAGATGTCTTCTTGTATATTTTCGCTCTCAATTTGAGATCAACAATCGATGATTGAATTTCCTAGAAGCTAGAATTTGAGTGCTAATTAACGAAAGGACAAGGGATGAGGATGAAGAAACCCTAGTTTCGTCAAAGGATCCCTAAACCTTGTTGATTGACAGCGATCTAGCTTCAAATCTTCAATAGATAAGAATTTGTAATCCTAAGTCTTCATCGTCACTATCGATTGGATCGATTCTTACGAGCCTCATTACAAATCTTGATTACTAATTCGATTTGGATATCATCAATTCTTGATTCTTGACTTTTAGTATTCTTGATATTAGATCTAGATTTTTATAATTCTTGAAATTCACTTTTATAAATCTTGAATCGAGTTCTCTTTTCTTTTATCCTTTAATTTTCAATTCATCTAAATCAATTACGATCAAATCACACTTTCTCAGTGGACGATCCGTATTCATTAACGCGCTACATCGACACCGTTATTGATTACAGTTAACAAATTTCTTTGATTGTGATCTTTACACATTTTCAAAACACGACACACAAAGAATCATTCAATCACTTGGCCATCTCCTTGCCTTTACTTCTGAGCTGTTTTCGGGGCTCTTGGAGAAGTTGCTGCTCTGCGTTTTTGGGACGGATGATTGGCTCCTCTTCGCCTTCCGAGCCCGACTCCTCATGAACCGAGGGATCTTTCTGCCTATCAGCCTCACTGGGAGGATTTTCATCACCCTCCGGAGGATGCCGGTCTTGGGAAGTGACAACCATATTCACACCAGATAAGATTTGAGATGCAGCGGCCGCATCCTTGCTCTTGCTGCGCGTGCCCACCATGTAGACAGTGTGGACCACATATCCAGTTGTCTCTTTGTCTTTGGCGGGGTAACCCTGCTCTTGGAACCTCATGAAGTTCAGCCTAGCATGAGTCCTAGCCCTTTTGTTGGTTCTGTACCTGAGCCTTTTCTGTCTTAGCTTCTCAATTTTGAGGGCTTGACGGGCGTCCGTCATCCAGGAAGCCATCGTGAGTCTATTAGCAGGGAGCTTAGAGAAGATACCCGATTGGGCAGTTGTTAGGGGCACCGCTGGAGCTTGGCCGAGACGCCTTATTGCTTTGTTGGTGTTAATGGCCTTGCCACCAGCTGGAGCAAACGAATGTAGTTCAAACACTGAGTTGTGTTTGGGTAGTGGTGCCCTCGAGATCAACACATTTGGCCTCCTGCCTTTTGAGGTCGGTTTATCGATCACCGGGGCTTGAGGAGTAAAGATGGTGTTAGCTGGCATGAACAAAATAGAGCCAAATGGTAGCGGCGGCTCCTCCCACTGTCGCCCGAGACTGGCCGGAAGGACCGTCCTGGAGTCCATCTTCATCGTGTAGGAGATGGGAGTTGTGCTGAGAGCTGAGATCGTCCTTGGAGACATTCTTGCCGCGTCCGAAGATTGCAATTTGAAACCGTTTACCTGCACAAAGAAGCATAATTTCAGTACAGGCAATCGATATATATATGTTGATTGATTTCGCATGAATATTTAACCCGAAATATGGGAGGAGAGATAGGTCCCACCGGGCGTGCCAGAATCTGTAGGGTGTTTTTCGTCACCACATTGAGATGGCAATACACGCGCGCTTTTCAGGCGCGTTACAGATTCCCCCTGTCTAGGGTAGGCTGGGGTTTATTGATTATGGGGATCCGAATCTCCGGCAGCCGCGAACTAAGCTGTCGTTAATTACCCCTCGCCTTTGGAGCGAGAGAACCTCTGATTGATGGGTCAAACTGGTCATGCGAACTCAATGTGCAGTGTTGTGTTTTGAAAGGGTTTTGGATATATCGGGGGGCTCCGCAGAGTTTTTCCTAATGGGGACAGTGTTGTGGAGTGTGTGTGTGTGTATACACACACACACACACACATAGGAAAAAAGGGGAAAAAGCGTCCAAAGGACGCGTGGAGCCATCGCCTCACGTGGCTAGCACATGGACGCTGGCGCCTCACATGCTTGGCACATGGGTGATAGGCGCTGGGTGCCAGTGCCCCACGTGCTTGGCACGCGGGCACTGGGCGTCAGCAGGAAAAGGGACATTGTCCCTGCACAGGGAGCTGTGCTCCCGATTTGACTTCTGGAGTTAAACTCCTAAAAAGAGATTAATTTATGGAGTTGAACTCCAACAGATCTTGAATGGAGTTAAACTCCTAGAAATCTTTAGAAATGATCAAAGGGGCCCCTTTGATTCTCTTCCTTTTGGCCCTGGATCTTCCCGTGATGAGATTTTTGGAGATGGGTCTCCTTCTTCTTCCTCTCGGTTGGCCGGATCATGGAGAAAGGGGGTGAGATTTAATAATCTCCCCTTTTTGAGATCTGATGGAAGATCTGAGCTCCCCTTTGTGGGTTTTGTGGTGAAAAACTATTTAGTTTTGGAAAAGGAAGTGTAAAACTCTTGATTTAATTGAAAAGGGGAAGAAGGTTTAGAACCTTGAAAAAGGAGAAGGAGGCAAAAAAACCGTAGAGTTTGAGAGAATGAAAATTTCTTTTTGTTATTTTATTATTATGTTGCCTTATATAGGCTTAAAAATTTACATATAGCCCTTTGGGCTTTACAAAATGGTATTTTGCCCATCACATGCCTCATGTGCTCATTTCTTTTGCACATGAGCCATAGGCTTTACAAAAATTTGGCTTTATGCCCATTCATACAGAAAAAATTACATTAAAATTATTTATTACATGATTTTTTATTTCCGCATAGGGGAGGCCGGCCGTGGGGCTCGACTTGGGCATGGGCCCACTTGCTTGGGCTTGGGCCCGCTTACTTGGGGTTGACCTTGACTTTGACCCGGTCAACTGGGGTGCAAATTTTGACCCAAACAACAGGCTTTAAGAAACCATAGAATTATCAGGGAAGGTGATATGACTATCAGGGTTACTAACGGAATGAGCGTGGACGCTGAATCCGTAAGGGAATATCACCTAGGATTGACAAGTGGGCAGATATTGATTCTATGTAACTGTTTTTATATACCTAGTCTAGCTTGTAATATCATATATGTATCCTTACTTTCTAAGGAAGGATATGATTTTACATTTGTAAGTGATGTGGTCCACATCCACCTAAATCAAGTTTTGATTGGGTCAGGTACATTAGATAACAGTATATACGTATTAAATCAAGCTCAGGTTTTCAGTGTCCTGAACACACTTAAAAGAAAGTCTCCGGAATTAAATCAGGATTTCTTATGGCATTGTAGACTGGGCCACATCAATGAAACACGGTTAACGCAGTTACATAGAGAGGGATATTTGGATCCGATTGAATATCAGTCTTATGCAACCTGTCAATCTTGTCTCAAAGGAAAGATGACAAAGACTCCGTTCAATGGACACGGAGTGAGGGCGAGCGAGCTCTAGGGGCTCATACACAGCGATGTGTGTGGTCCAATGTCTGCACATGCACGAAGTGGTTATTCCTATTTCATTACTTTTACGGATGACTTTTCTAGGTATGGACATGTCTTTTGATGAAGCATAAATCCGAGGCCTTTGAGAAATTCCGGGAATATAAGAATGAAGTGGAAAAACAAACAGGAAAAAGTATCAAGACACTGAGATCTGATCGAGGTGGTGAATACTTAAGTGCCGAGTTCCTGGATTATCTAAAAGATAATGAAATTCTCTCTCAGCTTACTCCTTCAAACACACCACAACACAACGGTGTATCGGAAAGGCGGAACCGAACCCTATTGGATATGGTTCGTTCCATGATAAGTAACTCTGAGTTGTCGCGATCCTTCTGTGGTTATTATAGGGTTACTTAGCACGGCAGAAATGTTTTGGGAGGCATCGTCCATGCCGTTTTCAAATTTTTGCCGTTCTAAATAACCCTAGCCCTAGAATCTTAACTAGAGAATCATACGATACAATATGTAAACAACTTTTCAACTAAGTGAATGCGGAATACAACCTTTGTAGACCGGTCCTTCACTTCAAATGCTCCGTGTAGATGTCCCTTTGCTGCGAGTAATGATCTCCTGAACTCTTGAGAGGATCTACAAGGTGAAAGATGCAAACTTGCTCGAAGTCTTCGAGACCGAAGATGATCTACGTCGAGGAGACTCGAGCTCATGCTACCTCTTCACTAAATTAGTGTTTAGTGAAGCAAACACCCTAAACTAAATGGCTAATAGTAGAGGATGATGAAGTAGGAATTGAGCTCTCTTTCGATTTCTTTTTCTCACAATATTTCATCACTTAGAAAAAGCTAGCAAGCTTTTTCTCATGAGGAAGAAGAAGAAGTGATGAAGAGATGAATGAACTCATGAGGTGAGAATAGCAACCATGCGTGAGTTAACATCATATGCTAACCCTTGTAGAGACTTAACCATAGTATAGGATAAAGGTTGGGTTATTAAATATCTTTAGTAAAACAAAAGTAGTGGACTTAGTCAATGAGCATGCAAGCTTCTCCAAGCTTCTTGCCATGACAATTTCCAATCTATTTTTGAATTACTTAAGAATATAAAAAAAAACCTAGATTATCACATAGTATGGTGTAAGTCTCACACACCCATGAAGCATGTATCATCAAGCATGACACAAAACTATGTACACTAATATATATCACATATATACTATGTGCACAATCAAGCGAGAAAATAAATCATAAGTGAGCTAATATTAGTTAATGCACATTAATATAACAAGTATATATAATTATACAATAGATTATTAAACCAAGACTTGATTTAATAATCCGGCTATATCTCATACAACCGACTAATATCAATGTAACAATCTATCGAATCAACACTTGATCCGATAACCCGGATATATCATATATAACCGACCGATATCACATATCGCGAGAATAGAATACGGTATCACATATCGTATTAATGTCGGTCCCGCACATATCATATATGTGCTTCTACTTCGTTTCGCATGAACCAGGAAACCTCTGTGTAGGACTCTAAAGTCTTGTCAATACGCCGGCAGTAGGTGATGATCATATCAAACACCCTCAAGACGTAAGCGGTCTGCTAAACGTAACGGCCACCCGGGTATTGAGCGATCAGAAGGTCAACAAGCAAGCCTGTTCATGTTAGTTATATGTATGCCCTAGAGGCCATTACTGTACATTGGATGTATATTGTAGTGGATGCTGGGACATATATAGGGAGGACTTTCTTGCTCGACATGATAGTATGCTATCTGGTTACACTTTACCATAACGTGTACACTGATTGTCTCTCTGTTACATGTTGGTAAAGTCCTCAGGATGTGTACTTGACTACCTGGACTATGATGCGGATCATACTAGTGGGGACATGGTAGTCCATAAGTACATCCTTCAAAGTCCCTAGTCGTGGGTGTATCGAGACAGGGCATCGATATACCAGAGTAGACTAGCGTATACCTTCTCGACACATACAGATGGGCGATGGATGATCCCATATCCATTGGTGTTTGACATCAGAGATGATATACGGGTGCTCAGTAGAGACTGGGTACACTGGACGGACTCGCCGAGAACTCCCACATGGTATTATACTCTACGTCAGATGGCAGTTATCTGGTGACACTGGTACAGAGTAGTCTGTTGACCCGAGATCGTCATAGAGTCTTGTGTGGTTCCCACTGTGCTTTGATTTCCATCTTACCACGTCTAAGAGAGCGTGCAAAACGGTGGTTTTTGGGTACAGTCCCGAATCACATGGAGGCAATGAGCGATAGGAGGGGATTCGTCTCTCCCGGTATAGGGAGTTGATGTTGCGCTGTGTTCGATTGGCTATAACCGGAAATCCCTGGCCAGGGTTGCTGAGATTTACTGGTAAGTGTTACCAGTAGTTTATCGAATTGTTATAGACCTCATATCGACACGACTTATCGAGCTATTGGGGTCTGACGTTTACCACCCCTAGGCGAGATATGCGACATATCAGACGATCAGACCGGACTGTACGGTAAGTGTTACTGGTTGGATTCACAGGAGTGTGAGCGGGCTTGCTCGTCGATCTTCTGATCGCTCAATACCCGGGTGGCCGTTATGTTTACCAGACCGCTTGCGGCTTGTGGGTGTTTGGTATGATCATCACCTGCTGCCGGCGTATTGACGAGTCTTTAGAGTCCTACACAGAGGTTTCCTGGCTCAAGCGAAATGAAATAGGAGCGCATATAAGATATGTGCGGGACCGAGAATAATGCGTGTATGTGATACCGTATTTCATTCTCGCGATGAATGTATCGAATGGTTGTATGCGATATAACCTAGTTATCGAATCGAGGATTGATTCGATAAAACGATACATTGGATATTAGTCGGTCATATGCGATATGACCGGATCGTTAAATCAAATGTTGATTTGATGATTTAATGCATAATTATATATTTGATATATTACTTTGCATTAACTAGTATTGGTTCACTTTTAAATGGATATTCTCACTCGGATGTGCACATTGTATATGTGATATATTTTTGTGCACTTGATTGTATCATGTTTGATGATACATGTTTGCTAGGGTTTTTGTGTAAAGATCAAACCATGGTTACATGATAATGGTTAGGGTTTTGTTTTATTCACTTATTTTTTTATCTATTGATTTTTGGAAAATGAAAAGCATAAAGAAAAATGGTGGCTAACTTTGTTGTATATTGAAGCTTCATGAAGCTTTGACTATGTGACCATTTTTGTCTCATGCTTAACCCTAACCATTCCCACTAACCCTAGTTTAGTCTCTACACTTGACCATGGTTTGTAGATGATAAGTATTATTATTATTTTCATTTTACTTAATACTTATCATATTATCTTCTTCTTCTTCTTCATCTTCTACTTGAAGAAACCTTGACTTCATCAATGGTGATTGATGAAAAAGGGTGAGAAATCCAATTCTAAAGTGAACCCACCTCCTATTTCTTCATCCTCTACCTCTTGCCAAGTAGTATAGGGTGTTTCCTTCACAAGTTTTCATGGCTTGGTGAAGGTGGAGCTTGATCTAGTGATGCCTCGACGTAGATCATCTTCGGCATGTCGTCGATGACCTAGCCCGCTTTTTCTCCGATGAAGCCGATGCAAGAGTCATGGATTCGAATTGGACAGCGAGGAGACATCATCACGGAGCATTGGAGGTGGAGAACTGGATCTACAAAGGTTGTATTTCCGTTTACTCTTAGTAAAGTAGTTTACTAGTTCTTCTTTTCGCCTAGATTTCTAGTTAACGATCCGTAGTCTACGGTTTCTCGGCACCGTAAAGTTTGAAATTGGCATGGTTGATGCCTTGTGAGACCTCTTGAGAGTGCCTAGGAACCCTACAGTGGTATCAGAGCCAAGCTAGAGCCTTAGGCGATGCGTTGACGAAGTTTGAAATCCGAACGAACCCAAAACCCTAATACAAAATGCTCTCTGGAAATTTTCTAAAAATTTGGATTTTTGTCAATTAAAAATTCGCAGAAAATAGAGCAGGAAATTATAAGGATTACTGCAGAAAACGAAACCCTAATTCCACTGTAGCGCCGCGGATCCGCGGCAATAGCCTCCTTTTGCGGCGGTTCCGCGGCCGTTTGTGCTGATTAGGGATTTGTTTTGATACAGTAATGCCCGTATCTGTTTCCTCTGTTCTCTGGGAACTTTTAATCTGCACTCAAGGGTTGAGTTTTCTGGGGTTGTTTTGGGGATTCGATGACGATCGGATTATCAGATTTTGTCTATGTGGATTCCGGATAATTTTTGAATATGTTAAAAAGTTCGACCGGATATAAATACCCAACTTTTCCCCTGCCGGAAAATTTCTAAGTGTTGGATTTTTCCGTGGTTTAAAGACGTTCTAAGTAGTGCAAGTAACGCGATGGTCCCTCTAGAAGACCACAAACCTTAACTCGATTATGTGACCGTCTTGAACTGCCCTTTGAACCTTCGGGTTTGGGGCAGTACGGCGTGCCACATGTGAGGCGTTGGCTTGACCCTTCTACGGCTGGACCGTTGGTACTGAGGCACGAACTGAATGTTTTTAGACTTGTTTCATGTGTTGATCTGTATTGGGAAAACTTGGGTGTTTGACTGTTCGATCGAAAAATTTAACATTTTCTATTTATCTGGAATGGGATACAATAATTGGAATTCAAAATAAGTTATGAGATAACTGAATGAATGTTATAAATCTAGCAATTTAGTCTCACTTGATCGGTTGCCACGGAATTTTGATGTGATCAAAAGTCCGTCGCAATCACGTAGCGTACGCGGATACTCGCCGGATAAACTTATTAGACAGCTACATCCCTTAACCCCGACCAAGTGACTGTAGGAGAACCCCGTCGCCGAAAGCATCCGTTTGGGTGCTTGCGGTAGCGGTGTTCCGCCTTGGTGCACTTCGTCGACGGTATCGGGGGTGCGGCCGTCTACTGAAGTTTGCGACGAGCATTCGATCAGGATGTCGGGAATCTTGTTGAATTGCCCGACTTGGTATTGAAAAGTGTTTTCGATTTTGAGACTAAAATGCGGGGTTTATAATTGTTAGGCATGCGATGTCTAAAGAATTCATTTGGTCAGGCATGCGATGTCTGAGGTGGTTGCGGATTCCAACTGTTGTAGTTTTACACTTTCTTTTCTGTGACCGTAAGTGTAATATGTGATATCGCCGGTTTCGTTGCTATATGTCAACGACAATTGGGATGCGCATATTTACTTACGTTGATGACATGTGATGTTATGTGTTGCTGGATATGTTATATTGGATCGTCGTGTTTGAATAGCCGGGGGTTTTTATGTGAGATGAGTGTTTTTCATTTTCATTCATGTAAAAACTTGTATGTAATATTCTTTTATTGGGGCACTTCCAGGTTGCGGAAGATGTCACCGTTTGTATATTATTTTCTTTTCCGCACTTGGATAGACCCAAGGAGGGGAGCACAAGTAACCGGGTTCTGGAGTCCAGTGGGAGACCATCTCGAGGAGTCGAGTTTGGGTCTCCTAACTCTAGAATTGGTAGGGTTACTTGCCGCTCTCGTAGGGGTCTAGGGGTGTGGGATTGGCTATTCATCGCGACCGTGGAATCCGTGTTTTATACTGGCTCGTATTGAAAACACAGACGTCCTAGTATATCCAATATTTCATATGATTCTTCTGCTGCGATATCTGTGATGTGATCATGTGATATGTTCTGTGATGGATACAGTATATAGTATATATGATATATTATATAGATGTTACTTATGTTTTGCACTCGCGCTAACCCTGCCCCGCTCTGCCGTTAGTTACCTAACCTAACGGTGCACGAGGGGACATCGAGGCGAATGCGGATGGCATAAGTGCACGTCGTATTTATCTGTGATGTTTAGGTACTTAAATGATGGGACTTCATTAATGTGATTAATGAAATAAAAGAAACCTAAGATGTTGTAGAATCGAATTTTAAAATAAAAACAGGTAGCTACAGTTCTTGCTTTGCACAGCGGTATATATGATATATCCTGCACCTTATTCGATGAGGAAAGGACCGAGATCCCTTCACCGGGAGTGACTCCTTTAGCAATAACTGGAAGATACTACACACTCGGTTTGTCTTTTGATTGCTTTTAAGAGTTTTTGCTTTGCACAGTGATATATATGATATATCCCGCACCTCATTCGACGAGGAAAGGACCGACGATCCCTTCAACGGGAGCGACTCCTTTAGCAAAACTAGAAAAGCCTCAAAAGCACTCTATTTTAAAATCATTTGATTCTACAACGATATCAAGTTCATTACGCAATAGGTTTTCAGAAAAACCTGTCGTAGCGCTCCGTCATTTCAGATAAGTACTAGTTAGTATTCATGCTGCGGTTGTTTGGCATGCGTCAAGGCATAGTGTACGGTAGCTAACTAGTGCTTATCTGCTAGCATACGATGCGATTGGATTAGGGTATTCGTACGGCGTTGTTTGGCATGCGTCAAGGGTCGTGCGGGTGGGTTTAATTCAATCAAGAAATGTACGGGTTGAACTTGTCTAGCGGACTATGGGTTGTTTGGCATGCGTCAAGGTCATAGCACGCTAGGGGCAAAATATTATCGGGAATTTCAAGTGTTGAAATTTGCAATGAGATTGCATACCTTCTATGAGATAGTTGGATCCCGATACCCGCTGCGAGTAATTGTTACTCCTGGGAGAGTTTTACACATTACAATTAGCCGATCAAGTAGGTGTCTAGAAAGGTGTTAACGAGGTTACGCCTCTGGGAAAACGAGGTTTACATTAATTAGGTTCGTGCGAAAGCACGGGGGACCTCCCTCAAAGTACCGACACTGGCCTGGCTGAAAGATTGGCGAACTTGTAGTGTGTAATTAATCCCGGCTAGTCATTCCTTTTTGGGTTTGAAGGAAGATTTGATAAAAAGCAGTAGGAGCCATCCTGATTAGATAAAATAATAACCAATCTATTCTTGAAAGAGCGCACGCTGAGTGTTTTTTTCTCTCTCTCTCCTGGTAGCGACCATATCACGCCTTAATCAAGATAATAATACGGATATTTGACCGAACCCGCTTGTTATACTGAGCTGGGGAACGTTGGTCCCGCTCCAACTTATAATTGTTATAAGACAGAGCAAGAAATTGGGGATTACCAGAATTCCCGTGCCGCCCAAACGAAGAGAGTGCATGCTGATGCATCATCTTCGGGTGTGTTCTTTATACAAAGAACTGTTTCTCAGTATCCTCTGTGTCCTGGGTATTTGATACCAGATCAGGATCCCAGATATGTAATCTGTTACATAGGGCTACAGAAAGGTAGAGAACTGAGAACGGGTGATAAGTTTCATGAGGCAGAAAACGGGGCAAGTGTTGCAGCCAAGTCTGTTGGTCACTGTCACCCTGTATTACCAATACATTGATTCTGAACGAATGTTATTAGATACCGAACCTGATATACAAAATCATATGTGTCTCTTTATTAGTAAAGAAACGGTAAAATTTTGTATTGTTGGTTAATGTTTTGAACATTTCCTATATCAAAAGTTGATCGGTTCAGGCACGTTATCTAAAAGCATTGATGTTCTAAATCAAACTACAGTTCTTAGTATATGGATCACACAAAAGAGGAAGAGTTCAGAAATGAACGGATCCTTCTTGAGGCATTGTAGACTGTAGGGTTCCTAGGCACTCTAGTGAGGTCTCCCAAGCCATCAACCATGGCAATTTCAAAAGTTATGGTGCCTACAAACCCTAAACTACGGATCGATAACTAGATGTCTAGGCGAAAAAGAACTAGTTAACACTTAACTATTGGGAATACGGAAATACAACCTTTGTAGATCCGGTCCTCCACCTCCACGGCTCCGCAACGAGGTCGTCTCCGCTGTCCAAATCAAATCCGGGCTCTAGAGTCGGCTTCGTCGGAGAATGGGCAAGCTAGGTCGTCGATGTCCATGCCGAAGATGATCTACGTCGAGGCATCGCTAAATCAAGCTCCGACTTCACCAAGTCAAGAAACTTGTGAAGTAAACACACTCTACTACTTGGCAAGAGGTAGAGGATGAAGAAATAGGAAGTGGGTTAACTTTAGAATTGGATTTCTCACTCATATGCATCAATCGCCATTGATGGAGGTGAAGCTTTTCTTCTTGAAGTCAAGGAAGAAGAAGAAGAAGCTTATATGATAAGTTAAAAGAATAAGAAAAGAAAATGAATTCTTATCATAATTTTAACTAGAGTCAAGTGTAGAGAATGAATCATGGTTAGTGGGAATGGTTAGGGTTAAGGATGAGATAAGAATGGTTGACTTGAACAAAGCTTCATGAAGCTTCAACTAAAGAACAAAATTAGCCACCATTCTTTTCTCTTTTCTTTTATTCATTTATCAAAAATAAAAAGGATAATTAAATAAGATAAATGAATAATAAATAATAAACCCTAACCAAGGTTTAATCTTTACACTTGAACCCTAGCATGACATGTATCATCAAACATGATACAATCAAGTGCACAAAAGTATATCGCATATACAATGCGTCCATCCGAGTGAGAAAATCCATCTTAAGTAAACCGATACTAGTTGATGCAAAGTAATATATCAAATATATAAATATGCATTAAATCATTAAATCAACACTTGATTCAATGACCCGGTTATGCCGCACACAACCGACTAGTATACAATATATCGGCTTATCGAATCAACGCTTGAATCGATAACTAGGTTATATCGCATACAACCATTCGATATATTTATCGCGAGAATAGAATACGGTATCACATACACGCATTATTCTCGGTCCCGCACATATCTCATATGCGCTCCTATTTCGTTTCGCTTGAGCCAGGAAACCTCTGTGTAGGACTCTAAAGACTCGTCAATACGCCGGCAGCAGATGATGATCATATCAAGCATCCACAAGCCGCAAGCGGTCTGCTAAACGTAACGGCCACCCGGGTATTGAGCGATCTGAAGATCGACGAGCAAGCCCGCTCACACTCCAGTGAATCCGACCAGTAACACTACCGTACAGTCCGGTCTGATCGTCTGATATGTCGCATATCTCGCCTAGGGGTGGTAGACGTCAGACCCCAATAGCTCAATAAGTCGTGTCGATATGAGGTCTATAACTGTTCGAGAAACTACTGGTAACACTTACCAGTAAATCTCAGCAACCCTGGCCAGGGATTTCCTGTTATAGCCAATCGAACACAGCGCAACATCAACCCCCTATACCGGGAGAGACGAATCCCCTCCTATCGCTCATTGCCTTCATGTGACTCGGGACTGTACCCAAAAACCACCGTTTTGCACGCCCTCTTGGACGTGGTAAGATGGAAATCAAAGCACAGTGGGAACCACACAAGACTCTATGACGATCTCGGGTCAACAGACTACTCTGTACCAGTGTCACCAGAGAACTGCCATCTGACGTGAGGTATAATACCATCTGGGAGTTCTCGGCGAGTCCGTCCAGTGTACCCAGTCTCTACTGAGCACCCGTATATCATCTCTGATGTCAAACACCAATGGATATGGGATCATCCATCGCCCATCTGTATGGGTCGAGAAGGTACACGCTAGTCTACTCTGGTATATCGATGCCCCGTCTCGATACACCCACGACTAGGGACTTTGAAGGATGTACTTATGGACTACCATGTCCCCACTAGTATGATCCGCATCATAGTCCAGGTAGTCAAGTACACATCCTAAGGGCTTTACCAACATGTAACAGAGAGACAATCAGCATACACGTTAAGGTAAAGTTCAACCAGATAGCATACTATCATGTCGAGCAAGAAAGTCCTCCCTATATATGTCCCAGCATCCACTACAATATACATCCTATGTACAGTAATGGCCTCTAGGGCATACATATAACTAACAATCTCCCACTTGCACTAGGGCCATCTGTAGCAGTGGTTGCAGTATCTCATACTCAATCATCCCATAAAAGTCTCTCTCTGGGAAAAGGCCTTTCGTGAGTGGATCCGCTGTGTTGTCCTCTGAGTCTACTCTCCTAACCTCGATCTCCCTGGAGATCAACCATCTCCATGATCAAGTGACACTGCCTTAGAATATGTATGGATCACTGATGGGACCGGCGTTCCTTGGCATAAGCCACAACTCCATTGTCTCACAATGGTAGGAACATAGTTCATCTCATGAACCAATATACACCCAGACTTCCTCTTTGGTAGCATCTTAAGTAGCGATGTATCCTGCCTTTATCGTCTAGTATGTCACGGTATCTAGCTTGGAACTCTTCCAACATACCGTCCCTTTACTGAGGGTAAAGACAATGCCTGTGACTAACATTCAGTCGTCTTTATCACCCTGGAACCCTTCCAGTGATTCTCCCCAGGATCGATTGATACCATCTCACTACAACTAGTGAGAATGCTAACATCCATTTAAATCTATCTCATAGATCCAAAATCCAGGATTTAGTAGGTATCTCATTGTTCCTATATGGAGAATCCTAGTGATAACCGGAGATTGATCGAGCGTAGCATAGGAAACTCCTTCCCCATCAAGAGTATGTCATCCACGTACTCTACGAGGATCGTCACCATACTCCCTACTACCTTTTTGTTTATACAAGGTTCATCTACCATTTTGATGATGTCAAACTCTTTGACTAATTCATCAAAAACAGATGTTCCAACTCCGCGATACCTGCTTTATCATATAAAACATCTTGCACACGTTTCCGCTGCTCCCACTGTCTACGAGGCCCTCTGGCTGTGTACTTATAGACGCTCTCTTCTAAATCATCATTTAGAAAAGCAGTCAAGATACCCAACCACCAGATATCGCAGTCATGGTATGTAGCCGTGACAAGTAGGATCTGGATGGACTTAAGCATAGCTACTGTGAAAGGTTTCATCATTATCCACGCCTGGTCGATGACGAAAACCTTTAACAATTCTAGCTTTGAAAGTCTCAACTTTTCCATGTATACCAAGTAATCTTCTCAAGATATACTTGCTCCTGATGGGGATTTAACCATTCAGATATTGCAACCAAAGTCCATACTTTGTTGGTGTACATGGATTCCATCTCAGATTACTAAGCATCCAGCCATTCTTACAGAGTCTTACTCCTGATGGCCAGCTCGAAACTAGTTGGGTCATCATCTCATGATGTAATCCTCGCTCCCACTGTCATAGAGAAACAGAAGTATCTCTCAGGTGGGTGAGGAACCCTACTAGATCGGCGGAGAGGCTGAGGTTCGTTGGTAACTATTGAATCCTTTGGTTTTATCAAATCATCCGCTGTAGTTTGTATAGCTGGAACCTTTCCAGTTCTACATAACAGACTTTGCCTCGAGCTTGTCCAGATTTTGCTTTTAGACATAGGCCGGACAACCCCAAATCTTAACTGACTTAAGACATGGGCTCTTCCCATACCATATCTTATATGAAGTGGTAGGCAACTGATTTGATTCGAACCCTATTCAATAGGTATGCAACTTCTCAAGTGCATAACTCCCAAAAGGAAATAGGTAACTCAGTAGTACTCATCATAGAGCACACCATATCAAATAGGGTGTATCTGCTCCGCCCCGATATACCATCGTGCTATGGTGTATACGGAGGAGTAATGCTGAGAGAGAATCTCATTCTCCTTTAGAATAGTCCAGGATTTCCGTGCTCAAGTATTCTCCTCCTTGATCTCATCATAGGACATAATACTTATACCCGTACTAGTTCTCTACTTCTAACTTATATTCCGTGAATATCTCAAAAGGTTCGGACTTGTGTTTCAACAGGAACATATGTCTGAATCTTGAGAGATTATCAGAGAATATAATGAAGTACAAAGAACCGGTCTTGGCATATGTAGACAGGGGACCTTTATACATCAACATGTATCATCCCAAGAGTTCACTAACTCTTTCTCTGTTTCCAATAAACGGAGCTATGATCATTATATCTTTGTGACATGAATGGCAAGTTTCACAAGATGTAGATTCAAACTGATTTAAATATGCATCTACGTGTAACTTCAGCTAGTCGGGTCACATTGATCTGACCTAGTCTACAATACCTTAAGAAGAATTCGTTCATTTCTGAACTCTTCCTCTTGTGTGTGTTCCATATACTAAGAACTGTAGTTTGATTTAGAACATTAATGCTTTTAGATAACGTGCCTGAACCGATCAACTTTTGATATAGGAAATGTTCAAAACATTATCCAACAATACAAAATTTTATCATTTCTTTACTGATAAAGAGACTGATATGATTTTGTATATCAGGTTCGGTATCTAATAACATTCGTTCAGAATCAATGTATTGGTAATACAGGGTGACAGTGACCAACAGACTTGGCTGCAACACTTGCCCCGTTTTCTGCCTCATGAAACTTATCACCCGTTCTCAGTTCTCTACCTTTCTGTAGCCCTATGTAACAGATTACATATCTGGGATCCTGATCTGGTATCACATACCCAGGACGCGGAGGATACTGAGAAACAGTTCTGTATAATGAACACACCCGAAGATGATGCATCAGAATGCACTCTCTTCGTTTGGGCGGCACGGGAAATCTGGTATTCCCCAATTTCCTGCTCTGTCTTATAACATTTATAAGTTGGAGCGGGACCAACATTCCCCAGCTCAGTATAACAAGCGGGTTCGGTCAATATTCCGTATTATTATCTTGATTAAGGCGTGATATGGTCGCTACCTGGAGAGAGAGAGAAGAAAACACTCAGCGTGCGCTCTGTCAAGAATAGATTGGTTTTTATTTTATCTAATCAGGATGGCTCCCACTGCTTTTTATCAAATCTTCCTTCAAACCCTAAAAGGAAAGACTAGCCGGGATTAATTACACACTACAAGTTCGCCAATCTTTCAGCCAGGCCAGTGTCGGTACTTTGAGGGAGGTCCCCCGTGCTTTCGCACGAACCTAATTAATGTAAACCTCGTTTTCCCAGAGGCGTAACCCCGTTGACACCTTTCTAGACACCTACTTGATCGGCTAATTGTAATGTGTAAAACTCTCCCAGGAGTAACTCTTACTCGCAGCGGGTATCGGGATCCAACTATCTCATAGAAGGTATGCAATCTCATTGCAAATTTCAACACTTGAAATTCCCGATAATATTTTGCCCCTAGCTCGCTATGACCTTGACGCATGCCAAACAACCCATAGTCTGCTAGTCAAGTTCAACCCGTCATTTCCTGATTGAATTAAACCCACCCGCACGACCCTTGACGCATGCCAAACAACGCCGTACGAATACCCTAATCCAATCGCATCATATGCAGGCAGATAAGCACTAATTAGCTACCGTACACTACGCCTTGACGCATGCCAAACAACCGCAGCACGAATACTAACTAATACTTATCTGAAATGACGGAGGGCTACGACAGGTTTTTCTGAAAACCTATTGCGTAATGAACTTGATATCGTTGTAGGATCGAATGAATTTTGAAATGGAGTGCTTTTGAGGCCTTTTTAGTTTTGCTAAAGGAGTCACTCCCGGTGAAGGGATCGTCGGTCCTTTCCTCGTCGAATGAGGTGCGGGATATATCATATATATCCCTGTGCAAAGCAAAAACACTTAAAAGCAATCAAAAGACAAACCGAGTGTGTAGCATCTGCCAGTTATTGCTAAAGGAGTCACTCCCGGTGAAGGGATCTCGGTCCTTTCCTCGTCGGATGAGGTGCAGGATATATCACATATACCGCTGTGCAAAGCAAGAACTGTAGCTACCTGTTTTATTTTGAAATTCGATTCTACAACATCTTAGGTTTCTTTTATTTCATTAATCACATTAACGAAGTCCCATCATTTAAGTACCTAATCATCACAGATAAATACGACGTACACTTATGCCATCCGCATTCGCCTCGATGTCCCCTCGTGCACCGTTAGGTTAGGTAACTAACGGCAGAGCAGGGCAGGGCTAGCGCGGGTGTAAAACATAAGTAACGTCTATATAATATATCATATATACTATATAATGTATCTATCACAGAACATCACATGATCACATCACAGATATCGCAGCAGAAGAAACATATGAAATATTGGATATACTAGGACGTCCGTGTTTTCAATACGAGCCAGTACAAAACACGGATTCCACGGTCGTGATGAATAGCCAATCCCACACCCCTAGACCCCTACGAGAGCGGCAAGCAACCCTGCCAATTCTAGGGTTAGGAGACCCGGACTCGACTCCTCGAGTTGGTCTCCCACTGAACTCCAGAACCCGGTTACTTGTGCCCTCCTCCTTGGGTCTATCCTAGTGCGGAAAAGTAAATAATATACAACAGGTGACAACTTCCGCAACCTGGAAGCACCCCAATAAAAGAATATTACATACAAGTTTTTACATGAATGAAAATGAAAAACACTCATCTCACATAAAAACCCCCGGCTATTCAAACACGACGATCCAATATAACATATCCAGCAACACATAACATCACATGTCATCAACGTAAGTAAATATGTCCATCCCAATTGTCGTTGACATATAGCAACGAAACCGGCGATATCACATATCACACTTACGGTCACAGAAAAGAAAGTGTAAAACTACAACAGTTGGAATCCGCAATCTCTTCAGACATCGCATGCCTGACCAAATGAATTCTTTAGACATCGCATGCCTAACAATTATAAACCCCGCATTTTAGTCTCATTATCGAAAACACTTTTCAATATCAAGTCGGGTAATTCAACAAGATTCCCAACATCCTGATCGAATGCTCGTCGCAAACTTCAGTAGACAGTCGCACCCCCGATACCGTCGACGAAGTGCACCAAGGCGGAACACCGTTACCGGGAGCACCCGGACGGATGCTTTCGGCGACGGGGTTCTCCTACAGTCACTTGGTCGGGGCTATGGAGTGAGGCTGTCTATTAAGTTTACCCGGCGAGTATCCGCGTACGCTACGTGATTGCGACGGACTTTTGATCACATCAAAATTCCGTGGCAACCGATCAAGTGAGACTAAACTGCTGTGTTTATAACATTCATTTAGTTATCTCATAACTCTTTGTGAATTCCAATTATTGTATCACATTCCAGATAAACAGAAAATGTTAAACTTTCCGATCGAACAATCGAACACCCAACTTTTCCCGATACAGATCAACACATGAAATAAGTCTAACAACATTCAGTTCGTACCTCAGTACCAACGGTCCAGCCGTAGAAGGGTCAAGCCAACGCCTCACATGTGGCACGCCGTACTGCCCCAAACCCGAAGGTTCAAAGGGCAGTTCAAGACGGTCACATAATCGAGTTAAGGTTTGTGTCTTCTAGAGGGACCATCGCGTTACTTGCACTACTTAGAACGTCGTTAAACAACGGAAAAATCCAACACTTGGAAATTTCCCGACAGGGGAAAAATTGGGTATTTATATCCGGTCGAACTTTTTAACATATTCTAAGATTTATCCGGAAAGCCACACAGACAAAATTTGATACCCCGATCGAAACACCGAATCCCCAAAACAACTCAGAAAAATTCAACTCTGGAAAAAATATTAAAAATTCCCAGAAAATCCAACTCTAGAAAATAGGAATTACTGTGCAAAGAAAAGTCAATGAATGCACAGTCACGCCGCGGAAGCGCCGCGCCATGTGGCCTTAGGCCGCGGTTCCGCGCCTTGATAATGGAGTTACAGCTCCGTTTTGCACATTATTTCACAGTGAACCCTGCTTTATTTTCTGGATATTTTTAATCTGGAAAAATCTACTGTTTTCAAAAAAGTACAGAGAGCAATTTTCCGGGTTAAGTTTTGGTTCGATCGGACTTCAAATTCCGTCTGGACTTCGCCTAAGGCTCTAGCTAGGCTCTGATACCACTGTAGGGTTCCTAGGCACTCTAGTAAGGTCTCCCAAGCCATCAACCATGGCAATTTCAAAAGTTATGGTTCCTACAAACCCTAAACTACGGATCGATAACTAGATGTCTAGGCGAAAAAGAACTAGTTAACACTTAACTATTGGGAATACGGAAATACAACCTTTGTAGATCCGGTCCTCCACCTCCACGGCTCCGCAACGAGGTCGTCTCCGCTGTCCAAATCAAATCCGGGCTCTAGAGTCGGCTTCGTCGGAGAATGGGCAAGCTAGGTCGTCGATGTCCATGCCGAAGATGATCTACGTCGAGGCATCGCTAAATCAAGCTCCGACTTCACCAAGTCAAGAAACTTGTGAAGTAAACACACTCTACTACTTGGCAAGAGGTAGAGGATGAAGAAATAGGAAGTGGGTTAACTTTAGAATTGGATTTCTCACTCATATGCATCAATCGCCATTGATGGAGGTGAAGCTTTTCTTCTTGAAGTCAAGGAAGAAGAAGAAGAAGCTTATATGATAAGTTAAAAGAATAAGAAAAGAAAATGAATTCTTATCATAATTTTAACTAGAGTCAAGTGTAGAGAATGAATCATGGTTAGTGGGAATGGTTAGAGTTAAGGATGAGATAAGAATGGTTGACTTGAACAAAGCTTCATGAAGCTTCAACTAAAGAACAAAATTAGCCACCATTCTTTTCTCTTTTCTTTTATTCATTTATCAAAAATAAAAAGGATAATTAAATAAGATAAATGAATAATAAATAATAAACCCTAACCATTTCATTAACCAAGGTTTAATCTTTACACTTGAACCCTAGTATGACATGTATCATCAAACATGATACAATCAAGTGCACAAAAGTATATCGCATATACAATGCGTCCATCCGAGTGAGAAAATCCATCTTAAGTAAACCGATACTAGTTGATGCAAAGTAATATATCAAATATATAAATATGCATTAAATCATTAAATCAACACTTGATTCAATGACCCGGTTATGCCGCACACAACCGACTAGTATACAATATATCGGCTTATCGAATCAACGCTTGAATCGATAACTAGGTTATATCGCATACAACCATTCGATATATTTATCGCGAGAATAGAATACGGTATCACATACACGCATTATTCTCGGTCCCGCACATATCTCATATGCGCTCCTATTTCGTTTCGCTTGAGCCAGGAAACCTCTGTGTAGGACTCTAAAGACTCGTCAATACGCCGGCAGCAGATGATGATCATATCAAGCATCCACAAGCCGCAAGCGGTCTGCTAAACGTAACGGCCACCCGGGTATTGAGCGATCTGAAGATCGACGAGCAAGCCCGCTCACACTCCAGTGAATCCGACCAGTAACACTACCGTACAGTCCGGTCTGATCGTCTGATATGTCGCATATCTCGCCTAGGGGTGGTAGACGTCAGACCCCAATAGCTCAATAAGTCGTGTCGATATGAGGTCTATAACTGTTCGAGAAACTACTGGTAACACTTACCAGTAAATCTCAGCAACCCTGGCCAGGGATTTCCTGTTATAGCCAATCGAACACAGCGCAACATCAACCCCCTATACCGGGAGAGACGAATCCCCTCCTATCGCTCATTGCCTTCATGTGACTCGGGACTGTACCCAAAAACCACCGTTTTGCACGCCCTCTTGGACGTGGTAAGATGGAAATCAAAGCACAGTGGGAACCACACAAGACTCTATGACGATCTCGGGTCAACAGACTACTCTGTACCAGTGTCACCAGAGAACTGCCATCTGACGTGAGGTATAATACCATCTGGGAGTTCTCGGCGAGTCCGTCCAGTGTACCCAGTCTCTACTGAGCACCCGTATATCATCTCTGATGTCAAACACCAATGGATATGGGATCATCCATCGCCCATCTGTATGGGTCGAGAAGGTACACGCTAGTCTACTCTGGTATATCGATGCCCCGTCTCGATACACCCACGACTAGGGACTTTGAAGGATGTACTTATGGACTACCATGTCCCCACTAGTATGATCCGCATCATAGTCCAGGTAGTCAAGTACAGATCCTAAGGGCTTTACCAACATGTAACAGAGAGACAATCAGCATACACGTTAAGGTAAAGTTCAACCAGATAGCATACTATCATGTCGAGCAAGAAAGTCCTCCCTATATATGTCCCAGCATCCACTACAATATACATCCTATGTACAGTAATGGCCTCTAGGGCTTACATATAACTAACATAGACTAGGTCATATCAATGCGACCCGACTGGCTGAAGTTACATTTAGATGCATATTTAAATTAGTTTGAATTTACATCTTATGAAACTTGCGAGTCATGTCACAAAGATATAATGACACCAGCTCTGTTTATTGGAAACAGAGAAAGAGTTAGTGAACTCTTGGGATGATACATGTTGATGTATGTAGGTCCCCTGTCTACACATGCCAAGACTGGTTCTTTGTACTTCGTTACATTCTCTGATAATCTCTCAAGATTCAGACGTATGTTCTTGTTGAAACACAAGTCCGAACCTTTTGAGATATTCACAGAATATGATTTAGAAGTAGAAAACCAAAACACGGGTAAAAGTATTATGTCCTATCATGAGATCTAGGAGGAGAATACTTGAGCACGGAAATCCTGGATTATTCTAAAGGAGAATGAGATTCTCTCTCAGCATTACTCCTCCGTATACACCGTAGCACGATGGTGTATCGGGATGGAGCAATAACACCCTATTTGATATGGTGTGCTCTATGATGAGTACTGCTGAGTTACCTATTTTATTTTTGGGAGTTATGCACTTGAGAAGCTGTATACCTATTGAATAGGGTTCAAATCAAATCAGTTGCCTACCATTTCATATGTGATATGATAAGGGAAGAGCCCATATCTTAAGTTGGTTAAGATTTGGGGTTGTCCGGGCTATGTCTAAAAATATAATCCGGACAGGCTCGAGGCAAGGTCTGTTATGTACAACTGGAAAGGTTCCAGCTATACAAACAACAGCAGATGATTTGGTAGAACCAAAGGATTCAGTAGATACCAACGAACCTCAGCCTCTCCGCCGATCTAGTAGGGTTTTCTCACCCACCTGAGAGATACTTCGGTTTCTCGATGACAGTGGGAGCGAGGATTGCATCATGAGATGATGACCCAACTAGTTTCGAGCTGGCCATCAGGAGTGGGACTCTGTAAGAATGGCTGGATGCTTAGCGATCTGAGATGGAATCCTTATACACCAACAAAGTATGGACTTTGGTTGCTATATCTGAAGGGTTAAATCCCCATCAGGAGCAAGTAAATCTTGAGAAGATTACTTGGTGTAGATGGAAAAGTTGAGACTTTCAAAGCTAGACTTGTTAAAGGTTTTCGTCATCGACCAGGCATGGATAATGATGAAACCTTTTCCAGCACCTATGCTTAAGTCCATCCAGATACTACTTGCTACGGCTACATACCATGACAACGATATCTGGCGGTTGGGTGTCATGACTGCTTTTCTAAATATTGATTTAAAAGAGTGCGTCTGTAAGTACACAGCTAGAGGGCTTCGTAGACAGTGGGAGCAGCGGAAACGTGTACAAGATGCTTTATAAGATAAAGCAGGCATCGCGGAGTTGGAACATCTGTTTTGATGAATTAGTCAAAGAAGTTGACATCATCAAAATGGTAGATGAACCTTGTATAAACAAAAAGGTAGTAGGGAGTATGGTGACGATCCTCGTAGAGTATGTGGATGACATACTCTTGATAGGGAAGGAGTTTCCTATGCTACGCTCGATCAATCTCCGCTTATCACACTGATTCTCCACATAAGATCAAAGTGATACCTACTAAATCCTGGAATGTGGATCTATGAGATAGATCTAGTTGGATATTAGGACACTCACTAGTTGTAGTGAGATAGTATCAGTTGATCCTATGGAGAATCACTGGAAGTGTTCCAGAGTGATAAAGACGACTGAATGTCAGTCACAGGCATTGTCTTTACCCTCAGTAAAGGGACGGTATGTTGGAAGAGTTCCAAGCTAGATACCGTGACATACTAGACGATAAAGGCTGGATACATCGCTACTTAAGATGCTACCATAGAGGCAGTCTGGGTGTATATTGGTTCATGAGATGAACTACGTTCCAACCATTGTGAGACAATGGAGTTGTGGCTTATGCCAAGGAACGCCGGTCCCATCAGTGATCCAGACATATTCTAAGGCAGTATCACCTGATCATGGAGATGGTTGATCTCCAAGGAGATCGAGGTCAGGAGAGTAGACTCAGAGGACAACACGGCGGATCCACTCACGAAGGCCTATTCCCAGAGAGAGACTTTTATGGGATGGTTGAGTATGAGATACTACAACCACTGCTATCAGATGGCCCTAGTGCAAGTGGGAGATTGTTAGTTATATGTATGCCCTAGATGCCATTACTGTATATTGGATGTATATTGTAGTGGATGCTGGGACATATATAGGGAGGACTTTCTTGCTCGACATGATAGTATGCTATCTGGTTACACTTTACCTTAACGTGTACACTGATTGTCTCTCTGTTACATGTTGGTAAAGCCCTCAGGATGTGTACTTGACTACCTGGACTATGATGCGGATCATACTAGTGGGGACATGGTAGTCCATAAGTACATCCTTCAAAGTCCCTAGTCGTGGGTGTATCGAGACAGGGCATCGATATACAAAAGTAGACTAGCGTATATCTTCTCGACCCATACAGATGGGCGATGGATGATCCCATATCCATTGGTGTTTGACATCAGAGATGATATACGGGTGCTCAGTAGAGACTGGGTACACTGAACGGACTCGCCGAGAACTCCCAGATGGTATTATATTACGTCAGATGGCAGTTCTCTGGTGACACTGGTACAGAGTAGTCTGTTGACCCGAGATCGTCATAGAGTCTTGTGTAGTTCCCACTGTGCTTTGATTTCCATCTTACCACGTCCCAGAGGGCGTGCAAAACGGTGGTTTTTGGGTACAGTCCCGAATCACATGGAGGCAATGAGCGATAGGAGGGGATTCGTCTCTCCCGGTATAGGGAGTTGATGTTGCGCTGTGTTCGATTGGCTATAACCGAAAATCCCTGGCCAGGGTTGCTGAGATTTACTGGTAAGTGTTACCAGTAGTTTCTCGAATTGTTATAGACCTCATATCGACACGACTTATCGAGCTATTGGGGTCTGACGTTTACCACCCCTAGGCGAGATATGCGACATATCAGACGATCAGACCGGACTGTACGGAAAGTGTTACTGGTTGGATTCATAGGAGTGTTAGCGGGCTTGCTCGTCGATCTTCTGATCGCTCGATACCCGGGTGGCCGTTACGTTTAGCAGACCGCTTGCGGCTTGTGGGTGTTGTAAGTGCACGGCGGCGCCCCGGCCGTCAATCCGACGCCGGAATGCGGAAGCGGTGAATAACTAAAATTTTGCGGACTTTGCAAACCGGCACCACCGCGCACTAAACTCCGGATCGAACCATTAACTAGTCTAAGCTATCTACAAGAATGGGAATAGAGATATACCGACGATCCAAGTCCTCCGGTCTTCTCGTCATGGTCCCGATCTCCTGCGGAAAAGTCCCGTCTCCTCCTCGTCGCCGGAAGTGCACCACATCGCCTTCTTCGTTTACGGGCTCCCACCTCAATGCCGAGGCAACTCGGGCACGAAGCCGGCTACTCGACGTGCCCAAGGTTCGTTGTAGAATATGTAGTGAGCAAGTCTCATTTGGGGTTCATGGAGATGCCTTTGTGGTGGAAGAAAATGAAGTGAACTTTTGGAGAGGGTTCTTGTGTGATTTTTGGAGAATGAAGAGAACCAAAAATGCCACACCAAAAATCAAATCAATCAACCCTTACCCAAAAGAATGGCCGGCCACACTCTTTTTTTAGGTGGTGAGAAGAGCATGAGAGTGAGGGAGTGATATATTCTCAAACAAAAGATCAAAACCCAACCATAATCAAAAGAGAGAGAGAGAAAGGAATGGTTATGATATCAAGTAATGATCACAAGCAAAACCAACACTCATCCAACCATCATCACCAAGCTCATCATCAACAACCATGATGATCACTAAAAGTCAAGCAATCATGAAGCTAGAAGTCAAGGTCAATGAGAGGCTATCATGATAAAACAATAAGCAAAGAACCCCTCCACAAACACTTATTTGCAACAATGCAAATAAGCCCTCCTCCACCAATCTTCGGCCAATGAACGGAACAATGGAAAATTGGCCGAAACGGAAAACAAACTGGCAACTCCAAAAACTGTTCCCGTAATAAATTACAGGAAAACCCCGATACTGTGCATACACACCCGCATCTGTATTTCGACCGAAATACAAATGCAATGAGACAAAGTCTACACTGTACTATACTAGGATCCGGCTTATACCAAAGCCGGCTAGTAATATCTGTTCGATCCTGATCCGTGCAATACCGCACGTATCTGATCGAACCCTGCCATATAACCATACGGCCTATAGTACAAACTGTCCGATCCTGATCCGTGCAATACCGCACGTATCTGATCGGACCTTGCCATATCTCCATACGGCCTCTACAACCTTTCGCCCGAAAGCTGAGTAACTGAAATGTGGGGGACTCTAAAGACTCGTCAACACCTTGGTTGTGGATTTAACCACTAGCACGTCAGAGGTATAAGCCAATACGTAACGGGCTACCAGGTACTGACTAAAAGAGATGTCTGTGAGCGAACTCAGCCTGACAACCCTACTGAGCCTGTCAGTGACAATATCCGTGCAGTCCGGTCCGTTCGTCTATGAGTATCGCATGGCGGGCCTAGGGGGTTGGTAAAAGTCAGACCCCCAAAAGCGGTACAAGTCGTGTCGGAGTGTAGCCCAGAACACCCTGAGATACTACTGGAATACCTACCAGTAAATCTCCTTGCCTTGGCCAAGGACTTTGTGTAATGGCTCTCCTAGACACAGCACGACCTCACCCCCAATACCGGGAGAGACGAACCCCTGAAGATACGCTCACTGCCTCCATGTGGCTCGGGACTGTACCCAACTAAAACCTGTTTGCACGACTCCTTTGAGCCGTGGTAGGGTAGTAATCAAAGTACAGTGGGAACTCACACGAGACAAATGACGATCCCCAGGTCGATGAACTAACCTGCACACATGTCACCAGGGAACTGCCATCTGACGTCTGGTATATGACCAACTAGCATGTTCCCGGCGAGTCCTGTCCGGTGTACTCATAACCCAATGAGCACCTGTATACATCTTAGGTGATCCAACTGACACCAGTGGCTTGTGAGACCGGCCACCGCCCCTCGTCGGGGTCTCGACTGTATACACTAGTCTACTAATGGAGTATCGATGCCCAGTCTCGAAACTCCCACGACTAGGGACCTTTTAAGGATAAGCTTATAGACCCCCAGCTCCCACTTATATGATCGCCCTCATACTGCTGGTGGTCAAGCAAGAATCCTAGGGGCTCTATCAACGTGTAATAGCGACGTGTCAGGTCACCTAAAACAGTACACGATGATAAAGGTAAACCAGATAGCATACTATCATCTCGAGTAAGACTGTCCTACCGGGATAGGTCCTCCCTCAATCATTACAATCACGTACCTGTGACCTAATAATTGACTCTGAGGGCACTATCTCCAACAATCTCCCACTTGCACTCAAGGCTAATTATTGCGATGTCGCATACTCACAGCCCGTGTGATACCGAACATCCAACTCCTCTACTAGTCAGTCTCACAAAGCTCGTTTGCGGAACTATTGCGTTCGAGGAATAGCCTCAGTGAGTGGATCCGCTTCGTTGTTACTTTCTATGTCTCTCTATATCTCAAGTTCGCGGAGAAAGCCATCTCCCGAAATGAGCAATACCTGCCTTAGAATGTGTCTGGATGTCTGATGGGACATAGCTCATAAATGAACTCCAAATCCAAACTTCTTAGACTGTATCGTCAACTGAACTTAATCAGTATCCAGCGCGCCATGCCTCCCTCAGTATTGCCTTGGACCACCTGTCCAAAATACTGCCCCTTATCAGAAGGAAAACTATAACTCTGACAACCTCCTTGTCGTCCATGTCACCTTGGAAGCCTGGAATGATAACCGTCTCCCGAATGAGGCTGTCGTTATCATATCCCTAGAACATCCACTTATGTTCTAAAACTGCTTCCGACTGTTTCTCCTGGATTGGATCAATGTCAACTTATTGCATCTAGTGCAAGAACAACATCTGGTGTGGTACTTGACATCTCATGATTGACTCAATTGCCTGAGCAAGTGATCTGCCAATCATATACGTCCCTCTCCCCTTTAGTCTGTAAGACACCTTTGGAGAGGGTGACTCCATTACCTGCAGGTACGCTACCGTGCCAGGAGTCGTCCATCCTAAATACTCTTAGAATGCTGTCAAGTACCCTGATTGGGAAACCACCCAAATCTAGATTTAATACCATAGATCCAGTAACCAGTATGTCTGATATAATGTCCAATTCCTGTGCGGAGAAAACACTGTGTGACGACCAAAGTATAACCGATCGTAGTGTAGGAGTTTCTTTTCCTACTCTGTGTATATCATCCAAATACCAGGATATCACACCCTACTACCTTCTAAACAGATCCATCCCCTATTCTGACGAAGTCAAACCCATGACTGTTACGTCAGAAATAGATGATCTATCTCCGCTACATCTGCTCTAGTCTATAAATAGACATAAGCTACCTGTCCACCAATGCTTCCGCTGCTCCCACTGACTACGACAACCCTCTGGCAGAGTCATATACACGTACACTTCTAAAACTAGTTTTAGAACGACGCTATACTCATCCTCCCGCCGGGTCTCGTAACCTGGAACAACAGCAATGGCAATTGTGGGTAAACAAGAACTTCCCTGTCACCGTCCTTGAGGCCACCGTAGTGCCTCTCGGGTGCCTGAAGTTACCCACCTTATCTGCGGAGTGGCCAATGGAATGTCAATCCAGATTGAATCTTTAGGTTCCTTATCAAATCTTCAGTAATCGTTTGTGGTTCTGGAATCACTTCCAGTTCTACCATACTCCCACTACTGTTTTCTGAAAAAATCCATTTTTAATAAAACTGTGGCGAGTCTAGAACAATATCGCTATTGTTCATCCAGATGGTAGAAAGTCAACCCTCGTCATAGCCTGGGTCAACCCACAAACAGCCATTACAGAAACGTGCCTTGAGTTGTCCAGTGTCTGGTTTTAATCATAAACCGGACAACTCCCCGTACCTTAACATCGTTAAGATATGAACTGTTCTATATCCAATATAGAAACAGAGGCACTGATTTAATTGAACTAGATTCAAATCATGCAGCTGTCCCCAGCGCATGTCAACTAAATGGAAGGAGGCCGATCAACGTTACTCAACTTAGGAATACTTCCAATTATGAGTAACCTGAAAGAGAAGCAAGATCTCTTTATCATTACTATCAACTGAATACCATACACAAGTATCTACATCTTCGATCTCTTTGAAGAATCCCGATACTTGCTACACCTGGTTCTCTACTCTATTCAAATACCTATAACTTCTCAAAATTCGGACCCTGTGTTTCCACGAAACACTTGTCTAAAAACTAGAGAAGTCATAAGTAAACCGAATATAGTACGAGGACCAACCCCTCTGTCCTAATGGACACTGGACAACATACAATACTCTGTATAAGTCCCTTGAGTCTGATAACTCATTCACTGTGTGTTGTAGGTTGAAAACTGTACTTATGGTTAAGAAGAATTACACCGCTGTTTAATGCTCCTTACCTAACCATCCACTGATATAGGTAAATGTCGTAGACATAATTTCAGAAAGGTATATCTCACTCTATGAAAATAGACGTACAGATATATCAATTTGAAATTGGTGCATAACAGCGGATATTCAAAACCAAATATTTGCCGACCGGCAAACAACCCAGGTGATTTCCTCAAATATCACCGATTACAACGAATCCCGATATAATGAGGATAATCACCCAATTCCCAATAACTTACTCCCACTCATCATCTGTAAAACCATACAGATGTGAGAATCGTATCTGGTAAATACATACCCTGGAGTAAGTATCTAATCGGGAAATCAGTTTTCTATTAACAGTACACAGTGAAACTGAAACATTGAAATGTTTCGATGGGGTATCCTGGTATTCCTAGTAATGCCTCTTCCAGATTCACGACTGTAACCGTATAGTTCTTTGCCACCTCTCCAAATCCCTTCATATGTCTTTAGTCTTTACCTTCTGCACACCCCTTTAGGCCAAATGGTTTTCTTCCTTCCCTACCGTTTGGCACCAGCCTATGGTTTGGAAGAAGACTATCCAATAAGCATAATGGGTGTACTGTCCCAATCCTAGGAACACTCGCAACACGAGAGAAGGTGAAGATAAAAGACACCTGAATGTACTTTATTCCTATTTCTCCTGAACCAGGATCCATCCCCGAACTGGAACAAGTTCCTTTCGAGTTCGTATATAACCATACGATGGAATATCCAAATAAGCTGTGGATCTTCGTAGTGATACGGAGTGTCCTGGAGAAATACAAAGGTGATGTGGGAGTGGTAACGAAATATTTGGTTTGGTCGTGAATATCTGTTGCAATTTACTTTGCCCTCCTACTAATCCCTTGCTTTGTCTGAACTTAATACCTTCTGCACACCATCGTTATGCTAATTGGTTTTCTTCATTCCCTACCGGTCGGCACCAGCCTAAGGTTTGGAAGAAGACAATCCAATTTGCGTAATAGGTGTACTACCCCTAAACCAAGGAGTACTCGTAACCTGAGAGAGGGTAAAAGGAAAAGACAACTGAATAATCCTATCCGTTTTCTCCAGAACCGGAAACCATCCTCGAATAATTCTTTCGAGTTCGTATCTAACCATACGATGGTTTTGTCCAATGGAAGTGGACGTTCGTAGTAATACGGGGTGTCCTGAGAAAAGGGTAAAAGTAGGAGTGGCAATGAGGTCTGCAACTCTGACAATCCAAAAGCCAGTGTTAAGTAAGTTCGGTCAACTTGGTCACGGAGTCAAAGTCTTAGGGTCGGGTCAATGGTCGCTGCCAAAGAGAGAGAGAAAAGAAACACTCAGCGTGCACTCTAACCTAGATCAGAATGGTTACCAATTTATCTAATCTGGAATCCTCCCACTGTACCTCAAATTCTCCTCCAAACCTGAAAGAAGAATTAGTCGGGGTCACCCGAGGAGTATACTAACTCATCAGTGGGAATCGGGATCCAACTCTCATCGCATGACAACGTGACGGAATCCGCTCACGGTGTCACACTCCAGAAGGTATGCGCATATCTGGCAAGTTTCAGTTCTTTTGAAACTCCCGATGTGATTTCTGCCCCATGCTCTTATGACCTTGGCGAAGGTCAACAAATCATAAGTCACATGTCAAGTTCTACCCGTCATTATCCAGGTTAATTTGAATCCACCCGTACAAGCCCTTGACGAAGGTCAACAAGGCTATACGACTGTCCCAAACCAACGCATCTATCTATGCAGCAGAAAGGTAACAAGCAGCTACCATACACTATGCCTTGACGAAGGTCAACAAACATAGCATGAATACTACGTGCTACCCGTCTGAAACGACGGAGGGCTACGAATGGTTTCTGGCGAAAACCTTTAACGTAATGAACTTGATATCGTCGAAGGAACGGATAGCTTTTAAAAATATAGTGACGAAAACCGTTGCTAAAGAGGTCACTCCCGGTGAAGGGATCTCGGCTCTTTCCCCGTAGAATGGGGTGCAGGATATTTCAACTGAATACCACGGTGCAAAGCAAAAGTAATCGGCTATAGTGAAGTCATTGCCCTGACGCAAACTTTTTGTCCAAGGGGTCACTCCCGGTGAAGGGATCTCGGCCCTTGCCTCGTCGACTGAGGAGCAGGATATTCCAACTGAATACCACGATGCAAAACAAAAGAGAACGTCCTTGCAATAACTGCTTTTTGAAAAAGTGTTCCAACAACATCAGATTAGGTTTGTTTTTAATTTGCATTGATCCGAATCAATGCAGTCCCATCAATTGATCACACCAAAAAGAACGAAAATATACTGATGTACGTATATGCCATCCGCATTCGCCACTGGGTCCCGTCATTACCCGTTAGGTTAGCTTACTAACGACAGAGCGGGGACTGGACTAGCGCGGATGCAAAACATATACAACATCTACTAATATATATACCAATATATTATATTCGCTCAAGGCATGAATAAAAATGCAACATCACAGAAAATGTACAGCATCACAGAAACAATACAGATATCTGGTAACCCCGGGTTTCACAGAGCCACTACTGAAACCCGACGTTCCCCTGGTCGTGTGGATAGCCTGTGCAATGAGAATCCTAGACCCCTACGGGCGCGGCAAGTCACCCGCCAAAACCTGAAGCGAGGCAGCCCCCTTCAGCACCGTGAATGGACCACCCAGCACTTCACGGAATCCGGTAACTTGGGCACCCCTCCTGGGTCAAACCTGTACCCCCTACGAGTGCGGCGAATAGCCCGCCAATCCTAGAGTGAAGACCCCTCCGTCCCAATGCCATGAGATGCGGGCTTGCTGCCCTCTAGAACCCGGCTATCCGTGCACCCCTCCGCGGGGTAATCCTAGTACAGAAAGTAAAATATACATACACCGGGTACATCGACCGCAACCAGGTCGTGCCCCAAAATAATAATACAAACAGGCAGTGACGGCAGTCCACATGTCGGACGCTCGCCCCGCAATAACAAATGTATATAATACAACAACAACTGTACTAGCATTGCATCCAGGCTATCCCCCACGACCGATCCGCAACATCACAGCAAATACATAGAACATCAACGTGAAAGTCACGTTCGCAAATCCGTCTAACCGGGCTATAGCAGTTAGACCGGATTTACCGATCGAGTGACATTCACGGTCGCAGATATAATGTAAATACTGTGAAAAATGTGTTTAAAATATCCGATTGATCAAACTTTAACAAGTGGGCCCACAAAGAATACTGTAGCAGTTAAAGAAAACCTGGACCCAATTTTAATATCCCAAAACCCCTAATTTAAGCCCAGAAGCCCACTGTAAAAACCCAACCCACTGATCCCTGTAGACTGCGGCGGAAGCGCGGCCAAACGTGGGTTTTGGCCGCCCTTCCGCGGTCAAGTAAGAAGATTAGTGCGTCGAATTTGAACAGTGTTCTTAGAATTTCTAGCACAGTACTTTTATGCAACCTGAAAAATTTTTGGAGACAGAAAAATTTCAACAGAAAACTGATGTGGGCGTATTGGGGTTTTCGGACATTTCGATCGATCGGAACAGAAAAACACATTACACAAAGCTAGACTAAGTTAATGGGGAGGCTCTGATACCACTGTAAGTGCACGGCGGCGCCCCGGCCGTCAATCCGACGCCGGAATGCGGAAGCGGTGAATAACTAAAATTTTGCGGACTTTGCAAACCGGCACCACCGCGCACTAAACTCCGGATCGAACCATTAACTAGTCTAAGCTATCTACAAGAATGGGAATAGAGATATACCGACGATCCAAGTCCTCCGGTCTTCTCGTCATGGTCCCGATCTCCTGCGGAAAAGTCCCGTCTCCTCCTCGTCGCCGGAAGTGCACCACATCGCCTTCTTCGTTTACGGGCTCCCACCTCAATGCCGAGGCAACTCGGGCACGAAGCCGGCTACTCGACGTGCCCAAGGTTCGTTGTAGAATATGTAGTGAGCAAGTCTCATTTGGGGTTCATGGAGATGCCTTTGTGGTGGAAGAAAATGAAGTGAACTTTTGGAGAGGGTTCTTGTGTGATTTTTGGAGAATGAAGAGAACCAAAAATGCCACACCAAAAATCAAATCAATCAACCCTTACCCAAAAGAATGGCCGGCCACACTCTTTTTTTAGGTGGTGAGAAGAGCATGAGAGTGAGGGAGTGATATATTCTCAAACAAAAGATCAAAACCCAACCATAATCAAAAGAGAGAGAGAAAGGAATGGTTATGATATCAAGTAATGATCACAAGCAAAACCAACACTCATCCAACCATCATCACCAAGCTCATCATCAACAACCATGATGATCACTAAAAGTCAAGCAATCATGAAGCTAGAAGTCAAGGTCAATGAGAGGCTATCATGATAAAACAATAAGCAAAGAACCCCTCCACAAACACTTATTTGCAACAATGCAAATAAGCCCTCCTCCACCAATCTTCGGCCAATGAACGGAACAATGGAAAATTGGCCGAAACGGAAAACAAACTGGCAACTCCAAAAACTGTTCCCGTAATAAATTACAGGAAAACCCCGATACTGTGCATACACACCCGCATCTGTATTTCGACCGAAATACAAATGCAATGAGACAAAGTCTACACTGTACTATACTAGGATCCGGCTTATACCAAAGCCGGCTAGTAATATCTGTTCGATCCTGATCCGTGCAATACCGCACGTATCTGATCGAACCCTGCCATATAACCATACGGCCTATAGTACAAACTGTCCGATCCTGATCCGTGCAATACCGCACGTATCTGATCGGACCTTGCCATATCTCCATACGGCCTCTACAACCTTTCGCCCGAAAGCTGAGTAACTGAAATGTGGGGGACTCTAAAGACTCGTCAACACCTTGGTTGTGGATTTAACCACTAGCACGTCAGAGGTATAAGCCAATACGTAACGGGCTACCAGGTACTGACTAAAAGAGATGTCTGTGAGCGAACTCAGCCTGACAACCCTACTGAGCCTGTCAGTGACAATATCCGTGCAGTCCGGTCCGTTCGTCTATGAGTATCGCATGGCGGGCCTAGGGGGTTGGTAAAAGTCAGACCCCCAAAAGCGGTACAAGTCGTGTCGGAGTGTAGCCCAGAACACCCTGAGATACTACTGGAATACCTACCAGTAAATCTCCTTGCCTTGGCCAAGGACTTTGTGTAATGGCTCTCCTAGACACAGCACGACCTCACCCCCAATACCGGGAGAGACGAACCCCTGAAGATACGCTCACTGCCTCCATGTGGCTCGGGACTGTACCCAACTAAAACCTGTTTGCACGACTCCTTTGAGCCGTGGTAGGGTAGTAATCAAAGTACAGTGGGAACTCACACGAGACAAATGACGATCCCCAGGTCGATGAACTAACCTGCACACATGTCACCAGGGAACTGCCATCTGACGTCTGGTATATGACCAACTAGCATGTTCCCGGCGAGTCCTGTCCGGTGTACTCATAACCCAATGAGCACCTGTATACATCTTAGGTGATCCAACTGACACCAGTGGCTTGTGAGACCGGCCACCGCCCCTCGTCGGGGTCTCGACTGTATACACTAGTCTACTAATGGAGTATCGATGCCCAGTCTCGAAACTCCCACGACTAGGGACCTTTTAAGGATAAGCTTATAGACCCCCAGCTCCCACTTATATGATCGCCCTCATACTGCTGGTGGTCAAGCAAGAATCCTAGGGGCTCTATCAACGTGTAATAGCGACGTGTCAGGTCACCTAAAACAGTACACGATGATAAAGGTAAACCAGATAGCATACTATCATCTCGAGTAAGACTGTCCGACCGGGATAGGTCCTCCCTCAATCATTACAATCACGTACCTGTGACCTAATAATTGACTCTGAGGGCACTATCTCCAACAGGTGTTTGATATGATCATCACCTGCTGCCGGCGTATTGACGAGTCTTTAGAGTCCTACACAGAGGTTTCCTGGCTCAAGCGAAATGAAATAGGAGCGCATATAAGATATGTGCGGGACCGAGAATAATGCGTGTATGTGATACCGTATTTCATTCTCGCGATGAATGTATCGAATGGTTGTATGCGATATAACCTAGTTATCGAATCGAGGATTGATTCGATAAAACGATATATTGGATATTAGTCGGTCATATGCGATATGATCGGATCGTTAAATCAAATGTTGATTTGATGATTTAATGCATAATTATATATTTGATATATTACTTTGCATTAACTAGTATTGGTTCACTTTTAAATGGATATTCTCACTCGGATGTGCACATTGTATATGTGATATACTTTTGTGCACTTGATTGTATCATGTTTGATGATACATGTTTGCTAGGGTTTTTGTGTAAAGATCAAACCATAGTTACATGATAATGGTTAGGGTTTTGTTTTATTCACTTATTTTTTTATCTATTGATTTTTGGAAAATGAAAAGCATAAAGAAAAATGGTGGCTAACTTTGTTGTATATTGAAGCTTCATGAAGCTTTGACTATGTGACCATTTTTGTCTCATGCTTAACCCTAACCATTCCCACTAACCCTAGTTTAGTCTCTACACTTGACCATAGTTGGTAGATGATAAGTATTATTATTATTTTCATTTTACTTAATACTTATCATATTATCTTCTTCTTCTTCTTCATCTTCTACTTGAAGAAACCTTGACTTCATCAATGGTGATTGATGAAAAAGAGTGAGAAATCAAATTCTAAAGTGAACCCACCTCCTATTTCTTCATCCTCTACCTCTTGCCAAGTAGTATAGGGTGTTTTCTTCACAAGTTTTCATGGCTTGGTGAAGGGGGAGCTTGATCTAGTGATGCCTCGACGTAGATCATCTTCGGCATGTCGTCGATGACCTAGCCCGCTTTTTCTCCGATGAAGCCGATGCAAGAGTCATGGATTCGATTTGGACAGCGAGGAGACATCATCACGGAGCTTTGGAGGTGGAGAACCGGATCTACAAAGGTTGTATTTCCGTTTACTCTTAGTAAAGTAGTTTACTAGTTCTTCTTTTCGCCTAGATTTCTAGTTAACGATCTGTAGTCTAGGGTTTCTCGGCACCGTAAAGTTTGAAATTGGCATGGTTGATGCCTTGTGAGTCCTCTTGAGAGTGCCTAGGAACCCTACAGTTCATACTCCGGCGAATCCAATCAGTAACACTACCGTACAGTCCGGTCTCTTCGTCAGATATGTTGCATATCACAGCCTGGGGGTGGTATAACATCAGACCCCAATAGCCTGATAAGTCACGCCGATGGAAGGTCCATAACGGTTTGAGAAACTACTGATAACACTTACCAGTAAATCTCAGCAACCCTGGCCAGGGATTTCATGTTCTGGCCAATCGAGCATAGCGCAACTTCAACCCCCATTATCGGGAGAGACGAATCCCCTCCTATCGCTCATTGCCTCCATGTGACTCAGGACTGTACCCAAAGACCATCTTTTTGCACGATCTCTTGACTGTGGTATGGTGGAAATCAAAGCACAGTGGGAATCACACAAGTCTCTATGACGATCTCGGGTCGACAGACTAACCTGTACCAGTGTCACCAGAGAACTGCTATCTGACGATAGGTATAATACCATCTAGGAGTTCTCAGCAAGTCCGTTCAGTGTACCCAGTCTCCACTGAGCACCCGCATACCATCTTTGATGTCAAACACCAATGGATGTGGGATCATCCATCGCCCATCATATGGGTCAAGATGCGTATACGCTAGTCTACTCTGGAATATTGATGCCATGTCTCGATACACACTCCACTAGAAACAATTATAGGGTGTACTTGTGAACTACCCTTGGCCCTACTAGTATGATCTCCATCATACTCCTGGTAGTCAAGTACACATCCTAAGGGCCTTATCAACATATGAGAGCAAGACAGCATCACTTATACAAGCCAACATGTTAAGATAAAGTGCAACCAGATAGCATACTATCATGTTGAGCAAGAAAGTTCTCCCTATATAGGCCCAAGCATCCACTACAATATACAACCTATGTACAGTAATGGCCTCTAGGACATACATATAACTAACAATCTCCCACTTGCACTAAGGCCATCTGTTGTAGTATCCAATACCCAACAATATAGCAGTGGTTGTAGTATCCCATACTCAACCATCCCAAAATCTCTCAAATAGTATTTGGGGAAGCAGGCCTTAGTGAGTGGATCCGTCGTGTTATCCTTCGTGTCAACTCTCTTGACCTTGATCCGTTGGAGATCAACCATCTCCCTGATCAGGTGATACTAGCCTCAGAATATGTCTGGATCACTGATGGGACCGGTGTTCCTCGGCTAAAGCCACAACTCCATTATAGTCACAATAACAGTTATTGGACGCCCAATGGTAGGAACCATGTTCATCTCATGAACAAGTAATGCCCAGACAGCTACTTTGGCAGCATCATTGGTAGCAATGTATTCAGCCTTTATCGTCTAGTATGTCATGGTATCTAGCTTAGAACTCTTCCAACATACCGTCCCTCCACTATGGGTAAAGACAATGCCTGTGACTGACTTCCAGCCGACCTTATCACTCTGGAGGCTCGAACCAAGAACATTCATTTAGTGCTTCTCAAGTACTTAAGAATGTCCTCCACAGTTGTCCAGTGATTCTCCCAAGATCCGATCGATTCCTGATTACTGCACCTAGTGAGTTAGCTACATATGGTCTGGTACATAACGCCACACACATGATAGAGCCTACTGCCGAAGCATAGGGTATCCCTTATACGCGAGCTCTCTCCAAATCAGTCTCGGAAGACTTCTTTTTGGAGAGAGTGATTCTGAGTAAGTGGGCGAACCACCACGCTTAGAATCCTCCATACTAAACCCTTTTTGTATGGTGTTAATGTACCTGGATTTGGGACACTCCCAACATCCACTTAGATCTATCACCATAGATCATAATCAACAAGATGTAGTAGGTATCATCCAGATCTTCCATGGAGAATCATCGTGATAAGAGGAGCTTCACCGAGTGTAGCATAAGAAACCATTTCCTATCAAGAGTATGTTATCTATGTACAATGCGTGAAAGACAACCTTACTCTCTATAACCTTCTTGTATATACAAGGTTCATCTACCATTTTGATGAAGTCAAACTTTTTGACTGTCACATCAAAATAGATGTTCCAACTCCGCGATACTTTCAATGATCCTGATGGACTTAAGCATAGCTTTGAAAGTCTCAACTTTTCCATCTACACCAACTATCTTCTCAAGATCCACTTGCTCCCACTGGGTTTTACCCCTTCAGATGCAACATTTAAAATCATACTTTGTTGGTGTATATGGATGCTATCTTTGATTGCATAGAATTGAGCCATTTCACAAAGTCTTCACTTGTGATGGCCTTCCTGAACCAAGTTGGGTCATCATCTACCATGATGCAATCCTCCCTCTCACTGTCATCGAGAAGACCGTAGTATCTCTCAAGTGGATGAAGAACCTTACCAGATTCGCGGAGAGGCTGAGATTCGTTGGAGACTATTGAATCCTTTGGTTTCACCAAATCATCGGCTGTTAGTTTGTCTAACTGGAACACCTTCCAGTTCTACCTTATGATCACAAATTTCTTCATAAGAAATTCCTTTTCTAAAAAGGTGGCATGCTGAGAAACAAAACACCTTTTGCTTCTCAGTTTGGTAAAAGATATACCCTCGCAAATGTTTCGGATATCCTAACAAACTTATACAGAACTGACCTTGCCTCGAGCTTGTTCAGATTTTGCTTTTCAACATAGGACAACCACATATCTTAACTCTTTTAAGACATGGTCTCTTCCCATTCCATATCTCATATGGAGTGGTAGGCACTGATTTGGATGGAACCCCATTCAATAGGTATGCAGCTTCTCAAGTGCATAATACCAAAAAGGAAACAGGCAACTCAGCAATACTCATCATAGAGTGCGCTATATCTCATAGGGTGCGATACCTCCGCCCCGATACACCATTGTACTGTGGTGTATTTTGAAGGAGTAAGCTGAGAGAGAATCACATTCTCCTTTTAGAAACTCCAGGAACTCTATGCGCAAGTATTCTCCTCCTCGATCACATCGAAGGACTTAATACTTTTACCCGTCTGGTTCTCAACTTCAAGTTTATATTCTTTGAATTTCTCAAGAGTTTCAGACTTGTGTTTCAATAGGAACACATGTCCGAATCTTGAGAGATCGTCGATGAATATAATGAAGTATGAAGAACAAACCTTGGAATTTGTAGACATCGAACCGTATACATCATCATGTATCCGTCCCTAGAGTTCAGTAACTCTTTATCTGTTTCCAGTAAACGGTGTATAGGTCATTTTACCTTTGAGACAAGACTGGCAAGTAGCATAAGATGAAAAATTTGAACAGATTCTCATATTCATCCTTATGTAACTTATTTGGTCGTGTCGCATTGATATGACCTAGTATACAAAGCCACAAGAAGGATTCGTTCATTTCTGAACTACTCCTCTTGTGTGTGTTCTCTATATTTTGAACTGTGGTTTGATTTAGAACGTATATGCTATTATATAACGTGCATGATCCAATCAACTCATGATTCAGGAAAATGTTCACAACATTATCCTCCAATACAAAATTATATCCTTCTTTAACTTAATAAAGAATCTAATGTAATGTTGTATATCAGGTTCGGTATCTAATAACATTTGTTCAGAATCAATGTATTTAATACAAGGTGATATCTGCCAACTGACTTGGCTGCAACAATTGCACCATTCTTTAACCCTTAGAGATATATCACCCAATCTCAGTTCTATACCTTTTTGTAGCCCATGTAACTCTTACATGTGTAGGATCCTGATCCGGTATCTCATACCTAGGATGTAGAGAACACTGAGAAACAGTTCTTGGTAATGAACACACCCGAAGAATATGCATCAACATGCTTAATCCTCGATTGGGTGGCATGGGAATCCGGATATTCCCCTATTTCCTGCTCGGACTTATAACATTATAAGAAAGAAAGGAACCAACATTCCCCTGCTCAGTATAATAAGTAGGTTCGGTCAATACATCCATATTATTATCTTGATTAAGGCGTGACATGGTCGCTACTAGGAGAGAGAGAAGAAAACACTCTGCGTGTTCTCTTGCAAGATTAGATTGGTTATTAGTTGATCTAATCAGGATGGCTCCCACTGTTTTTATCAAATCTTCTTTCAAACCCTAAAAGGTAAGACTAGCCGGGATTAATTACACCCTACAATTTCGCCAATCTTTCGGCCAGGCCAATGTTGGTACTTTGAGGGGGTTCCCCATGCTTTCGCACGGTCCTAATTAAAATAAACCTCGTTTTCCCAGGGGCGTAACCCCGTTAACACCTTTCTAGACACCTACTTGATCAGCTAATTGTAATGTGCAAAACTCTCCCAAGAGTAACTCTTACTCGCAGTGGGTATCGGGATCCAACTATCTTATAGAAGGTATGCAATCTCATTGCAAATTTTAACACTTAAAATTCCTGATAATATTTTACCCCTGTCACGCCCCGCTTCCTAGTGTACGGGCAGAGGACGTGACGAGGCAGCTACGTATTTACTCTGAAGTAAATACGCTAAGTGTATCTAAGCAACATAAAAGAAATATACACAAGAGACAAAAGATATAATTGAACAACAACTTTATTTATTAACATTCTTTTGTACAATGCATGGAAAAGTAAATACATCTGAATGAAAGCAATGCCTAAACAGTGGCATAACAGAAATGGAAAAGTACTGAAATAAAATTTGTACAATGAAGCTAGAGCTATGGGTCGTAGGCAAGCTGATCTAAGTCCTCACTAGTAGGCTCGATCTCCTGAGTGTCCAGATCACCTGACAACATTCCAAAGAAGAAAGAGAAGGAATGTCGTCAGCGAACAATCGCTCGGTAAGTCCCAAAGATAAGGGAGAAGTAGAATAGACAGAGAGAGAGAGAGAGAGTAACTTTTAAAGTTGTATTATATTGTTATAATGTTGTATTTAGTGTTAAACGCTGTTGTTTGTAGCTTGGTACAGAAGGATGCCGGTGTATACGAGAGGAGTCTCACTTGCCCCGGAGACTAAGGTATCAGGAACTCAAAGAACCGTTTATGCCACGGTACAACAGCAACGGAATACAAGTTAGGTGTCTTATGGTTGCGGTCTCGTGCCACTTCTAACACCTTCCGTACCAATCTACCCCTTAAACCCCGTGATGTCTTGATTGTAATGTTTGTATTGTAGTGCAACTTGTATTGCCTTGTAATATAGATTGTATAATTGGATGACTTGACGAAACCATGATATCATTAAATGGATGTAACTGGAGAACCATGGATGTAACTGGAGAATCATGTAAATGGAAGTATATCCATGGTTCGGTTCAGTCAATACAGGTTGAATAGATTGAATATATGGATTCATGGATTCATGTTGAATTGTAGATTGTAGATTATACTTGAATCATATTCAAGTCAGATTATTTAAAAAGAGACTCAGTCTGAGTCGGAAAAAATAGAAAATAAATTGAAGTCCTGAATTAGGTTTTGATGTTATCGGTAACCGCTGCACATGGGCGGCAGGATTTGTGTCTTTTTCAAAGACGATTACCGTGTTGATAACACCGTTGTTAAGTTGTCTACCTTAGGTAGGCAAGCACCCATATCTCCGGCTCCCTGAGGCTCAAGAGATTGGTCCTGCCTAAACCTATATTTACTAGGGTCCTTAGAGTAATTTATAGAACTTGTGGGGATTTTATGTAAAAATAATTTTTTGTATACTTTTCAAAATACACCCCAGGTATTTATTTATCGTCTTTAGAGTTTTTATAGTTGTAAATTTTATATTTGTGACATTTCTAGTGAATAAACCTATTTTTCAAAATACATGGTATTTAATTGTAATATTGAACTTGTATGGAATTTAATGGTATTTTCATGTAAAGTGATTCTTTTGACTTAGAAAAATTGGAATATTGATATTATAACAAAAATAGATATTTTAATAATATATATATTTATATTAATAAAAAAAATAATTTTAATTTATTATTTCCTAGAAATGTCATTTTCTTAAGATATTTGTATTTTAAATCTCTCGAGACCGAATGCTCCTTGCGGAGCTCTGCATCTCGCACTACTAAGCCCAGAGATGTGCAATAATCCGCACCATCCCAGTCGGGTTCTCCAAAATGGGTTGTAGCGGCACTTTGCAAAGATTGTAAAAAATACGTAATTTTATAGAAAACGGTTTTAATAGAAAATGGTATTTATATGTAAAGTTTCGTTTTCGCGTATTCTATAATCCCGAAAGGTATTGTGCTATGTTGCATATGAGTGTTGTGAGGAGGTAGGTCATTATCTCATGATCTAATTAAAGGTATAACAAGATTAATGATGTTTTAAGGTAGAAAGTAAAACTACATGTTATTTTATTGAAAAAGAGCGGTAAAAGTTACAAAATGAAATGTTTTGCTATGAAACTTGTTCAACATGTTTGTTAATGATTAATAGTCAAGATGTAATAGTTTAATATGGTTGTGTTAAGAAAAATTGAAATTTATAAAGAAAACCGAATCAGAAGTCGGATTTAACTCCGCTTCCGTCGGGTTTTAGAAAAAGAACTTTTTAGAATAGCAAAGGAAAGAGGGAGGTGGGACTTATGGGTTTAGAGATTAGAAAAGAGGGAGAGGAAGCAGTAGGAGGCGCCAGTGCGTCGTTTCGTCGCTGGGAGCTCTTAGGGTCGTCGTCGGAAGATCGCCGAAGTTTTGCCCCTTTGCTAACTTCAATTGCACACTAAAATTTCTAGAGGAATTTCTTGAGAGTTTGGACAGAATTGTGAGTGAGGGGGGTGTCTAGAGGTGGTATTTATAGGGTAAGGGTAGGGTTAGGGTTAGGTGAAGGGGTGTAAAGAAAAATGTATTAAATTGTATTAAAAATAGGGTTTAATGGAGTTTTAAAGAGCTCTGGAACCGATCCAAAGAATTTAAGTGTGCAGGAGTGATGGAGAGGCCAAGAGCCAAAATTTTTCTGTTGGCGACTCGGCGGTCCGGCCGAGTCCGGCCGGCGGCGGCGGCCGAGTCGGCCGAGTCGCCGGCCGACTCGGGCCGAGTCAGGGCCGGGGTCGTCGCCGTAGGTCCATCATCTCTTGGTCTTCCCCCTGGTCCATTTTGTTTTACATGTGTAGTGGGGTTTTACGAGTTATGCACGTGTAGACTCTTGGACTTCTAAAAATTCAAAATAAAAAAATATTAAAAATAATGTGGGGGATAGGATTTGAACTCTGGTGGCTTGGTTCGGCAGTGCAAGGTATTACCAATGAGCTACAAGCTCTTTCTTGCTATTAAAAAACAAAACAAACTTATAACTTGTGCTCAGGCAAAAGTACCCCTTTCTGTATTTTTTAAAAAAATTTGTACAGAAAGTTTAGGGTTGTTACATTCTACCTTCCTTATAAAAATTTTGTCCTCGAAATTTGTAAAAGGAAAGTGTAACAGATTCATAAAAATTTTGTCCTCGAAATTTGTAAAAGGAAAGTGTAACAGATTCAAGGAAAGTTTTGTGACTGAAGTACTAACAGTGTATGAAAAATAACAAAGTGATACAAGGGTTTTAAAAATGTGAAAGAGACTTACTAATGTTATCTTTGTCAACTATCTCGGCTTCTACGGCTGCTAAGGTGTAAGCCTGTCGCCGTGGCACGTTCCTCCTAGCTGGAAGCACATTCCTCTGTCCTCGAGGCATGTTCCTCAGTGCCTGATAGAATTTACGATTTAGCTGTGCAGGAGTTCTTTGTGGAGGTGGTGCTGGGAGTGCAGAACGAGTTGCAGGAGACTGTATAGCTGGCCTCTGCGGGTAGTTGGTAGGTGTGTGAACTGAGTTGTATCTATATGGATAGGTCTCAATTCTGTGATTGAACGCGCCACAAACTAGGCACAAGCCTTTTGCGCGCCTACAGTCCTTTATCAAATGTCCATCTCTCTTGCAATGGAAACAGAAATCTGGGCTTGGCTGGTTATTGGGTTCTTCAATTCTTCTAGGTTCGAACGATGGCCTGGAAGAGGCTCCTCCTGCCATTTGAGTGGCAGGGCATTTCAAACCGGCAGATTGAGGTCTGCCCTTCCTCTTTACTACTGCCTCGTATCTTCGGGCAGCCTTCAAAGCCAAATCAGGGGTTTGGAAATCCCCTGTAGGTATAGCAGCTTGGATTTCTGGGTCCAACCCTTGCTGAAATCTTCTTGCTCTGATCTCAGCAGTCGGTATGAGATAGGCCGCAAACTTGTTACGGTCTTGTGTTAGCTGTGTAGTATGTGTTATTTTGAAAATCGAATTTATTGAGACATTTCTTACCGACTGAGCATGGTGAACTCAGCGTTATATTCATCTACTGACTTGGTCCACATTGAACCTTGTTGCAGATGGATGAACTGCTGTTCCATATCAAAGCGAGCAGTCTCAGGGAAATACATTGCGTCGAACATATCGCGGAAAGTATTCCATTCGATAGGTTAGTCAAAACGGCTTTCTTCCGCCTTCCACCAGACCCGTGCATTGTCCGTGAGTTGTAGCTTCGCAACACGGACCTAAGCTATCTCTGGCACTTGTGCTGCTGCCAGATCATCTTCAATGCTCTGAGCCATTCCTCAGCTTCCAGCGGGATCTCTTTACCCGAAAATTTCTTGGGGTGCAGTGCCCGGAATTGCTTCACTTCGGGTGCTTCTGCCTCAGGACGGTTCATTTAAAGAGCAGCCTGCTGCTGCTGTCCCTCTAGGAGGCTGCGGATTGCCTCAAGCAGAACCGTCTGCTCGTTGAGCGGAGAAAGGACGGCAGGTGTAATTGGTAGTGGAGGTGAAGTGTTGTTGAAGTTAGTGCTGGTGTTGTTCGGGGAATCCATAACTTTGAATGAAAAATTTAGGTCAGAACAGATTCAAAGTATATGAAATGATAAGATTCAAGGAATATGAATTGTAAAGAATGTTTTCGTTGCTGGTTCTTGTGTTATATTTCTTAGGTTGTTCACGCAGAACAGAACTGCATGGTAGTGTTCCATACAGCTCTGACCTGCATGGACCGCCAACAAAACCTGTCACGCCCCGCTTCCCAGTGTACGGGCAGAAGACGCGACGAGGCCGCTACGTATTTACTCTGAAGTAAATACGCTAAGTGTATCTAAGCAATATAAAAGAAATATACACAAGAGACAAAAGATATAATTGAACAGCAACTTTATTTATTAACATTCTTTTGTACAATGCATGGAAAAGTAAATACATCTGAATGAAAGCAATGCCTAAACAGTGGCATAAAAGAAATGGAAAAGTACTAAAATAAAATGTGTACAATGAAGCTATAGCTGTGGGTCGTAGGCAAGCTGATCCAAGTCCTCACTAGTAAGCTCGATCTCCTGAGTGTCCAGATCACCTGAAAACATTCCAAAGAAGAAAGAGAAGAAATGTTATCAGCGAACAATCGCTCGGTAAGTCCCAAAGATAAGGGAGAAGTAGAATAGACAGAGAAAGAGAGAGAGAGTAACTTTTAAAGTTGTATTATACTGTTATAATGTTGTATTTAGTGTTAAACGCTGTTGTTTGTAGCATGGTACAGAAGGATGCCAGTGTATATGAGAGGAGTCTCACTTGCCCCGGAGACTATGGTATCAGGAACTCAAGAAAACGTTTATGCCATGGTACAACAACAACGGAATACAGGTTAGGTGTCTTATGGTTGCAGTCTCGTGCCACTTCTAACACCTTCCGTACCAATCTACCCCTTAAACCTCGCGATGTCTTGATTGTATTGCAACTTGTATTTCCTTGTAATATAGATTGTATAATTGGATGACTTGCCGAAACCATGATATCATTAAATGGATGTAACTGGAGAATCATGGGTGTAACTGGAGAATCATGTAAATAGAAGTATATCCATGGTTCGGTTCGGTCAATACAGGTTGAATAGATTGAATATATGGATTCATGGATTCGTGTTGGATTGTAGATTGTACTTGAATCATATTCAAGTCAGATTATTTAAAAAGAGACTCAGCCTGAGTAGGAACAAATAGAAAATAAATTGAAGTCCTGAATTAGGTTTTGATGTTATCGGTAACCGCTGCACATGGGCGGCAGGATTTGTGTCTTTTTCAAAGACGATTACCGTGTTGATAACACCGTTATTAAGTTGTCTACCTTAGATAGGCAACCACCCATATCTCCGATTACCTGAGGCTCAAGAGATTGGTCCCGCTTAAACCTATATTTACTAGGGTCCTTAGGGTAATTTATATAACTTATGGGGGTTTTATGTAAAAATAATTTTTTGTATACTTTTAAAAATTAACCCCAAGTATTTATTTATCGTCTTTAGAGTTTTCATAGTTGTAGATTTTATATTTGTGACATTTCAAGTGAATAAAACTATTTTTCATAATACATGGTATTTAATTATAATATTGAACTTGTATGGAATTTCATGGTATTTTCATGTAAAGTGATTCTTTTGACTTAGAAAAATTGGAATATTGATATTATAACAAAAATAGATATTTTGATAATATTTATTTATATTAATAAAAAAATAATTTTAATTTATTATTTCCTAGAAATCTCATTTTCTTAAGATATTTGTATTTTAAATCTCTCGAGACCGAATGCTCCTTGCGGAGGTCTGCATCTCGCACTACTAAGCCCGGGGATGTGCAATAATCTGCACCATCCCAGTCGGGTTCCCCAAAATGGGTTGTAGTGGCGCTTTGCAAAGATTGTAAAAAATACGTAATCTTGTAGAAAACGGTTTTAATAGCAAATGGTATTTATATGTAAAGTTTCGTTTTCCCATATTCTTTGTTCCCGAAAGGTATTGTGCTGTGTTTCTTATGAGTGTTGTGAGGAGGTAGGTCATTACCCCGTGATCTAATTAAAGGTATAACAAGATTAATGATGTTTTAAGGTAGAAAGTAAACTACATGGTATTTTATTGAAAAAGAGCGGTAAAAGTTACAAAATGAAATGTTTTGCTATGAAACTTGTTCAACATATCTGCCAATGATTAATAGTCAAGATGTAAGATTTTAATATGGTTGTGTTAAGCAAAATTGGCCTTTATAAAGAAAACCGAATCGAAAGTCGGATTTAACTCCGCTTCCGTCGGGTTTTAGAAAAAGACCTTTTTAGAATAGCAAAGGAAAAAGAGAGGTGGGACTTATGGGTTTAGAGATTAGAAAAGAGGGAGAGGAAGCGGTAGGAAGCACCGGTGCGTCGTTTCGTCGCCGGGAGCTCCTAGGGTCGCCGTCGGAAGATCGCCGAAGTTTCGCCCCTTTGCTAACTTCAATTGCACACTAAAATTTCTAGATGAATTTCTTGAGAGTTTGGACAGAATTGTGAATGAGGGGGTGTGTCTAGGGGTGGTATTTATAGGGTAAGGCTAGGGTTAGGGTTAGGTGAAGGGGTGTAAAGAAAAATGTATTAAATTGTATTAAAAATAGGGTTTAATGGAGTTTTAAAGAGCTTTGGAACCGATCCAAAGAATTTAAGTGTGCAGGAGTGATGGGGAGGCCAAGAGCCAAAACTTTTCTGTTGGCGACTCGGCAGTCCGGCCGAGTCCGGCCGGCGGCAACGGCCGACTCGGGCCGAGTCAGAGCCAGGGTCGTCGCCGTAGGTCCGTCGTCTCTTGGTCTTCCCCTGGTCCATTTTGTTTTACATGTGTAGTGAGGTTTTTACGAGTTATGCACGTGTAGACCCTTGGACTTCTAAAAATTCAAAATAAAACAATATTAAAAATAATGTGGGGGATGGGATTTGAACTCTGGTGGCTTGGTTCAGCAGTGCAAGGTATTACCAATGAACTACAAGCTCCTTCTTGCTATTAAAAAACAAAACAAACTTATAACTTGTGCTCAGGCAAAAGTACCCCTTTCTGTATTTTTTGAAAAAATTTGTACATAAAGTTTAAGGTTGTTACAACCTCTAGTGACTTATGACCTTAACTATGGTTAACAAATCATAAGCACTAGTCAAGTTCTACACGTCATTTCTTGGTTAATTAGACCCACCCACATAACCCTTAAATATGGTCAACAAAGTCATATGACTGTCCTAATTAATCACATCATATGCTGTGTAGGAAGCCATCACTTAGCTACCGCACACTACGCCTTAACTATGGTCAACAAACGTAGCACGAATACTAAGTACTCTACTTCCTAAAATGATGGAGGGTTACGACAGGTTTTTATGAAAACCTTTTGCGTAATGAACTTGTTATCGTTGTAAAATCGAGTGAATTTGAAAAGGAGTGTTTTTTATGCTTTTACTAGTTTTGCTAAAGAGATCACTCCCGGTGAAGGGATCTCGGCTCTTTCCTCATCGAATGAGGTGCTGGATATTTCACAAATACCACTATGCAAAGCAAGAACTAGAGCTACCAGTTTTTAAACAAGTTTCTACAACATCTTTAGGTTTCTTTTAGTTTCATTAATCTCATTAATGAAGTGCCATCAAATTATGCTTCCTAAGCATCATATAAGAAACGAAAGCAGCAATAGTTATTATATATCATCATATATATAATATAGGCATTCGTCTCAGAATATCAAGTGATCACTTCACAGAATATCAACAGCAGAAAAATCACATATGAAATATTGGATATACTAGGAATTCCGTGTTTTAATTTAAGCCTGTAAAAAACACGGATTCCACGGTCGCGATGAATAGCCAAACCCACATCCCTAGACCCCTACGAGAGCGGCAATCAACCCAACCAATTCTAGAGTTAGGAGACCCGGTCTCGACTCCTCGAGATGGTCTCCTACTGGATCCTAGAACCCGGTTACTAGTGCTCCCTTCTTTGGGTCTATCCTAATGCGGAAAATTAAAAAATATACATCAAAGGTGACATCATGCTCAATCCGGAAGTGCCCCAACAAAAGAATATTACATACAAGCTTTTACATGAATGAAAATGAAAAACTCTAATCTCACATAAAAAAACCCGGCTATTCAAAACACGACGATCCAATATAACATATCACAGCAACACATAACATCACATGTCATCAACATAAGTAAATATGCGTATCACAATTGTCGTTGACGTATAGCAACGAAACCGGCGATACACCACATATTACACTTACGGTCGCAGAAAAAAAAGTGAAAAACTACAACAATTGGAATCCGCAACCACCTTAGACATCATAAACCCAATGTATCACATACTTTGGATTTCATGCCCAACCAAATGAATTCCTTAGACATCACATGCCTAACTATTATAAACCCCGCATTTTAGTCTCGATATTGAAAACACTTTCCAATAATCTGTCGGGTAATTCAACAAGATTCCTGATAACCTGATCGAATGCTCGTCGGAAACTTTAGTAGATGGTCGCACCCCCGATGCCGTCGACGAAGTGCACTAAAGCGGAACACCGCGGCCGCGAGCACCCGAACGGATGCTTTTGGCGACGGGGTTCTCCTACAGTCACTTGGTCGGGGCTATGGGGTGTGGCTATCTAGTAAGGTTACCCGGCGAGTATCCACGTACACTACGTAATTGCGACGGACTTTTGATCCACATCACAATTCCGTGGCAACCGATCATATGAGACTAAAGTGCTAGATTTATAAAATTCAAACTAGTTATCTCATAACTAATTATGTGGATTCCAAATATTGTATCACAATCACAGATAGCTAGACGAAGTTAAACTTTTCGATCAAATAAGCAAGCACCCAAAATTTCCCAACAAACTCAACACTTGAGCGGGGTTCAAAAAGTACCCAGAAACTGCCACGGCTCCTATGAACCATCCGTAGAAGAGCCGACCCATGCCTCACTCATGTCGCCACGGAACTGCGGCAAACCCTAGCGTATAATCGCGGTACTGCGATCTAAAAAGTCGAGTTTGGGTATCGTTCTTCTAGAGGGCCACAGAATCGCTTGCATGATTTTCTGAAAATTTTAAACTCGGAAAAAATCCAACTCTTGGAAAATTTTCAGCGGGGAAAAATTGGGTTATTGATATCCGTTCAAACTTTTTAATATCGTCTAAATAACCCAAATACATATTAAAATTACGATTACGAAACACTCCGAGTTGCCTTTGCAAAAAGCTAACATCACTTGCAAATTTTGCAAAAACAAATAACACCTGAAACACCAAAACTCGGACCCTGGAACACCCTAAAAATTTGAAACCAAAAAGCCCAGATGAACCCGATGAGCTCGGTTTTTCCACCTATGTGACCGGCCACTTTTGCACAAAAATGCCTCAAATTTTCATAGTGTTCATGTTATATCACATACAAAATTCTGGAGTTGTTTAAAATAAATTTGACACCTTTAAAAATTCGACAGAAAATAGATTTTATATCGGGTGTTTCGGAGTTGTTTCGGTTCCGTAATTCTAACAAACATCGTTTAAAACTCTAGCCTGGCTCTGATACCACTGTAGGATTACTTAGCGTGGTAGCAAGGTTTCGGGAGGCATCGTCCATACCGTTTTCAAATTTTTGCCGTTCTAAAGAACCCTAACCCTAGAATCTTAACTAGAGAATCATACGATACAATATGTAAACAACTTTACAACTAAGTGAATGCGGAACACAACCTTTGTAGACCGGTCTTTCACTTCAAATGCTCCGTGTAGATGTCCCTTCGCTGCGAGTAATGATCTCCCGAATTCTTGAGAGGATCCATAAGGTGAAAGATGCAAACTTGCTCGAAGTCTTCGAGGCCAAAGATGATCTACGTCGAGGAGACTCAAGCTCATGCTACCTCTTCACTAAATTAGGGTTTAGTGAATCAAACACCCTAAACTAAATGGCTAATAGTAAAGGATGATGAATTAGGAATTGAGCTCTCTTTATATTTCTTTTTCTCACAATATTTCATCACTAAGAAAAAGCTAGCAAGCTTTTTCTCATGAGAAAGAAGAAGAAGTGATGAAGAGATGAATGAACTCATGAGGTGAGAATAGAAACCATTGGTGAGTCATATGCTAACCCTTGTAGAGACTTAACCATAGTATAGGATAAAGGTTGGGTTATTAAATATCTTTACTAAAACAAAAGTAATGGACTTAGTCAATGAGCATGCAAGCTTCTCCAAGCTTCTTGCCATGACAATTTCCAATCTATTTTTGAATTACTTAAGAATATAAAAAAAACCCTAGATTATCACTTAGTATGGTGTAAGTCTCACACACCCATGAAGCATGTATCATCAAGCATGACACAAAACTATGTACACTAATATATATCACATATATACTATGTGCACAATCAAGTGAGAAAATAAATCATAAGTGAGCTAACATTAGTTAATGCACATTAATATATCAAGTATATATAATTATACAATAGATTATTAAACCAACACTTGATTTAATAATCCATCTATATCTCATATAACCGACTAATATCAACGTAACAATCTATCGAATCAAAACTTGGTCCAATAACCCTGCTATATCATATATAACCGACCGATATCACATATCGCGAGAATAGAATACGGTATCACATATCGTATTAATGTCGGTCCCGCACATATCACATATGTGCTCCTACTTTGTTTCGCATGAACCAGGAAACCTCTGTGTAGGACTCTAAAGACTCATCAATACGCCGGCAGTAGGTAATGATCATATCAAACACCCATAAGCCGCAAGCGGTCTGCTAAACGTAACGGCCACCCGGGTATTGAGTGATTAGAAGATCAACAAGCAAGCCTGCTCATACTCCTGTGAATCCAATCAGTAACACTACAGTACAGTCCGGTCTCTTCATCAGATATGTCACATATCACAGCCTGGGGGTGGTATAATATCAGACCCCAATAGCCTGATAAGTCATGCCGATGCAAGGTCCATAACGGTTCAAGAAACTACTGATAACACTTACCAGTAAATCTCAGCAACCCTGGCCAGGGATTTCATTTTATGGCCAATCGAGCATAGAGCAACATCAACCCCCAATACCGGGAGAGACGAATCCCCTCCTATCGCTCATTGACTCCATGCGACTCGGGACTGTACCCAAAAAACACATTTTTGTATGATCTCTTGACCGTGGTATGGTGGAAATCAAAGCACAGTAAGAATCACACAAGACTCTATGATGATATCGGGTCGACAGACTAACCTGTACCAGTGTCACCAGAGAACTGCTATCTGACGATAGGTATAATACCATCTAGGAGTTCTCGGCGAGTCCGTTCAGTGTACCCAGTCTCCATTGAGCACCCGCATACCATCATTGATGTCAAACACCAATGGATGTAGGATCATCCATCGCCCATCATATGGGTCAAGATGGTATACGCTAGTCTACTCTGGAATATCGATACCCTGTCTCGATACACCCTCGACTAGGAACAATTATAGGGTGTACTTGTGGACTACCCTTGGCCCCACTAGTATTATCTCCATCATAGTCCTGGTAGTCAAGTACACATCCTAAGGGCTTTATCAACATGTGAGAGCAAGACAGCATCACTTATACAAGTCAACATGTTAAGATAAAGTGCAACCAGATAGCATACTATCATGTTGAGCAAGAAAGTCCTCCCTATATATGTCCAAGCATCCACTACAATATACATCCCATGTACAGTAATGGCCTCTAGGGCATACATATAACTAACAGTTATGCACTAGAATCAGCTGCATATCTTTTGAACAAGGTTCCTATCAAGACTGTGCCTACCACACCATATCAGATATGGAGTGGGAAGAAACCCTGTCTTCAGTATCTGAAGATATCGGGATGTTCAGCTTTTGTCAAAAAGTAGCATGCGGACAAGCTCGAGGCATGCTCAATATTGTGTAAGTTTATGGGATACCCAAAGAACTCCAGAGGGTATCTATTCTATTACGCAGAGGAACAAAAGGTTTTTGTTTCTCGTCATACTCATTTCTTGAAAACTCAATTTTTAGAAAAAGAGATAAGTGGGAGCGCAATAGAACTGGAAGAAATTCCAGAACCACAAGCTATTACTGAAAGTATGGTAGAAACAGAGGTTTCAGAAGAACCAAACATCCCCGCGCCACTCCGCAGAATTAGTAGGCAGTCTCGTCCGCCCGAGAGATACTAAGATTTTCTTATAGACGGGGATCAAAAGGATTGCATCATTGACAATAATGAGCCTACTAGCTTCCAGCAAGCCATTCGGAGCGACGACTCGGTAAAATGGCTAGATGCAATGCGGGCCAAGATGGAGTCCATGTACATCAACAAAGTATGGCCTTTGGACATTGCTCCAGATGGGGTAAAACCCGTAGGCTGCAAATGGATCTTTAGAAAGAAAATTGATGTAGATGAACATGTTGAAACCTATAAGGCTAGACTTTGTTGCAAAAGATTTTCGTCAAAGACCTGGTTTGGACTATGATAAAACCATTTCTCCAGTGGCTATGCTCAAATCCATTCGGATCCTTCTTGCCATTGCTGCCTTCCACGATTATGAAATATGGCAGATGGACGTAAAAACGGCTTTTCTAAATGGAAATTTGGAAGAGTGCATCTATATGGATCAGCCATAGGGTTTCATTCAAAGTGGGAGCAGCGGGAAAGTGTGCAAGTTGCTTAAGTCCATTTATGGACTAAAGCAGGCATCGCAGAGTTGGAACATCTGTTTTGATGAGACGGTCAAAGAATTCGACTTTATCAAAAATTCAGATGAACCATGCATATATAGTAAGATTGTAGGGAGAACTGTGGTATTCCTCGTCTTGTACGTGGATGACATTCTCTTTATAGGAAATGACATTCCTATGCTACAATCTGTCAAAGAATTCTTGTCATAAAGGTTCTCCATGAAAGTCCTGGGTGATGCCTCTTACATTCTGGGGATGCAGATCTATCGTGATAGATCTAAGAGGATGTTGGGACTTTCACAGTCCAGGTACATCGACACCATACTGAAGAGATTCAGTATGGATGATTCAAAGCGCGGTAATTTACCAGCTTGTCACGGAATCACCCTCTCCAAAGGGATGTCTCCCAAGACTGATTTGGAAAGGGATCGCATGTCTATTATACCCTATGCTTCTACGGTAGGCTCTATAATGTATGCGATGTTGTGTACCTGACCAGATGTTGCTTACGCACTAAGCGTGGTAAGCCGGTATCTGTCAAACCCAGGGGAGAAGCACTAGATAGCAGTAAAGAACATTCTCATGTACCTGAGAAGGACTAAGGAGATGTTCTTGGTGTATGGCCGAAAAGACCTCAAGATCGTGGCCTTTACTAACTCCAGCTTCCAGAGTGATAAGGATGACTCCATGTCCATGTCGGGATATGTCCTTACCCTCAATGGAGGGGCGTTTTGTTGGAAGAGCTCCAAGCAGGACACCGTTGCTGACTCGACGATGGAAGTGGAGTACATAGCTGCTTGTGACGCCGCTAAGGAAGCAGTTTGGATAAGGAAGTTCTTAACAGAACTTCAGGTGGTTCTGTCCATTGTAGATCTAATACCTCTGTATTGCGACAACAACGGCACTATAGCCTTAGCGAAGGAACCCAGGTCCTATCATAAGTCCAGACACAACTTGAGGCGGTACCACCTGATCACGGAGATCGTTGATCGTTGGGAGATCGAGGTGAGGAGGGTAGATATGGAGAATAACACTACAGATCCACTCACGAAGGAAATCCCTCATGCAGGGTTAACTAAGATGGCAGCAAGGTTTCGGGAGGCATCGTCCATGCCAAATTCAAAAAAATTTCATTTTAGCTAACCCTAAATAAGAATCGTTAACTAGAAATCGACGGAAATATAAATGCAAACACTTTGCAAGTCTAGTGAGCAAGGAATACAACCTTTGTAGACCGGTCCTTCACTTCAATAGCTCCGTGTAGTAGTCCCCTTCACTGCGATCGTAAAATCTGGACTTTAGAGAGGCTCCCATGAAGAAACGAACATGCTTGCTTCGATGACTTCGAGGCCGAAGATGATCTACGTCGGGGAGACACTAACCCAAGCTATTCCTTCACTAGGTCATGAACTTTGTGAAGAGAACACCCTATACTAAATAGCAAGTAGTAGAGGATGAAGAAGTAGGAAGTGGGCTCACTTTAGAATTGATTTTCTCACACTTTTTCGAATAACTCCATTAGAGCTAGAAAGCTTTTGAGGAGGAAGAAGAAGAAGATGAACTCAAGTCAATAATTCATCCAAATGAATTATGCAACCACGGGTGAGTTAAGTCATCATGCTTAACTCATTTAGAGAATTAACCAAGGTGTAAGGTTAAGTGTTGGGTTAAGAAATATCCTAAGGAATGACAAAAGAGTTGACTTTGTCAATGTTTCTACAAGCTTCAAGCAAGCTTGACAACATTGACCAAGTCTTCTCTCTATTGTTATTTCTTAAGAATTAAACAAAACCCTAATTTAAACTTTCGATGGTCTAAGTCTCATACACCCATCTTGTATATATCATCAAGCATGACACAAACATGTACACTTGCATATATCAAATATATACAATGTGCACAATCTAGTGAGAAAAGAAATCTTAAGTGAGATAATACTAGTTAATGTAATATAATATATCAAATATATAATTATACATTAGATTATCAAATCAACTCTTGATTTAATAATCCAGCTATATCACATATAACCGACTAATATCATGTGTAACAACTTATCGAATCAACACTTGATCCGATAACCCGGCTATATTGCATATACCCGACCAATGTCATATTTCGCAAGAATAGAATACGGTATCTCATATCGTATCAATCTCAGTCCCGCACATATCATATATGTGCTCCTACTCAGTTTCGCTTGAGCCAAGAAACCCCTGTGTAGGACTCTAAAGACTCGTCAATACGCCGGCAGTAGGTGATAATCATATCAAACACCCACAAGCCGCAAGAGGTCTGCTAAACATAAGGCCACCCGAGTATTGAGCAATCAGAAGATCAACAAGCAAGCCTGCTCACACTCCTGCGAATCCAATCTGTAACACTACCGTACATTCCGGTCTCTTCGTCTGATATGTCGCATATTTCGTCAAGGGGTGGTAAACGCCAGACCCCAGTAACTCAATAAGTCGTGTCGATATGAGGCTCATAACGAGTCGAGAAACTACTGATAACACTTACCAGTATATCTCTGAAGCAGCCTTGGCCAAGGACTTCCTATTATAGCCAATCGAGCACAGCGCAACATCAACTCCCTATACCGGGAGAGACGAAACCCCTCCTATCGCTCATTGCCTCCATGTGACTCGGGACTGTACCCGAAAGCCACCATTTTGCACAATCTCTTGAACGTGGTAAGGTGGAAATCAAAGCACAGTGGGAATCACACAAGACTCTATGACGATCTCAGGTCTACAGACTAACCTGTACCAGTGTCGCCAGAGAACTGCCATCTGACGTGAGGTATAATACTATCTGGGAGTTCTCAGCGAGTCCGTCCAGTGTACCCAGTCTCCACTGAGCACCCATATACTATCTCTGATGTCAAACACCAATGGATATGGGATCATCCATCGCCCATCTATATGGGTCGAGAAGTTATACGCTAGTCTACTCTAGTATATCGATGCCCTGTCTCGATACACCTACGACTAGGAACATTTGAAAGATGTACTTAGCGACTACACTGTCCCCACTAGTATGATCTGCATCATAATCCTGGTAGTCAAGTACTCATCCTAAGGGCTTTATCAACATGTAACATAGAGACAATCAGTGTACATGTTAAGATAAAGAGCAACCAGATAGCATACTATCATGTCGAGCAAGAAAGTCTTCCATATATATGTCTAAGCATCCACTACAAAATACATCATATGTACAACAATTGCCTCTAGGGCATACATATCACTAACACTTCAGACACAGTTCGAGAGGCTAATCGAGATGATAGGTCTGCGATATGCCAATACATAGCCTTAGTGTAATTGGGAGATTATTAGTGATATTGTTAGTTATGTATATGCCCTAGAGGCCATTGTTGTACATATGATGTATATTATGATGGATGCTTGGATATATACTTGCTCGTCATGATAGTATGCTATTTGGTTTCACTTTATCTTAACATGTTGACTTGTATTGGCTTACTGTCTTACTCTCACATGTTGATAAAGCCCTTAGGATCTGTACTCGACTACTGGGATTATGATGAGATCGTACTAGTGGGGCCACGGTAGTCGATGAGTACATCCTATAAATGTTCCTAGTCGAGGGTATATCGAGACAGGGCATCGATACACCAGAGTAGACTAGCGTATACGCATCTTGACCCATATGATGGGCGATGGATGATCCCATATCCATCGGTGTTTGACATCAAGGATGGTGTACGGGTGCCCAGTGGAGACTGGGTATACTGGACGGACTCGCCGAGAACTCCCAGTTAGTGATATACCACACGTCAGATGGCAGTTCTCCGGTGACACTGGTACAGGGTAGTCTGTAGACCCGAGATCGTCATAGAGTCTTGTGTGATTCCCACTGTTCTTTGATTTCCACCTTACCACGTCCAAGAGGGCGTGCAAAACGGTGGCTTTTGGGTACAGTCCCGAATCACATGGAGGCAATGAGCGATAGGAGGGGATCCGTCTCTCCCGGTATAGGGCGTTGATGTTGTGCTGTGTTCGATTGGCTATAACTGGAAGTCCCTGGCCAGGGATGATATAGAGATATACTGGTAAGTGTTACCAGTAGTATCTCGACCTGTTATGAGCCTCACATCGACACGACTTATCGGTTACTGGGGTCTGACGTATACCACCCCTAGACTCGATATGCGACATATCAGACGAACAGACCGGACTGTACGGGAGTGTTACTGATTGGATTCACAGGAGAACGGACAGGCTAGCTTATTGATCTTCTGATCGCTCAATACCAGGGTGGCTGTTACGTTTAGCTGACCGCTTGCAGCTTGTGGGTGTTTGATATGATCATCACCTGCTACCGGCGTATTGACGATTCTTTAGAGTCCTACACAGAGGTTTCTTGGCTCAGGAGAAATGGAGTAGAGGCATATATGTGATATGTGCAGGACCGAGGATAATGCGATATGAGATACCGTATTATATTCTCGAGATATTTAGATATGAATCGGGACATCGGATCAAGTGTTGATTCAATGAATCGGTACATGATATATTAGCCGATTATATTCGATATAGCCGGATCGTTGGATCAAGTGTTGATTCGATGATTTAATGTATAATGATATATATGATATATTGTATTGCATTATCTAATATTGGCTCGCTTTATTATTTCATTTTCTCACCGGATTAATACATCGATATATATGCGATATATGTTAAATGTATTATTTTCTTTTGTTGCAAATATATAATATATATGTGATATATATTATTGTGACATAATATGATTTATTATAAAACATGTTTAAGGATGATAAAAAGGGATTAGGGTTTGATTAGGGTTAGCTTCTTCTTGTTCATTCTAGAAGGTTTCTATTTTGTCTTGGTTAAGATATTATGGTTGATACTTATCCTTAACCTAACTAAACCCTAACTCTAGTTTATTCTCTACAACTTTTATCCTATCATCCTTGACCATGGTTAGATAATCAATCATATACACTAGACTTCTATTCATCACAAAAGGATTATTCTTTCATTCTTCATCTTCTTCTCTCTTTGGTTTTTGAAAAAGAGAGCTCTCTAGAAATTCCTTATGTGATGATTTATTGTGAGAAAGTGAACTAAAAGATAGCATAAATACTACTCCATCATCCTCATCTAATCTAGCCCATTAGATTAGGGTGTTCATCTCTTTAGAGTGAGAAAGCTTGAGTTATAGCAACTTCGACGTAGATCATCGGAGAATCGGAACACTTCAAGCTAGAATGGATCGTTCGAGTCGTGGAGCCTCTCTTGAGTCCGGAAGATCATGGATCGCGGCGAAGGGACTTCTACTCGGAGCTTGTGAAGCGAAGGAGCGGACTACAAAGGTTGTAATCCCTCACACATAGCTTTAAAGATGTTATCTTGCATGCTAAACCCTAATAATCTAGCAAAGATCCCTTCTTTGGGTTGTTCGGCACATGTAAAATTTTATTCGGGCATGTTTGATGCTTTATGAACCTTCACAAGTGTGCCTAGGAACTCTACAGTGGTATCAGAGCCTAGCTAGAGAATTAGGCGACGTGTTTACGAAGTTAAAACTCCAATCGAACCCGAACCGACAAAGTTAACCCCCTTTCTGGAAATTTTTTAAAATCTGGATTGTTTCTGAATTAAAAATACCTGAAAAATACAGCAGATAAAATTAAGAATAACTGTGAAATTCGAGACTGTGATCCGTACAAACGACCGCGGAATCGCGGCCATAACCTGCTTGGGCCGCGGTTCCACGGCCGTATTGTTTGATTGGACATTTTTTTTCCACAGTAATTCCTAATTTGTGCTTTTATAGTTTCTGGTATTTTTATTTTGACTCAAAGGTTGAGTGTTCTTGGGTTTGCTTTGTAATCGTAGATTCGATCGGAATATTTAAATTCGTTATTTTTTCCGGATATTTAGAAACTGTTAAACTGTTTGAAAGGATATCATTAACCCACTTTATCCCTGCACGACAAACTTTCAAGTGTTGAATTTTTATCGGGTTTAAATCTTTCGGAAAAATTGTACAAGTTAAGCGGTAGACCCTCTAGAAGACAACAAACCTTAACTCGATTATGTGACCGTCTTGAACTGCCTTTTGAACCTTCGTGTTTGGGGCAGTACGACATGCCACATGTGAGGCGTTGGCTTGACCCTTCTACGGCTGGATCACTGGTACTATGACATATTCTGGGATTATTTGAACTCCGCTCAAGTGTTGAGCACTTTGGGAAATTTTGGGTGTTTGATTATCTGTTCGAAAAGTTTAATACTATCTATTTATCTAGAATGTGATACAATATGTGGAATTCATATAGTTTAGGCATGAAATACGAAGTATGTGATATTTCGCATTTATGATGTCTAAAGAGAATGTGGATTCCAAATATTGTAGTTTTTCAATTTCTTTTCTGTGACCGTAAGTGTAGTATGTAGTTGTATTGCCGGTTTTCGTTGCTATACATCGACGACGATCGGTGTATGCATACTTACTTACGTTGATGATATGAGATATTATGTGTTGCTGAGATATGATGTGCAGGATTGTCGCGATTGAATAGCCGGGGGGTTTTATGTGAGATGAAAGTTTTATATTTTCATTCATGTAAATTCAAATGTAATGTAATATTCTTTTATTTGGGACACTTCCAGGTTGAGGTTGATGCCACCAGTGTTGTATATTATTTACTTTTCCGCATTAGGATGGACCCAAGGAGGGGAGCACAGGTGACCGTGTTCTGGGGTTCAGAGGGAGGCCATCTCGAGGAGTCGAGACCGGGTCTCCTAAACTCCAGAATTGGTAGGGTCGCTTGCCGCTCTCGTAGGGGTCCAGGGTGTGGGCTTGGCTATTCATCGCGACTGTGGAATCCGTATTTTCTATTATTGGCTATGTACTAAATACAGACGTCCTAGTATATCCCACATTATATCTATGTTTCTGCTGCGATATCTGTGATGTGATCATTTGATATGTTGTGATGGATACAGTATATAGTATATATGATATATTATATATACGTTACTTATGTTTTACACCCGCACTAGCCTGCCCTGCTCTGTCGTTAGTTACCTAACCTAACAGTGCACGAGGGGACATCGAGGCGAATGCGGATGGCATAAGTGTACGTCGTATTTATCTGTGATGCTTAGGAAGCATAAGCTGATGGGATTGTTTATTAATGAGATTAATAAAAAGAAAAGAAACCTAAAAGATGTTGTAGAATCAAAACTTTATAAAAAGGGTAGCTACAGTTTTGCTTTGCATAGTGGTATATATGATATACCCTGCACCTTATTCGATGAGGAAAGAGCCGAGATCCCTTCACCGGGAGTGACCTCTTTAGCGAAACTGGCAGATGCTACAAAACTCGATTTGTCTTTTGATTGCTTTTAGAGTTTTGCTTTGCACAGTGAGATATATGATATGTCCTGCACCTTATTCGATGAGGAAAGAGCCGAGATCCCTTCACCGGGAGTGACCTCTTTAGCAAAACTAATGAAAGCCTCAAAAACACTCCATTTCAAAAATTTCACATGATTCTACGACGATATCAAGTTCATTACGCTCATGGTTTTCTGAAAAACCTGCATAGCCCTCCGTCATTTCAGATAGAGACTAGTTAGTATTCGTGCTGCGTTTGTTGACCTTAGCCAAGGCGTGGTGGCTAATTAGTATTTATCTGCTAAAACATGAGATGTGATTGAGTTAGGGTAGTCGTGCGACTTTGTTTAGCCAAGGGTCGTACGGGTGGGTTTAATTCAATCAGGAAATGACGGGTTGAACTTGACTAGCACTTATGATTTGTTGACCTTAGCCAAGGTCATAAGTTGCTAGGGGCAAAATATTATCGGGAATTTCAAGTGTTGAAATTTGCAATGAGATTGCATACCTTCTATGAGATAGTTGGATCCCGATACCCACTGCGAGTAAGAGTTACTCCTGGGAGAGTTTTACACAAGACAATTAGTCGATCAAGTAGGTGTCTAGAAAAGTGTTAACGGGGTTACGCCTCTGGGAAATCGAGGTTTACTTTAATTAGGTCCGTGCGAAAGCACGGGGAACCTCCCTCAAAGTACCGACACTGATCTGGCTGAAAGATTGACGAAATTGTAGGGTGTAATTAATCATGGCTGATCTTGCCTTTTAGGGTTTGAAGGTAGATTTGATAAAAACAGTAGGAGACATCCTGATTAGATAAGATAATAACCAATCTAATCTTGCAAAAGCATACGCTAAAGTGTTTTCTTCTCTCTCTCTCCAGGTAGCGACCATGTCAGGCCATAATCAAGATAATAATATGGATGTATTGACTAAACCCGCTTATTATACTGAGCAGGGGAACGTTGGACCTGTTCTTTCTTATAAGAGTTATAAGACTGAACAGGGAATAGAAGAATATCTAGATTCTCAAGCCGCCCAAAAGAACATGCATGTTGATGTATCTTCTTCAGGTGTGTTAGTTATTGAGAACTGTTTCTCAGTTCACCCTATGTCCTGGGTATTAGATACCGGATCAGGATCCCACATATGTAAATTGTTACATGGGCTACGTAAAGGTAGAGAACTGGGAAAAGGTGATCATTCCGTTCAAGTAGGGAACGGTGCAAGTATTGCAGCCAAAGCAGTTAGCGAATATCACCTTGTATTGCCAAGTCGTAATACACTGATTCTAAATGAGTGTTATTATATACCGAACATGATGTGCAACATTATATCAGTTTTCTTTATTAAGTAAAGAAGGATATAATTTTGTAGTAAAGGATAATGGTATGAACATATTCCTAGATCAAAAGTTGATTGCATCAGGCTCGTTACATAATGGCATATTCATTCTAAATCAGAATACTGTTCTCAATATACAAAACACACACAAGAGGAAAAGTTCAGAAATGAACGAATCCTTCTTGTGGCATTATAGACTTGGTCATATCAATGCGACACGACTGGCTAAGTTACATAAGGATGGTTATTTTAATCCGTTCGAATTATCATCTTAGTGGACACGGAGAAAGAGTTACCGAACTCTTAGGACTAGTACATAGTGATGTATGCGGTCCCATGTCTACGTATGCCAGGAACGGTTCTTCCTACTTCATTACATTCACTGACGATCTCTCAAGATTCGGATATGTATTCCTGATGAAACACAAGTCTGAAGCCTTTGAGAAATTCAGAGAATATAAGCACGAAGTAGAGAATCAAACGGGCAAAAGTATTAAGGTTCTTCGATCTGATCGAGGAGGAGAATACTTAAGAAATGAGTTCCTAGATTATCTAAAAGAGAATGGGATTCTCTCTCAGCTTACTCCTCCATATACACCACAGCACAACGGTGTATCGGAGCGGAGGAATCGCACCCTATTAGATATGGTGCGCTCTATGATGAGTACAGCTGAGTTACCTATTTCCTTCTGGGGGTATGCGCTGGAGACAGCCATATACCTATTGAATAGAGTTCCAACTAAATCTGTGCCTAACACTCCATATGAGATATGGAATTAGAAGAGACCATCTCTTAAAAGAGTTAAGATATGGGGTTGTCCGGCTTATGTTAAAAAGAAAAATCCGGACAAACTCAAGGCACGATCAGTTCTTTGTAAGTTTGTAGGATATCCAAGCAATTCGTATGGATATCTATTCTACCACAGTGAACAACAAAAGGTGTTTATTGCTCAACATGCCACCTTTTTAGAAAAGGAATTTCTTATAAAAGAAATTAGTGGCGATGAGGTAGAGCTGGAAGAGGTTCCAGCAACACAAACTACAACTGAAGATTTAGTGGAACCAGAGGATTCAGTAGTACTCGACGTACCCCAGCCTCTCCGCCGATCTAGCAGGATTTCTCATCCGTCTGAGAGATACTACGGTTTTCTCATTGATGGTGGAAGCGAGGATTGCGTCATGGAAGATGATGACCCGACTAGTTTCGAGCAAGCCATCACGAGTGGTGACTCTGTGAAATGGCTGGATGCAATGCGATCTGAGATGGAATCCATATACACCAATAAAGTATGGATTTTGGAAAATGCTCCTGAAGGGGTAAAACCCATTGGGAGCAAGTGGATTTTTAAAAAGAAATTTGGTGTAGATGGAAAACTTGAGACTTTCAAAGATAGACTTGTAGCAAAGGGATTTCGTCAACGACCAGGTGTGGATTATGACGAAACCTTTTCTCCAGTGGCTATGCTTAAGTCCATCCGGATCTTACTTGCCATTGTTGCATACCATGACTACGAAATCTGGCAAATGGATGTTAAGACCGCCTTTCTAAATGGTGATTTAGAAGAGTGTGTGTACATGACTCAGCCAGAGGGCTCCATAGATAGTGGGAGCAGCGGAAATGTGTGCAAACTGCTTAAATTCATTTATGGGTTAAAGCAAGCATCGCGGAGTTGGAACATCTGTTTTGATGTAGTAGTCAAAGAGTTTGACTTCATCAAAAACATAGATGAACCTTGTATCTATAAGAAGGTAGCAGAGAGTAAGGTTGTCTTCCTCGTATTGTACGTGGATGACATACTCTTGATAGGAAATGATATTCCTATGCTGCAATCAGTCAAGCTCTTCTTATCACAGAGATTCTCAATGAAAGATCTAGGTGATGCCACCTGTATATTGGAAATTAGAATCTATAGAGATAGATCCAAACGGATACTGGGATTGTCCCAATCCAGGTACATTGACACCATACTAAAGAGGTTTAGTATGGAAGAATCCAAGCGTGGGAACCAACCCACGATCTCTGGACTCACTCTCTCCAAAGAGATGTCTCCCAAGACTGATTTAGAGAGAGCTCGCATGCAAGGGATACCCTATGCTTCGGCAGTAGGCTCTATCATGTATGCGATGCTATGTACCAGACCTGATGTAGCATACTCACTAAGTGTAGTGAGTCGGTATCAAGCAGATCCTGGAGAGAGTCACTGGAAAACTGTGAAGAACATTCTCAAGTACTTGCGAAGGACTAGAGATATGTTTTTGGTGTATGGTAACGGAGAACTCCGGGTGGAGTCCTTTACCGATTCCAGCTTCCAAAGTGATAAGGACGACTCAAAGTCGCACTCGGGATTTGTCTTTACCCTCAATGGAGGGGCGGTATGTTGGAAGAGTTCCAAACAGGATACCGTTGCAGACTCGACAATGGAGACTGAATACATTGCTGCCAACGATGCTGCCAAAGAGGCTGTCTGGATGAAGAAGTTCATCACTGAACTTGGTGTGGTTCCATCCATTGAACATCCAATACCTCTGTATTGCGATAACAATGGAGCTGTGGCTTTGGCCAAGAAACCCAGATCCCATCAGAAATCCAGACATATTCTAAGACGGTATCACCTGATCAGGGAGATAGTTGATCGCTGGGAGATCGAGGTCAGGAGAGTAGATACGAAGGACAATACTGTGGATCCACTCACGAAGGCCATTCCCCAGATACAGTTTGAGAGATTATTCGGGATGCTAGGTATGAGATACTACAGCAGCTGGCCTTAGTTCAAGTGGGAGATTGTTAGTTATGTATATGCCCTAGAGGCCATTGTTGTACATACGATGTATATTATGATGGATGCTTGGATATATACAGAGAGGACTTTCTTGCTCGTCATGATAGTATGCTATTTGGTTTCACTTTATCTTAACATGTTGACTTGTATTGGTTTACTGTCTTACTCTCACATGTTGATAAAGCCCTTAGGATCTGTACTCGACTACTGGGATTATGATGAGATCATACTAGTGGGGCCACGGTAGTCGATGAGTACATCCTATAAATGTTCCTAGTCGAGGGTATATCGAGACAGGGCATCGATACACCAGAGTAGACTAGCGTATACGCATCTTGACCCATATGATGGGCGATGGATGATCCCATATCCATCAGTGTTTGACATCAAGGATGGTGTACGGGTGCTCAGTGGAGACTGGGTACACTGGACGGACTCGCCGAGAACTCCCAGTTGGTGATATACCACACGTCAGATGCCAGTTCTCCGGTGACACTGGTACAGGGTAGTCTGTAGACCCGAGATCGTCATAGAGTCTTGTGTGATTCCCACTGTGCTTTGATTTCCACCTTACCACGTCCAAGAGGGCATGCAAAACGGTAGCTTTTGGGTACAGTCCCGAATCACATGGAGGCAATGAGCGATAGGAGGGGATTCGTCTCTCCCAGTATAGGGAGTTGATGTTGTGCTGTGTTCGATTGGCTATAACTGGAAGTCCCTGGCCAGGGCTGATATAGAGATATACTGGTAAGTGTTACCAGTAGTATCTCGACCTGTTATGAGCCTCACATCGACACGACTTATCGGTTACTGGGGTCTGACGTATACTACCCCTAGACTTGATATGCGACATATCAGACGAACAGACCGGACTGTACGGGAGTGTTACTGATTGGATTCACAGGAGAACGGACAGGCTAGCTTGTTGATCTTCTGATCGCTCAATACCTGGGTGGCTGTTACGTTTAGCTGACCGCTTGCAGCTTGTGGGTGTTTGATATGATCATCACCTGCTACGGCGTATTGACGATTCTTTAGAGTCCTACAGAGAGGTTTCTTGGCTCAGGCGAAACGGAGTAGAGGCACATTTGTGATATGTGCAGGACCGAGGATAATGCGATATGAGATACCGTATTATATTCTCGAGATATTTAGATATGAATCGGGACATCGGATCAAGTGTTGATTCGATGAATCGGTACATGATATATTAGCCGGTTATATTCGATATAGCCGGATCGTTGGATCAAGTGTTGATTCGATGATTTAATGTATAATGATATATATGATATATTGTATTACATTATCTAATATTGGCTCGCTTTATTATTTCATTTTCTCGCCGGATTAATACATTGATATATATGCGATATATGTTAAATGTATTATTTTCTTTTGTTGCAAATATATAATATATATGTGATATATATTATTGTGACATAATATGATTTATTATAAAACATGTTTAAGGATGATAAAAAGGGATTAGGGTTTGATTAGGGTTAGCTTCTTCTTGTTCATTCTAGAAGGTTTCTATTTTGTCTTGGTTAAGATATTATGGTTGATACTTATCCTTAACCTAACTAAAACCTAACTCTAGTTTATTCTCTACAACTTTTATCCTATCATCCTTGACCATGGTTAGATAATCAATCATATACACTAGACTTCTATTCATCACAAAAGGATTATTCTATCATTCTTCATCTTCTTCTCTCTTTGGTTTTTGAAAGAGAGAGCTCACTAGAAATTCCTTATATGATGATTTATTGTGAGAAAGTGAAATAAAAGATAGCATAAATACTACTCCATCATCCTCATCTAATCTAGCCCATTAGATTAGGGTGTTCATATCTTTAGAGTGAGAAAGCTTGGGTTATAGCAACTTCGACGGAGATCATCGGAGAATCGGAACACTTCAAGCTAGAATGGATCGTTTGAGTCATGGAGCCTCTCTTGAGTCCGGGAGATCGCGGATCGCGGATCGCGGCGAAGGGACTTCTACTCGGAGCTTGTGAAGCGAAGGAGCGGACTACAAAGGTTGTAATCCCTCACACTTAGCTTTAAAGATGTTATCTTGCATGCTAAACCCTAATAATCTAGCAAAGATCCCGTCTTTGGGTTGTTCGGCACATGTAAAATTTTATTCGGGCATGTTTGATACTTTATGAACCTTCACAAGTGTGCCTAGGAACCCTACAGATATATGCCCTAGAGGCCATTATTGTATCATACTGGTTTGTATATTACTTAATGGAAGCTTGGGATATTCACAGTTGTATTGACAGTCTTGCTCAAAATGGCAGTATGCTATTTGGTTTGTTTCTACCTCAATATGTGCATGTGTTTCTTTTAGCATATCGCTTATATATATTGGTAGAGCCCTTAGGATCTTTGCTTGATTACCAGCGTTATGATGTCAGTCACACTAGTGGGGGATGGGTAGTCTATAAGCACTTCCTTATACAGGTCCCTAGTCGTAGGATTATCGAGACGGGGTATCGATACTCCAGAGTTGACTAGTGTATATGCTTCTCAACCCAGCAAGAGAGATGGTCTGTCCCACAGCCATTAGTACGTCGTACTGGAGATAGTATGCAGGTGCTCATTAGGTTATAAGTACACTGGACAGGACTCGTCGGGAACTGCTGGTAGGTATTATACCTATCGTCAGGTAGTAGTTCCCAGGTGACATGAGTACAGCTTAGTCCGTCGACTTGACACTGCTACTTCGCCTCGAGTGTGTTCCCACTGTACTTTGATTACTACCCTACCTCGGCGCAAAGGAGTCGTGCAAATAGGTAGTAATTGGGTGCAGTCCCGAAGCACTTGGAGGCAGTGGCGGTTAGATAGGATTCGTCTCTCCCGGTATAGGGGGTTGATATCGCGCTGTGTTTAGAGAGCCATTACACAAAGTTCCTGGCCAGAGCAAGCGAGATTTACTAGTAGGTATTCCAGTAGTTTCTCAGGGTGTTTTGGGCTACACTCCGACACGACTTATTGCCCTATTAGGGTCTGATGATTACCTCCCCTAGGCCCGATATCGATACTCTTAGACAAACAGACCGGACTGTATGGAGATTGTTACATACAGGCTCAATAGGAGTTCGGATAAGTTTGTTCATCGGCCTTCTTATCGACAGATACCTGGGTAGCCGTTACGTGCAGCTAGTACCGCTTGCGGCTTATGGTTAAACCCACTGCCAGCGTACTGTCGTGTCTTTAGAGTCACACATAGAGAGTTTCCCTGCATCGGGCAAAAGATGTAGAGGCCATATGGTTTTACGGTAAGGCTTAGATTACTTACGTGTACTTGTGCACGTATGATGATCGGGCGGATAATACTAGTGGGCTTTGGTTTAAACCGGATCCTAGTATTATATTGATGGATTATTTTTATCTCATTTTATTCGTGTTTCTCGAAACACGGATACAGGTATGTATATACGGATGAGAGGGGCATTCTTGTAATTACTCAGGATTGTTTTTAGAAGGGGACACCTCATTAGGGTTTTGATCATTTGTTTGATTAAAACAATTATGAGGTGGAGGAAATGGATTATTATTTTTACAAATAATAATTGTAGCTTGGCTACTTGGTTTGACTATTGAGGCTTGGGTTGACTTAGATATTTTGTGAGATATTTTGTGGCACTAGATATTTTATGTGAGATGTTTTCTTTCCATACTTATATTCTAATCAAGTGAGCCAGAGCCATATCCATTATCATTGTGAAAAATACATTCTCTTTCCTCAAGCTCTCTCTTCTTCTTCCTCTCAACACTTAATGTCTCATGAGTTGAGAAACCTAGGGTTCCAAGAGACAATCTAACCCATCTTCTTTCTCTACGTCACCTAGGTCATCTAGTTTAGTGAACTAGGTGCCCTAGTTACCTCGGATTTGAGGTAGGAGCTCGGACTATAGACTCTCGGCTGGATCAACTTTGACTTGAGGAAGACGACGAGGAAGCATCGATCCGTTACGATCCTCGGAGCCTACGATGACGAGGATGACAGCGAAGAAGACCTGAAGGACTTGTATTGTGAGGTATAACATTCTTACCGAGTAGTTAACCTCTTTACATGCTTAGCTAGTTAGGGTTTAGACAAGATCCTAGAGTTCAAGTCGATGTTGCGAGCTTTGAAAATCGTTTTTTAAATATTCCGCCTCTCCGCGAACCCGCGGGGTGCGTGACATAGACTTACAAATGCAAGGTTTATAGGGTTAGGTATGAAATTCGGAATATGAGATTTTTCGGGTTTATGATGTCTAAGGTATTTGCGGATTCTAAATATTATAGTTTTTCATTTCTTTTCTACGACCATAAGTGTAATATGTGGTGTATCCCCGATCTCGTTGGTATATGTCAACGGAATTTGGGATACGCATATTTACTTACGTTGATGACATGTGATGTTATGTGTTGCTGTGATATCTTATATTGGATCGTCATGATTGAATAGCCGGGAAGTTTTTGCGTGAGATGTGAGTTTTTCAATTTTCATTCATGTAAAAATTGTATGTAATATTCTTTTATTGGGACACTTCCGGGTTGAGGATGATGTCACCATTGATGTATATTATTTACTTTTCCGCATTAGGATAGACCCAAGGCGGGGAGCACAAGTAACCGGGTTCTGGAGTCTAGTGGGAGACCATCTCGAGGAGTTGAGACCGGGTCTGCTAACTCTAGAATTGCCAGGGTTGCTTGCCGCTCTCGTAGGGGTCTAGGGATGTGGGTTTGGCTATTCATCATGACCGTAGAATCCGTGTTTTTCATTACTGACTGAATTTAAAACACAGACCTCCTAATATATCCAATATTTCATATGTTGACTTCTGCAGCTGTGTTCTGTGATGTGATCATATAACTGCGTGAGACGAATGCTATATATATATATATATATATATATGATATATATAATAAATGTTGCTTATGTTTTGCACCCGTGCTAGTCCATCCCCCGCACTGCCGTTAGTTAAGTAACCTAACAGTACATGACGGGCCCCGTGGCGAATGCGGATGGCATAAGCGTACGTTCTATTTTCGTTTCTTTTCTATGATGTTTAAGGAAACATAAATGATAGGACTTCATTAATGATATTAATGAAAAGAAAAGTAACCTAAAGATGTCATAGAATCAAAATTTTAAAAAGGTAGCTCTAGTTTTTGCTTTGCATAGTGGTATTCCTTGATGAATATCTAGCACCTCATTCGATGAGAAAAGAGCCAAGATCCCTTCACCGGGAGTGACCTCTTTAGCAAAACTAGCAAATGCTACAACCCACTCGGTTTTATTTTTATAGCTTCTCTAGTTCTTACTTTGTATAGTGGTATTCCTTGATGAATATCCAGCACCTCATTCGATGAGGAAAGAACCGAGATCCCTTCACCGGGAGTGACCTTTTTAGCGAAACTAGCAAAACCTACAAAAAACACTCATTTTCAAATCACTAGATTCTACAACGATATCAAGTTCATTACGTTAAAGGTTTTCTTCAAAACCAGTCGTAGCCCTCCGTCATTTCAGATAAGTGCTATTTAGTATTCGTGCTGTGTTTGTTGATCTTGTCAAGGCGTAGTATGCGATGGCTGATTAGTGCTTATCTGCCGCATATGATGCGATTGGATTAGGATAGTCGTACGACCTTGTTGACCTTGTCAATGGTCATGCGGGTGGGTTTAATTCAATCACGAAATAAATGGGTTGAACTTGACTTGCGGTTTACGGTTTGTTAACCTTATCAAGGTCATAAATAGATTGGGGTAAAAACAGATATTGAGAATTTCAAGTGTTGGAATTTGCAATGAGATTGCATATCTTCTATATGATAGTTGGATCCCGATACCCACTGCGAGTAAGAGTTACTCCTGGGAGAGTTTTCCACTTTACAATTAGCTGATCAAGTAGGTGTCTATGAAAGGTGTTAACGGGGTTATGCCTCTGCGGAAACGAGGTTATTTAATTAGTTCCATGCGAAAGCATGGGGAGACTCCCTCGGAGTACCAATACCTACCTGGCCGAACGATTGGCGAATTTGTAGGGTGTAAATAATCTCGGCTAATCTTACCTTTTAGGGTTTGAAGGAAGATTTGATAAAAACAGTGGGAGACATCCTGATTAGATAAGATAATAATCAATCTAATCTTGCAAAGAGCGCACACAAAAGTGATTATCCTTCTCTCTCTCTCTCTCCTGGTAGCGACCAATGACATGCCTTAATCAAGATAATAATATGGATGTATTGACCAAACCCACTTATTATACTGGGCTAGGTTCCGCTCTATTTTATGAATGTTATAAGTCTGAGCAAGGAATAGTAGAATACTCGGATTCCCACGCCACCCAAAACGAAAAAGGAGCATGTTGATGCATCTTCTTCGGGTGTGTTCGTTACCGAGAACTGTTTCTCAGTTTGCTCTGCGTCCGGTGTATTGGATACCGGATCAGGATCCTATGTATGTAATTTGTTACATGGGTTAAGTAGAGGCAGAGAACTGGGAAAAGGTGATCTGTCTCTCAGAGAAGGGAATGGTGCAATTGTTGTAGCCAAAGCCGTTGGCGAATATCACCTTGTCTTACCAAGTGGTAACACAATGATTCTGAACGACTGTTATTTCGTACCAAAAATATTGTGAATGTTTTCCTAAATCAAGTGTTGATTGGGTATGGTACGTTGTATAAAGGTATATACGTTCTAAATCACAAAAGAGTTCTAAGTATACAGAACACAAACAAGAGGAACGGTTCAGAAATGAACGAAGCCTTCTTGTAGTATTATAGACTAGGTCATATCAATGCGACAAGACTGGCTAAGTTGCATAAGGATGGATATTTGAATCCGTTTGAATTTTCATCTTATGAAACTTGCCAGTCATGTCTAAAAGGCAAGATGACCAAAATTCCGTTTACTGGACACGGAGAAAGAGCTACTGAACTCTTGGGACTAATACATAGTGATGTATGCAGTCCTATGTCTACACATGCCAAGAATGGTTTCTCGTACTTTTTTACATTCACCGATGATCTCTTAAGATTTGAACATGTGTTCCTGTTGAAACACAAGTCTGAATCTTTTGAGAAATTCAAGAAATATAAGTGCGAAGTAGAGAACCAGACGGGTAAAAGTATTAATCCTTCAATCTGATTGAGGAGGAGAATACTTAAGCACGGAGTTCCGAGACTATTTAAAAGAGAATGGGATTCTCTCTAAGCTTACTCCTCCGTATACAGCACAGCACAATGGAGTTTCGGAGCGGAGGAATCACACCCTATTAGATATGGTGCGCTCTATGATGAGTAATGTTGAGTTGCTTATTTCCTTTTGGGGTATGCACTTGAAACAACTGCATATCTATTGAATAGGGTTCCGACCAAATCCGTTCCTACCACTCCATATGAGATATGGAATGGGAAGAGACTATCTCTTAAACGAGTTAAGATATGGGGTTGTCCGGCCTATGTTAAAAAGCAAAATCTGGACAAGCTTGAGGCAGGGTCTATTTTGTGCAAGTTTGTGGGATATCCAAAGGATTCATATGGATATATTTTCTACCATACTGAGGAACAAAAAGTGTTTGTTTCTCAACATGCCACCTTTTTAGAAAAGGAATTTCTTGTGAAAGAAATTAGTGGTGATGAGGTAGAATTAGAAGAATATCTAGCTACACAAACTATAACTGACGATTTGGTAGAACCGGAGGATTTAATAGTCCCCGACGAACCGCAGCCACTCCGCAGATCTAGTAGGGTTTCTCATCCACCTGAGAGATACTATGGTTTTCTTATAGATGGTGGGAGCGAGGATTGCATCATGGAAGATGATGACCCAACTAGTTTCGAGCAGGCCATCACAAGTGGAGACTCTGTGAAATGGCTGGATGCTATGCGATCTGAGATAGAATCCATGTACACCAACAAAGTATGGACTTTGAAAGTTGCTCCTGAAAGGGTAAAACCCATCGGGAGAAAGTGGATCTTTAAGAAGAAAATTGGTGTAGATGGAAAGGTTGAGACCTTCAAAGCTAGACTTGTAGCAAAAGGTTTTCGTCAACGACTAGGTGTCGACTATGATGAAACTTTTTCTCCTATCGATATGCTTAAGTCCATCAGGATCGTACTTTTCGTTGCTGCATACCATGACTACGAAATCTGGCAGATGGACGTCAAGACTGCTTTTCTAAAAGATGATTTAGAAGAGAGTGTGTACATGACACAGACAGAGGGCTTCGAAGACAGTGGGAGCAGCGGAAGCGTGTGCAAGCTGCTTAAATCAATCTACGGATTAAAGCAAGCATCGCTGAGCTGGAACATCTATTTTGAAGAAGCTATCAAAGAGTTTGACTTCATCAAAAATGTAGATGAACCATGTATATACAAGAAGGATGTAGAGAGTAAGGTTGTCTTCCTCGTATTGTACATGGATTACATACTCTTGATAGGAAACGATGTTACTATGCTATACTCGGTAAATCTCTTCTTATCACACAAGTTCTCCATGAAAGATCTAGGTAATGACTCCGACAGCTTAGGTATAAAGATCTATAGAGATAGATCTAAACGGATGTTGGGATTGTCCCAATCCAGATATATAGACACCATACTAAAGAGGTTTAGTATGGAAGATTCTAAGCGTGGTAATTTACCTGCTTGTTCGGGAATCGCTCTCTCCAAAGAGATGTCTCTCAAGACTGATTTGGAGAGGGCTCGCATGCAAGGGATACCCTATGCTTCGGCAGTCGGGTCTATCATGTATGCGATATTATGTACCAGACCAGATGTAGTTTACTCACTAGGTGTAGTGAGTAGGTATCAATCTGCTGGGTTTTATAGCACCGCTACAGCGTTTCGGGAGGCATAGACCATGCCGTTTTCAAAAAATTAGCATGCTAAAGAACCCATAACTAGAATCTTAACTAGAGAATTAGACAAAACTAGAATGTAAATATCTTTACATCTAAGTGAATAAGAAATACAACCTTTGTAGACCGGTCCTTCACTTCATAAGCTCCGTGTACTAGTCCCTTCTCTCCAAGTAGTGATCTCCCGGACTCTGGTAAGGCTCCACAAATGAACGAGCTTGCTTGAAGTCTTCGAGGCCGAAGATAATCTACGTCGAGGAGACTCTAACTCAAGCTACCTCTTCACTAAGTGATGAACTAGTGAAGAAACAACCTAAACTAAATGGCTAGTCTAGTGTAGGATGATGAAGCAGGAATTTTGCTCACTTTAGAAATAATTTTCTCGCTAATTTTCCTCACCTCCGAAAAAGCTAGAGAGCTTGAGGAAGGAGATGAAGAAAGCAACCATGGAATGAAGCAAGTGTTGAATGAATCTCATGTGTGATAATAGCAACCATGGGTGAGATAATATCTCATATTAACTCATGTAGAGACAAAACCATGGTTTAAGATAATGGTTGGGTTAATAAATATCTAATGTAAAACAAAATTAGTGGACTAAGTCAATGGTTCCACAAGCTTCCACAAGCTTCAACCATGTGACTAATTTCCAACTAATTATGATTTAATTTAAATAAATAAAACCCGTCATTATCGTAAGCATGGTGTGAGTCTCATAAATAAAACCCATGTAGCATGTTGCAACTAGCATGACACAATAATATATATCACATATATATTAAGTGCACATAAGTGATAAAAAGAAATGCTTAAGTGAGCTAATATTAGTTAATATAAATTAATATATCAAATATATAATTATACATTAAATAATTAAATCAACACTTGATTTAATAATCCGGCTATATCATATATAACCGACTAATATTATATGTATCAACTTATCGATTCAACACTTGATTCGATAACCCGGCTTTATCACATATAACCAACCGATAACACAAATCGCGAGAATAGAATACTGTATCACATACGCGTATTAATCTCGGTCCCGCACATATCACATATGTGCTCCTACTTCATTTTTATTGAGCCAGGAAACCTTTGTGTAGGACTCTAAAGACTCGTCAATACGCCGGCAGTAGGTGTTGATCATATCAGTCACCTACAAGCCGTCAGCGGTCTGCTAAACATAACGGCCACCCAGGTATTGAGCGATCAGAAGATCAACAAGCAAGCCTGCTCATTCTCCTGCGAATCCAATAAGTAACACTACCGTACAGCCCGGTCTCTTCGTCTGATATGTCGCATATCTCGCCTTGGGGTGGTAAACATAAAACCCCAATATCTTGATAAATCATGCCGATGCAAGGCCCATAACGGTTCGAGAAACTACTGGTAACACTTATCAGTAGATCTCAGCAACCCTGGCTAGGGATTTCCTGTTATGGCCAATCGAACATAGCGCAACATCAACCCCCAATACCAGAAGAGACAAATCCCCTCCTATCGCTCATTGCCTCCATGTGACTCAGGACTGTACCCAAAAACCACCGTTTTGCACAATCTCTTGAACGTGGTAAGGTGGAAATCAAAGCACAGTAGGAATCATACAAGACTCTATGATGATCTCGGGTTACAGACTAACCTGTACCAACGTCACCAGAGAACTGCCATCTGACGTGAGGTATAATACAATCTAGGAGTTCTCAGCGAGTCCGTTCAGTGTACCCAGTCTCCACTGAGCACCCGTATACCTTCTCTGATGTCAAACACTAATGGATGTGGGATCATCCATCGCCCATCATATGGGTCGAGAAGCGTATACGCTAGTCTGATCTGGAATATTGATGCCCCGTCTCGATACTCCCACGACTAGGAACATTTGAAGGATGTACTTACCGATTAGCTCTGCCCAAATAGTATGATCTACATCATAATCCTGGTAGTCAAGTACTCATCCTAAGGGCTTTATCAACATGTAATAAAGAGACAGTAAGTGTACATGTTAAGATAAAGAGCAACCAGATAGCTTACTATCATGTCGAGCAAAAAGTCCTCCCTATATATGTCCAAGCATCCAATATAATATACGTCACATGTACAATAATGGCCTCTAGGGCATACATACAACTAACAATCTCCCACTTGCACTAGGGCCAGTTGTTGTAGTATCTCATACCCAACGTCCCATAGAAGTCTCTCTAGGGAAAGGCCTTTGTGAGTGGATCCGCCGTGTCTCGCGTCAACACTCCTTACCTCGATCCCTTGGAGATCAACCATCTCCGTGATCAGGTGATACTGCCTCAGAATATGTCTAGATCGCTGACGGGACCGGGGTTCCTAGGCCATAACCACAACTCCATTGTTGTCACAATAACAGTTATTGGACGCTCAATGGTAGGAACCATGTTCATCTCATGAACAATGATATCCAGAAAACCTCTTTGGTAGCATCGTTGGTAGCGATGTATTCAGCCTTTATTGTCTAGTCTGCCACAGTATCTTGCTTGGAACTCTTCCAACATACCGTCCCTCCACTGAGGGTAAAGGCAAAGCCTGAGACTGATTTTAAGTCGACCTTATCACTCTGGAAGCTCAAATTGGTAAAGGACTCCCACTGGAGTTCACCGTTACCAAAAACCAAAAACATTTCTTCAATACTTCTCAAGTACTTAAGAATGTCCTACACAGTTGTCCAGTGATTCTCCCAAGATCCGATTGATTCCTGATCACTACACCTAGCGAGTCAGCTACATCTATTCTGGTACATAACATCGCATGCATGATTGAGCCTACTGCCGAAGCATAGGTTATCCCTTGCACACGAGCTCTCTCCAAATCAGTCTCGGGAGACATCTTTTTGGAGAGAGTGATTCCTGAGTAAGTGGGCAAACCACCATGCTTAAAATCCTCCATACTAAACCCCTTTAGTATGGTGTTTATGTACCTGGATTTGGGACACTCCCAACATCCACTTAAATCTATCACCATAGATCATAATCCACAAGATGTAGTAGGTATCATCCAGATCTTCTATGAAGAATCCTCGTGATAAGAGGAGCTTGACCGAGTGTAGCATAGGAAACCATTTCCTATCAAGAGTTTGTCATCTACGTACAATACGTGGAAGACAACCTTACTCTCTATAACCTTCTTGTATATACAAGGTTCATCTACCCTTTTGATGAAGTCAAACACTTTGACTGCCATATCAAAACAGATGTTCCATCTCCGTGATGCCTGCTTTAATCCTAATAGACTTAATCATAGCATCCAGCCATTTCACAGAGTCCCCACTCGTGATGGCCTGCTTGAACCTGGTTGGGTCATCATCTACCATGATGCAATCCTCGCTCCCACCGTCACCGAGGAAACCATAGTATCTCTCAGATGGATGAGGAACCCTACCATATTCGCGGAGAGGCTGAGGTTCGTTGGAGACTATTGAATCCTCCGGTTTTACAAATCATCAGTTGTTAGTTTGTCTAGCTGGAACACCTTTCAGTTCTAACTCATGACCACTAATTTCTTCCATAAGAAATTTCTTTTCTAAAAAGGTGGCAAGCTGAGAAACAAAACACCTTTTGCTCCTCGGTTTGGTAGAAGATATACCCTCGTGAATGTTCGGGATATCCAACAAACTTATACAGAACTGACCTTGCCTCGAGTTTGTCCAAATTATGCTTTTCATCATAGGTCGGACAACCCCATATCTTAACTCGTTTTAAGACATGGTCTCTTCCCATTTATATCTCATATGGAGCAGTAGACACAGATTTGGATTGAACCCCATTCAATAGGTATGCAGCTTCTCAAGTGCATAACTCCAAAAGGAAACAGGCAACTCAGCAGTACTCATCATAGAGCTCACCATATCTAATAGGGTGCAATACCTCCGCCTCGATACACCGTTGTGCTGTGGTGTACTCGAAGGAGTAAGCTGACAGAGAATCCTATTCTTTTTTAAATAATCCAAGAACTCCGTGCTCAAGTATTCTCCTCCCCGATCACATCGAAGGACTTAATACTTCTACCCGTCTGGTTCTTAACTTCAAGCTTATATTCCTCAAATTTCTTAAAAGTTTCAGACTTGTGTTTCAACAGGAACATATGTTCGAATCTTGAGAGATAGTCAGTGAATATAATGAAGTACGAGGAACCATCACTGGCATTTGTAGACATAGGACCGTATACATCATCATGTCTCCGTCCCAGAGTTCAGTAACTCTAACTCTGTTTCCAATAAACGGAGTATTGGTCATTTTACCTTTGAGACAAGACTGACAAGTACCATAAGATGAAATTTCAAACAGATTCTAATATTCATCCTTACGTAACTCAGCTAGTCGTGTAGCATTGATATGACCTAGTCTACAATACCACAACAAGGATTCGTTCATTTCTGAACTACTCTTATTGTGTGTGTTCTGTATACTTTGAACTGTGGTTTAATTTAGAACATTTATGCCATTGCATAACGCGCCTGATCTAATCAACTCTTGATTAAGGAAAATGTTCACAACATTATCCTGCAATACAAAATTATATCCTTCTTTAACTTAATAAAGAAACTGATGTAATGTTGTATATCAGGTTCGGCATGTAATAACATTTTTTCAGAATCAATGTATTTACCATTTGGTAATACAAGGTGATATTTGCCAACTGATTTGGCTGCAACACTTGCACCATTCTCTACACTAGAGAATGATCACATTTTCTCAGTTGTCTACCTTTCTTTAGCCCACGTAATATCTTACATATGTGGGATCCTGTTTTGGTATCTCATACCCAGGACGTAGAGTGTACTGAGAAACAGTTCTTGATAAAAAAAAACATACCCGAAGAAGATACATCAACATGCACATTCCTCGTTTGGGTGGTGTGGGAATCCGGATATTCCCATGTTTCCTGCACAGAGTTATAACAATTATAAGGTAAAGCGGAACAAACGTTCCCCAGCTCAGTATAATAAGCAGGCTCAGTCAATACATCCATATTATTATCTTGATTAAAGTATGTCACGGTCGCTACCACGAAAGAGAGAGAAGAAAACACTCAGCGTATGCTATTGCAAGATCAGATTGGTTATTATTTTATCTAATCAGGATGGCTCCCACTATTTTTATCAAATCTTCCTTCAAACCCTAAAAGTCAAGACTAACCGGGATTAATTACACCCTACAAGTTCGCCAATCTTTCGGTCAGGCCAGTGTCGGTATTTTGAGGGAGGTTCCCCGTGCTATCGCATGGACCTAATTAAAAAAAACCTCATTTTCCCAAGGGGAGTAACCCCGTTAACACCTTTCTAGACACCCACTTTGATCGACTAATTGTAATGTGCAAAACTCTCCTAGGAGTAACTCTTACTCGCGGTGGGTATCGGGATCCAACTATCTCATAGAAGATATGCAATCTCATTGCAAATTTCAACACTTGAAATTCCCGATAATTTTTTGCCCCTAACAACTTATGACCTTAACAAGGTCAACAAATCATAAGTGCTAGCCAAGTTCAACCCGTACATTTCATGATTGAATTAAACCCACCCGTACGACCCTTAACATAGTCAACAAAGTCGTACGACTATCCTAATCCAATCGCATCACATGCTTTAGCAGATAAGCACTAATCAGCTACCGCACACTACGCCTTAACATAATCAAAAAACGTAGCACGAATACTAAGTAGCACTTATCTTAAATGACGGAGGGTTACGACAGGTTTTTAAGAAAACCTTTTGCGTAATGAACTTGATATCGTTGTAGAATCGAGTGATTTTGAAAAGGAGTGTTTTTTGGGCTTTTGCTAGTTTTTCTAAAGAGGTCACTCCCGGTGAAGGGATCTCGGCTCTTTCCTCATCGAATGAGGTGCTGGATATTCAGGAATACCACTATGCAAAACAAGAACTAGAGAAGCAATGAAAAACGAAACCGAGTAGGTTGTAGCATCTGCCAGTTTCGCTAAAGAGGTCACTCCCGGTGAAGGGATCTCGGCTCTTTCCTTATCGAATAAGGTGATGGATATTCTGCAAGGAATACCGCTATGCAAAGCAAAAGCTAGAGCTACCCTTTTTGAAAATTTGATTCTACAATATCTTTAGGTTTCTTTCTTTTCATTAATCCCATTAATGAAGTCCCATCATCTATGCTTCATAAGCATCACAGAAGAAACGAAAATACAATGTACGCTTATGCCATCCGCATTCGCCATAGTGTCCCGTTATGCACCGTTAGGTTACTTAACTAACGGCATAGCGGGGCGGGACTAGCGTGGGTGCAAAACATAAGCAACGTTTATTATATATCATATATATAATAACAACATTCGTCTCAACATATAAAGTGATCACATCACAGAATATCAACAGCAGAAGTCCACATATGAAATATTGGATATACTAGGAATTCCGTGTTTTAAATTAAGCCAGTAAAAAACACAGATTCCACGGTCGTGATGAACAGCCAAACCCACATCTCTAGACCCCCTACGAGAATGGCAAGCAACCCCGCCAATTCTAGAGTTAGGAGGCCCTGTCTCGACTCCTCGAGATGGTCTCCCACTGGACTTTAGAACCCGATTACTTGTGCTCCCCACCTTGGGTCTATCCTAATGCGGAAAAGTAAATAATATACATCAATGGTGACATCATCCTCAACCTGGAAGTGCCCCAATAAAAGAATATTACATATAAGTTTTTACATGAATGAAAATGAAAAACTCTCATCTTACATAAAAAAACCCCGGCTATTCAAACACGACGATCCAATATACCACATCACAGCAACATATAACATCGCATGTCATCAACGTAAGTAAATATATGTATCCCAATTGTCGTTGACATATAGCAACGAAACCTGCAATACACCACATATTACACTTACGGTCGCAGAAAAGAAAGTGAAAACTATAACAATTGGAATCCGCAACAACCTTAAACATCATAAACCCAATGTATCACATACTTCGGATTTCATGCCTAACCAATGAATTCCTTAGATATCATAAACCCGGAATATCACATATTCTGAATTTCATGCCTAACAATTATAAACCCCGCATTTTAGTCTCGATATTGAAAACACTTTTCAATAACAAGTAGTGCAATTCAACAAGATTCCCAAAAACTTGATCGAATGCTCGTCGGAAACTTTAGTAGACGGCTGCACCCCTGATGCCATTGACGAAATGCACTTAGGCGGAACACCATGGCCGCGAGCACCCGTATGGATGCTTTTGGCAACGGGGATCTCCTACAGTCACTTGGTCAGGGCTATGGGGCATGGCTATCTAGTAATGTTACCCGGCGAGTATCCGCGTACGCTACGTGATTGCGACGGACTTTTGATCCACATCAAAATGCCGTGGTAACCGATCACATGAGATTGAATTGCTAGATTTATAAAAATTCAAACTAGTTTCCACAAAACTAATCTTTGTGGATTCCAAATATTGTATCACAATCACAAATAGTTAGACGATGTTAAACTTTTCGATCGAATCAACAAACACCCACATTTCCCAGAAACCTCAACACTTGAGCACAGTTTAAAAAATACACAGAACATGCCACAGCATCTATGGACCAACCGTAGAAGGGTCGACCCATGCCTCCCTCATAGCGCCACGGAACTGCCGCAAACCCTAGGGTTTGGCCGCGGTTCCGCAGTCAAAGAGTCGAGTTTGGGCATCGTTCTTCTAGAGGGTCCATAGAAAACACCTGCATGATTTTCTGAAGATTTTAAACTTGGAAAAATCCAACTTTTGGAAAATTTTCCACCGAGGGAGAAAATGGGTTATTGATATTCGTTCGAACTTTTTAACGTCGTCTAAATTACCCGAAATGATGTTAGAATTACGACTATGAAACGCTCCGAATTGCCTTTGCACAAAGATAACATCGCATGCAATCACAGCAAAAACAAGCAACACCTGAAACACCAAAACCCAGAGACTGAAGCACCGACCCAAAACGAACCCCAGACGACGCTAGAAAACCGGTGGGGCTGGTCCTGTAGCAACATGTGGCCGGTCCAAATTCGGCGAAAGGAGCTCGTTTTCGTCTGATGTTCATGTTACATCACATGCAACATTCTGCAACTGCTTAAAAAAATTTTAGACGCTCTGAAAAATTCGATAGAAACTTGGTTTTTGTTTCCAGTGTTTCGGAGTTGTTTCGGTTTCATAATTCTACAAACATTGTATAATTCTCTCGCATGGCTCTGATACCGCTGATGGGTTCTACAACACCGCCACAGGGTTTCGGGAGGCATCGACCATGCCGTTTTCAAAAAATTGGCATGCAAAAGAACCCATAACTAGAATCTTAACTAGAGAATTAGACGAAACTAGAATGTAAACATCTTTACATCTAAGTGAACAAGGAATACAACCTTTGTAGACCGGTCCTTCACTTCATAAGCTCTGTGTAGTAGTCCCTTCGCTCCAAATAGTGAACTCCCAGACTCTAGTAAGGCTCCACAAGGTGAAATGAACAAGTTTTCTTGAAGTCTTCGAGGCCGAAGATGATCTACGTCGAGAAGACTCTAACTCAAGCTACCTCTTCACTAAGTGATGAACTAGTGAAGAAACAACCTAAACTAAATGGCTAGTCTAGTGTAGGATGATGAAGCAGGAATTTTGCTCACTTTAGAAATAATTTTCTCACTAATTTTTCTCACCTCCCAAAAAGCTATAGAGCTTGAGGAAGGAGATGAAGAAAGCAACCATGGAATGAAGCAAGTGTTGAATGAATCTCATGTGTGAGAATAGCAGCCATGGGTGAGATAATATCTCATATTAACTCATGTAGAGACATAACCATGGTTTAAGATAATGGTTGGGTTAATAAATATCTAATGTAAAACAAAATTAGTGGACTAAGTCAATGGTTCCGCAAGCTTCAACCATGTGACTAATTTTCAACTAATTATGATTTACTTTAAATAAATAAAACTCCTCATTATCGTAAGTTTGGTGTGAGTCTCATACACCCATGTAGCATGTTGCAACTAGCATGACATAATAATATATATCACATATATATTAAGTGCACATAAGTGAGAAAAAGAAATGCTTAAGTGAGCTAATATTACTTAATGTAAATTAATATATCAAATATATAATTATACATTAAATTATTAAATCAACACTTGATTTAATAATCCGTCTATATCATATATAACCGACTGATATTATATGTATCAACTTATCGAATCAACAATTGATTCGATAACCCGGCTATATCACATATAACCGACCGATAACACAAATCGCGAGAATAGAATACGGTATCACATACGCGTATTAATCTCGGTCCCGCACAAATCACATATGTGCTCCTACTTCATTTTTCTTGAGCCAGGAAACCTCTGTGTAGGACTCTAAAGACTCGTCAATACGCCGGCGGTAGGTGATGATCATATCAGTCACCCACAAGCCGTCAGCGGTCTGCTAAACGTAACGGCCACCCAGGTATTGAGCGATCAGAAGATCAATAAGCAAGCCTGCTCATACTCCTGCGAATCCAATAAGTAACACTACCGTACAGGCCGGTCTCTTCGTCTGATATGTCGCATATCTCACCTGGGGGTGGTAAACGTCAGACCCTAATAACTTGATAAGTCATGCCGATGCAAGGCCCATAATGTTTCGAGAAACTACTGGTAACACTTACCAGTAGATCTCAGCAACCCTGGCCAAGGATTTCCTGTTATGGCCAATCGAGCATGGCACAACATCAACCCCCAATACCGAGAGAGACGAATCCCCTCATATCGCTCATTTCCTCCATGTGACTCGGGACTGTACCCAAAAACCACCGTTTTGCATGATCTTGAACATGGTAAGGTGGAAATCAAAGCACGGTGGGAATCATACAAGACTCTATGATGATCTCGGGTCTACAGACTAACCTGTACCAGTGTCACCAGAGAACTACCATCTAACGTGAGGTATAATACCATCTAGGAGTTCTCAGCGAGTCCGTTCAGTGTACCCAGTCTCCACTGAGCACCCGTATACCTTCTCTGATGTCAAACACCAATGGATGTGGGATCATTCATCGCCCATCATATGGGTCAAGAAGCGCATACGCTTGTCTACTCTGGAATATCGATGCCCCGTCTCGATACTCCCACGACTAGCAACATTTGAAGAATGTACTTACCAACTACCCTTGCCCTACTAGTATGATCTGCATCATAATCCTGGTAGTCAAGTACTCATCCTAAGGGCTTTATCAACATGTAACAGAGAGACAATAAGTGTACATGTTAAGATAAAGAGCAACCAGATAGCATACTATCATGTCGAGCAAGAAAGTCCTCCCTATATATGTCCAAGCATCCATTATAATATACATCACATGTACAATAATGGACTCTAGGGCATACATACAACTAACACAATCAGATCCATGGGAGAAACACTGGACAGCTGTGAAGAACATTCTTATGTACATGACATTGACTAAAGTGATGTTCTTGGTGTATGGTGACGGTGAACTCCAGGTGGAGTCCTTTACCGATTCGAGCTTCCAGAGTGATAAGGACGACATTAAGTCGGTCTCGGGTTTTTCCTTCACCCTTAATGGAGGGACGATATGTTGGAAGAGTTCCAAGAAAGATACCATAGCAGACTCGACGATGGAGGCTGAATACATCGCTGCCAACGATTCTGCTAAAGAGGTTGTCTGGATGAAGAAGTTCATAGCTGAACTTGGTGTGGTTCCATCCATTGAGCATCCAATACCTGTGTATTGTAATAACAATGGAGCTGTGGCTTTGGCCAAAGAACCCCGGTCCTATCAGTGATCCAGACATATCCTTAGGCGGTATCACCTGATCAGGGAGATAGTAGATCGTCGGGAGATCGAGGTCAGGAGAGTTAACACGAAGGATAACACGGCGGATCCACTCACAAAGGCCCTCCCCCAGACAGAGTTTGAGAGACATTTTAGGATGTTGGGTATGAGATACTACAACAACTGGCCTTAGTGCAAGTGGGAGATTGTTAGGAATATGTATGCCCTAGAGGCCATTATTTTATGATATAGTAGATGCTTGGACATATATATAGAGGACTTTCTTGCTCGACATAATAGTATTCTATCTGATTGCTCTTTATCTTAACATGTACACTTGTATTATTATACTGTCTCTCTGATACATGTTGATGAAGCACTTAGGATGTTTTCTTGACTACCAGGACTATGATGCAGATTATAATACTGGGAGTTGTGTAGTCTACAAGCACATCCTTTAACAGTTCCTAGTCGATAGAGTATCGAGACAGGGCATCGATATCCCAGAGTAGACTAGTGTGTACGTTTCTTGATCCTGTATGGGGCGATGGTTGATCCTATAACCATTAGTGTTTGACATCAAAGATTGTACACAGGTGCTCATTACAGAATGGGTACACTGAACAGGACCCGCCGAGAACTCCTAGATGGTACTATACCTATCGTCAGATAGAAGTTCTCTGGTGATACCGGTACAGGTTAGTCTGTAGACCCGAGATCGTCATAGAGTCTTGTGTAGTTCCCACTGTGCTTTGATTTCCTCCCTACCACAGCTCAAAGGAGTTGTGCAAACAGGTGGATTTTGAGTATTGAGTTACATGGAGGAAATGAGCGATAAGAGGGGTTTCGTCATAGAGTCTTGTGTGGTTCTAACTATGCTTTGATTTCCTCCCTACCATGGCTCAAAGGAGTCATGCAAAGGTGGATTTTGGGTACAGTCCCGAGTCACATGGAGGCAATGAGTGATAGGAAGGGTTTCGTCTCTTCCGGTATACGGAGTTGATGTTGCGCTATACTCGATTGGCTATAACAGGAAGTCCCTGGCCAGGGCTGTTGATGAGATTTACTGGTAAAAGTTATCAGTAGTTTCTCATACCATTATAGGCCACACATCGGCATGACTTATCAAGTTATTGGGGTCTGACGATTCCACCCCCATACTCGATATGCGACATATCAGAAGAAGAGACCAGACTGTACGGTAAGTGTTACATATAGGCTTCATGGGAGTTTGGACAAGCTTGCTTGTTGATCTTCTATTCCCTCAATACTTAGGCAACCGTTGCATCCAGCTAGTACCGCTGACGGCTTGTGGGTAACTGATGTGATCATTACCTACTGCTGGCGTATTGACGAGTCTTTAAAGTTCCACACAGAAATTTCCTAGTTTAAGCGAAACGAAGTAGGGCATATATGTTGATATATGCGGGGGGCTCTTATTAAATACGAGTATGTAATACCGTATTCTAATCTGGCGGTTATTTGATATCAGTTAGGTTATATGTGATATAACAGGATTATTGAATCAAGTGTTAATTTGATAATGTGATATACAGATAAATGATATTAGTCGGTTATATATGATATAACCGGATTATTAAATCAAGTGTTGATTTAATAATAAGATATATATATATTTATATTTGATATAATTATATATTAACTAATATTAGTGCTCACTAATTATTTTCTTAATATATATATTAATATATATATTTGATATATGTAAATATATATACACATATATATATATTAAGAAGAATGGTTGAATTTTCTATTTTTTGGAAAATAGAAAATGAGGTGGAAAATGGGGAGACTTTTTATGGAATGGGTGAAGTATGGCTTTGATGATTATTATATTGGTCTTGTCTCACTATTAAAGCATGGTTCCAATTGTTTATTTGGAAATTGTGGATGCTTCAATGAGTGAGGTATTTTGATGAGCCATTCTCCATTCTACACAACACTTGAGTTATTTTTCCTCACTTGAGCTTCTTGCTCTCTAGCTCTCTTCATCTTCCTCCTCACCTCCTCCAAGCTCAATCCCTCATATGAGTTGTGAAGCCTTGAGCATGTGAGAACCCTAGTGAGCAAACAAAACCCCTACTTCATCATCCTACACTTGATTAGCAATTAAGTATAGTGTGTTTATTTCACTAAAGAGTTTAGTGAAAAGGTAGCTTGGATTAGTGGAGTCACGTGGACTACTACTCGGAGCTTTTGAAGAGAAGGACACAATCTACAGAGGTTGTAGCCTCTTTCTCTTAGCTAGTTTTTGTGATATCATCATAGTTAACCCTAATCATCTAGTTAGATTCTAGGATAGTCTAGCTTAGCATCAAGAATTTTTGAAATTTGCATACTTGATGCCGGTTTAAATCTCATGGTGGTGCTAGGGTAGACTTTCATAAACCTTAACTAACTAGTTAGCAAGTAGTTAGAAATTCGATTGTCGGAAAATTGCACGAAATCACGATTCGGGACCTTGCTTGCTGTCAATTTTTAAACTGGTCTAAAAATTATTTCAGAGGCCTTAAAATTTCAAGCAGGGTTTTCTAAGAACACAGAAGAAAAACGAGATCCTAAGTCCCCAAGACCGCCATGGAAGAGCGGCCAAATAGTATGTTTGGCCGCCGTTCCGCGGCCGAGTCAAGGGCGACTCGGTCCGATTTTCTTCTGTGGTTTTCTTATGTTGGATAGTGATTTTTGGCTTATGTGGGATCTACCCAGATTTGTTTGTGTATTGGATTGTGCATGGGGTAGACACAGTTTAGTTAATCGATCGAAATTCTAAGATTACTTGGCTAATCGGGTTTTCTGTGTTTGATATATGATGCTAAATGTCTGCTAATCGCAATACGTCGATTAGTGGGGGTTGCATATATCTGTGATCTGTGATTGTGGTTTGTGTATATGGAGAATTGGATCGTCGTGGATGAATAGCCGGGGGGATATGAGAAGAGTGTTTTCTTTTCTTTCATTCAGGTAATTTGTAAAAGTGATGTAATATTATTTTGCGGGGCACATCCAGGTTAAGCTTGTAGCCACTGTTGTATTATTTCTTTTACTTTTTTTGCTCCTAGGATAGACCCAAGGTGGGGTGCACAAACTACTGGGTTCTTGAAGTGTTGAGTGACCTACTCATTTCACTGAGGGAGGTTGCATCACTTCGGGAATTTGGCGGGTAGTTTGCCACACCCTTAGGGGTCTAGGGTGGGGTTTGGCTATTCATCACGACCATGGAATCCTTCTTTCGTTATGGGCTTAAACGAAACGTGGAATTCCTAGTATATCCAATATATTCATCTGTGATCTGAAATTCTTATTATTGCGTGAGACGAATGGATATATTTATATATGATATATAGTAGGCGTTGCTTATGTTTTGCACCCGCGCTGGTCCAGCCCCCGCTCTGCCGGTAGTTAAGTAACCTAACGGTGCATGACGGGGCCCCATGGTGAATGCGGATGAAATAAACGTACGTTGTATTTTCGTTTCTTTTCTGCAATGATAGGATTAAATGATGGGACCGCATTAACATTGATTAATGCAAGCAAAACAAAACAAAGCTTAATCGTTGGAACAGTTTCAAAACCACTCGGTTTTCTTCAAAAAGCAAACTTTTAAATGCGGAGCTTAAACCACTCCTTTTAAAAGCTATCATGGTTCCTTCGACTATATCAAGTTCATTACGTTCACGGTTTCTCCAAAACCATTCGTAGCCCTCCGTCATTTCAGATGAGTATTCAGTAGTATTCAATCTATGTATTTTGACCATCGCCAAGGCATAGCGATTGGTAGCTGCTGGATATTCATCTGTTGTATAGATAGATGCGTTGGTTTGGGACAGTCATACTACTATGTTGGCCTTCGTCAAGGGTATGTACGGGTGGATTCAAATTAACCTGGACAATGACGGGTAGAACTTGACTTGCGACTTATGATATGTTGGCCTTCGTCAAGGTCATAAGAGCTTGGGGTAAAAATCCACATCGGGAGTTTCTAAGGAAATTGAAACTTGCTAGTGTTGCATACCATTTGGAGTGTGATGATTTTGGAAGGATTCCTTCAAGGTTGTCACACAATGTTATTTGGATCCTGATCCTACTGTGAGTATCCGCTACTTCTCGGGAGATTTTTTCACTAAACGATCAATGCTATAAATCAAGTAGGTGTCTAGAACGGTGTTAGCGGGGCTACGCCTCCAGGGAAAAAAGGTTATTTAATTAAGGAACTTCATAAAAGTGTTGGAAAACCTCTTTCGAAGTACCGACACTAGCATGGCCGAAAGGTTAAGCAAGAATTGTAAGAGTGAAAGAATTGTAAGAGTGAGATTAAATCCTGAAAAATTCTTCTTTTATGGTTTGAGGAAGGATTCAAGAAACAGTGGGAGCCATCCTGTTTAGATAAACTAATAACCAATCTAAACTTGCAAGAGCATCATGCTGAGTGTTTCTTCTATCTCTCCTAATTGCAGCGACCACAATGACCGGACCTAGGTTACTGCTAGATAATAATAAATTGACTGGAAAAACTCTAATGATTGGCTAAGGAATGTTCAGATGGCACTTACCCATACCAAACTGGACTACCTCCTTACTACCAAAGCCCCCACCGTCCTAGGTCCAGATTCCACCGTCGCGGATGTTGATATCCATAAGACATGGGAAAAGGATTATGCGAGAGCCCAGTGCCACATTTTATCCTCAATGGATAGTGAGCACCAGAGGCAGCACGAGAAGATGGACTTAGCTTCCATCTTACTTCATACCAAAGTTTTATATGGAGAGCGATCGCGTATCGCAAGATATGAGACCTCGAAGATATTGCTTCAGGCGAGGTTGGCTGTCGGGTCATCTGTAGGGGACCACGTCCTTATGATGATTAGCTATATTGAACAGCTCATGGACCACGGGACCACGTTGGAGAATGAGTTATTTACTAACTTGATTCTACAGTCGATCCCCTCCACCTACACCCAGTTTATCTTGAATTTCAACATTCAAGGGAAGGAAGTTACACTTCCAAAACTCCTCAACATATTAAGGAGCTCAGAGGGCACCCTACAAGAATCCAGGGAGACACCCGCTCTGCTCATTGGAGAATTTTCCTCTTCTAGATCTAAGGAGAACGCCAAAGGAGAGAAGAAGAAGACCTCCACCAAGCCGATAGGCGGTGTCAGTAGGGTAGAAGGAAAAGACAGGACAAAAGTTTTAGGGCTAACAGTAGGGAAAGATGAATGTTTCTATTGTCACGGGAAAAGACATTGGCAAAAGGACTGTAGGGCTTGGAAAGCCAGAAATCAGGATTCGAAGCATGTTGTAGTTTTGGCTTCAGGTGTGTTTATGATTGAAAACTGTCTGTCAATTAACTCTACTTCCTGGGTACAAGATACCGGATCAGGATCTCATATCTGTAATTCATTACAGGCTTTAAGAAACTGTAGAGTTATCAAGGCAGGTGATATGACTCTCAGAGTTGCTAACGGAATGAGCTTGGACGTTGTATCCGTAGGAGAATATCACCTAGGATTGACAACTGGACAGATTTTGATTTTGCGTAACTGTTTGTGTGTGCCTAGTCTGACATGTAATATCATCTCTGTATCTTTACTTTCTAAAGAAGGTTATGATTTTATATTTGTAAGCGATGTTGTCAACATCCACCTAAATCAAGTTTTGATTGGGTCAAGTACACTAGATAACGGTATATACATATTAAATTAAGCTCAGGTTTTCAACGTCCAGAACACACTTAAAAGAATGTGTCCAGAATTAAAGCAGGCTTTCTTATGGTATTGTAGACTGGGTCACATCAATGAAACACGATTGACGAAGTTACATAAAGAGGGATATTTGGATCCGTTCGAATATCAGTCCTATGCAACTTGTCAATCATGTCTCAAAGAAAAGATGATAAAGACTCCATTCACTGGACACGGGGTAAGAGCGAGCGAGCTCTTGGGACTCATACACAGTGAATTGTGTAGTCCAATGTCTACACATGCAAGAAGTGGTTATTCCTATTTCATTGCTTTTACGGATGATTTCTTAAGGTATGGACATGTATTCTTGATGAAACATAAATCCGAGGCCTTTGAGAAATTCCGGGAATATAAGAATGAAGTGGAAAAACAAACCGGCAAAAGTATCAAGACACTTAGATCTGATCGAGGTGGTGAATACTTAAGTGCCGAGTTCCTGGATTACTTAAAAGAGAATGGAATTCTCTCTCAGCTTACTCCTCCATACACACCTCAACACAATGGTGTATGGGAAAGACGGAACAGAACACTATTGGATAAGGTACGTTCCATGATGAGTAACGCTGAGTTACCACGATCCTTCAAGGGTTATGCACTAGAATCGGTTGTATATCATTTGAATAAAGTTCCTACCAAGACTTTGCCTACCACACCATATCAGATGTAGAGTGGGAAGAAACCCCATCTTAAGTATCTTAAGATATGGGGATGTCCAGCTTTTGTAAAAAAACAGCATGCGGACAATCTCAAGACGCGCTCAGTACTGTATAAGTTTGTGGGATACCCAAAGAACTCCAGGGGGGTACCATTTCTATTACGCAGAGGAACAAAAGGTTTTTGTTTCTCGTCATGCCCACTTCTTGGAAACTCAATTTTTAGAAAAAGAGATAAGTGGGAGCGCAATAGAACTGGAAGAAATTCCAAAACCACAAGCTATTACTGAAAGTATGGTGGAACCAGAAGATTTGAAAGAACCGGACATCCCCGCGCCACTCCGCAGGACTAATAGGCAATCTAATCTGCCTGAGAGATACTACAATTTTCTCATAGACGAGGATAGAGAGGATTGCATCATCGACGATGATGAGCCAACTAGCTTCCAGCAAGCCATTCAGAGTAGAGACTTGGTAAAATGGCTAGATACAATACAGACCGAAATGGAGTCCATGTACACCAACAAAGTATGGACTTTGGACATTGCTCCAGAAAGGGTAAAACCTGTAGGCTTCAAATGGATCTTCAGAAAGAAGATTGGTGTAGATGGACAGGTTGAAACCTATAAGGGTAGACTTGTTGCAAAAGGTTTTCGTCAAAGACCTGGTTTGGACTATGATGAAATCTTTTCTTCAGTGGCTATGCTCAAATACATTCGGATCTTTCTTGCCATTGCTGCCTTCCACGATTATGAGATTTGGCAGATAGACGTAAAGACCGCTTTTCTAAATAGAAATTTGGAAGAGTGTGTCTATATGGATCAGCCGGAGGGTTTCATAGAGAGTAGGAGCAGCGGAAGAGTGTGCAAGTTGCTTAAATCCATTTATGGATTAAAGCAGGTATCGCGGAGTTGGAACATCTGTTTTGATAAGACGATCAAGGAATTTGACTTTATCAAAAATCCAGATGAACCATGCATCTATAGTAAGATTGTAGCGAGAAGTGTGGTATTCCTCGTCTTGTACGTAGATGACATTCTCTTGATAGGAAATGATATTCCTATGCAACAATCAGTCAAGGGATTCTTGTCATAAAGGTTCTCCATGAAGGACTTTGGTGATGCCTCCTACATTCTGGGGATCCAGATCTATCGTGATAGATCTAAAAGGATGTTGGGACTTTCACAGTTAAGGTACATTGACACCATACTGAAAAGATTCAGTATGGAAGATTTAAAGCGCGGTAATTTACCGCCTTGTCACGGAATTGTAGGGTTACTAGGCACACTAACAAGGCTCTACAAGGCATCTACCATGCCCGTTTAAAAAATTTATGTGCCGAACAACCATAAGCAAGATCGTATACTAGAGTTTAGGCGAATCAAAAGGCAAGTAAACAACTTTACTCTAAAGGGAATACGAAATACAACCTTTGTAGATCGGTCCTTCACTTCATTTGCTCCTTGTTGAAGTCCCTTCGCTGCGATAAAGGTTCTTCCGGGCTCTTGCATGGCTTCACGACACGAGGGATGCGACCTTGCTTGAAGTCTCCGAGGCCGAAGATGATCTACGTCGAGGGAATTCCGACTCAAGCTCCTACTTCACTAACTAGAGAATTAGCGAAGTAAACACCCTAAACTAAAGTGCTAGTCTAGTAGAGGATGAAGAAATAGGAAGTGGGTTCTCTTTAGAATTTTGTTTCTCACAAAGTTTCACTCTTTTTCAAAAACCCTAGCAAGCTTTTTTTTTTGCTCAATGAAGAAGATGAACAAAAGAAAAGAATGAGGATAATGATCAAGTGTGAAGGCTAACCATGGTTAGTGAGTATCATATACTAACTCTTGTAGAGCCATAACCATAGCTAATTGTGTGATGGTTAGGTTAAAGTCCAAAGTAAAAACAAACCTAGTGGACTTTAGTCAATGCATCCACAAGCTTCCACAAGCTTCATGCATTTTCTATTTTCCACTAATTTTGTAATTACTTTTAAATATTAAACCCAATCATAACAAATAGGATGGTGTATGTCTTATACACACATGAATGTTCTATCATCAACCATGATACAATATGATAACACATTTTAACATATATCATATATATGTTAAAGTAGTGTACATGTGAGAAAAAACCCTAAGTGAACAAGTGTTAGCAAGTGTAAATTAATATATCTAATATACAATTATACACTTAATTATTAAATCAACACTTGACTTAATAATCCGGTCATATCTCATATAGCCGGCTAACATCCATTGTATCGACTTATCGAATCAACACTTGATTCGATAACCCGGCCATATCATATATAACCGACCAATACAAAAAGTCGTGAGAATAGAATACGGTATCACATACACGCATTTATTCTCGGTCTCGCACATATCACATACATGCTCCTATTTCGTTTTTGCTAAGCCAGTAAAACCTCTGTGTAGGACTCTAAAGACTCGTCAATACGCCGGCAGTAGGTGATGATCACATCACGCACCCACAAGCCGTCAGCGGTACTAGCTGGACGTAACGGCTACCCGGGTATTGAGCGATCAGAAGATCAGCAAGCAAGCCCGCTCCAACTCCTGAAAAAGCCTGCCGGTAACACTTCCCGTACAGTCCGGTCTCCTCGTCTAATATGTCGCATATCAAGTCTTGGGGTGGTAAACGTCAGACCCCAATAACTGATAAGTCGTGCCGATGTGAGGCTCATAACGGCTCGAGAAACTACAGGAAACACTTACCAGCAAATCTCTAAATCAGCCCTGGCCAGGGACTTCCCTGTTACGGCCAATCGAGCACAGCGCAACACCAACCCCCAATACCGGGAGAGACGAAACCCTTCCTATCGCTCATTGCCTCTATGTGACTCGGGACTGTACCCAAAAACCACCGTTTTGCACGCCCTCATGGACGTGGTATGGTGGAAATCAAAGCACAGTGGGAATCACACAAGACTCCATGACGATCTCGGGTCCACAGACTAACCTGCACAAGTGTCACCATAGAACTGCCATCTGACGTGAGGTATAATACCATCTGGGAGTTCTCGGCGAGTCCGTCCAGTGTACCCAGTCTCCACTGAGCACCCGCATACTATCTTTGATGTCAAACACCAATGGATATGGGATCATCCATCGCCCATCTCATGGGTCAAGAAGCGTATACGCTAGTCTACACTGGTATATCGATGCCCCGTCTCGATACGCCTACGACTAGGGACCTTGAAGGATGTATTTATGGACTACCATATCCCCACTAGTATGATCCGCATCATAGTCTAGGTAGTCAAGTACACATCCTAAGGGCTTTACCAACATGCAACTATAAGAGAGTATAAAGAGACAAGTACACATGTTAAGATAAAGAGCAACCAAATAGCATACTATCATGTCGAGCAAGAAAGTCCTCTCTATATATGTCCAAGAATCCAATATAATATACATCATCTGTACAATACTGGCCTCTAGGGCATACATACAACTAAGAATCTCCCACTTGCACTAGGGCCAGCTACTGTAGTATCGCATACCGAGCATCCCTAAGAGTCTCTCAAACTGTATCTGGGAAATGGCCTTCGTGAGTGGATCCGCTGTGTTGTTCTTCGTGTCAACCCTCCTGACCTCGATCTCCCGGCGATCAACTATCTCCCGGATCAGGTGATACCGCCTCAGAATATGCCTGGATCGCTGATGGGACCTGGGTTCCTTGGCCGAAGCCACCGCTCTATTTTTATCACAATATAAAGGTATTGGATGCTCAATGGATGGAACCACTCCAAGTTCAGTAATGAACTTCTTGATCCAGACAGCCTCTTTGGCAGCATCGTTGGCAGCGATGTATTCAGCCTCCATCGTCGAGTCTGCCACGGTTTCCTAATTGGAACTCTTCCAGCTAACCGCCCCTCTGTAAAGGATAAAGACAAATCCCGACTGCGACTTAGAGTCGTCCTTATCACTCTGGAAGCTCGAATCGGTAAAGGACTCCACTTGGAGTTCTCCGTTACCATACACCAAGAGCATCTCTTTAGTCCTTCGTAAGTACTTGAGAATGCTCTTCACAGCTGTCCAGTGACTCTCTCCAGGATCAGCTTGATACCAACTCACTATACTTAGTGAGTATGCTACATCGGGTCTGGTACATAGCATCGCGTACATGATAGAGCCTACAGCCGAAGCATAGGGTATCCCTTGCATGCGAGCTCTCTCCAAATCAGTCTTGGGAAACATCTCTTTGGAGAGAGTGAGCCCTGAGATCGTGGGTAAAAACCCACGTTTGGACTCTTCCATACTAAACCTCTTTAGTATGGTGTCAATGTACCTGGATTGGGACAATCCCAATATCCTTTTAGATCTATCTCTATAGATCCTAATTCCCAATATGCAGGAGGCATCACCAAGATCTTTCATTGAGAATCTTTGTGATAAGAAGAGCTTGACCGATTGCAGCATAGGAACGTCATTTCCTATGAAGAGTATGTCGTCCACGTACAATACGAGGAAGACAACCTTACTCTCTGCCACCTTCTTGTAGATACAAGGTTCATCTACGTTTTTGACGAAATCAAACTCTTTGATAACGACGTCAAAGCAGATGTTCCAACTCCGCGATGCTTGCTTTAATCCATAAATGGATTTAAGCAGCTTGCACACCTTCCTGCTGCTCCCTCTTGTTGCGCCACGGCAGCGCCCCGGCCGTCTTACCGAGGCCAAAATGCGGAATCAAAAATTTTCCTTACTTGGAAACTGGCGCTACCGCGGACAATGAAAACCCGGATCGAAACCATTAACCGATACTAGCTATCAAGAGATGGGAAGAGATATACCGAGTGATCCGAGTCCTCCGGTCTTCTCGTCATCGTCCCGATCTCCCGCGGAAAGTCTTGTCTCCATATCGTCGCCTCCTCGCCGGAAGGGCACCACATCGCCTGCGTCTTTTACGGGCTCCCGCCTCAATACCGAGGCAACTCGGGCATGAAGCCGGCAAGTCGACATGCCCAAGATTTGCTGTAGAATGTAGTGTAGATGATGCTTGTCTCATTTGGGGTTTGTAGTTGCCTTGATGGAGGAATAAGGTTAAGGAAAAATGGTGCTTTCATTTTTCCAAAAACTAGAAGAATGAGATGAAGAAATTTGTGTCACAACCAAAATGGAAATTTCTCTCATCCTTGCACAAAAGTGGCCGGCCATTCTCATGTAGGAAAATGGTGGGAGGATACAACTAAGGGAGGTGAGTGTAGGATAAAGAGAATGGTGACCATACCCATAAGGCAAAGAAACATCAACCATACTTAAAACCCATACCCTTTCAAATCTCCATTAAAGCACCATTATGGATGAAAAACAAAAGATGCTTAACATAATGAAACCATTTGCATGAAACCCCTCCACAATGTGTTATTTGCAAACTCGCAAATAACACCCTCCATCGGAAAAGTCCGGCCGGGAAAGAACAAAGGAAAACCGGCCGGAACGGAATACAAACTAGCAACTCCAGAAAACTTGTCCCGTAATAAATTACAGGAAAACCCCGATACTGTGCATACACACCCGCATCTGTATTCCGTCCGGATACAAATGCAAAGAGACAAAATCTACACTGTACTAAACTAGGATCCGGCTTAAACCAAAGCCGGCTAGTAAAATCCGTTCGATCCTGATCCGTGCAATACCGCACATATCTGATCGAACCCTGCCATATTTCCATACGGCTACTAGTACAAACCGTCCGATCCTGATCCGTGCAATACCGCACGTATCTGATCGGTCCCTGCCATATCTCCATACGGCCTCTACAGCGTTTCGCCCGAAAGCTTGAGTAACTGAAAGTGTGGTGGACTCTAAAGACTCGTCAATACTATGGTTGTGGATTTAACCACTAGCACGTCAGAGGTATAAGCCAATACGTGACGGGCCACCAGCTATTGACCAAAAGGGACGTCGATGAGCGAACTCATCCTGACACCCTACTGAGCCTGTCAGTGACATTATCCGTACAGTCCCGTCCGTTCGTCTATGAGTATCGCATGGCGGGCCTAGGGGGTTGGTAAAAGTCAGACCCCCAAAGGCGGTACAAGTCGTGTCGGAGTGTAGCCCAGAACGCCCTGAGATACTACTGGAATACCTACCAGTAAATCTCCTGCCTCGGCCGAGGGCTTTGCGTAATGGCTCTCCTAGACACAGCGCGACCTCACCCCCAATACCGGGAGAGACGAACCCCTGCAGATCCGCTCACTGCCTCCATGTGGCTCGGGACTGTACCCAACTAAAACCTGTTTGCACGACTCCTTTGAGCCGTGGTAGGGTAGTAATCAAAGCACAGTGGGAACTCACACGAGACAAATGACGATCTCAGGTCGATGAACTAACCTGTACACATGTCACCTGGGAACTGCTATCTGACGTCTGGTATAATCCCAACTAGCAGGTTCCCGGCGAGTCCTGTCCGGTGTACTCATAACCCATTGAGCACCTGTATACATCTTAGGTGAACCAACTGACACCAGTGGCTTGTGAGACCGGCCACCGCCCCTCGTCGGGGTCTCGACTGTATACACTAGTCTACTAATGGAGTATCGATGCCCAGTCTCGAAACTCCCACGACTAGGGACCATTTAAGGATGTGCTTATAGACCCCAGCTCCCACGTATATGATCGCCATCATACTGCTGGTCGTCAAGCAAGAATCCTAGGGGCTCTATCAACGTGTAATAGCGACCTGTAAGGTCACCTGAAACAGTACACGATGATAAAGGTAAACCAGATAGCATACTATCATCTCGAGTAAGACTGTCCTACCGGGATAGGTCCTCCCTCAATCATTGCAATCACGTGCCTGTGATCCAATAATTGACTCTGAGGGCACTATCTCCAACAATCTCCCACTTGCACTCAAGGCTAATTATTGCGATGTCGCATACTCACAGCCTGTGTGATACCGAACACCCAACTCCTCTACTAGTCAGTCTCACAAAGCTCGTTTGTGAAACTATTGCGTTCGAGGAATAGCCTCAGTGAGTGGATCCGCCTAGAAGTTTCTTTCTATGTCTATCTATATCTCAAGTTCGCGGAGAAAACCATCTCCCGAAATGAGCAATACCTGTCTTAGAATGTCTGGATGTCTGATGGGACCTAGCTCATAAATGAACTCCAAATCCAAACTTCTTAGACTGTATCGTCAACTGAACTTAATCAGTATCTTGCGCCATGCCTCCCTCAGTATTGCCTTGGATCACCTGTCCAAAATACTGCCCCTCGTCAGAGGGAGAACTATAACTCTGACAACCTCCTTATCGTCCAGGTCACCTTGGAAGCCTGGAATGATAACCGTCTCATAAAGGAGGCTGCCGTTATCAATTCCCTAGAACATTCACTTATGTTCTAAAACTGCTTCCGACTGTTCCTCCAGGATTGGATCAATATCAACTTATTGCATCTAGTGCAAGAACAACATCTGGTGTGGTACTTGACATCTCATGATTGACTCAATTGCCTAAGCAAGTGATCTGCCAATCATGCACATCCTCTCCCCTTTAGTCTGTAAGACACCTTTAGAGAGGGTGACTCCATTACCTGCAGGTATACTACCGTGCCAGGAGTCGTCCATTCTAAATACTCATAGAATGCTGCCAAAGTACCCTGATTGGGAAACCACCCAAATCTAGATCTAAAACCATAGATCTAGTAACCAGTATGTCTGATATAATGTCCAAGTCCCATGTGGAGAAAACACTGTGTGACGACCAAAGTATAACCGATCGTAGTATACGAATATCACTTCCTACTACCTTCTCAACAGATCCATCCCCTATTCTGATGACGTCAAACCTATGACTGTCACATCAGAAATAGATGATCTAGCTCCGCTATATCTGCTTTAGTCTAAAAATAGACATAAGCCTGATGTCCATCAATGCTTCCGCCGCTCCCACTGATTACGACAACCCTCTGGCAGAGTCATATAGAGGCGCACTTCTAAAGCTAGTTTAGAACGACGCTATACTCATCCTCCTGCCGGGTCTCGCAGCCTGGAACAACAACAATGGCAAGTGTGGGTAAACAAGAACTTCCCTGTCACCGTCCTTGAGGCTACCGGAGTACCTCTCGGGTGCCTGAAGTTACCCACCTTATCTGCGGAGTGGCCAATGGAATGTCAAATCAGATTGAATCTTTAGGTTCCTTATCAAATCTTCAGTAATCGTTTGCGGTTCTGGAATCACTTCCAGTTCTACCATACTACCACTGCTGTTTTTGAAAAATAACCATTTCTTTTTAAAATGTGGCGAGTCAAGAACAATATCACTATTGATCTTCCAGATGGTAGAAAATCAACCCTCGTCATAGCCTGGGTCAACCCACAAACAGCCATTACAGAAACGTGCCTTGAGTTATCCAGAGTCTGGTTTTAATCATAAGCCGGACAACTCCCCGTACCTTAACAATGTTAAGATATGAACTGTACTATATCCAATATAGAACCAGAGGCGCTGATTTAATTGAACCAGATTCAAATCATGCAGCTGTCTCCAGTGCATGTCAACTAAATGGAGAGAGGCAGATCAGCGTTACTCAACTTAGGAATGCTTCCAATTATGAGTAACCTGAAAGAGAAGCAATTTCTCTTTATCATTATTATCAACTGAATACCATAGACAAGTATCTACATCTTCGATCACCTTGAAGAATCCCGATACTTGCAATACCTGGTTCTCTACTCTATTCTTATACCAATAACTCCTCAAAACTCAGACCCTGTGTTTCTACGAAACATATGTCTAAGAACTAGAGAAGTTAAAAGTAAATAGAATATAGTATGAGGACCAACCCCTCTGTCCCAATGGACACTGGACAACATACAATACTCTGTATAAGTCCGCTGAGTTTAACAACTCTTTCACTGTGCGTCGTAGGTTGAAAACTGTACTTATGGTTAAGAAGAATTACACCGCTGTTTAATGCTCCTTACCTAACCATCCACTGATATAGGTAAATGTCATCGACATAATATCAAAAGGTATATCTCACTCTATGAAAATAGACGTATAGATATATCAATTTGAAATTTGTGCACAACAGCGGATATTCAAAACCAAATATTTGCCGACCGGCAAACAGCCCAGGTGATCTCCTCAAATATCACCGATTACAACGAATCCCGATATAATGAGGATGATCACCCAATTCCCAATAACTTACTCCCACTCATCATCTGTAAAACCATACAGATGTGAGAATCAAACCTGGTAAATACATACCCTGGAGCAAGTGTCTAATCGGGAAATCAGTTTTCTTTTAACAGTACACAGTTGAAACTGAAACATAAAAATGTTTCGATAGGGTATCCTGGTATTCCTAGTAATGCCTCTACCATTATCCAGATTCACAACTGTAACCGTGTATCTCTTTGCCATCTGTCCAAATCCCTTTATATGTCTTTAGTCATTACCGTCTGCACACCCCTTTAGGCCAAATGGTTTTCTTCCTTCCCTACCGTTCGGCACCAGCCTATAGTTTGGAAGAAGACTATCCAATAAACATAATGGGTGTACTGTTCCAATCCTAGGAGCACTCGCAATGCGAGAGAAGGTGAAGATAAAAGACAACCGAATAAACCTTATTCCTATTTCTCCTGGACCAGAATCCATCCCCGAACTGGAACAAGTTCCTTTCGAGTTCGTATATAACCATACGATGGAGTATCCAAATAAACTGTGGATCTTCGCAGTGACACGGAGTGTCCTGGAGAAATACAAAGGTGATTTAGGTTTGGCGAAGATATACTCGGTTTGGTCGTGAATAGCAGTCGCAATTTACTTTGCCCTCTTACTAATCCCTTGCTTTGTCTTAACTTAATACCTTCTGTACACCATCGTTATGCTAATTGGTTTTCTTCATTCCCCACCATTCGGCACCAGCCTAAGGTTTGGAAGAAGACTATCCAATTTGCATAATAGGTGTACTATCTCCTAAACCAAGGAGTACTCGCAATGAGAGAAGGTGAAAAGAAAAGACAACTGAATAATCCTATTCGATTTCTCCAGAACCAGAAACCATCCTCGAAGTCCTTCGAGTTCGTATATAACCATACGATGGTTTTGTCCAATGGAAGTGGACGTTCGTAGTAATACGGGGTGTCCTGGAGAAAAGGGTAAAAGTAGGAGTGGCAATGAGGTTTGCAACTCTGACAATCCAAAAGCCAGTGTTAAGAAGGTTCGGTCAACTTGGTCACTGAGTCATAGTCCAGGGTCGGGTCAATGGTCGCTGCCAAAGAGAGAGAGAAAAGAAACACTCAGCGTGCACTCTAACCTAGATCAGAATGGTTATCACTTTGACTAATCTGGAAACCTCCCACTGTACCTCAAATTCTTTTCCAAACCTGAAAGAAGAATTAGTCGGGATCACCCGAGGAGTAAACCAACTCATCAGTGGGAATCGGGATCCAACTATCATCGCATGACAACGTGACGGAATCCACTCACATTATCACACTCCAGAAGGTATGCGCATGTCTGGCAAGTTTCAGTTCTTTTGAAACTCCCGATGTGATTCTTACCCCTAGGACCCAAGTGACCTTGACACAGTCAACAAATCAAAGAGTCCTAGTCAAGTTCAACCCGTCATTATCCTGGATTGCATTATACCCACCCGTACGAGCCCTTGACACAGTCAACAAGGCCGCACGACTGTCCTAACCAATCCCATTAATATGCTACAAACAAACACTACTTAGCTACCGCACACTACGCCTTGACACAGTCAACAAACGCAGCACGAATACTAAGTAATACTTGTAAGAAATGACGGAGGGCTACGTGTAGTTTTTGGCGAAAAACCTTTAACGTAATGAACTTGATATTGTTGAAGGAACTGCATAGCCTTTTTAGAAAATATAGTGACGAAAACCTTTACTAAAGAGGTCACTCCCGGTGAAGGGATCTCGGCTCTTTCCCCGTAGAATGAGGTGCAGGATATTCCAACTGAATACCACGATGAAAAGCAAAAGTAATCGGCTATAGTGAAGTTAATGCCCTGACGCAAACTTCTGTCCAAGGGGTCACTCCCAGTGAAGGGATCTCGGCCCTTGCCTCGTCGACTGAGGAGCAGGATATTCCAAATGAATACCACTATGCAAAACAAAAGAGAACGTCCTTGCAATAACAGCTTTTTGAAAAAGTGTTCCAACAACATCAAAATTAGGTTTGTTTATCTTGCATTGATCCGAATCAATGCAGTCCCATCAATTGATCACACCACAAAGAACGAAAATATACTGACGTACGTATATGCCATCCGCATTCGCCACTGGGTCCCGTCATCACCCGTTAGGTTAGCTAACTAATGGCAGAGCGGGGACTGGACTAGCGCGGATGAAAAACATATACAACATCTACTGATATATATACCAATATATAGTATTTCGCTCAAGGCGTGAATAAAATGCAACATCACAGAAATGTACAGCATCACAGAACAATACAGATATCTGGAAGCCCCGGGTTTCACAGAGCCGCTGCTGAAACCCGACGTTCCCCTGGTCGTGTGGATAGCCTGTGCAATGAAATCCTAGACCCCTACGAGCGCGGCAAGTCACCCGCCAAAACCTGAAGCGAGGCAGCCCCCTTCAGCACCGTGAATGGACCACCCAGCACTTCACGGAATCCGGTAACTTGGGCACCCCTCCTGGGTCAACCTGTACCCCCTACGAGTGCGGCGAATAGCCCGCCAATCCTGGAGTGAAGCCCCCTCCGTCCCAATGCCATGAGATGCGGGCTTGTTTCCCTCCAGAACCCGGCTATCCGTGCACCCCACCGCGGGGCAATCCTAGTACAGAAAGTAAAATATACATACACCGGGTACATCGACCGCAACCAGGTCGTGCCCCAAAAGAATAACACAAACAGGCAGTGACGGCAGTCCACATGTCGGACGCTCGCCCCGCAATATCAAATGTACATAATACAACAGAAACTGTACTAACATTGCATCCAGGCTATCCCCACCGACCGATCCGCAACAACACAGCATAAACACAGAACATCAACGTGAAAATCACGTTCGCAAATCCGTCTAACCGGGCTATAGCAGTTAGACCGGATTTACCGATCAAGTGACATTCACGGTCGCAGATATAATGTAAATACTGTGAAATAATGTGTTTAAAATATCCGATCGATCAAACATTAACAAGTGGGCCCCCAAGCAATACTGTAGCACTCACAGAAAATCTGGGCCCAATATTAATATTCCAAAACCCCAAAAATTAGCCCAGAAGCCCACTGGAAAAATATGACACAGTGAAGACACTAATGCGCGGCGGAACCGCGGCCCAAGGGGGGTTTGGCCGCGGTTCCGCGCTTAAGTCATCGACTGACTGTGTCGAATTTTCCCAGTAGTCTTAGAATTTCATGTACATCAATTTTCTACAACCTGAAAAATTTTTAGAGCCCGGAAAAAAACGACAGAAAACTGATGCATGCAAAAACGCGGATTTTGGAATTTTGGTCGATCGGATAAGTAAAACGCATTAGAAAAAGCTAGGCTAGGTTAATGGCGTGGCTCTGATACCATGTTGCTCCACGGCAGCGCCCCGGCCGTCTTACCGAGGCCAAAATGCGGAATCAAAAATTTTCCTTACTTGGAAACTGGCGCTACCGCGGACAATGAAAATCCGGATCGAAACCATTAACCGATACTAACTATCAAGAGATGGGAAGAGATATACCGAGTGATCCGAGTCCTCCGGTCTTCTCGTCATCGTCCCGATCTCCCGCGGAATGTCTTGTCTCCATATCGTCGCCTCCTCGCCGGAAGGGCACCACATCGCCTGCGTATTTTACGGGCTCCTGCCTCAATACCGAGGCCACTCGGGCATGAAGCCGGCAAGTCGACATGCCCAAGATTTGCTGTAGAATGTAGTGTAGATGATGCTTGTCTCATTTGGGGTTTGTAGTTGCCTTGATGGAGGAATAAGGTTAAGGAAAAATGGTGCTTTCATTTTTCCAAAACTAGAAGAATGAGATGAAGAAATTTGTGTCACAACCAAAATGGAAATTTCTCTCATCCTTGCACAAAAGTGGCCGGCCATTCTCATGTAGGAAAATGGTGGGAGGATACAACTAAGGGAGGTGAGTGTAGGATAAAGAGAATGGTGACCATATCCATAAAGCAAAGAAACATCAACCATACTTAAAACCCATACCCTTTCAAATCTCCATTAAAGCACCATTATGGATGAAAAACAAAAGATGCTTATCATAATGAAACCATTTGCATGAAACCCCTCCACAATGTGTTATTTGCAAACTTGCAAATAACACCCTCCATCGGAAAAGTCCGGCCGGGAAAGAACAAAGGAAAACCGGCCGAAACGGAATGCAAACTGGCAACTCCAGAAAACTGGTCCCGTAATAAATTACAGGAAAACCCCGATACTGTGCTTACACACCCGCATCTGCATTCCGTCCGGATACAAATGCAAAGAGACAAAATCTACACTGTACTAAACTAGGATCCGGCTTAAACCAAAGCCGGCTAGTAAAATCCGTTCGATCCTGATCCGTGCAATACCGCACGTATCTAATCGAACCCTGCCATATATCCATACGGCTACTAGTACAAACCGTCCGATCCTGATCCGTGCAATATCGCACGTATCTGATCGGACCCTGCCATATCTCCATACGGCCTCTACAGCATTTCGCCCGAAAGCTTGAGTAACTGAAAGTGTGGTGGACTCTAAAGACTCGTCAATACTATGGTTGTGGATTTAACCACTAGCACGTCAGAGGTATAAGCCAATACGTGACGGGCCACCGGCTATTGACCAAAAGGGACGTCGATGAGCGAACTCATCCTGACACCCTACTGAGCCTGTCAGTGACAATATCCGTACAGTCCGGTCCGTCTGTCTATGAGTATCGCATGGCGGGCCTAGGGGGTTGGTAAAAGTCAGACCCCCAAAGGCGGTACAAGTCGTGTCGGAGTGAAGCCCAGAACGCCCTGAGATACTACTGGAATACCTACCAGTAAATCTCCTGCCTCGGCCGAGGGCTTTGCGTAATGGCTCTCCTAGACACAGCGCGACCTCACCCCCAATACCGAGAGAGACGAACCCCTGCAGATCCGCTCACTGCCTCCATGTGGCTCGGGACTGTACCCAACTAAAACCTGTTTGCACGACTCCTTTGAGCCGTGGTAGGGTAGTAATCAAAGCACAGTGGGAACTCACACGAAACAAATGACGATCTCAGGTCGATGAACTAACCTGTACACATGTCACCTGGGAACTGCTATCTGACGTCTGGTATAATCCCAACTAGCAGGTTCCCGGCGAGTCCTGTCCGGTGTACTCATAACCCAATGAGCACCTGTATACATCTTAGGTGAACCAACTGACACCAGTGGCTTGTGAGACCGGCCACCGCCCCTCGTCGGGGTCTCGACTGTATACACTAGTCTACTAATGGAGTATCGATGCCCAGTCTCGAAACTCCCACGACTAGGGACCATTTAAGGATGTGCTTATAGACCCCAGCTCCCACGTATATGATCGCCATCATACTGCTGGTCGTCAAGCAAGAATCCTAGGGGCTCTATCAACGTGTAATAGCGACCTGTAAGGTCACCTGAAACAGTACACGATGATAAAGGTAAACCAGATAGCATACTATCATCTCGAGTAAGACTGTCCTACCGGGATAGGTCCTCCCTCAATCATTGCAATCACGTGCCTGTGATCCAATAATTGACTCTGAGGGCACTATCTCCAACACCTCTATCTACGAAGCCCTCTGGCTGAGTCATGTACACGCACTCTTCTAAATCACCGTTTAGAAAGGCGGTCTTAACATCCATTTGCCAGATTTCGTAGTCATGATATGCAGCGATGGCAAGCATGATCCGGATGGATTTAAGCATAGCCACTGGAGAAAAGGTTTCGTCATAGTCAATACCTGGTCTTTGACGAAAACCCTTTGCAATAAGTCTAGCTTTGAAAGTCTCCACTTTCCCATCTACACCAAGTTTTTTCTTGAAGATCCACTTGCTCCCAATGGGTTTTATCCCTTCAGGAGCAACTTCTAAAGTCCACACTTTGTTGGTGTACATGGATTCCATCTCGGACCGCATTGCATCCAGCCATTTCACTGAGTCCCCACTCGTGATGGCCTGCTTGAAACTAGTTGGGTCATCATCAACCATGATGCAATCCTCGCTCCCACCATCCATGAGAAAACCGTAGTATCTCTCAGGTGGGTGTGGAACCCTACTAGATCGGCGGAGTGACTGGGGTTCATCGGGAACTACCGAATCCTCTGGTTCCACCAAATCTTCTGTTGTGGTTTGTACAGCTGGAACCTCTTCCAGTTCTACCTCAGAGCCACTAATCTCTTTTGCAAGAAATTCCTTTTCTAAAAAAGTGACGTGTTGAGCAACAAACACCCTTTGTTCTTCACTGTGGTAGAAGATATACCCTCGCGAATGCTTGGGATATCCAACAAACTTACACAAAACAGACCTTGCCTCGAGTTTGTCCGGTTTTTTTCTTTTGACATAGGCCGGGCAACCTCATATCTTGATAAAATTAAGATATGGTCTCTTCCCCTCCCATATCTCATATGGGGTGGTAGGCACAGATTTGGTAGGAACTCTATTCAGTAGGTATGGTGCTGTCTTCAGTACATATCCCCAGAAGGAAATAGGTAACTCAGCTATACTCATCATAGATTGCACCATATCTAATACGGTGCGGTTCCTCCGTTCCGATACACCGTTGTGCTGTTGTGTATATGGAGGAGTCAGCTTAGAGAGAATCCCATTCTCTTTTAGGAAGTCCAGGAATTCATTGCTCAAGTATTTACCTCCTCGATCAGATCGTAGGACTTTAATACTTTTCCCGGTTTGGTTCTCGACTTCTTGTTTATATTCTCTAAATTTCTCAAAAGCTTCTGATTTGTGTTTCATCAAGAACACATATCCGAATCTAGAGAGATCATCAGTGAATATAATGAAGTATGAAGAACCATCCCTAGCATGTGTAGACATGGGACCGCATACATCACTATGTATCAGTCCCAAGAGTTCGGTAACTCTCTCTCCGTGTCCCGTAAACGGAGTTTTAGTCATCTTGCCTTTGAGACATGACTGGCAAGTGTCATAAGATGAAAATTCAAACGGATTTAAATATCCATCCTTATGCAACTTAGCTAGTCGTGTCGCATTGATGTGACCCAGTCTACAATACCACAAGAAGGATTCGTTCAATTCTGAACTCTTCCTCTTGTGTGTGTTTGTTATGCTCAGAACTGTTGATTGATTTAGAACATAAATGTCATTGCACAACGTGCCTGATCCAACCAACTTTTGGTTAAGGAAAATGTTCATAACATTATCCTGTAATACAAAATTATATCCCTCTTTACTTAACAAAGAAACCGATAAAATGTTGCATATCAGGTTCGGCATGAAATAGCATTCATTCAGAATCAATGTATTACCAGTTGGCAATACAAGGTGATATTCCCCGACAGTTTTAGCTGCAACAATTGCACCATTTCCAACCATTATGTCTTTATCACCTTCTCCAAGTTCTCTACCTTTCCTAAGCCCATATAACTGATTACATATATGGGATCCTGACCCGGTATCTAATACCCAGGACGTAGAGCAAATGGAGAAACAGTTCTCAGTAACAAACACACCCGAAGAAAATGCATCAACATGTACTTTCTTCATTCGGGTGGAATGGGAATCCTGGTATTCCCCTATATCCTGTTCAGTCCTATAACTCTTATAAGAACGAACGGAACCAACGTTCCCCAGCACAGTATAACATGCGGGTTCGGTCAATACATCCATATTATTATCTTGATTAAGGCATGATATGGTCACTACCTGGAGAGAGAGAAGAAAACACTTTAGCGTATGATCTTGCAAGATCAGATTGGTTATTATTTTATCTAATTAGGATGGCTCCCATTGTTTTTATCAAATCTTCCTTCAAACCCTAAAAGGAAAGACTAGCCAGGATTAATTACACCCTACAACTTCGCCGATCTTTCAGCCAGGCTAGTGTCGGTACTTTGAGGGAGGTTCCCCGTGCTTTCGCACGGACCTAATTAAAGTAAACCTTATTTTTCCAGAGGCGTAACCCCGTTGACACCTTTCTAGACATCTACTTGATCGGCTAATTGTCCTGTGTAAAACTCTCCCGGGAGTAACAATTACTCGCAGTGGGTATCGGGATCCAACTATCTCATAGAAGGTATGCAATCTCATTGCAAATCTCAACACTTGAAATTTCCGATAATATTTTGCCCCAAGCATCCCATGACCTTGACGGAGGTCAACAAACCATAGGGTGCAAGTCAAGTTCAACCCGTCATTTCTTGATTGAATCAAACCCACCCGTACGACCCTTGACGGAGGTCAACAAGGTCGTACGACTACCCTAATCCAATCTGCATCATATGCATAAGCAGATAAATACTAGTTAGCTACCGCACACTACGCCTTGACGGAGGTCAACAAACATAGCACGAATACTAAGTAGGACTTATCTGAAATGACGGAGGGCTACGACAGGTTTTTCTGAAAACCTATTGCGTAATGAACTTGATATCGCTGTAGAATCAAGTGAATTTTGAAATAGAGTGATTTTGAGGCTTTTATTAGTTTTGCTAAAGAGGTCACTCCCGGTGAAGGGATCTCGACTCTTTCCTTATGGAATAAGGTGCAGGATATATCATATACATCACTATGCAAAGCAAAACTCCAAAAGCAATCAAAAGCAAACCGAGTGTTGTAGCATCTGCCAGTTTTGCTAAAGAGGTCACTCCCGGTGAAGGGATCTCGGCTCTTTCCTCATCGAATAAGGTGCAAGATATATCATATACATCACTATGCAAAGCAAAACTGTAGCTACCTTCTTTTGAAAAAATTTGATTCTATAACATCTTTTAGGTTTCTTTTCTTTCATTAATCACATTAATGAAGTCCCATCATTTAAGTCACCTAAATATCACAGATAAATATGACGTACACTTATGCCATCCGCATTCGCCTCGATGTCCCCCCGTGCACCGTTAGGTTAAGTAACTAACGGCAGAGCAGAGCAGGGCTAGCGCGGGTGTAAAACATAAGTAACATCTATATAATATATCATATATACTATATACAGTATTTATCACAGAACATCAAATGATCACATCACAGATATCGCAGCAGAAGAAACATATGAAACATTGGATATACTAGGACGTCCGTGTTTTATTTTGGGCCTCTATAAAACACGGATTCCACGGTCGCGATGAATAGCCAAACCCACACCCCTAGACCCCTACGAGAGCGGCAAGCAACCATACCAATTCTAGAGTTAGGAGACCCGGACTCGACTCCTCAAGTTGGTCTCCCACTGGACTCTAGAACCCGGTTACTTGTGCTCTCCTCCTTGGGTCTATCCTATTGCGGAAAAGTAAATAATATACAAATAGTGACATCGACCTCATCCCGGAAGTGCCCCAATAAAAGAATATTACATACATTTAATTTACTTGAATGAAAATAAAAATTCTCATCTCACATAAAAAAACCCGGCTATTCAGAACGTGACGATCCAATATAACATATCCAGCAACACATAACATCACATGTCATCAACGTAAGTAAATATGCACATCCCAATTGTCGTTGACATATAGCAACGAAACCAGCGATATCACATATTACACTTACGGTCATAGAAAAGAAAGTGTAAAACTACAACATTTGGAATCCACAATCTCTTTAGACATCGTAAATCCGAAATATCACATACTTCGCATTTCATGCCTAACTGTATGAATTATACATATTGTATCATATTCCAGATAAATAGACAGTATTAAGTTTCCGATCGAATAATCAAATACCCAAGATTTCCATAATAGCTCAACACTTGAGCGGAGTTCAAAAATTCTAGAATACGTCACAGTAGCAATGATCCAGCCGTAGAAGGGTCAAGCCAACGCCTTACATGTGGCACGCTGTACTGCCTCAAACCCTAAGTTTCAAAAGGCAGTTCAAGACGGTCACATAATCGAGTTAAGGTTTGTTGTCTTCTAGAGGGTCCATCGCGTCACATGCACGTTTTTCCGAAAGATTTAAACCCGAGAAAAATTCAACACTTGAATGTTTTTCGTGCCGGGAAATAATGAGTTAATGATATCCGTTCGAACATTTTAGTACTTTCTAAATTATCCGGAATAACAAAACAAAATTAAATTCTCCGATCGAATCGACGATTACAAAATAAACCCCAAAATACTCAACACTTGAGTCAGGTTAAAAATACCCATAAAATAGTAATAACAGAGAAGGGTATTACTGAGCAAAAAATAAAACACAAGCTCACTGTACGGCCGCGGAGCCGCGGCACAAGCAGGGTATTGCCGCGGTTCCGCGGCCATCCGTACGACTCACTTTGTCGTTTTGCACAATAATTCCTAAAATCACCTGCTGAATTTTTTTAGATATTTTTAATTCTGAAAAAACCCAGTTTTTAAAATTTGACCAGAGAGGGGGTTATTTCATCGATTCCGGGTTCGATCGGAGTTTTAACTTCGTTAACACATCGCCTAATGCTCTAGCTAGGCTCTGATACCACTGTAGGGTTACTAGGCACACTAACAAGGCTCTACAAGGCATCTACCATGCCTGTTTAAAAAATTTATGTGCCGAACAACCCTAAGCAAGATCGTATACTAGAGTTTAGGCGAATCAAAAGGCAAGTAAACAACTTTACTCTAAAAGGAATACGAAATACAACCTTTGTAAATCGGTCCTTCACTTCATTTGCTCCTTGTTGAAGTCCCTTCGCTGCGATCAAGGTTCTTCCAGGCTCTTGCATGGCTTCACGATGCGAGGGATGCGACCTTGCTTGAAGTCTCCGAGGCCGAAGATGATCTATGTCGAGAGAATTCCGACTCAAACTCCTACTTCACTAACTAGAGAATTAGTGAAGTAAACACCCTAAACAAAAGTGCTAGTATAGTAGAGGATGGAGAAATAGGAAGTGGGTTCTCTTTAGAATTTTTTTTCTCACAAAGTTTCACTCTTTTTCAAAAACCCTAGCAAGCTTTTTCTTTTGCTCAATGAAGAAGATGAACAAAAGAAAAGAATGAGGATAATGATCAAGTGTGAAGGCTAACCATAGTAAGTGAGTATCAAATACTAACTCTTGTAGAGCCATAAACATAGCTAATTGTGTGATGGTTAGGTTAAAGTCCAAAGTAAAAACAAACCTAGTGGACTTTAGTCAATGCATCCACAAGCTTCCACAAGCTTCATGCATTTTCTATTTTCCACTAATTTTGTAATTACTTTTAAACATTAAACCCAATCATAACAAATAGGATGGTGTATGTCTCATACACACATGAATGTTGTATCATCAACCATGATACAATATGATAACACATTTTAACATATATCATATATATGTTAAAATAGTGCACATGTGAGAAAAAACCCTAAGTGAACAAGTGTTAGCAAGTGTAAATTAGTATATCTAATATACAATTATACACTTAATTATTAAATCAACACTTGACTTAATAATCCGGTCATATCTCATATAGCCGGCTAACATCCATTGTATCGACTTATCGAATCAACACATGATTCGATAACCCGGTCATACCATATATAACCGACCAATACAAAAAGTCGTGACAATAGAATACAGTATCACATACACGTATTTATTCTCGGTCTCGCATATATCACGTACGTGCTCCTATTTCATTTTTCCTGAGCCAGTAAAACCTCTGTGTAGGACTCGAAAGACTCGTCAATACGCCGGCAGTAGGTGATGATCACATCACGCACCCACAAGCCGTCAGCGGTACTAGCTGGACGTAACGGCTACCCGGTTATTGAGTGATCAGAAGATCAGCAAGCAAGCCCGCTCCAACTTCTGTAAAAGCCTGCCGGTAACACTTCCCGTACAGTCCGGTCTCCTCGTCTGATATGTCGCATATCAAGTCTAGGGGTGGTAAATGTCAGACCGCAATAACTGATAAGTCGTGCCGATGTGAGGCTCATAACGGGTCAAGAAACTACTGGTAACACTTACCAGCAAATCTCTAAATCAGCCCTGGCCAGGGACTTCCCTGTTACGGCCAATCGAGCACAGCGCAAAATCAACCCCCAATACCGGGAGAGACGAAACCCCTCCTATTGCTCATTGCCTCCATGTGACTCGGGACTGTACCCAAAAACCACCATTTTGTACGCCCTCATGGACAAGGTAAGGTGGAAATCAAAGCACAGTGGGAATCACACAAGACACTATGACGATCTCGGGTCTACAGACTAACCTGCACAAGTGTCACCAGAGAACTGCCATCTGACATGAGGTATAATACCATCTGGGAGTTCTCGGCGAGTCCGTCCAGTGTACCCAGTCTCCACTGAGCACCCGCATACCATCTCTGATGTCAAACACTAATGGATATGGGATCATCCATCGCCCATCTCATGGGTCGAGAAGCGTATACGCTAGTCTACACTAGTATATCGATACCCCGTCTCGATACATCTACGACTAGGGACCTTGAAGGATGTATTTATGGACTACCATGTCCCCACTAGTATGATCCGCATCATAGTCCAGGTAGTCAAGTGTAACACTTTGATTTTCCGTTAGAATGTTTTTCGTGATAATTAGTAATTTTACGTGTTATTATATGTGTGCATAGGATTATTAGTTATATTTAGTCGTGTTAGCAAATTGGAAAATTTTCCTTTGTAGTGTACACTTGCACACTTAGCCATTTTTGTGACTTAGGGTTTTTGGTATAACATGTTAACCATTTTCTTTCATGCATGGTTGTTATTTTCCCTACCCTTTATCAAAAACAAAACCCCATTTTATAATTCAAATCTAATAGAAAATGAAGGCATGGTGTTAGGTAGAAAAAAAATTTGACTTTTGACCCCTTTTCTTTTCCTCTTCTCTCTCTTTCCCTCATTCTGAAATCCTGCAGAAATTCCAGCAGCAAACCCCCATTTTTTCTCCATATTCTCTTCTCTTTTCACTTCTCTTTAGTTCCTCATTCAAACCCTACACAAATCTAACCTTTTTCCTTCACAAAACCTTGGAAAAAGGGGCTTTTTGGGGTGTTTGAAGGCTAATCTGCACACCTGAGAGAGGAGCTGGAACTTTTGGTCTTTCTAAGGTCATTTGAAGGTATAAATCTCACTCCTAGCACCCTATCTCCATAACTTGCATGTTTAGTTTCAAAATATCACCTTTTTGTGCAATTTTAGTGCTATTGAAGGGATTTAGTGTTAATATGTTAAAATTTATGTTGCTGTGGCTTGATTAGCTTGTTAATGAGTTATTAGTGTGGGTTTAGACTTAGGTTTGTTTCAGATTTCAGAAAAATACCCTAAAGTTTGATTTTAGTGCAAAAGTGTGGTTTTTAACTAGAAATAAGGCTCTGTAGGATCTGCTGCTACCCGAGATATTTCAGAGTGAAACTAGAGGTTACTGTAGCATGTATGCGGGGTATAGAATGCACACACAAAACCTGGGAGCCCAATTCCCTACCCAGGCCGCCGAAATAAGCATTCTGGCCGCAATTTGCGGCCAGATGGGGGTGTTTTGGGTTGGGGTTTGGGGTGTTGGTGTCTGCTGCTATGAGGGTTATTTTGGTATATATATTTTTACAATATCTTTTCTGTATCAAAATCTGGAGTAGAATACCCTATTTCCCGTATTTTCAATCTTTCACGACACGCGTGATACGTGTGTGTGGGTTTGGGGTTTCTGCGTATCGCGACGCGTCGAAGTGGCTTCAGGCGCGTAACCACACGTTTTAGCGTATCGCGCACACGCGCGCTTGGTTCACGACACGAGTTACTAATTTGGCTTTAATGTCGTGTTTGTATGATGTCAAACTTATGTATGATATATTGTGTAATTCTAGGTTCGCAAGCGATTACGGCGGACGCCGCGCAGAAGGGGAAACAAGTTGTTGGCTATACCTAGCTAGAGACTACGATGAGTAGATTTAATATCTACGGGGATATCGCCCGCATGGCGTTCTACGTCAGGGCTGATAGGACCTTATAGCTACATTTACATACATTGACTGTTCATAGCTACTATTTAGTGCATACTGCATTCCCTGTTATATGGATATAAACTAGAATTGATAGAACACTGCACCATTACTAACGGTTCATGTTGCACGAGCACTATCCTGCATGTTACACACACACCGTTAGTAATTTCCATGACACTCACACTGCATATGTCACATCGGATCATTATGTTGTAGCTCATCTTTATGTGACTTGACATGATATTCATACTTGATGCATATATCACATCGGATCATTATGTTGTAGCTCATCTTTATGTGACTTGACATGATATTCATACTTGATGCACATATCATATCGGATCATTGACTTGCATATTGGTTTGGATTATATGTGATTTCTGGATTTGGGAACCGTGGCTATTTCAAATATGTAATCATTTAAAAACCCGGTTCCCTTGATATGATATTTCGGTGCGTCCACCATGTGTTTCCTCGGTGCTAGAGTGATATATGTGAACCCGAATCGAGGAGCTGGTTGAGGCCGATTACGGGTATATGGTGGACCCGGTATGGTACCCCGGGGCGAGAACGGTTTCGCTGTGTAGTAGAAGGTGAGCCTGGGAAAGGGACTACTACCTACCGGTGATTGGTTGGACCTGACAGTTATCCGGAGGATACTGATCAGAGTCGATAGATGGATGCGGGATGATCCGTACTGCCGGGGCCGATGGCCTATACCGCAGACGGAGCCCATGGGCTGACCCGGACTGACGGGGCCCGATGGATGAGGATTTGCGTGTCGATGCTGGACACGAGTATTTATGATATTTGGGTGCCGATGTTAGGCACTCATGATTCTCAGAGATTTACAGGATTTTAGGGCCGATGAGGGTGCCGGTGCCTGAGCTATTTGGGGGATCTGGGTGCATTGATGGACACCGATTATATATTCCACGTTGACATTCCGTGTAGATGTTATATTGCCCATGCTCAGCATTTATTATTGTACCTCATCCTGTAGTTATATTACCTGATAGAGCACTTGCATGATTATTGCACATACTGCTTATCACACATTGATATCATCTGTTGGCATAAGATAGAGTAGCGTAGTACGTGCATGCTCGCGATTACCTTTATATGTTATCTCTATTCATGAGTTGGCAACTCACCCCCGTTGTGCCACAGTATTTGCAGGTTGTCCTTCGGAGTAGTCGCGGCAGGCTGCGTTTTGCATCTTTTGACACAGATACCCCTATAGTTGGTGTACTAGCTCTTTTGCTGATAGGTGGGTTTTGTGCGGTATCTGTTTATCTTTCAGTTATGTATATTGTTGTATCTAGTATTCTCCATCTACCATGTATGTATTTGACTTAGAGACAGTGTGAGGACGATGATGTATATTATTTGTATTCTGGTGTCAAGCTCGTTGTGAGCCGACTGTACTTGCAGTTTATTCTATCTGTGATGTTCCCACTTGTGGATCTTGATCTTCGCTATGGCGTCGTATATTGTTATCTTGGTGATTGTTTACTTAGATTTCTTAACATGTTAGTAAGTGCTTTCATTTAAAACTTATAACACTATATACTTTCACTGGTTTGATTTCTGGGTTTTCGGTTCACTTAGTCGCGTTACGCCTGTAGACGTTACGTGGTTAAGTGCGGGTCACGGGCCAAACTTTGGGTCGTGACATCAAGTACACATCCTAAGGGCTTTACCATCATGCAACTATAAGACAGTATAAAGAGACAAGTACACATGTTAAGATAAAGAGCAACCAAATAGCATACTATCATGTCGAGCAAGAAAGTCCTCTCTATATATGTCCAAGCATCCAATATAATATACATCATCTGTACAATACTGGCCTCTAGGGCATACATACAACTAACAGGAATCACCCTCTCCAAAGAGATGTCTCCCAAGACTGATTTGGAAAGGGATCGCGTGTCTACTATACCCTATACTTCGGCGGTAGGCTCTATAATGTATGCGATATTGTATACCAGACAAGATGTAACTTACGCACTGAGCGTTGTAAGCAGGTATCAGTCAAACCCGGGTGAGAAGCACTGAACAGCAGTGAAGAACATTCTCAACTACCTGAGAAGGACTAAGGAGATGTTCTTGGTGTACAGCAGAGAAGACCTCCAGGTCGAGGCTTTCGCCGACTCCAGCTTCAAGAGTGATAAGGATGACTCCAAGTCCATGTTGGGTTATTTCTTTACCCTCAATGGAGGGGCGGTCTATTGGAAGAGCTCCAAGCAGGACACCATTGCTAACTCGGAAGCAGAGTATATCGATGCATGTGACGCCACGAAAGAAGTAGTCTGGATCAGGAAGTTCGTGACAGAACATCGGGTGGTTTCGTCCATTATTGATCTAATACCGCTGTATTGTGACAACAACAGTGCTATAGCTTTAGCGAAGGAACCAAGGTCCCATCAGAAGTCAAGACACATCTTGAGGAGGTACCACCTGATCAGAGAGATCGTTGATCGCCGAGAGATCGAGGTGCGGAGAGTAGACATGAAGAATAACACTGCAGATCCACTCACAAAGGCCATCCCTCGGACACAGTTCAAGAAGCTGATCGAGATAATAGGTCTACGATATGCCAATACATGGCCTTAGTGCAAGTGGGAGATTGCTAGTGAGATATGCCCTAAAGGTTATTATTGTATCATACTGAATTGTATATAACATATTGGAAGCTTGGGATATTCACAGTTATAATAACAGTCTTGTTCGATATAGTAGTATGCTACTTGGTTTGTATCTACCTCAATATGTGCATGTGTTATTTTTAGCATATCGCTTATACATATTGGTAGAGCCCTTAGGATCTTTGCTTGACTACCAGCGTTGTGATGACAGTCACACTAGTGGGGGATGGGTAGTCTATAAGCACATCCTTATACAGGTCCCTAGTCGTAGGATTATCGAGACGGGGTATCGATACTCTAGAGTTGACTAGTGTATACGCTTCTCATCCCAGCAGGGGAGATGGTCTGTCCCATAGCCATTAGTACGTCGTACTAGAGATAGTATGCAGGTGCTCATTAGGTTATGAGTTACACTGGACAGGACTCATCGGGAACTGTTGGTTAGTATTATACCTATCGTCAGGTAGCAGTTCCCAGGTGACATGAGTACAGCTTAGTCCGTTGACTTAACATCGAACTTCTCCTCGAGTGTGTTCCCACTGTACTTTGATTACTACCCTACCATGGCTCAAACGAGTCGTCCAAACAGGTAGTAGTCGGGTGCAGTCCCGAAGCACTTAGAGGCAGTAGCGGTTAAATAGGATTCGTCTCTTCCGGTATTGGGGGGTTGATATCGCGCTGTGTTCGGAAAGCCATTACACAAAGTCCCTGGTCAAGGTGTCACGCCCCGCTTCCCGGCATACGGGCAGAGGGCGCGACGGGTCCGCTACGTATTTACTATGAAGTAAATACGCTAAGTGTATCTAAGCAATATAAAATAAATGCACAAGAGACAAGATATAATAAAACAGCAACTTTATTTATTCACATTCTTTCTGTACAATGCATGGAAAAGTAAATACAGCTGAATAAAAGCGATGCCTAAACAATGGCATAAGAGAAAAGGAAAAGTACTGAAATAAAAAGTGTACAATGAACTAAAGCTCTGGGTCTTCAATGAAATGGTCCAAGTCTTCACTAGTGGGCTCGATCTCTGACGTGTCCAGATCACCTGACGACATTCAAAGAAGAAAGAAAGAGAATGTCGTCAGCGAACAAATCGCTCGGTAAGTCCCAAAGATAAGGGAGAAATAGAATAGACAGAAAGAGAAGGTAGCTTTTAAAGTTGTATTATATGAGTGTTTGGTGTTAACGCTATTGTTTATAGCTTGGTACAGAAGCATGCCAGTGTATACGAGAGGAGTCTCTATATGCCAGAGACTAAAGGCAAGTGTAGTACAAGGAACCGTTTATGCCACGGTACAACAGCAACTGGATTCATGTTAGGTGCATTAAATCTTGCTGTCTCGTGCGACTTCTAATACCTTCCGTACCAATCTACCCCTTAAACCCCGAGATGTCTTGTTGTATAGTTGTATTGTATTGTCTTGTATTGTAAACTGTATAGATTGTATAATTTGGGTGACTTACCGAAACCATGATATCAGTAAATGGATGTAATTGTATAATCATGGATGTAACTGGAGAATCATGTATATGGAAGTATATCCATGCTTCGGTTCGGTCAATACAGATTGAATAGATTGAATATTTGGATTCATAGATTCATGTTGAATTGTAATATTGTAGATTGTATATTGTACTTGAATTATATTCAAATCAGATTATAAATGAGAAGACTCAGTCTGAGTCAGACAATTAGAAAAGTAAATTGAAGTCCTGATGGTTATGATGTTATCGGTAACCGCTGCACATGGACGGCATGATTTGTGTCTTTTTCAAACACGATTACCGTGTTAATAACACCGTTGTTAAGTTATCTACCTTAAATAGGCAAGCACCCACTTCTCCGGCTCCCTGAGGCTCAAGAGATTGGTCCCGCATAAACCTATGTTTACTAGGGTCCTTAGGATAATTTATAGAACTTGAGGGGGTTTATGTAAAAATACTTTTATATGCTTTTCAAAATACACCCCAAGTATTTAATTATCGTTTTTAGAGTTGTAGAAATTGTAGATTTTATATTTGTGATAGTTCTAGTGAAAATAACCTACTTTCATAATATATGGTATTTATTTGTAATATTGTACTTGTATAGAATTCATGGTATTTTAATGTAAAGTGATTCTTGTGATTTTTGAAAAGAGTTGGAATATCTATATTATCATAAAATAGATATTTTAATTATACATATATATATAAATAATATTTAATATATATTATATTTCTAGAAATCTCATTTTCTTAAGATTTTGTATTTTGTAAATCTTTCGAGACCGAATGCCCCTTGCGTGGGTCTGCATCTCGTACTACTAAGCCCAGGGACACGCGATAATCTGCACCATCCCAGTCGGGTTCCCAAAAATGGGTTGTAGCGGCGCTTTGCAAAGATTTGTTTAAAAATACTAAATCTTGAAAAAAAAATGGTTTTATTAGTAAAGGGTATTTATATGTAAAGGTTCGTTTCCCATATTCTATGTTCCCAAAAAGTATTATGCTATGTTTCATATGAGTGTTGTGAGGAGTTAGGTCATTACCTCGAGATCTACTTAAAGGTATAGAAAGTTTGTGATGTTCAAAGGTCGAAAATGAAACTATATGGTATTTTAATGAAAAAGTTCGGTAAAATGGAAATAGCAATTTCTTTTGATATGGAACTTGTTCAATATGATTAGTTAGTATTTAATAGTCAACATGTAATGGTTTAATCAAGATTGTATTAAAGGAAAAGTGAGATTTTAGGAAGAACCGAATCGGAAATCGGATTTGCTCCGATTCCGTCGGGTTTTAGAATTTCGTATTTTAGAAAAGAGTAGAGAAGGGGGAAAGTGGGACTTACGGGTTTAGCTTAAAGAGGAGAGAGAGAGGGAGTGGACGTAGTTTCTGGTGCGCCGTTTCGTCGCCGGGAACTCTTAGGGGTGTCGCCGGAAAATTCGCCTCTTTGCTCACTTCAAATGCACACTAGGGTTCTAGGAAATTTCTTAAGAGTTTGCTCAGAATTTTAGGGTGAGGGGGTAGTGTTTAGGGGTTGTATTTATAGGGTTAGGCTAGGGTTAGGGTAGATGAAAGGTTAAAATGAAAAAATGTGATAAATGTAATAAAATGTATTAAAAGTAAAGTAATTGGGGTTTTAAAAGAGCTCTGAAAATGGTCTGAGGAAATAAACTATGCAGGTGTACAGGGGAGACTAAAAGACACATTTTTTTTGTTGGGGTCGTCGCCGGAATCGGCCGACTCGGCCGTGACTCGGCCGGCGGCCTGAGTCGGCCGGTTCGCCAACCGAGTTGGCCGATTCCGGCCGAGTTAGGCGGCCGGAATCCACCCCGACGGCTGGTCTATCCTCTGGTACAGTTACATTTCAGGGTGTAGTGGGGTTTTTGTGAGATATGAACGTGTAAACTGTTGGTATTCTAAAAATCCAAAATAAAACAATACTAAAAACAATGTGGGGTATGGGATTTGAACTCTGGTGGCTTGGTTCAGCAGTGCAAGGTATTACCAATGAGCTACAAGCTCCTTCTTGTAATTTAAAGAGCTAATTAATTACTTAAAGTAATCACAGCAAAAGTAAATACCCCAGCTATACATTAATTTTTAAGAAAATTTTTGTACACTAAAAATGGAGTTGTTATAGTTTACCCTCCTTACAAAAATTTCGTCCTCGAAATTTACAACTTTTATTTGAGGACTGGTTTACAAAGAGATGAGGATATCTTGCATGCACTTCATCTTCCCTTTCCCAAGTGGACTCTCCTGGAGTGTCTTTTCTCCACATCACTCGGACCAAGTTAACTTCCTTGTTCCGAAGTGTGTTCACTTTCTTGTCCAGGATCTCAACAGGTTGTTGCTCACAAGATAAGTTGGGCTGTATAGTGAGCTCGGAATGATCAAGTACATGGCTGGGGTCACTCACATACCTTCTGAATTGGTATATGTGGAACACATTATGCACTCCTTCCAATGAAGGTGGAAGTGCTAAGCGGTATGCCACTTCACCGACTCGTTCGAGTATGTCGAACGGTCCAATGTATCTCGGACTTAGCTTACCCCGTCTTCCAAATCGGATCACTCCGTGGTTCGGAGATATCTTTAAGAATACGTGATCTCCTGGATGGAACTCCAAGTGACGTCACTTTGCATCAGCCCAGTGCTTCTGTCGATCTTAGGCTATGCGCACTCTTTCCCTGATAGTACGAACTACATCGACAGTCGCTACTATCATCTCAGGTCCAAGAAGTTCCCTATCTCCGATGTCGTCCCAACTTAATGGTGATCGGCACTTCCTTCCATATAATGCTGCAAAAGGTGCCATACCTATGCTTGCTTGGTAGCTGTTGTTGTACGAAAACTCCACAAGATGTAGGTGATCTTCCCACGATCCTTTAAAGTCTAATATACATGCTCTGAGCATATCCTCCAAGATCTGAATAGTTCACTCAAACTGACCATCTGTTTGTAGATGATAAGCTGTGCTGAAGTTCAGACTTGTTCCCAAGCTTGCTTGCAGACTCTGCCAAAATTGTGATCAGAACCTGGTGTCACAATCGGAGACAATGTAGACCGGTACTCCATGAAGTCTCACAATTTCCTGTATGAGTTCACAGGTATCAGAGATAGTACATATTTAAAGAGTTTAAATCTTAAATAGATTATTACCTCCATGTACTTCTTTGCTAATATCTTAGTTGATTGGCCAACTCGAAATGGGATGAAGTGAGCCGACTTTGTGAGTCGATCCACAATAATCCAAACTGCACGTTACCCTTTGTGCTGCGAGGAAGAGCAGTCATAAAATCTATCGTGATGTGTTGCCACTTCCATTCTGAGATTGGTAACGGTTGAAGTAATCCAGCTGTCCTATGATGTTCAGCCTTTACTTGCTGACACACCAAGCATTTTGCGACGCTTCTGGCTACTTCACGCTTCATTCCATGCCACCAGTAATTCTGACGTAGATCTTTGTACATCTTTGTACCTCCAGGGTGTACTGAGTAGGGAGAGATGTGAGCTTCTTTCATTAACTCTTCTCGAACAGGACCTTTTGGTACACATAATCTGCTGCCGTATCTCAAAGATCCGTCTTCATGGATGATGAAGTCTGTTCTGAGTCCATTCTCCACTTGTTCTCTGATCTTTTGCAACTTAGCATCACTTGCTTGAGCTGCTTTGATCTGATTGACAACTGTTGATTGAACTTGTAAATTCATCAAACTTAAAGTGTTACTTGGCATGACTACTTCAATCTCCATCTGATGCAAGTCTTGTTGAAGCTTCCACTGAGCGGTGAGATGCATTGCTAATGGTTGACGACTAAGAGCATCTGGAACCACATTCACCTTCCCTGGGTGATATTGCAGGTTGATGTCAAAGTCCGTCATGAGTTCTAACCATCGTCTATGCCGCATATTCAACTCTTTCTGAGTAAACACATATTTCAGACTCTTGTGATCTGTGTATATGTCCACTCGTTCACCAAGAAGATAATGGCGCCAAATATTGAGAGCAAAGATGACGGCTGCCAATTCTAAATCATGCGTCGGATAATTGCGCTCATGAGTCTTCAGCTGTCTTGAAGCATAAGCCACAACCTTACCGTGCTGATGTAGAACTCATCCTAATCCGTTAACGGATGCATCACAATGCACTTCGAAACCTCCAGATTGGTCTGGTATAACGAGAATAGGCGCTGATGTCAACCTTGACTTGAGTTCTACGAAAGCTTGTTCACATGCTTCTGACCACACAAATTCTTCATTTTTACGTGTGAGCTTGGTCAGGGGTGTTGCTATCTTTGAAAAGCCTTCAATGGACCTTCTGTAATATCCAGCTAAATACAAGAAACTCCGAATGTCCTTCACTGGCTTTGGTGTCGGCCATTCGCTTCCTGCTGAAACTTTCGCTGGATCCACAGAAATTCTTTTTCCTGATACGATATGTCCAAGAAAACCAACTTGCTTTAGCCAGAATTCTCACTTGCTGTACTTGGCATAGAGCTGATGTTGTCGTAGAGTTTCCAGGACACTTCGTAGGTGCTCGGCATGCTCTTTCCGACTCTTGGAATACATCAGGATGTCAGTTTAAGTACTCCGGGAAAACTTGATTCATCAGGTTCATGAATATTGCTGGTGCGTTGGTCACTCCAAATGGCATTACTAGAAATTCGTAATGGCCATACCGAGTTCTGAAAACCGTTTTATGAATATCAGCTTCCTTGACCTTCACCTGATGATAACCTGAACGAAGATCTAGTTTAGAGAAAACACAAGATCCACTTAGCTGATCGAATAAATCGTCGATGCGCGGGAGTGGATACTTGTTCTTTATCGTTACTTCATTCAAGGATGTAACGTTTTGAAAATCGTTTCGGTGAAATTTCGAAAGAAATCGGTAAAATAAGGGGGTTTTCTATAAAAAGTCAAAATACAAATATCATTATTATAAAATTAAATATACATATTCTAGCTATGTAATTGCTAGTATTTGGTGTTTATTGAGTCACTGGTGAAATTTCAAATTTTCTGAAAAATTTTCCGAAATTAATTATTTTAATATTATTTTAAGCCGTCACTAATACATTTAATTAGGAAAAATTACAAATTGGAATGAGTTGAAACAAATTTTGTGCATCATTAAACATTAAATAAAATTTTATGTCGTGGTTTTTGAAATGAAATCGTTTGCCAAAACGGTTTAGAAAATATCGAAGAAAAAGGCTTTTTTCGGTGAAATTAGTGTTAATGGGAATTGGGGTATAGCATTTATCTTTTTCCTAACCCACACACCCACACCTCACCCTCTCCCCATATGGCCGGCCCCACCATGACAGCCTTCCCCCCCCTCTCTCCAATCACTTCTTTTTTTCAAAAGAAAAGTAAAGAAAAGAGTAGAAAATGATAAGAATAGAGTGGACTTTGACTAAATTCAACTTTCCCCACCTCACTCTCTCTCCTCCCACACCCAACCCCCCACCAATTCTGGCCGAAATTATGTCCCTACAGCAGCAGCCCCATCCCCAAATCTCACTCCATTTTTGCATCAAAAAAATCCACAAAAATCACTTCAAATCCATACAAATTCAACTCTAATTCCAAATCCAAGTTTTACCCATTATTCCTTAGCATTTCAAGCATGGATCTTTGTGAAAAGAGAGCATTTTAGGAGGCTAGATCTTAAGTTTGATCTCATGGTTTGGAGGTATAATCCTAACCCAAGTGTTTAGATTTTGATAATCTACTTTAAATTAGTTTAATTAGCTAATTATGTGATTCCAATTTCAAGATTGAAATTGTGTGAATGTGTTTGAATGTAAATTAGGGTTTCTATCATGGGATTATGGTTGTGGTGGGTAGATTAATATGTTATGACATGTACAAATCTAGGCTAGTTGCTATATTACAAATTGCCACTTTTTAATCGTCCAATTTAAGCTATTTTGTTTACTAGGTCTTTATTATTGCATTTGATGAAATTAAAAATCTAGTGAGGGTTGTATTTTAAATTAGGGTTTTTATTACATCATCAAGGTTGAAATGTATAGTTTGACATCTTAAAATATGTAAAACCTAGTTTTGGTGTTAAATTGCAAATTGTTATATGTAAATTGTCCAAATTACTTAATTGTTGCAAACTAGGTTTTTGGGTTTAATGAAATTGAAGAGAGTAAATTATGGAAATGATTTATATGACTTATTTAAGATATTTAATAAGTATATTGGCCGCTACATTCATTTAAACATCATGTTTTGTACAAAAACGGCGAATTGTGCTTGCTAGATTTTTCGGAAAAATGACTTTTTATGTGAAATTGGGGTTTTTGTGAGTTTTAACCTATTTTATATTACAATTAGTGTTCGTGAATGTGCAAATGAGTGTATTTGGGTTTTTCTCGATGGTCTGGCGTTTGTACACCGACGTCGAGGGTTTTTGGGTTGATTTGTGAAAGCAACCATAGGTTTTGACTTATGTGGGATTCGTGTGCCGTTTTGGTCATGAGTCGGATTTTAATGCGATACGATGCGTTGTGATATGTAGGTACCCCCATGTGGACTTCGAGACGACAAGCAAGCGCGTGGTGACGTCGGCACCGGCGAGCGAGGACCAGGTGAGTAGATTTATATCTACGAGGAGAAGTCGGGTGGATGGCGTATAGCACCCCCGCAGTCCGTAGTGTAGCTCATATATATATATATATATATGTTTATATAGGTGTTTTATGATACGAGAATGTTCATTCATGTTATGTTTATGAGTTCATGGAGTACCTTTGGGTTAGTTGTGAAACCTTAGAGTAGTTGTTATACCCACATACGCACACACTGACTTGCATACTTTACTTTCTTGTGCGCAGATTGGGATGTGTATATATGTATATATGCGTGGGTATGGGACTATGCATATGTACATTCATATATGCATGCATGGATAATGAGGATAGTACTTGGGATTTAAGATGAGTCGATGAGATTTGATTGAGGCTGTGAGATCGGTGATATAGCAGGGTTCGTATTTGAGATACGACACGACGTTGTAGCGGGTCCTTGACGCAGTGTTTCACACACGTCCATGCATACTTAGGCGGTATCAGTATTGTACTAGACGTAGATCAGTACCCCGATCATGATATTTGATAAAGAGGATACCATGTGAATAGTATGATGAATTTGATATTGACCCGTACCCAGATTTGGGGATGCCGTACGACGAATTTACGTACGAGCTATATTTTGATGATTGATCCGCACTCTTGACTTGGGATGTCTGGTTATAGATATGGTATCGGATATGATATTATTGAGGCGGGATCACCGACTAATATATATATACAGGTATGTATATGTATCGACTCAGATATTAGGCGGTTTCCTTACCTGCAGCCCAGCTTGTTAACTTAGTCCTTTAGTTTAGTTTAGTTGTTAGATTAGATTCGATTCTTACCTATTTCAAAAACTAACGAATCGTGGGTATTTTAAAAGACAGCCCAAGGGATCCTACGGATATTTCAAAAGACGTATCTTTTTATAAAAACACCGTAGCCCCTATTTTCAAAACCCCATGATTCGTGTTATTTCAAAAGGCACCATTTGTAGGATTTATATTAGGGTAATACAGATTAGTTATCGTTGTGTTTAGTATTTAGCTCCCGCTCATTATTACTGTTCGCTCCGCATCGCATACTTATATTATAATTTCTTATTGCATTGTTGGTATCATACTGTTAGGACACCAGCACCATTACCGATGATGCGTATGTACCACGTACACTTGCTTGCCGGCTCACACACCTCTTCATCGGTAATTACCATGTCACGTACACCTTAGAAAATATTATTGCTTGACATAGCCTGTTAGCTAATAGTTTAGACATGATATTAGTATACTTGCCTTATAGGTTAGTTTAGACATTGTAGTTATTACCAGCTACTTCATGCATACTGTTATTTATTGTTATGCCGCATTCATGGATTCCCATGCATATATTCACTTTTTACGTGCTATTGAGGTTTTGGATTTAGATTTCCATGAGATTTTCTGGATTTGGGGAAAACCGCAAAACATATACAAACTTCTTCTTTCTCTTTTTTAAATAAAAAGCGCGGTTTTTCCCATGATGTATGAGTCGTCCACCATGAGTTTGCTGATGGATTTCGAGACCCGATTCGAGGAGTTTGATGAACCGTTTCGGGTACATGGTGAACCCGGTAAGGTACCCCGGGGCAAGAAGCTCGTGGTGATGACGATGAGCCTGGCAGGGGGAGACTACCTACCGGTGATTTTACCCGACGCGTCGGATATCCGGAGGATACCGTCGTGATCTTGAGATGATTGGTAGGGGCCGGTCTGGACTGACGGCGCCCTAGATATTGAGATTGAGACATTGAGATTTCAAGATATTGAGGTACTGAGATTCGATGATACAGGCCAGTCCAGATAGCCGGAGCCTTAGGTTTTGAGACATTGAGATTTATGTTTTGTGTCGATGCTAGACACTGTTGATGCTGATTTCATTTATGATACCTCATTTTAAAAATACAAAGGAAATCTCACAAATTTATGAAAACAATTTCTTCATTTACATGTATTCTGTTTTCATGCATTCATACCCCATTCATATGATATATTGCTACCTGAGGCACTGACACGGGTACATGAGATCACACTCGGGTTAGATATTACCCTAGCTATTGTTATTGGCTGCATGTTGTTCATATATTTGAGGATATATTATGATCTTTGACCTAGGTTGTGTTATTTATGCGATTTCTGTGCGTAGATGTTTTTCTATTCACGAGTTGGCAACTCACCCCTGTTGTGCCCCAGTTTCTTGCAGGTTTGCCGTACAGGTTTCTTTACGGCTTGCGGGCATAGTTTCCTTCGGGTGATTTGCTAGTAGGTGGGTTTACTTGTATCGTACCCCCCATTATATAACTTGTATATTATTACTCTGTTGTATCTATAAGTTCCATCAACCAAACATGTATTTATTTTTGAGATAGAGACCAGTGATGTTATTCTTTCGACCTTAGAGTCGCGCATTTTTATTTCTGTGGTTTTCTTGTGGTTTTGAGTTTTTGATCCTCGCCGTTGGCGTTGTATATTATATTGCTTTGTTAGTTATATGTATGCCCTAGAGGCCATTACTGTACATAGGATGTATATTGTAGTAGATGCTGGGACATATATAGGGAGGACTTTCTTGCTCGACATGATAGTATGCTATCTGGTTACCCTTTACCTTAACGTGTACACTGATTGTCTCTCTGTTACATGTTGGTAAAGCCCTTAGGATGTGTACTTGACTACCTGGACTATGATGCGGATCATACTAGTGGGGACATGGTAGTCCATAAGTACATCCTTCAAAGTCCCTAGTCGTGGGTGTATCGAGACGGGGTATCGATATACCAGTGTAGACTAGCGTATACCTTCTCGACCCATACAGATGGGCGATGGATGATCCCATATCCATTGGTGTTTGACATCAAAGATGATATACGGGTGCTCAGTGGAGACTGGGAACACTGGACGGACTCGCCGAGAACTCCCAGATGGTATTATACCTTACGTCAGATGGCAGTTCTATGGTGACACTGGTACAGAGTAGTCTGTTGACCCGAGATCGTCATAGAGTCTTGTGTGGTTCCCACTGTGCTTTGATTTCCACCTTACCACGTCCAAGAGGGCATGCAAAACGGTGGCTTTTGGGTACAGTCCCGAATCACATGGAGGCAATGAGCGATAGGAGGGGATTCGTCTCTCCCGGTATAGGGAGTTGATGTTGCGCTGTGTTCGATTGGCTATAACCGGAAATCCCTGGCCAGGGTTGCTGAGATTTACTGGTAAGTGTTACCAGTAGTTTCTCGAATAGTTATAGAGCTCATATCGACACGACTTATCGAGCTATTGGGGTCTGACGTTTACCACCCCTAGGCAAGATATGCGACATATCAGACGATCAGACCGGACTGTACGGTAAGTGTTACTGGTTGGATTCACAGGAGTATGAGTGGGCTTGCTCGTCGATCTTCTGATCGCTCAATACCCGGGTGGCCGTTACGTTTAGCAGACCGCTTGCGGCTTGTGGGTGTTTGATATGATCATCATCTGCTACCGGCGTATTGACGAGTCTTTAGAGTCCTACACAGAGGTTTCCTGGCTCAAGCGAAACGAAATAGGAGCGCATATGAGATATGTGCAGGACCGAGAATGATGCGTGTATGTGATATCGTATTTCATTCTCGCGATGAATGTATCGATTGGTTATATGCGATATAACCTAGTTATCGAATCAAGCATTGATTCGATAAGCCGATACATAGGATACTAGTCGGTTATATGCGATATGACCGGATCGTTAAATCAAGTGTTGATTTAATGATTTAATGTATAATTATATATTTGATATATTACTTTGCATTAACTAGTATTGGTTCACTTTAAATAGATTTTCTCACTTGATGTGCACATTGTATATGTGATATATTTTGTACACTTGATTGTATCATGTTTGATGATACATGAATGTTTAAGTGTATGTTTAGACTAAACCATGGTTATGTAATGGTTAGGGTTTTGAATTTATTTACTTATTCATTTATTTATTCATTTTGGCTAAAGGGAAAATGGTAGCTATTTTTGTTTCTAAGTTGAAGCTTCGTGAAGCTTTGACTATGTGACCATTTTGTCTTCATGCTTAACCCTAACCATTCCATCTAACCATGATTTATTCTCTACACTTGACCATGGTTGCCATATGATATGTATTTTTTTTATTTTCTTTTTAGATCAACTTATCATATTCTATCATCTTCTTCCTCTTCTTCTTCATCAAGAAGAAGAGCTTGCCACCATCAATGGCAACTTGAGAATATGAGTGAGAAATCCAATTCAAAAGTGAACCCATCTCCTATTTCTTCATCCTCTACCTCTTGCCAAGTAGTATTGGGTGTTTCCTTCATAAGTTTTCATGGCTTGGTGAAGTTGGAGCTTGATCTTGTGATGCCTCGACGTAGATCATCTTCGGCATCGTAGTCGATGACCTAGCCCGCCCATTTCTCCGATGAAGCCGACGCTAGAGCCCGGGTTTACATTTGGACAGCGAGGAGACTTCATTACGGAGCTATGGAGGTGGAGGACCGGAGCTACAAAGGTTGTATTTCCATTCTTTTAGTTATATTGTTAACTAGTTGCATCTTTCGCCTAAAATTCTAGTTAACGATCCGTATTAGGGTTTCTCGGCACCCGTAAAATATGAAATTGGCATGGTTGATGCCTTGTGAGACCTCATTAGTGTGCCTAGGAACCCTACAGTGGTATCAGAGACTAGCTAGAGCCTTAGGCGATGCGTAGACGGAATTAGAAGTCCGATCGAATCAAAACCCAAACCCAAATTTGCTCTCTGGACAATTTTGAAAAACTGGGTTTTTTCCAGATTAAAAATATGCAGAAAAACCAGCAGGAGATTATAAGAATTACTGAGAAGCCCGTACCCCTGAATCCACCAAAGTGCGGCGGAACCGCGGCATTAGCATGGCTAATGCGGCGGTTACGCGGCCATGTGGTCTCTTCTTGCGTTACATTTTGCATAGTAATTCTTAGTTTACAGTGCTGGTTTTCCTGGGAATTTTTAATAATTTTTCAAGAGTTGAATTTTCTGGGTTGTATTGGGGTCTCGGTGTTTCGACCGGATTGTCTAATTTTGTCAGTGTGTGTTTTTCCGGGTAATTTTAGAATATGTTAAAAAGTTCGACCGGATATAAATACCCACTTTTTCTCCTTCCGGAAAATTTCCAAGTGTTGGATCTTTCCGTGGTTCAATAAAGTTCTAAGTAGTGCAAGTAACGCGATGGTCCCTCTAGAAGACAACAAACCTTAACTCGATTATGTGACCGTCTTGAACTGCCCTTTGAACCTTCGGGTTTGGGGCAGTACGGCGTGCCACATATGAGGCGTTGGCTTGACCCTTCTACGGCTGGACCGTTGGTATTGAGGCACGAAGTGAATGCCTTTGAACTTATTACATGAGTTGAGCTGTTTCGGGAAAATTTGGGTGTTCGATTGTTCGATCGGAAAGTTTAACATTTTCTATCTTATTCGGAATGTGATACAATAATTGGAATTCACAAGAAGTTATGAGATAACTGAATGAATGTTATAAACATAGCAGTTTAGTCTCACTTGATCGGTTTCCATGGAATTTTGATGTGATCAAAAGTCCGTCGCAATCACGTAGCGTACGCGGATACTCGCCGGGTAAACTTAATAGACAGCCTCACTCCATAGCCCCGACCGAGTGACTTTAGGAGAACCCTGTCGCCGAAAGCATCCGTTCGGGTGCTCGCGGCAGCGGTGTTCCGCCTTGGTGCACTTCGTCAGCGGCGTCGGGGGTGCGGCCGCCTACTAAAGTTTGCGACGAGCATTCGATCAGGATGTCGGGAATCTTGTTGAATTGCCCGACTTGATATTGAAAAGAGTTTTCGATAATGAGACTAAAATGCGGGGTTTATAATTGTTAGGCATGCGATGTCTAAGGAATTCATTTGATTAGGCATGCGATGTCTATGGAGGTTGCGGATTCCAACTGTTGTAGTTTTACACTTTCTTTTCTGTGACCGTAAGTGTAATATGTGATATCGCCGGTTTCGTTGCTATATGTCAACGACAATTGGGATATGCATGTTTACTTACGTTGATGACATGTGATGTTATGTGTTGCTGGATATGTTATATTGGATCGTCGTATTTGAATAGCCGGGGGGTTTTTATGTGAGATGTGTGTTTTCCATTTTCATTCATGTAAAAACTTGTATGTAATATTCTTTTATTGGGGCACTTTCAGGTTGCGGAAGATGTCACCCTTTGTATATTATTTACTTTTCCGCACTAGGATAGACCCAAGGCTGGGAGCACAAGTAACCGGGTTCTGGAGTCCAGTGGGAGACCAACTCGAGGAGTCGAGTCCGGGTCTCCTAACTCTAGAATTGGTAGGGTTGCTTGCTGCTCTCGTAGGGTTCTAGGGGTGTGGGTTTGGCTATTCATCACGACCGTAGAATCCGTGTTTTATACTGGCTCGTATTGAAAAATCGGACGTCCTAGTATATCCAATATTTCATATGATTCTTCTGCTGCGATATCTGTGATGTGATCATGTGATATGCTCTGTGATGGATATTTTATATAGTATATATGATATATTATATAGGCGTTACTTATGTTTTACACCCGCGCTAGCCCTGCCCCGCTCTGCCGTTAGTTACCTAACCTAACAGTGCACGAGGGGACATCGAGGCGAATACGGATGGCATAAGTGTACGTCGTATTTATCTGTAATGTTTAGGTACTTAAATGATGGGACTTCAATAATATGATTAATGAAATAAAAGAAACCTAAGATGTTGTACAATCGAATTTCAAAATAAAACAGGTAGCTACAGTTCTTGCTTTGCACAGCGGTATATATGATATATCCTGCACCTTATTCGATAAGGAAAGGACCGAGATCCCTTCACCGGGAGTGACTCCTTTAGCAATAACTGGCAGATGCTACACACTCGGTTTGTCTTTTGATTGCTTTTAAGAGTTTTTGCTTTGCACAGTGATATATATGATATATCCCGCACCTCATTCGACGAGGAAAGGACCGACGATCCCTTCACCGGGAGTGATTCCTTTAGCAAAACTAGAAAAGCCTCAAAAGCACTCCATTTTAAAATCATTTGATTCTACAACGATATCAAGTTCATTACGCAATAGGTTTTCAGAAAAACCTGACGTAGCCCTCCGTCATTTTAGATAAGTACTAGTTCGTATTCGTGCTGCGGTAGTTTGGCCTCCGTCAAGGCGTAGTGTACGGTAGCTAACTAGTGCTTATCTGCTAGCATATGATGCGATTGGATTAGGGTATTCGTACGGCGTATTTTGGCCTCCGTCAAGGGTCGTGCGGGTGGGTTTAATTCAATCAGGAAATGACGGGTTGAACTTGACTAGCGGACTATGGGTAGTTTGGCCTCCGTCAAGGTCATAGCACGCTAGGGGCAAAATTATCGGGAATTTCAAGTGTTAAAATTTGCAATGAGATTGCATACCTTCTATGAGATAGTTGGATCCCGATACCCGCTGCGAGTAAGAGTTACTCCTGGGAGAGTTTTACACATTACAATTAGCCGATCAAGTAGGTGTCTAGAAAGGTGTTAACGAGGTTACACCTCTGGGAAAACGAGGTTTACATTAATTAGGTTCGTGCGAAAGCACGGGAGACCTCCCTCAAAGTACCGACACTGGCCTGGCTGAAAGATTGGCGAACTTGTAGTGTGTAATTAATCCCGGCTAGTCTTTCCTTTTAGGGTTTGAAGGAAGATTTGATAAAAACAGTGGGAGCTATCCTGATTAGATAAAATAATAACCAATCTATTCTTGCTAGAGCGCACGCTGAGTGTTTTCTTCTCTCTCTCTCCTGGTAGCGACCATGTCACACCTTAATCAAGATAATAATACGGATTATTGACCGAACCCGCTTGTTATACTGAGCTGGGGAACGTTGGTCCCGCTCCAACTTATAATTATTATAAGACAGAGCAGGAAATTGGGGATTACCAGAATTCCCGTGCCGCCCAAACGAAGAGAGTGCATGCTGATGCATCATCTTCGGGTGTGTTCATTACAAAGAACTGTTTCTCAGTATCCTCCGCATCCTGGGTATATGATACCGGATCAAGATCCCAGATATGTAATTTGTTACATAGAGCTACAGAAAGGTAGAGAACTGAGAACGGGTGATAAGTTTCATGAGACAGAAAACGAGGCAAGTGTTGGAGCCAAGTCTGTTGGTCACTGTCACCCTGTATTACCAATACATTGATTCTGAACAAATACTATTAGATACCGAACCTGATATACAAAATCATATCAGTCTCTTTATTAGTAAAGAAAAGATATAATTTTGTATTGTTGGATAATGTTTTGAACATTTCCTATATCAAAAGTTGATCGGTTCAGGCACGTTATCTAAAAGCATTAATGTTCTAAATCAAACTACAGTTCTTTAGTATACGGAACACACACAAGAGGAGGAGTTCAGAAATGAACGAATCCTTCTTGAGGCATTGTAGACTAGGTCATATCAATGTGACCCGACTAGCTGAAGTTACATGTAGATGCATATTTAAATCAGTTTGAATTTACATCTTATGAAACTTGCGAGTCATGTCACAGAGATAAGATGACCATAGCTCTGTTTACTGGAAACAGAGAAAGAGTTAGTGAACTCTTGGGATGATACATGTTGATGTATAAAGGTCCCATGTCTACACATGCCAAGACCGGTTCTTTGTACTTCATTACATTCTCTGATGATCTCTCAAGATTCAGACATATGTTCATGTTGAAACACAAGTCCGAACCTTTTGAGATATTCACAGAATATAAGTTAGAAGTAGAGAACCAAATACGGGTAAAAGTATTATGTCCTATGATGAGATCAAGGAGGAGAATACTTGAGCACGAAATTCTTGGACTTTTCTAAAGGAGAAAAAGATTCTCTCTCAGCATTACTCCTCCGAATACACCATAGCACGATAGTATATCGGGGTGGAGCAATCACACCCTATATGATAAGGTGTGCTCCATGATGAGTACTACTGAGTTACCTATTTCCTTTTTGGGAGTTATGCACTTGAGAAGCTGCATACCTATTGAATAGGGTACAAATCAAATCAGTTGCCTACCACTTCATATTTGATATGATAAGGGAAGAGCCCATCTCTTAAGTTAGTTAAGATTTGGGGTTGTCCAGCCTATGTCTGAAAAGCAAAATCCGGACAAGCTCGAGGCAAGATCTGTTATGTAGAACTGGAAAGGTTCCAGCTATACAAAACTGCAGCTGATGATTTGACAGAACCAAAGGATTCAATAGTTACCAACGAACCTCAGCCTCTCCGCCGATCTAGTAAGGTTCCTCACCCGCCTGAGAGATACTTCAGTTTCTCTATGACAGTGGGAGCGAGGATTGCATCATAAGATGATGACCCAACTAGTTTCGAGCTGGCCATCAGGAGTGGGACTCTGTAAGAATGGCTGGATGCTTAGCGATCTGAGATGGAATCCATGTACACCGACAAAGTATGGACTTTGGTTTCTATATCTGAAGGGTTAAATCCCCATCAGGAGCAAGTATATCTTGAGAAGATTACTTGGTGTAGATGGAAAAGTTGAGACTTTCAAAGCTAGACTTGTTAAAGGTTTTCGTCATCAACCAGGCGTGGATAATGATGAAACCTTTTCAAGTAGCTATGCTTAAGTGCATCCGGATCCTACTTGCCACGGCTACGTACCATGACTACGATATCTGACGGTTGGATGCCATGACTGCTTTTCTAAATGATGTTTTAGAAGAGAACGTCTATAAGTACACAGCCAGAGGGCTTCGTAGACAGTGGGAGCAGCGGAAACGTGTGCAAGATGCTTTATAGGATAAAGCAGACATCGCGGAGTTGGAACATCTGTTTTGATGTGTTAGTCAAACAGTTTGACATCATCAAAATGGTAGATGAACCTTGTATATACAAAAAGGTAGTAGGGAGTATGGTGATGATCCTCGTAGAGTACATGGATGACATACTCTTGATAGGGAAGGAGTTTCCTATGCTACGCTCGGTCAATCTCCGCTCATCAAAATGATTCTCCATATAGGATCAAAGTGATACCTTCTAAATCCTGGGTTTTGGATCTATGAGATAGATCTAATTGGATGTTAGGACTCTCACTAGTTGTAGTAAGATGGTATCAATCGATCCTGGGAAGAATCACTGGAAGTGTTCCAGGGTGATAAAGACGACTGAGTTTCAGTCACAGGCATTGTCTTTACCCTCAGTAAAGGGGCGGTATGTTGGAAGAGTTCCAAACTAGATACCGTGGCATACTAGACGATTAAGGATGGATACATCGCTACTTAAGATGCTACCAAAGAGGCAGTCTGGGTGTATATTGGTTCATGAGATGAACTTTGTTCCTCCCATTGTGTGACAATGGAGTTGTGGCTTGTGCCAAGGAACGCCGGTACTATCAGTGATCCAGACATATTCTAAGGCAGTGTCACCTGATCATGGAGATAGTTGATCTCCAGGGTGATCGAGGTTAGGAGAGTAGACTCAGAGGATAAACATGGCGGATCCACTCACAAAGGCCTTTTCCCAGAGAGAGACTTTTATGGGATGGTTGAGTATGAGATACTACAACCACTGCTATCAGATGGCCCTAGTGCAAGTGGGAGATTGTTAGTTATATGTATGCCCTAGAGGCCATTACTGTACATAGGATGTATATTGTAGTGGATGCTGGGACATATATAGGGAGGACTTTCTTGCTCGACATGATAGTATGCTATCTGGTTACCCTTTACCTTAACGTGTACACTGATTGTCTCTCTGTTACATGTTGGTAAAGCCCTTAGGATGTGTACTTGACTACCTGGACTATGATGCGGATCATACTAGTGGGGACATGGTAGTCCATAAGTACATCCTTCAAAGTCCCTAGTCGTGGGTGTATCGAGACGGGGCATCGATATACCAGTGTAGACTAGCGTATACCTTCTCGACCCATACAGATGGGCGATGGATGATCCCATATCCATTGGTGTTTGACATCAAAGATGATATACGGGTGCTCAGTGGAGACTGGGTACACTGGACGGACTCGCCGAGAACTCCCAGATGGTATTATACCTTACGTCAGATGGCAGTTCTATGGTGACACTGGTACAGAGTAGTCTGTTGACCCGAGATTGTCATAGAGTCTTGTGTGGTTCCTACTGTTCTTTGATTTCCACCTTACCACATCCAAGAGGGCGTGCAAAACGGTGGCTTTTGGGTACAGTCCCGAATCACATGGAGGCAATGAGCGATAGGAGGGGATTCGTCTCTCCCGGTATAGGGAGTTGATGTTGCGCTGTGTTCGATTGGCTATAACCGGAAATCCCTGGCCAGGGTTGCTGAGATTTACTGGTAAGTGTTACCAGTAGTTTCTCGAATAGTTATAGACCTCATATCGACACGACTTATCGAGCTATTGGTGTCTGACGTTTACCACCCCTAGGCAAGATATGCGACATATCAGACGATCAGACCGGACTGTACGGTAAGTGTTACTGGTTGGATTCACAGGAGTATGAGCGGGCTTGCTCGTCGATCTTCTGATCGCTCAATACCCGGGTGGCCGTTACGTTTAGCAGACCGTTTGCGGCTTGTGGGTGTTTGATATGATCATCATCTGCTACCGGCGTATTGACGAGTCTTTAGAGTCCTACACAGAGGTTTCCTGGCTCAAGCGAAACGAAATAGGAGCGCATATGAGATATGTGCAGGACCGAGAATGATGCGTGTATGTGATATCGTATTTCATTCTCGCGATGAATGTATCGATTGGTTATATGCGATATAACCTAGTTATCGAATCAAGCATTGATTCGATAAGCCGATACATAGGATACTAGTCGGTTATATGCGATATGACCAGATCGTTAAATCAAGTGTTGATTTAATGATTTAATGTATAATTATATATTTGATATATTACTTTGCATTAACTAGTATTGGTTCACTTTAAATGGATTTTCTCACTTGATGTGCACATTGTATATGTGATATATTTTGTACACTTGATTGTATCATGTTTGATGATACATGAATGTTTAAGTGTATGTTTAGACTAAACCATGGTTATGTAATGGTTAGGGTTTTGAATTTATTTACTTATTCATTTATTTATTCATTTTGGCTAAAGGGAAAATGGTGGCTATTTTTGTTTCTAAGTTGAAGCTTTGTGAAGCTTTGACTATGTGACCATTTTGTCTTCATGCTTAACCCTAACCATTCCATCTAACCATGATTTATTCTCTACACTTGACCATGGTTGCCATATGATAAGTATTGTTTTTATTTTCTTTTTAGATCAACTTATCATATTCTATCATCTTCTTCCTCTTCTTCTTCATCAAGAAGAAGAGCTTGCCACCATCAATGGCAACTTGAGAATATGAGTGAGAAATCCAATTCAAAAGTGAACCCACCTCTTATTTCTTCATCCTCTACCTCTTGCCAAGTAGTATATGGTGTTTCCTTCGCAAGTTTTCATGGCTTGGTGAAGTTGGAGCTTGATCTTATGATGCCTCGACGTAGATCATCTTCGGCATCGTAGTCGATGACCTAGCCCGTCCATTTCTCTGATGAAGCCGACGCTAGAGGCCGGGTTTCCATTTGGACAGCGAGGAGACTTCATTGCGGAGCTATGGAGGTGGAGGACCGGATCTACAAAGGTTGTATTTCCGTTCTTTTATTTATATTGTTAACTAGTTGCATCTTTCGCCTAAAATTCTAGTTAACGATCCGTATTAGGGTTTCTCGGCACCCGTAAAATTTGAAATTGGCATGGTTGATGCCTTGTGAGACCTCATTACTGTGCCTAGAAACCCTACATGCTTGTATGGTTATGACCGTCGATTGACGAAGAGCTAGCTCCTGCTTAGGGATGCCTTTTATTGATTTCGTACACTATTCATGTTGTATCCCGTTTGGGAGCCAGTATTTACAAAGGAGACTCTGCCGAAATTTTCGGGAAATATTGATGTTTTTTTTTAAAACCGCATAATTCGGCTTATGCTATTAAAACTACTTGTTTAAATTGGTTTTCCTTCACTCTACTACTTTTCTTGGTTTGCATTTCTGGGTTTTCGGCTTACTTAGATTGCGTATGCCTCGAGACGTTCGTAGTTTAAGTGCCGGTCATATTCCGTACTTTCGGGACGTGACAAAGTTGGTATCAGAGCGTTAGGTATTACCTTCGGAGCGTAGGATGACCCTTGGTTGATGGAATAGGTGACTAAAGTAGAGTGACGTACCGTGGGTATGTTCCGCGGCATACTTACGATGCGCTACTCCACTTAAGAAGCCTTAGGATGTACATTTCTTTGTTCAGTATTATATCCATTCCTGATCTAGCCTCATCGGTACCAGTTATGGTTTTGCTGCCACGATTACGGGCAGGGAGAGCTACGGCTAGAGTTGCGGTCAGCACGAGCTCGTTACGAACGAGGACTGACCAGGGCATGATTCCGGCGACACACGATTGCAGAGATGTGTCTTTCATTGTGTTTTCGCGCCACGAGCGTTGGGTGGATTGCTGTATGAGATTACTCGGACGTGCCTATTTGCACTAGAGGATTGAGCCACTGATAGAGGCCAGCCAGATTTTGATGACCGTTGATATATTGCCTATTCATGATGATTGAGGCACGGTTCAGCGTGCAGACGAGTGAGCCTGTTATTGCTGCGAACGACGAGATATCGCCCTAGATGTTGGAGCTATTGCTATACTAGTTGTACGAAGAGATGATAGAAGGTCGCTAGTCACCCGGGGATGAATGACTAGGACATGTGGTTCGTTCGCTACCCCGATGCGAGGTCATCAGATAGATTGATTCCAGCTAGAGACGACTTCACGCGGAGACGTTGAGAGTCGACAGAGACGATCGAATGTCAGAAACCTATTATTCCAAGTTTAAAGTAGTCGGAAAGACATGCAGACAATTCTATGGTCCCTCTAGAAGAATGAAACCCTAACTCGACATAATGACCGTGTGAAAGCCTTTGAACCTTCGAGTTTGCGGCAGTTCCACGGCGCCATTAGTGAGGCTTGGGTTTGCCCTTCTACGGCTGGACCACCGATGCTGTGGTATGTACTCGATACTATTAAACTGTGCCCAAGATGTTGAGCCCTTGGGGGATTATGAGGTTTTGACAATCGATTGGATGGTTCGACTTAATTCGGATGCTAGGAGGTGAGATGCATTTCTTGGGAGACTCCCGATACGAGGATAGCCGTTGGAGCTCAGTCCATGCAGCCACGACGAGACGAGTCCGAAGCGGTCGACATTAGAGGAAAATGGAGTAAGAGGTTCGTACAAGATCTGGATATGATGACGTTCCCCTCCGTCGACATCAGAGATGCGATGCGCATGCCGAGGCAGAGTACTGGATATACCTTCCAGAACGAGTCGCGATGGGTATGCAGCCGTTCCAGAGCAAGATGCAGATATAGGAAAGGACGATGACTTCCGGACAGTTGGCCGAGACGAGACATGGAAGAGACCGTGAGCAGGATTCCTTCCAGGACACTGCTGCAATGATACTTGCACCCAGGATCAGATGTGTCACGTACATTCAGAGAGCCAGAGGCCGACGCCAGTAATATGCTGTTTTACGAGTGGTCGCGATGATTGACCGGGAGATGACAAGAGACGTGCCAGAACGGGATCATCCCCGTTAGCACACCTGACAGGGCCGATGAGCCGATGGACCGAGAGATTGGTAATTCACAGTGAAGACCTTGACCCAGGAGTGGTCATTGTTACCCACACCAGCAGGCCAGAGTTCATGATCATCGACGAGATGTCCCACTAGTGACCGCGACAGTTGGCCCGAGATTCTTAGAGGATGTGCTTGAGCGGGGCTATTCCGCCATACTTGATTTTGCGTATTTTGGGCGATCTATTCGCATGATTGATTTTGATGATTGAGTTTCATGATATTTGTTTTCATGGACCATGGTTGCACTTACTGAGTATTTACGATTTTTGCACAGTTGTTGCACTTGAGATAGTTTTCGTGCCTTAGTTTCTCATGTTTGTGATTATATGGATTTCATACAGTTGAGTTGATTTTGTGCGTATGTATGCACACGATTTGGTTTTTGCACTCGGTATAGTTCATATATGTTTGCAGTGCAGTGTTATGTAAGTTGTGCATTTAGATGCACTGGACTTCGATTTCGATTTTGATGTTCGATATTTGTTTTGTGCACCTTGTGCACCTGATTGGATTTTGCGCATGTTCGTCGCTTGATATTGGATTTCATGATTTCGTGCATATTGAATGCACCTGGTTTTGATTTTCGTGCATGATTGAGCGCATGTTTTGAGAAACGATTTCGGTACACACCAGATGCACTAAATCGAGATTCTTCGTGCATGTCAGATGCACCTGATTTTACTGTCAGGCACCCACGTTGCCCATGACAGATGTTTCGTGCACACCCGATGCACTTAGATGTTGTTTCTGTGCGCATGTATGGCACATATATGGATTTTGATTTCCGTGTGCACCAGACGCACGTAGTACTCTTACGCGTATTTTGGGATTGATTTTTCCTACAGAGCAGTACATTTTTATGATATTTACTATGTGTTTTCGTACTGGGCAGGACTAGTTAAAGGACAGTACCTGAATATATTTGGCATTCATTTCCTTCAGATATTTACATATATAGATTTGATATTTACGTGTATAGTTTCGAGTTATATCATATTGGTTTTGTATTGGATTTGACATTTGTGTCTTTACCATGACTCCGATGATTGCGGGATGCTTGACGGAGTTTTGATTTGAGTTATATGATCATTGCTCATGCGCATGCATTGCGCTATGATGCGTTTTATGTACTTATGGTTTCGGAACCCCGGCGATTTGATGGTTTTGGCTGAAATATTTTAGTATTTGGGGGGAGTTTTAATTTAAATTCGGGGACCGAATTTCTTTAAGGAGGGAAGATTGTAACGTTTTGAAAATCGTTTCCGTGAAATTTCGAAAGAAATCGGTAAAATAAGAGGAGTTTCGGTAAAAAGTAAAAATACAAATATCATTATTATAAAATTAAATATACATATTCTAGCTATGTAATTGCTAGTATTTGGTGTTTATTGAGTCACTGGTGAAATTTCAAATTTTCTGAAAATTTTTCCGAAATTAATTATTTTAATATTATTTTAAGCCGTCACTAATACATTTAATTAGGAAAAATTACAAATTGGAATGAGTTGAAACAAATTTTGTGCATCATTAAACATTAAATAAAATTTTATGTTGTGGTTTTTGAAATGAAATCGTTTGCCAAAACGGTTTAGAAAATATCGAAGAAAAATGCTTTTTTCGGTGAAATTAATGTTAATGGGAATTGGGGTATAGCATTTATCTTTTTCCTAACCCACACACCCACACCTCACCCTCTCCCGATATAGCCGGCCCCACCATGACAGCCCTCCCCCTCTCCCTCTCTCCAATCACTTCTTTTTTTCAAAAGAAAAGTAAAGAAAAGAGTAGAAAATGATAAGAATAGAGTGGACTTTGACTAAATTCAACTTTCCCCACCTCACTCTCTCTCCTCCCTCACCCAACCCCCCACCAATTCTGGCCGAAATTATGTCCCTACAGCAGCAGCCCCATCCCCAAATCTCACTCCATTTTTGCATCAAAAAAATCCACAAAAATCACTTCAAATCCATACAAATTCAACTCTAATTCCAAATCCAAGTTTTACCTATTATTCCTTAGCATTTCAAGCATGGATCTTTGTGAAAAGAGAGCATTTTGGGAGGCTAGATCTTAAGTTTGATCTCATGGTTTGGAGGTATAATCCTAACCCAAGTGTTTAGATTGTGATAAGCTACTTTAAATTAGTTTATTTAGCTAATTATGCGATTCCAATTTCAAGATTGAAATTGTGTGAATGTGTTTGAATGTAAATTAGGGTTTCTATCATGGGATTATGGTTGTGGTGGGTAGATTAATATGTTATGACATGTACAAATCTAGGCTAGTTGCTATATTACAAATTGCCACTTTTTAATCGTCCAATTTACGCTATTTTGCTTACTAGGTCTTTATTATTGCATTTGATGAAATTAAAAATCTAGTGAGGGTTGTATTTTAAATTAGGGTTTTTATTACATCATCAAGGTTGAAATGTATAGTTTGACATCTTAAAATATGTAAAACCTAGTTTTGGTGTTAAATTGCAAATTGTTATATGTAAATTGTCCAAATTACTTAATTGTTGCAAACTAGGTTTTTGGGTTTAATGAAATTGATGAGAGTAAATTATGGAAATGATTTATATGACTTATTTAAGATATTTAATAAGTATATTGGCCGCTACATTCATTTAAACATCATGTTTTGTACAAAAACGGCGAATTGTCCTTGCTAGATTTTTCGGAAAAATGACTTTTTAAGTGAAATTGGGTTTTTTGTGAGTTTTAACCTATTTTATATTAAAATTAGTGTTCGTGAATATGCAAATGAGTGTATTTGGGTTTTTCTCGATGGTCTGGCGTTTGTACACCGACGTCGAGGGTTTTGGGGTTGATTTGTGAAAGCAACCATAGGTTTTGACTTATGTGGGATTCGTGTGCCGTTTTGGTCATGAGTCGGATTTTAATGCGATACGATGCGTTGTGATATGTAGGTACCCCCATGTATACTTCGAGACGACAAGCAAGCGCGTGGCGACGTCGGCACCGGCGAGCGAGGACCAGGTGAGTAGATTTATATCTACGGGGAGAAGTCGGGTGGATGGCGTATAACACCCCCGCAGTCCGTAGTGTAGCTTATATATATATGTTTATATAGGTGTTTTATGATACGAGAATGTTCATTCATGTTATGTTTATGAGTTCATGGAGTACCTTTGGGTTAGTTGCGAAACCCTAGAGTAGTTGTTATACCCACATACGCACACACAGACTTGCATACTTTACTTTCTTGTGCGCAGATTGGGATGTGTATATATGTATATACGCGGTATGGGACTATGCATATGTACATTCATATACGCATGCATGGATAATGAGGATAGTACTTGGGATTTAAGATAAGTCGATGAGATTTGATTGAGGCTGTGAGATCGGTGATATAGCAGGGTTCGTATTTGAGATACGACACGACGTTGTAGCGGGTCCTTGACGTAGTGTTTCACACACGTCCATGCATACTTAGGCGGTATCAGTATTGTACTAGACGTAGATCAGTACCCCGATCATGATATTTGATAAAGAGGATACCAGGTGAATAGTATGATGAATGTGATATTGACCCGTACCCAGATTTGGGGATGCCGTACGACGGATTTACGTAGGAGCTATATTTTGATGATTGATCCGCACTCTTGACTTGGGATGTCTGGTTATAGATATGGTATCGGATATGATATTATTGAGGCGGGATCACCGACTAATATATATATACAGGTATGTATATGTATCGACTCAGATGTTAGGCGGTTTCCTTACCTGCAGCCCGGCTTGTTAACTTAGTCCTTTAGTTTAGTTTAGTTGTTAGATTAGATTCAATTCTTACCTATTTCAAAAACTAACGAATCGTGGGTATTTTAAAAGACAGCCCAAGGGATCCTATGGATATTTCAAAAGACGTATCTTTTCATAAAAACACCGTAACCCCTATTTTCAAAACCTCATGATTCGTGTTATTTCAAAAGGCACCATTTGTAGGATTTATATTAGGGTAATGCAGATTAGTTATCGTTGTGTTTAGTATTTAGCTCCCGCTCATTATTACTGTTCGCTCCGCATCGCATACTTATATTATAATTTCTTATTGCATTGTTGGTATCATACTGTTAGGACACCAGCACCATTACCGATGATGCGTATGTACCACGTACACTTGCTTGCCGGCTCACACACCTCTTCATCGGTAATTGCCATGTCACGTACACCTTAGAAAATATTATTGCTTGACATAGCCTGTTAGCTAATAGTTTAGACATGATATTAGTGCACTTGCCTTATAGGTTAGTTTAGACATTGTAGTTATTACCTGCTACTTCATGCATACTGTTATTTATTGTTATGTCGCATTCATGGATTCCCATGCATATATTCACTTTTACGTGCTATTGAGATTTTGGATTCGGATTTCCATGAGATTTTCTAGATTTGGGGAAAACCACAAAACATATACAAACTTCTTCTTTCTCTTTTTTAAATAAAAAGCGCGGTTTTACCCATGATGTATGAGTCGTCCACCATGAGTTTGCTGATGGATTTCAAGACCCGATTCGAGGAGTTGGATGAACCGTTTCGGGTACATGGTGGAACCGGTAAGGTACCCCGGGGCAAGAAGCTCATGGTGATGACGATGAGCCTGGCAGGGGGAGACTACCTACCGGTGATTTTACCCGACGCGTCGGATATCCGGAGGATACCGTCGTGGTCTTGAGATGGATGGTAGGGGCCGGTCTGGACTGACGGCGCCCTAGATATTGAGATTGAGACATTGAGATTTCGAGATATTGAGGTACTGAGATTTGATGATACAGGCCAGTCCGGATAGCCGGAGCCTTAGGTTTTGAGACATTGAGATTTATGTTTTGTGTCGATGCTAGACACTGTTGATGCTGATTTCATTTATGATACCTCATTTTAAAAATACAAAGAAAATCTCACTAATTTATGAAAACAGTTTCTTCATTTACATGTATTCTGTTTTCATGCATTCATACCTCATTCATATGATATATTGCTACCTGAGGCACTGACACGGGCACATGAGATCACACTCGGGTTAGATATTACCCTAGCTATTGTTATTGGCTGCATGTTATTCATATATTTGAGGATATATTATTATCTTTGACCTAGGTTGCGTTATTTATGCGATTTCTGTGCGTAGATGTTTTTCTATTCACGAGTTGGCAACTCACCCCCGTTGTGCCCCAGTTTCTTGCAGGTTTGCCGTACAGGTTTCTTTACGGCTTGCGGGCATAGTTTCATTTGGTTGATTTGCTAGTAGGTGGGTTTACTTGTATCGTACCCCCCATTATATAACTTGTATATTATTACTCTGTTGTATCTAGAAGTTCCATCAACCAAACATGTATTTATTTTTGAGATAGAGACCAGTGATGTTATTCTTTCGACCTTAGAGTCGCGCATTTTTATTTCTGTGGTTTTCTTGTGGTTTTGAGTTTTTGATCCTCGCCGTTGGCGTTGTATATTATATTGCTTGTGTGGTTGTGACCGTCGATTGACGAAGAGTTAGCTCCCGCTTGGAGATGCCTTTTATTGATTTCGTATACTATTCATGTTGTATCCCGTTTGGGAGCCAGTATTTACAAAGGAGACTCTGCCGAAATTTTCGGGAAATATTGATGTTTTTTTTTAAAACCGCATAATTTGGCTTATGCTATTAAAACTACTTGTTTAAATTGGTTTTCCTTCACTCTACTACTTTTTTTGGTTTGCATTTCTGGGTTTTCGGCTTACTTAGATTGCGTATGCCTCGAGACGTTCGTAGTTTAAGTGCCGGTCATATTCCGTACTTTCGGGACGTGACAAAGGATCTGTAATCAATGCACATTCTGTATGAACCTTCCTTCTTCTTCACAAGTAATACAGGTGATCCCCAACTTGAAGTGCTAGGTCGAATCCATCCTTTCGCCAATAATTTGTCCAACTGAATTCTGACTTCCTTCAAACCTTCCGGACTTAATCGATAAGGTGCTTTGATCACCGGTTGTGCTCCTGGTACTAAATCAATGCTGAATTCAAGAGCTCGATCAGGAGGCAAACCTGATATATCGTCAGGAAACACATCATCAAACTCTCGAACCACTTCTATCCTTGATTCTTCCTCCGCTTGAGTTGCTGCAATCACTGCCTTCCTTGGCTTCGCTTTGTATGTACTTGGCTCCAGTGTACGGTCTCCGCTTTTAAAATAGAAGACTGGATGGTCTAAAATCTCGAATACTACCCTCCTTTGACGACGGTCGATGGTAGCATAAAAAGTTCCGAGCCAATCCATACCTAGAACCACATCGAAGTTCGGAATGTCCAGCACTTTGAAGTCAGCGTAGAATTCTCTGCTGCAGACGACTACTGGACATAAGCTGTATCCCATTGTTGCCTTTAGAACGCCATTTCTTGAACTAACATTCCAGCTGGATACAAGCGGTGTGACTGGAATCGAATAGGTTCGGACGAACCGTTGCGACATAAAGCAGTGAGATGCTCCAGTATCGAACAGTGCTAGTGCAGGTAGTGAGGCTACTAAGATTGTACCTAATGTATGTGGGACATGCTTTAGGTATAGGAAAATGTATGTAAATAAGTAGCAAGACTGAAAGAAAGGTTTGAGAAGAAAAGTTTACCAGTGATAACTTATCCAGTGGCCTCAGATTCTTCCACTGTCATCATGAAAGCCTGGCGCCGTGGTACATTCCTCCTGGCCTGAGCATTCCTCGAAACGTTCCTTTGAGCTTGTTGGAACTGACGAGGAGGAGGTGCAGCTTGTGGTCCTCTAGGTGGTGGAGCAGGTAGTGCAAGTCTTGGAGCAGGTGCTTGGATAGCTGGGCACTGTGGGTAAGTGTTTGCTGGCCTGGGTGCAGCAATTGGATTTTGTCTATAAGGATAAGACCCAATATCGTGAGCAGCTGAGCCGCAGATTAACCAAAGGTTATTCACAAGTCGACATTCTTTCGCCAGATGTCCATTTCTCTTGTAGTAGTTACAAAAGGCTGGGCCGGGCCTGTTGTTTTGTACTCCTAGTCGCCTTGGCACTAAAGGTAGCCTGGACGAGGCTCCTCCTGTCATCTGGTTGACAGGGTGCTTAACTCCTGCAGACTGGGGTCTGCCCCTTGCCTTTATCACAGCCTCATAACGGCGGGAAGGTTTCAGAGCCGATTCATGGGTCGGAAAATCTCCTGTGGCTAGTGCAGCCTGGATCTCCGAATCCAAACCCTGTTGAAATCGACGGGCTCTGATCTCGTCCGTCGGTATCAAGTGTGCCGCAAATCTGTTTAAGTATTGTGTTAGCTGTGTAATATGTGATATTTAAAAATTCAATTATTGAGACATATCTTACCGACTGATCATGGTGAACTCAGCGTCATACTCATCTACCGACTTGGTCCACATCGAACCTTGTTGCAGATGGATGAACTGCTGTTCCATGTCGAACCTGGCAGTCTCAGGGAAGTACTTCGCGTCGAACATATCGCGGAAAGTCTTCCATTCAATGGGCTGTTCAAGACGGCTTTCTTCCGCCTTCCACCAGTTCCGTGCATTTTCCGTGAGCTGTACTTTCGCAATACGAACCCAAGCTATTTCTGGCACTTGTGCCGCTGCCAGATCATCTTCTATACTCTGAGCCCATTCCTCAGCTTCCAGTGGGCTCCCCTTTCCTGAGAACTTTTTGGGATGTAAAGCTCTGAATTGCTTCACCCCAGGTGCTTCAGCCTCGGGACGGTTCAAGAGCTGCTGCTGTCCCTCTAGGAGGCTGTGGATTGCCTCAAGCAGAACCGTTTGCTCGTTGGGTGGATCAGGAACGGCAGGTGTGATTGGTAGTGGAGGTGGAGTGTTGTTGAAGTTGGTGCAGGTGTTGATTGGAGAATTCATAACCTTGAAGAAAAATTTGGGTTAGGACAGATTCAAAGTATATGAAATGATAAGATTCAAGGAACATGAATTGTAAAGAATGTTTTAGTTGCTGGTTCTTGTGTTATATTTCTTAGGTTGTTCATGCAGAACAGAATTCCATGGCAGTGTTCCATACAACTCGGACCTGCATGGGTCACCAACAAAACCTGTCATGCCCCGCTTCCCGGCATACGGGCAGAGGGCGCGACGGGTCCGCTACGTATTTACTATGAAGTAAATACGCTAAGCGTATCTAAGCAATATAAAATAAATGCACAAGAGACAAGATATAATAAAACAGCAACTTAAATTATTCACATTCTTTCTGTACAATGCATGGAAAAGTAAATACAACCGAATGAAAGCGATGCCTAAACAATGGCATAACAGAAAAGGAAAAGTACTGAAATAAAAAGTGTGCAATGAACTAAAGCTCTAGGTCTTTAATGAAATGGTCCAAGTCTTCAGTAATGGGCTCGATCTCTGATGTGTCCAGATCACCTGACGACATTCAAAGAAGAAAGAAAGAGAATGTCGTCAGCGAACAAATCGCTCGATAAGTCCTAAAGATAAGGGAAAATAGAATAGACAGAAAGAGAAGGTAGCTTTTAAAGTTGTATTATATGAGTGTTTGGTGTTAACGTTGTTGTTTGTAGCTTGGTACAGAAGGATGCCCGTGTATACGAGAGGAGTCTCTATATGCCAGATACTAGAGGCAAGTGTAGTACAAGGAACCGTTTATACCACGGTACAACAGCAACTGGATTCAGGTTAGGTGTATTAAATCTTACTGTCTCATGCCATTTCTAACACCTTCCATACTAATCTACCCCTTAAACCCCGAGATGTCTTGTTATATAGTTATATTGTATTGTCTTGTGTTGTAAACTGTATAGATTGTATAATTTGGGTGACTTACCGAAACCATGATATCAGTAAATGGATGTAACTGTAGAATCATGGATGTAACTGGAGAATTATGTATATGGAAGTATATCCATGGTTCGGTTCAGTCAATACAGATTGAATAGATTGAACATTTGGATTCATAGATTCATGTTGAATTGTAATATTGTAGATTGTAGATTGTAGATTGTACTTGAATCATATTCAAGTCAGATTATAAATGAGAAGACTCAGTCTGAGTCAGACAATTAGAAAAGTAAATTGAAGTCCTGATGGTTTTGATGTTATCGGTAACCGCTGCACATGGGCGGTAGGATTTGTGTCTTTTTCAAAGAAGATTACCGTGTTGATAACACCGTTGTTAAGTTATCTACCTTAAATAGGCAAGCACCCACTTCTCCGTCTCCCTGAGGCTCAAGAGATTGGTCCCGCTTAAACCTATGTTTACTAGGGTCTTTAGGGTAATTTATAGAACTTGAAGGGGTTTTATGTAAAAATACCGTTATATACGTTTCAAAATACACCCCAAGTATTTAATTATCGTCTTTAGAGTTGTAATAATTGTAGATTTTATATTTGTGATATTTCTAGTGAAAATAACCTATTTTCATAATATATGGTATTTATTTGTAATATTGTACTTGTATAGAATTCATGGTATTTTAATGTAAAGTGATTCTTGTGATTTTTGAAAAGAGTTGGAATATATATATTATCATAAAATAGATATTTTAATTATACATATATATATATATATATATAATATTTAATATATATTATATTTCTAGAAATCTCATTTTCTTAAGATTTTGTATTTTGTAAATCTTTCGAGACCGAATGCCCCTTGCGGGGGTCTGCATCTCGCACTACTAAGCCTAGGGACGTGCGATAATCTGCACCATCCCAGTCGGGTTCCCTAAAATGGGTTGTAGCGGCGCTTTGCAAAGATTTCTTTAAAAATACTAAATCTTGTAAAAAATGGTTTTATTAGTAAAGGGTATTTATATGTAAAGGTTCGTTTCCCGTATTCTATATTCCCAAAAAGTATTGTGATGTGTTTCATATGAGTGTTGTGAGGAGGTAGGTCATTACCTCGTGATCTACTTAAAGGTGTAGCTAAAGGTGTAGCAAGTTTGTGATGTTCAAACGTCGAAAATGAAACTATATGGTATTTTAATGAAAAAGTACGGTAAAATGGAAATAGCAATTTCTTTTGATATGGAACTTGTTCAATATGATTATTTAGTGTTTAATAGTTAACATGTAATGGTTTAATCAAGATTGTATTAAAGGAAAAGAGAGATTTTAGGAAGAACCGAATCGGAAATCGGATTTGCTCCGATTCCGTCGGGTTTTAGAATTTCGTATTTTAGAAAAGAGTAGAGAAGCGGGAAAGTGGGACTTACGGGTTTAGCTTAAAGAGGAGAGGGAGAGGGAGTGGACGTAGTTTCCGGTGTGTCGTTTCGTCGCCGAGAACTCTTAGGGTTGTCGCCGGAAAATTCGCCTCTTTGCTCACTTCAAATGCACACTAGGGTTCTAGGAAATTTCTTGAGAGTTTGCTCAGAATTTTAGGGTGAGGGGGTAGTGTTTAGGGGTTGTATTTATAAGATTAGGCTAGGGTTAGGGTAGATGAAAGGTTAAAATGAAAAAAATGTGATAAATGTATTAAAAGTGGAGTAATTGGGGTTTTAAATGAGCTCTGGAAATGGTCTGAGGAAATAAATTATGCAGGTGTACAGGGGAGACCAAAAGACACATTTTTTTTTGTTGGGGTCATCGCCGGAATCGGCCGACTCGGCCGTGACTCGGCCGGCGGCCTGAGTCGGTCGGTTCGCCGACCGAGTTGGCCGATTCCGGCCGAGTTAGGCGGCCAGAATCCTCCCCCAACGGCTGGTCTATCCTCTGGTACAGTTACATTTCAGGGTGTAGTGGGGTTTTTGTGAGATATGCACGTGTAAACTGTTGGTATTCTAAAAATCCAAAATAAAACAATACTAAAAATAATGTGGGGTATGGGATTTGAACTATGGTGGCTTGGTTCAGCAGTGCAAGGTATTACCAATGAGCTACAAGCTCCTTCTTGTAATTTAAAGAGCTAATTAATTACTTAAAGTAATCACAGCAAAAGTAAATACCCCAGCTAACATTAATTTTTAAGCAAATTTTTGTACACTAAAAATGGAGTTGTTACACAAGGCAAGCGAGATTTACTGGTGGGTACTCCAGTAGTTTCTCAGGGTGTTTTGGACACTGTCCCAGCACGACATTGTTAGGTTACGGCAGCGCCCCAGCCATCAATCCGTGGCCAAATGCGGAACAAAAACTTTTAAAACCCGGCGCTAACGGAACCCTAATCTACGGATCGTACCATTAACCCTATAATAGTTCTTAGAAAGGAGTTTAGAGAGGTTATACCGATCGATCCGTGTCCTTCGGTCTTCAACCTCTGTCCCAAGCTCCTCGCGGCTTCCCCGATAAAGTTTGATCTCCGGTCTCCCTCTGCCGAAGAAGATCCACATCGAGGGTTCGTAATACGAGCTCCCGCCTCAAAACTGAAGCAACTCGGGCATCCAGTTTGCTAGCCTAGATACCCAAGATGAAGTAGAGATAGTGTGTGAATACTTTGTCTCAAAACACCCATGGATTCTCACCTCATAAAAGGGATGGGTGGAGGTTGAAGAAGATGCCCATGAGAGGAAAGTGTGAGCTCAAGGAAAACCAAGTGAAGAAAATGGAGTGAAGTGTTGTGTGATCTTTTGTTGTGAGAGAGAGTAACTAAAGAAAAGCAAAGCTTTAAAAGGATTTTCCCCCTTCACTAAAAATATCTCACAATACTTTCTCCAAAATATCTTAGCCAAAACAAAACCAACACTTGACCCAATACCATGAGTCACCAAGTGCACACATCATGAATCAATGCTCAAGGCCAAGACTTGCACTCACACTTTCCACCACAATAAACATTTAAACTAAATGTTTAATCCAAAAAAGAAATGGCATCAACTAAAGAAAACTTGTAACGGAATTACAAGAAAACCCATCATTCCTATATACATACCCGCATCCGTATTCCGACTGAATACGAATACAACGAGACAAAAGTAATCCAACAATATAATACTAGGATCCGGCTTAAACCAAAGCCCCTAGTATTATCCGTCCAATCATGATCCGTGCACAAGTGCACGTATATGATCGAACCCTGCCATAAAACCATACGGCCTCTACAACATTTCGCCCGAACCAGGGAAACCCTCTGTGTGGGAATCTAAAGACTCGTCAATACGCTGGCAGTGGGTTTAACCACAAGCACGTCGGTGGCGCTAGCTGTACGTAACGGCTGCCCAGGTATTGAGCGAAAGGGAGGCCAACAAGCAAACTCATCCTGAAACCCTACTGAGCCTGACAGTGACAATATCCGTACAGTCCGGTCCGTTCATCTATGATATCGCATATCGGGTCTAGGGGGTGGATAAAGTCAGACCCCTAATAACGTGACATTTAGTGTCGGTATGAAGCCCATCACCATCTGAGAAACTACTGATCCGAATCAGTAATTCTCGACTACCTTGGCTAAGGATTTCTGGTGATGGCCACCCGTGCACACCGCGATATCAACCCCCAATACCGGGAGAGACGAATCCCCTGACGATCCGCTCACTGCCTCCATGTGGCTCGGGACTGTACCCAACTAAAACCTATTTGCACGACTCCTTTGAGTCGCGGTAGGGTAGTAATCAAAGCACGGTTGGAACTCACACGAGACAAATGACGATCTCAGGTCGATAGACTAACCTGTACACATATCACCAGGGAACTGCTTTCTGAAAATAGGTATAATACCAACTAGCATGTTTCCGGGGAGTCCGTCCGGTGTACTCATAACCCAATGAGCACCTGTATACATCTTAGGTGAACCAACTGACACCAATGGCTTGTGAGACCAGCCACCGCCCCTCGTCGGGGTCTCGATCCGTATACACTAGTCTACTCATGGAGTATCGATACCCAGTCTCGAAACTCCCACGACTAGGGACACTTTAAGGATGTGCTTATAGACCACCCAACTCTCACGTATGTGATCTCCATCATAATGCTGGTAGTCAAGCAAGAATCCTATGGACTCTATCAACATGTAATGGTGATCTGTAGTGTCACCTGAAGCATGTACACGATGATAAAGACAAACCAGATAGCACACTATCATCTCGAGTAAGACTGTCCTACCGGTATAGGTCCTCCCTCAATCATTGCAATCACGTGCCAGCGATCCAATAATTGACTTGAGGGCACTATAGACAACAATCTCCCACTTGCATTTAAGGCTAATTATTGCGGTGTCGTATACTCACAGCCCGTGTGATACTAAAACCCAAGTTCTCTACTAATCAGTTTCACAAATCTCGTTTGCGAAACTATTGCGTTGGAGAAATAGCCTCAGTGAGTGGATCCGCTCCAATGCTTCTTTTTATATCTCTCTTTATCTCAAGTTCGCGGAGAAAGCCATCTCCCAAAATGAGCAATGCCTGTCTTAGAATATGTTTGGATATCTGATGGGACCCAGTTCACAAATGAACTCCAAATCCAGCAAACTTCTTAGACTGTATCGTCAACTGAATTCAATCAGTATCTTGCGCCATGCCTCCCTCAGTATTCGCTTGGACCACCTGTCCAAACTACTGCCCCTCTAAAGAGGAAAAATTATAACTCCGACAGTCACTCTGTCATCCAGGTCACCTTGGAAGCCTGGAATGATAACTATCTCCCGAAGGAGGCTGCCATTATTATATCCTTAGAACATTCACTTATGTTCTAAAACTGCTTCCGAATGTTTCTTCAGGATTGGATTAATAAACTTATTACATCTAGTGCAAAAACAATATCTGGTGTGGTACTTGACATCTTATGATTGACTCAATTGCCTAAGCAAGTGATATGTCAATCATGCACATCCCTCTCCTTTTTAGTCTGTAAGACACCTTTAGAGAGGGTGACTCCATCACATGCAGGTTTACCACCATGCCAGTAGTCGTCCATTCTAAATCACCTTTAGAATACTGTCTAAGTATCCAGATTAGGAAACTTCCCAAATCTAGATTTAAAATCATAGATTTATTAACCAGAATGCCTGATATTATATCCATATCCTATGTGGAGAAAGCACTGTGTGACAACCACAGTATAACCGATTGTAGTATAGGAATTTCACTTCCTACAAAGTTTATGTCATCCAAATACCAGGACATCACACCATACTACCATCTTAACAGATCCATCCCCTATTTTGATGAAGTCAAAATCTATGACTATCACATCAAAAATATATGATCTATTTCCGCTATATCTGCTTTAGTCTATAAATAGACGCAAGCTACTTGTCCACCATGCTTCCGCTACTCCCACTGACTACAACAACCCTCTGGCAAAGTCATATACACGTGCACTTCTAAAGCTAGTTAAGAACGACGCTATACTATTCTCCTGCCGGGTCTCATAGTCTGGAACAACAGTAGTGTCAAGTCTGGGTAAATAAGAACCTCCCTATCACCGTCTTTGAAAATACCGAAGTACCTCTCGGGCGCCTGAGGTTACCCACCATATCTGCGGAGTGTCTAATGGAATCTTAAACCCGATTGAATCTTTAGGTTCTATTAAATTTTCAGTAATCGTTTGCGGTTCTGGAATCACTTCCAGTTCTACCATACTCCTACTAATGTTTTCTAAAAAAGTTCATTTTACTAAAACTGTGGCGAGTCAAGAACGATATCACTATTGATCTTCCAGATGGTACAAAGTTAACCGTCGTCATAGCCCGGGATAACCCACAAACTGCCATTACTGAAACGTGCCTTGAGTTTTCCAGAGTCTGGTTTTAAGCATAAGCCAGATAACTCCATATACCTTAACATTGTTAAGATATGAACCATTCTATATTCAATATAGAAACAGAGGCACTGATTTAATTGGAACTAGATTCAAAATCATGCAGCTGTCTCCGGTGCATGTCAACTAAATGGAAGGAGGCCGATCGGCATTACTCAACTTAGGAGTGCATTCATATATGAGTAACCTGAAAGAGAAGCAAGTTCTCAAAACCATTACTATCAACTGAATACCAAACACAAGTATCTACATCATCGATCATCTTGAAGAATCCTGATACTTGCAACACATGGTTCTCTACTTTATTCTTATACCTATAACTTCTCAAAACTTGGACTTTGTATTTCTTCGAAATACTTGTCTAAAACTGAAGAAGTCACAAGTAAACAGAATATAGTATGAGTACCAAACCCTCTGTCCTAATGGACACTGGACAACATACAATACTTTGTATAACTCCCCTGAGTTGAATAACTCAAACCCTGTGCGTCGTAGATTGAAAACGGTACTTATGGTTAAGAAGAATTACACCGTCATTCAATACTCCTTACCCAACCATCAACTGATATAGGTAAATGTCATGGACATAATTTCAAAAGGTTATATCTCACTTTATAAAATAAACGTATAGATATATCAGTTTGAAATTGGTGCATAACAACGGATATTCAAAACCAAATATTTGTCGTCCGGCAAAAACCCAGGCGATTTCCTCAAATATCACCAATTACAATGAATTCCGATATAATGAGGATATGATCACCTAATTCCCAATAACTTACTCTCACTCATCATCTGTAAAACCATACAAATGTGAGAATCATATCTGGTAAATACATACCCTAGAGTAAGGATCTAATTGGGAAATAAGTTTTCAATTAACAATGCACAGTGAAACTGAAACATGAAAATGTTTCGAAGGGGTATCCGGGTATTCCTAGTAATGCCTCTTCCTTTATCCAGATTTATGACTATAACCTTATATTTCCTTGACATCTCTCCAAATCCCTTTATTTGTCTTTGCTCGTTACCTTCTGTACACCATCCTTAGGTTAAATGGTTTTCTTCCTTCCCTACCGTTCGGCACCAGCCTATGGTTTGGAAGAAGACTGTCCAATAAGCGTAATAGGTGTAGTCTCCTAATCCTAGGAGCCCTCGCAACCTGAGAGAAGGTAAAGATAAAAGACAACTGAATAATTCTTATTCTATTTCTTTGAACTAGAATCCATCCTCGAACTGGAAAAAGTTCCTTCGAGTTCGTATGTAACTATACGATGGATTATCCAATAACTGTGGATCTTCGTAGTGATACGGCGTGTTCTGGAGAAATTCAAAGGTGAAGTAGGAGTGGCGATGATATACGCGGTTTGGTCGTGAATGATAGCAGTCGCATTCTAGTTTGCCCTCTTTCTAATCCCTTTATTTTGTCTTTACTTATTACCTTCTGTACACCACACTTAGGCTAATCGGTTTTCTTCATTCCCTACCTTTCAGCACCTGCCTATGGTTTGGAAGAAGACTATCCAATAAGCGCAATAGGTATACCCTCTCCTAATCCTAGGAGCCCTCACAACCTGAGAGAAGGTAAAAGGAAAAGTCAACTGAATAGTCCTATTCAATTTCTCCGGAACCGGAAACCATCCTCGAATCTGAAACAAGTTTCTTCGAGTTCGTATGTAATTATACGATGGTCAAATCCAAAAAATGTGGATCTTCGTAGTGATACGGAATGTTCCGGAGAAAAGCAAAGGGTAAAAGAAAGAGTGGCAATGATGTATGCAACTCTAACAATCCAAAGGCCGGTGTTTTAAGAAGGTTCGGTTAACTTGGTTAATGAGTTCTAGTCTAGGGTCGGGACATGGTCGCTGCCAAAGAGAGAAAGAAAAGAAACACTCAGCGTGCACTCTAACCTAGATCAGAATGGTTAATCACTTTATCTAATCAGGATGTCTCCCACTGTATCCTCAAATTCTCCTCCAAACACAAAAGAAGAATAGTCGGGATCATCTAAAATCACCCGAGGAGTAAACCAACTCATCAGTGGCAATCGGGATCCAACTATCATCACATGATAACCTGATGGAATCCACTCAAGTTATCACACTCCAGAAGGTATGCGCATGCCTGGAAAGTTTCCTGTATGTTTGAAACTCCCGATGTGATCTTTACCCCATGCTCTTATGACCTTGATAAAGGCCAACAAATCATAAGTCACATGTCAAGTTCTACCCGTCATTATCCAGGTTAATTTGAACCCACCCGTACTCGCCCTTGACGAAGGCCAACAAGGCTGTATGACTGTCCCAAAGCAACGCATCTATCTATGCAACAGAAAGGTAACAAGAAGCTACCATACACTATGCCTTGACGAAGGCCAACAAACATAGCATGAATACAAAGTGCTACCCGTCTGAAATGACGGAGGGCTACGAATGGTTTTTGGCAAAAAACCTTTAAGGTAATGAACTTGATATCGTTGAAGGAACCGTATAGCTTTTTACAAATATATAGTGGTGAAAACCTTTGCTAAAGAGGTCACTCCCGGTGAAGGGATCTCGGCTCTTTCCTCGTGGAATGAGGTGCAAAGCATTCCCACTGAATACCATGATGCAAAGCAAAAAATAATCGACTATAGTGAAGTTATTACCCTGACGTAAACTTCTGCCCAAGAGGTCACTCCCGGTGAGGGGATTGTTGGGATTCTTTAGCACCATGCCTAGGGTTAGCTAGAATCACTCATGCCACAATAAAAATTTGGGGGGTGCTAAGCAATCTAACCATGAATCTTAACTAGAATTTTATGGTAACAACATACTAATATCACATACAAGTTAAAGTCTAACACTAAGTGGGGAAAATACAACCTTTGTAGACTTTCCTTAGTGACTCCTTGGATCTTTGAGAGTTTGAAACGGATCACTAGAGACCTTCCTAGTCCACGATGATCCACCTGAAGTCCCTTTGCACAAAACTCCTTGCTTCACTTGATCAAGAATGAGGATGAAGCAAACACTTTACACTAATGGGCTAGAGTAGTGTAGAATGGTGATGTGGTTTCTTTTCTCACTTCAAAACCCTTTCTTTTTTACTAACTCACTCAAAAGAAATCTCAAGAGAAGAAGAAGAAGATGGTTTTGCTTGAGCTCAAGAGTTATGATAAAGATAAAATGAATAATGCAAATAGAAAATATAAATATTTTCACACTCTCATCTAACCATGGGTTAATAAATATCTAGATATTTATTTTGGAGTTAAAAGCCAAAAGGAAAATTAATCCATGGTTAATAGTTAGGTTAAGTGTAGATAAATATCAACCATGAATCAATTTTCTTTTTCTTTAACTCAAAAATAAATATATATACATAATTACTTCGATGTGAGTCTTGCATTGCTATCTAATATGTATCAACAACCATGATATCATGTATGCATGTATGTGTCCATACACATCATCATGTGCATACATGCATGCATACATTAATATAGAAAAAAGGGTTTAATAAAGAAGTGAGCTAAATGTCACGTTCCGAAAATACGGAACAAGACCGGCACTTAAACTACGAACGTCTCGAGGAGTACGTAATCTAAGTAAACCGAAACCCCAGAAATCCAAACCAAGAAAAGTAGTAGAGTGAAGGAAAACCAATTTAAAACAAGTAGTTTCAATAGCATAAGCCGAATTATGCGGGTTTCTAAAAACATCAAAAATTTCCTGAAAATTTCGGCAGAGTCTCCTTTGTAAATACTGGCCCCCAAACGGGATACAACATGAATAGTATACGAAATCAAAAAAAGACATCCCCAAGCGGGAGCTAGCTCTTCTTCAATCGACGGTCACAACCACACAAGAAATATAATATACAACGCCAACGGCGAGGATCAAAATTCAAAAGGAAACTCAAAACCACAAGAAAACCACAGAAATATAACGCGCGACTCTAAGGTCGAAGGAATAACATCACTGGTCTCTATCTCAAAATAAATGCATGTTTGGTTGATGGAACTTCTAGATACAACAGAATAATGATATACAAGATATATAATGGGGGTACGATACAAGTAAACCCACCTACTAGCAAATCACCCGAAGGAAACTATGCCCGCAAAGCCGTAATGAAACCTGTACGGCAAACCTGTAAGAAACTGGGGCACAACGGGGGTGAGTTGCCAACTCGTGAATAGAAAAACATCTACGAAAAGAAATAGCATAAATAACGCAATCCTAGGTCAATGATCATAATATATAATCCTCAAATAAAACCAGCAGTCTATAACAATGACTAGGATAAATATCCAATCCAAGTGTAATTCCATGTACCCGTGACAGTACCTCAGGTAGCAATGTATCATATGGATGATGTATGAATGCATGGAACAGAATGCATGTACTGAAGAAAACTGCTTTCATAAATCAGTGAGATTTCTGTATTTTAAACGTGAGGTACCATAAATGAAATCAGCATAAAACAGTGCCCAGCATCGACACAAAACAAGTGTCCAAATATCTCGATATCTCTGTATCACAATCTCTGTACCTCAATATCTCAAAATCACAATATCTCAATCACAATATCTAGGGCGCCGTCAATCCAGACCGGCCCCTACCATCCATCTCAAGACCACGACAGTATCCTCCGGATATCCGACGCATCGGGTAATATCACCGGTCGGTAGTGCTTCCCTGCCAGGCTCAACGTCAACAACACGATCCTCTTGCCCCGGGGTACCGCACCGGACCCACCATGTACCCGAAACGGTTCCTCCACTCCTCGAATCGGGTCTCGAAATCCATCAGCAAACTCATGGTGGACTACTCATACATCATGGGAAAACCGTACTTTTTATTTTAAAAGAGAGAAAAGGTTTATTTATGTTTTTGCGGTTTTCCTCCAAATCCAGAAAATCTCATGGAAACCCGAATCCAAAACCTCAATAACACGTAAAATAGTGAATATATGCATGAGAATCCATGAATGCGGCATAACAATGAATAACAGTATGCATGAAGTAGCAGGTAATAACTACAATGTCTAAACTAACATATAAGGCAAGTACACTAATATCATGTCTAAACTATTAGCTAACAGGCTATGTCAAGCAATAATATTTTCTAAGGTGTACGTGACATGGCAATTACCGATGAAGATGTGTGTGAGCCGGCAAGTAAGTGTACGTGATACATACGCATCATCGGTAATGGTGCTGGTGTCCTAACAGCATGATATCCATAATGGAGTATGAAACATAATATAAGCATGCGATGCGAAGCGAACCACAATAATGAGCGGAAGCTGAATACTAGACGCAACTATAACTAATCTGCATTAATCTAATATAAGTCCTACAAATGGTGCCTTTTGAAATAACACGAATCATGGGGTTTTGAAAATAGGGGCTACGGTGTTTTTATGAAAAGATACGTCTTTTGGAATATCCGTAGGATCCCTTGGGCTGTCTTTTAAAATACCCACGATTCGTTAGTTTTTGAAATAGGTAAGAATCGAATCTAATCTAACAACTAAACTAAACTAAAGGGCTAAGCTAACAAGCTGGACTACAGGTAAGAAAACCGCCTAACATCTGAGTCGATACATATACATACCTGTATATATATTAGTCGGTGATCCCGCCTCAATAATATCATATCCGATACCATATCTATAAGCAGGCATCCCAAGTCAAGAGTGTGGATCAATCATCAAAATATAGCTCGTACGTAAATCCGTCGTACGGCATCCCCAAATCTGGGTACGGGTTAAATATCACATTCATATACTATTCACCTGGTATCCTCTTTATCAAATATCATGATCGGGGTACTGATCTACGTCTAGTACAATACTGATACCGCCTAAGTATGCATGCACGTGTGTGAAACACTACGTCAAGGACCCGCTACAACGTCATGTCGTATCTCAAATACGAACCCTGCTATATCACCGATCTCACGTCCTCAAATCAAATCCCATCGACTCATCATAAATCCCAAGTACTATCATCATTATCCATGCATGCGTATATGAATGTACATATGCATAGTCCTATACCCACGCATATATACATGTCTACACATCCCAATCTGCGCACAAGAAAGTAAAGTATGCTAGTCTGTGTGTGCGTATGTGGGTATAACAACTACTCTAGGGTTTCGCAACTAACCCAAAGATAATCCATGAACACATAATCATAACATGAATAAACATTCTCGTATCATAAAACACCTATATAAACATATATATATGAGCTACACTACGGACTGCGGGGGTGCTATACGCCATCCACCCGACTTCTCCCCGTAGATATAAATCTACTCACCTGGTCCTCGCTCACCGGTGCCGACGTCGCCACGCGCTTGCTTGTCGTCTCGAAGTCCACATGGGGTACCTACATATCATAACGCACCGTATCGCATTAAAATTCGACTCAGGACCAAAACGACACACGAATCCCACATAGGTCAAAACCTATGGTTGCTTTCACAAATCAACCCAAAAACCCTCGACGTCGGCGTACAAACGCCAAACAATCGAGAAAACTCCCAACACACTCATTTGTACAATTACAAGCACTAATTATAATATAAAATAGCTTAAAATTCACAAAAACCCCAATTTCACTTAAAAAGTCATTTTTCCGAAAATATAGCAAGCACAAATTACCGTTTTTGTACAAAACATGATGTTTTAATAATTCTAGTGACCAAGATGATAACTTAATATCTTAATTATGCCATAGAAACCATTACGTAAATTTTAAACCCACAATTTAATTCGATTTCAAAAACCTAGTTTGCAATATTAACCAATTTTAACAATTTTATAGCAAAAATGCACAAACTACAATCTAGCTTGGATTTTCATGAACTAAAGTATTAAACTACACTTTAAAATGTTAATGATATCATGAATACCCTAATTAGATTTTTCTCTCAATTAATTAATAATTTTCCCAAAACCTAGTTAACAAAATTAGCATAATTAGCAAAATGATAAACTAACAATTAGCAACTAGACTAGGTTTTTACATGACTAGAAATATTAATCTACACTTACAAACTTGATTTATATAAGAACCAAAAACCTTAGTTCAAACCCTTTTCTTGAAATATAATGTTAAAATTAAACCCATACTTAAATACTTAAATAGCTTAGATTATAACGATGCTAACAAGGTAACAAATTGAGTAAGATTATACCTCACAAATCTTATAGATCTCATAGAAAACTTAGCCCCTAACAACCCATCTTGCTCCAAGATCCAAGCTTGATTTGGCCAAGGAAAAATGGTTAAAGTTTAAACTAGGGATTAATGAGACTTGAATTGATTTTTAATGCAATTTTTGAGATTTTTTGAAGTGGCAAAGAGGTGAGGAAATGGGGAGGGCAGCAGCAAAATTTCGGCCAGATGAGGGAGGAAGAGGGGTGTGTGTGTGTGTGGGAGAGAAAAACATAAGTCAAAGAACACCATACATCACATGCACAAACCCATGCTTCATTAATTATTGTTTTCTTTTCATATCATTGACCTTTGGAAGAGGCAAAGAAATGGGCAGCCCCCCCCTCTTTTGGTCGGCCAGAAATGTGAGGAGAGAGAGAGTGTGGGTGAGGGGTGAGTTTGGGTGAGAAAAAATGATAAATGTTATACCCCATTCTCCATTAACACTAAATTCACAAATTAAGCCTTTTCTTTTCTTTTAAATTTCTAACCCGCTTTGACAAATTCATTTCAATTCAGAACCTACATGATAAAATTTTATTTAATGTGTTAAGATGCAAAAAAATTGTTTCAGCTCATTCCAATTTGTAATTTTCCCTAATTAAATATATTAGTGAACACCAAATTTGAAATTTTAAATTTCGGAAAATTTTTCAGAAAATTTGAAATTTCACCAGTGGCTCAATGAACACCAAATACTAGCAATTACATAGCTAGAATATGTATATTTAATTTTATAATAAAGATATTTGCATTTTGACTTTTTACAGAAAACCCCCTTATTTTACCGTTTTTTTCGAAATTTCACCGAAACGATTTTCAAAACGTTACACTAAAAGTCAATGTTAAATCAACACTTGATTTAACAAACCGGTTATATCATATACGACCCGACCAATAGAAAAACGCCCGATTAATATACGGCATCACATACACGCATTTAATCAGGTCCCCGTGCATATCTCATATGCACACCACATCGTTTCGCCTGAGCTAGGAAACTCCTGTATGGGACTCTAAGACTCGTCAATACGCCGGTAGTAGGTGATGATCACATCAAACACCCACAAGCCGCAAGCGGTCGGCTAAACGTAACGGCCACCCGGGTATTGAGCGATCAGAAGAAAACAAGCGAAGCTATCAAAACTCCCGTCGAGCCAACTGGCAACACTTACCATACAGTCCGGTCTCTTCGTCAGATATGCTGCATATCGAGTCTAAGGATGGCATCGTCGACCCCAATAACTCAATAAGTCATGCCGGTGTATGGCTCATAACAGATCGAGAAGCTACTGATAACACTTATCAGTAAATCTCAGCAGCCCTGGCTAAGGACTTCCTGTTATAGCCAATCAACCATTGCACAACATCAACCGCCAATACCGGGAGAGACGAAACCCCTCCTATCGCTCATTGCCTCCATGTGCCTCGGGACTGTACCCAAAATCCATCTGTTTGCACGACTCAGTAGAGCCGTGGTAGGGTGGAGATCAAAGTACAGTGAGAGGACACACAAGACTCTATGACGATCTTGGGTCTACAGACTAACCTGTACCAGTGTCACCTGAGAACTGCTATCCAACGATAGATATAATACCACATAGGAGTTCTCGGCGAGTCCGTTCAGTGTACCCAGTCTCCACTGAGCACCCGCATATAATCTTTGGAGTCACCACACCAGATGGATATGGGATCATCCATCGCCCATCACATGGGACAAGAATAGTATACGCTAGTCTACTCTGGAATATTGATGCCCCATCTCGATACACCCACGACTAGGAACAGTTCAAGGATATGCTCATAAACTGCACGTGTCCCACTAGTATGATCCACATCATAGTCGCAGTAGTCAAGCAAATATCCTGAGGGCTTTTTCAACATGTACTAAATGTGTAAGATGCATGATCAAATGAACATGTCAAGATAAAGTAAACCAGATAGCATACTATCATGTCGAGCAAGAAAGTCATCTGTATGTATATACATGTCCAAGCATCCACTATACATATAATGGCCTCTAGGGCATACATATATCCAACAGGGATCTCGGCTCTTGCCTCGTCGAATAAGGTGCTGGATATTCATAACCGAATACCGATGTGCAAAACAAAAGAAAACGTCCTTGTAATAACAGCTTTTGAAAATTGTTCCAACAATATCGAATAGGTTTGTTTTCCTTGCATTGATCAGAATCAACCCAGTCTCATCAATTAATCACACCAGAAAAGAACGAAAATATGATGTACGTATATGCCATCCGCATTCGCCACTGGGTCCCATCATCACCCGTTAGGTTACTTAACTAACGATAAAGCAGGGACTGGACTAGCGCAGGTGTAAAACATATACAATATCTACTAGTATATATATAACAATATATAATAATCGCTCCAGGTATGATAAATACAACATCACAGATAAGCGATAAGCATCACAGAACAATACTGATAATCTGGGAGCCCCGAGTTTCCTTTGAGCCGCAACTGAAACCCGACGTTCCTGTTAGTTATATGTATGCCCTAGAGGCCATTATTGTACATATGATGTATATTATAGTGGATGCTTGGACATATAGAGAGAGGACTTTCTTGCTCGACATGATAGTATGCTATCTGGTTGCTCTTTGTCTTAATATGTAGACTTGTATTGTGATACTGTCTTGCTCTCACATGTTGATAAAACCCTTAGGATGTGTACTTGACTACTATGTGTAAGGTTAGTATAGCACCCTATGAAGTGTTTTGAAGCATCACATGACCTAAAGTTTTCATTTTTAAGGTGCTAAACCAACATGCAAGTGGATCGATCCTAGAAAATTAGGGTTTACTAAACTTTAAGCTAACAAAAGTTAGGGTTTGAAGGCTACAACCTTTGTAGCTCCCGTTTTTGCTTCGCTCCTTAGGCTCTTTGGTGTTGAAACGAGGTCCTCTTGAACTCCCCTTGTGTCCACGATGATCCACCGCGGAGATCTCCGTCCAAGCTCGCTACTTCGTCAAACCGAAGATAACACTCTAAACAAAACGGCTAAGCTTGTGTAGAATGTTGTTGTGGCTTTGGATCTCACTTCAAAAACCTTTCTTTGATTGTGTTTTTCTCACTAGAAAAAACTAGAGAGGAGAAGATGAAGAAGGATGAAAATGGTGGCTATTTTTCTTCAAGAGATAAAAAGATAACCATAAGGTTAACTTGCAAAAGAAAATAAATATCACTATATATATTTATTCCTTCTTGACTCCAACCATGATTAAATGATAGATGATTAATTTAACTTGGGTTTAGAATGATAAAGGAAAAGATAACCATGGTTTAGTGGTGGGTGAGAATGGTTAGGTTAAAAGAAGCATGTAGAAACTAGCATAATTATCCTTTCCTTTTCATTTTCTTTTAAAACCAAAATTAAATAATTATCCATTGTTTAATCTATGGTTTGAGGCTTATATTGCCACCATTTCCATATATAATCAACCATGATGGTTTGATGTATGTATGTGTACATGTATGCACATCTTCATGTGCATGAAACTAGAAAAGAAAAATAGAAACACATGCATGCATGCATACATCTATCAAACCCTAGAAAGGTTTTGAGTGAGAAAACTAATGGTTAAATGATAAATCAACACTTGATTTATCAATCCGGTCATATCTCATATGACCCCACCAAAAGCAGTTCACTTGATCAATGTTCGGTATCATATACGCACATTTCAATCGGGTGCATGCGCATATCGCATATGCGCACCACAACGTTTCGCCTGGACTGGGTAACTCCACTGTGGGACTCTAAGACTCGTCAATACGCCGGCAGAGGGTAATGATCATATCAAGTGCCCTCAAGCCGCATGAGGTCAGCTAAACGTAACGGCCACCCGGGTATTGAACGATCAGAAGACAACAAGCGAACCTGCTACAACTCCCGTCGAGCCATCCGGCAACACTACCGTACAGTCCGGTCTCTTCGTCAGATATGCTGCATATCGAGCCTAGGGATGGTCACGTCGACCCCAATAACTCAATAAGTCGCGTCGGTGAATGGTCTATAACAGATCGAGAAACTACTGATAACACTTATCAGCAAATCTCAGCAGCCCTGGCCAGGGACTTGCTGTTATAACCAGTCGAGCACAGCACAGCATCAACTCCCAATACCGGGAGAGACGAAACCCCTCCTATCGCTCATTGCCTTCGTGTGTCTCGGGACTGTACCCAACGGCCACCTGTTTGCACGACTCAGTAGAGCCGTGGTAGGGTGGCAATCAAAGTACAGTGGGAGAACACACAAGGCTCTATGACGATCTCGGGTCTACAGACTAACCTGTACCAGTGTCACCTGAGAACTGCTATCCGACGATAGATATAATTCCATATAGGAGTTCTCGGCGAGTCCGTCCAGTGTACCCAGTCACCACTGAGCACCCGTGTATGATCTTGATGTCAAACATCGATGAATGTGGGAACATCCATCGCCCATCGTATGGGTCTAGTATCATATACGCTAGTCTACTCTGGTATATCGATGCCCCATCTCGATATACCTACGACTAGGGACGTTCCAGGATATGCTTATAGACTACAGATGTCCCACTAGTATGATCTCCATCATAATCAGAGTAGTCAAGCCGATATCCTCAGGGCTTTATCAGCATGTATGAATGAATAAAAGCATGATCAAATAAACATGTCAGATAAAGAAGGACCAGATAGCATACTATCATGTCGAGCAAGAATGCAAACTGAATATATATATACATGTATAGATACATCCACTATCACATAATGGCCTCTAGGGCATACATATATCCAACAATCTCCCACTTGCACTAAGGCCAGTTATTGGCGTATCTCATACCCAACATCTCAAAAAGTCGCTCATGCTGCGGCTGAGGGAGAGCCTTGGTGAATGGATCCGCGGCGTTGTTCTTTGTGTCTACTCTCTTAATCTCGATCTCGCGGCGATCTACAATCTCCCGGATCAAATGAAAGCGCCTCAGGATATGTCTGGACCGCTGATGGGATCTGGGCTCCTTGGCTAACGCCATTGCCCCATTATTGTCACAATACAAAGGTATTGGATCAATAATGGTTGGAACTACTCCTAGCACCGAGACGAACTTTTTCATCCAGACAGCTTCCTTGGCGGCATCATTTGCAGCAATGTACTCAGCTTCCATCGTAGAGTCTGCAACGGTATCTTGTTTGGAACTCTTCCAACTTACCGCCCCTCCATTGAGGGTAAATACAAACCCTGAGATAGATTTGCTGTCATCCTTATCGCTCTGGAAGCTCGAATCGGTAAAGGCCTCCATTTGGAGATCTTTATTACCATACACCAAGAACAATTCTTTAGTCCTTCGTAAGTACTTAAGAATGTTCTTCACAGCTGTCCAGTGGTTCTCCCCTGGGTTGGATTGATACCTGCTTACAACACTAAGTGCATAAGCTACATCTGGGCGTGTACATAACATCGCATACATTATAGATCCTACTGCCGAAGCATAAGGTATAATGCTCATGCGAGCTCTCTCTTCATCGGTCTTTGGACAAGAATCCTTGGAGAGAGTGACTCCATGGCAAGCGGGTAAGGCACCCCGCTTGGAGTCTTCCATACTAAACCTCTTTAGGATGGTGTTGATGTACCTGGTTTGGGACAGTCCCAATAACTTTTTGGATCTATCCCTATAGATCCTTATGCCCAGGATGTATGTGGCATCACCCAGGTCCTTCATGGAGAACCTTAGTGATAAGAATGATTTGACCGACTGTAGCATAGGAATATCATTTCCTATCAGAAGAATGTCATCCACGTACAATACGAGGAATGTGACAGCTCTTCCTACAGCCTTCCTATAAACACAAGGTTCATCTGGATTTTTGATGAAATCAAACTCTTTGATAACATCATCGAAACAGATGTTCCAACTTCGAGATGCCTGCTTTAACCCATATATGGATTTAAGCAATCTACATGCTTTCTCGCTGCTCCCACTGTCAATGAAGCCCTCCGGCTGATCCATATAAACACATTCTTCTAAATCTCCATTTAGGAATGCTGTTTTAACGTCCATCTGCCAGATTTCATAGTCGTAGTGAGCAGCAATAGCAAGTAGGATCCGAATAGATTTAAGCATGGCTACGGGCGAAAAAGTTTCGTCATAGTCCAAACCTGGTCTTTGACGAAAACCTTTCGCCACAAGTCTTGCCTTATAGGTCTCTACCTGCCCATCCACACCAATCTTTCTTTTAAAGATCCATTTGCACCCTACAGGTTTTACCCCAGGGGGTACAACGTCCAAAGTCCATACTTTGTTGGTGTACATAGACTCCATTTCGGATCTCATGGCATCCAGCCACTTCACAGAGTCACCACTCGTGATAGCTTGCTGAAAACTGGTAGGATCATCATCTTCCATGATACAGTCTTCTCTGTCACCATCAATGAGGAAACCGTAGTATCTCTCCGGTGGGCGAGAAGTCCTACCAGACCTACGGAGTGGCCGAGGTTCTTCAGTTTCTGTTGCAACAGCCGGTTCAACCAAATCGTCATTTGTAGTTTGTGTCTCCAGAACCTCTTCCAGATCTACTACCTTGCCATCATCTTTATCTGTGAAAAACTCTTTTTCCAAGAATGTGGCATACTGAGAAACAAACACCTTTTGTTCCTCTTTGTGGTAGAACAGATATCCATAAGAATTCTTTGGATATCCCACAAAGTTACACATGACTGACCGTGTCTCGAGTTTGTCCGGATTCTGTTTTTTTAACATAGGCCGGGCAACCCCAAATCTTAATTCTCTTAAGAGATGGTCTCTTCCCATTCCATATCTCATATGGCGTGGTAGACACGGCTTTGGTCGGAACCCTGTTTAGCAGAAACGCTGCAGTCTCCAACGCATGCCCCCAAAACGAGACTGGTAACTCAGCATCACTCATCATGGACCGGACCATATCTAATAGGGTCCTATTCCGTCGTTCTGACACACCGTTGTGCTGTGGTGTGTAAGGAGGAGTGAGCTGAGAAAGAATCCCATTCTCTTTTAGGAAGTTTGCAAATTCTGTACTGAGATACTCACCACCTCGATCTGATCGAAGCATCTTAAAACTCAAGCCGGTTTGTTTTTCTACTTCTTGTTTATATTCAATGAATTTCTCGAAAGCTTCGGACTTGTGCTTTAATAAAAATACATGACCGAATCTTGAGAAATCGTCGGTGAATGTAATGAAGTATGAAAAACCGCCTCTAGCTTGTGTAGACATTGGCCCACATACATCACTATGTATGAGGCCCAGGAGCTGAGTAGCTCTTTCTCCGTGTCCAGTAAACGGAGTTTTGGTCATTTTACCCTTGATACAAGACTGGCAAGTCGCATAAGATTTATATTCAAAAGAGTTCAAATATCCATCTTTATGTAACTTGTTTAGTCTTGTTTCGTTAATATGACCAAGTCTACAGTGCCAAAGAAAAGCTTTATTTAATTCTGAAATTTTTCTTTTATTAGTGTGTTGTATACTGAAAACTGTGTGTTGATTTAGGACATATATTCCGTTATTAAGTGTACCATACCCAACCAACATTTGATTTAGGTGAATGTTCATAACATTGTTCTGCAACACAAAATTATATCCTTCATTGTCCAACAAAGATACGGATATTATATTACATAGCATATCAGGTACAAAATAACATGGATTCAAAATCAAAATACATCCAGACTGCAACCCCAAGTGATACTCTCCCACTGCGACTGTATGTACATTGGAACCATTTCCAACGCGGAGAGTATGGTCACCTGTCTTCAAAACCTTGCTATTTCTCAGCCCCTGCATAGAATTGCAAATGTGAGAACCTGAACCGGTATCCAATACCCAGGAAGCAGAGTTTATAGAAAAACAGTTTTCAGTCACAAACGCACCTGAAGCAGAAGCATCACCATGCTTCTTCTTAAGACTTAGGTACTCCGTGCAGTTGCGCTTCCAATGTCCTGTCTTGTGGCAATGAAAACACTCGCCTTTCCCTGGGTCTCCAGCCGTGGACTTTCCCTTTCCCTTCACCTTTTTGACTCCGCCCTTAGGATTAGTGGGTTTCTTCTTTTTCTTTCCCTTGGCCTTAGCTTTCGGGCGAGAAGAAGAAGACTGTCCAATCGTCATAACGGGAGTCTTTGCTGACTTCATAGTGCTCTCTGCACTCCTTAACATATTAAGGAGTTCAGGGAGGTCCTTCTCCATGCCATGCATGTTGAAGTTCACTATGAACTGAGCAAAGGTGGAGGGGAGGGACTGCAGAATAATATCTATATATTGTTCATTGTCCATAGTCCATCCGAGGTTCTCAAGCTCTTCTATAAGAGCTATCATCTTCAAAACATGGTCTGCTACTGGTGTGCCAGGGGCCATCCGCATGTGAAATAGTTTCTTTGATGTCTCGTATCGTAATACGCGGGACTGCTCCCCATACAACTCCTTTGTATGGAGCAGTATCCCGTGAATGTCCATGTCCTCGTGCTGCTTTTGATGTGTGTTATCCATCGATGCAAGCACGAGGCATGTGGCCGTGGCACAGTCAGCGTCCCATGTCTTGCGGACTTCTATGTCCGCAACTAAGGATTTTGGGCCTGGGACGGGCGGGGCTGAAGCCGTGAGGACATATGATACTTTATCATAAGTCAAGGCGATCTTCAGATTCCTTAGCCAGTCTTTATAGTTGGTCCCGTTCAGTTTGTTTTTATCTAGTAGAAGCTTAAGTCCAGTCATTGGTATCTGCCATTAAGAGAGAGAAAAGAATACACTCAGCGAAAGCTCTTGCATAGATTAGATTGGTTTATTATCTTGTCTAATCGATGTTTCCCACTGCTTTTTATCAAGTTTTTCTTTCAAACCTTAAAAAGAAAAACTAGCCAGGATTAATTACAGTCTACAACTTCGCTAACCGTTCAGCCAGGCCAGTGTCGGTACTTTGAGGGAGGTTCCCCGTGCTTTCGCACGGACCTAATTAGAGTAAACCTCGTTTTCCCAGAGGCGGAGCCCCGTTAACACCTTTCTAGACACCTAATGAGTTAGCTAATTGTAAACTGCAAAACTCTCCTAGGAGCAACTATTGCCCACAGTGGGATCGGGATCCAACCATCACATGGAAGGTATGCAATCTCATTGCAAATTTCAACATTTGAAATTCCCGATGTAATTTTTACCCCTAGCACTTATGACCTTAACTATGGTCAACAAATCATAAGTACCAGTCAAGTTCTACCCGTCATTTCTTGATTAATTAGACCCACCCATATGACCCTTAACTATGGTCAACAAAGTCGCATGAATGTCCTAATTAATCTGCATCATATGCAGTGTAGGAAGACATCACTTAGCTACCGTTCACTACGCCTTAACTAAAGTCAACAAACGTAGCACGAATACTAAGTACTCTACTTCCTAAAATGACGGAGGGTTGCGAATGATTTTTAAGAAAATCTTTAACGCTTTGAACTTGATATCGTTGTAGAATCAAACAGTTTTTCAAAAGGAGTGGCTTAAGCTCCGCAGTTTTGAAATATAGCTTTTTCATAAATAGCCGAGTAGTTTTCAAATCCGATTCTACAACATCTTTTTAGGTTTATTTTCTTTACATTAATCACATTAATGTAATCCCATCATTTAAGTCCTTAAGCCAATCACAGAAAAGAAACGAAAATAACACGTACGCTTATGCCATCCGCATTCGCCGCAATGTTCCGTTATGCATCGTTAGGTTACTTAACTAACGGCATACCGGGACGGGACTAGCGCGGGTGTAAAACATAAGCAACGTCTACTATATATCATATATATAATATGTCATTCGTCTCAGATATCACAGAACACAGGCAGCAGAAATATAGATATAACGTGGGATATACTAGGACGTCCGTATTTAGTATTTAGCCAGAATAGAAAATACGGATTCCACAGTCACGATGAATAGCCAAGCCCACACCCTGGACCCCTACGAGAGCGGCAAGTGACCCTACCAATCCTGGAGTTTAGGAGACCCGGTCTCGACTCCTCGAGATGGCCTCCCACTGAACCCCAGAACCCGGTCACCTGTGCTCTCCTCCTTGGGTCCATCCTAATGCGGAAAAGTAAATAATATACAACACTGGTGACACAACCGCAACCTGGAAGTGCCCCAAATAAAAGAATATTACATTACATTTGAATTTACATGAATGAAAATACAAAACTCTCATCTCACAAAAAACCCCCCGGCTATTCGATCGCGACAATCCTGCACATCATATCTCAGCAACACATAATATCATATATCATCAACGTAAGTAAGTATGCGTACCCCGATTGTCGTTGATGTATAGCAACGAAACCGGCGATAACTAACATACTACACTTACGGTCACAGAAAAGAAAGTGTAAAACTACAATATTTGGAATCCAGATTCTCTTTAGACATCATAAATACGAAATATCACATATTCCGTACTTCATACCTAAACCATATGAATTCCACATATTGTATCACATTCCAGACAAACAGACAGTATTAAAGTTTTCGAATGAACAATCAAGCACCCAAGATTCACTAAAGCTCAACACTTGAGCAGGGTTCAAAAAATTTGGAGTGTGACACAGTAGCGGCGGTCCAGCCGTAGAAGGGTCAAGCCAACGCCTCACATGTGGCACGCCGTACTGCCCCAAACCCGAGGGTTCAAAGGGTAGTTCAAGACGGTCACATAATCGAGTTAAGGTTTGTTGTCTTCTAGAAGGACCACCGCAAAAAGACTTGCATGTATTTCCAAATTATTTAAACCCCGTGAATAGTGAGTAAATGATACTCGTTCAAACACTTCAATACTTTCTAATTTACCCGGAAAGACTACGAAATGAAAGTCCCGATCGAATCGATGAATCCAAAAACATCTCCAGAATTTTTCAAAACTTTATTCAGTTTAAAAATATCCAAAAAAAATATACATGCAGAAAACATAATTACTGTAGAAACAGTATACCATAAATCATCTGTACGGCCGCGGAACAGCGGCCTAAGCAAGCTTAGGCCGCGTTTCCGCGGCTAAAAATACTGTTCATTGAAATATTTTTCTGCCGTAATTCTTATATTTTCCTGCTGTGATTTTTAGATATTTTTAATTCTGCAAAATGTCAATTTTTAGAAAATTTCCAGAGAGCATCAAAAAATACGGTATTTTTGTCCGATCGGGGTTTTCACTTCGTCAAAACGTCGCCTAATGTTCTAGGTCGGCTCTGATACCAATGTAAGGTTAGTATAGCACCCTATGAAGTGTTTTGAAGCATCACATGACCTAAAGTTTTCATTTTTAAGGTGCTAAACCAACATGCAAGTGGATCGATCCTAGAAAATTAGGGTTTACTAAACTTTAAGCTAACAAAAGTTAGGGTTTGAAGGCTACAACCTTTGTAGCTCCCGTTTTTGCTTCGCTCCTTAGGCTCTTTGGTGTTGAAACGAGGTCCTCTTGAACTCCCCTTGTGTCCACGATGATCCACCGCGGAGATCTCCGTCCAAGCTCGCTATTTCGTCAAACCGAAGATAACACTCTAAACAAAACGGCTAAGCTTGTGTAGAATGTTGTTGTGGCTTTGGATCTCACTTCAAAAACCTTTCTTTGATTGTGTTTTTCTCACTAGAAAAAACTAGAGAGGAGAAGATGAAGAAGGATGAAAATGGTGGCTATTTTTCTTCAAGAGATAAAAAGATAACCATAAGGTTAACTTGCAAAAGAAAATAAATATCACTATATATATTTATTCCTTCTTGACTCCAACCATGATTAAATGATAGATGATTAATTTAACTTGGGTTTAGAATGATAAAGGAAAAGATAACCATGGTTTAATGGTGGGTGAGAATGGTTAGGTTAAAAGAAGCATGTAGAAACTAGCAAAATTATCCTTTCCTTTTCATTTTCTTTTAAAACCAAAATTAAATAATTATCCATTGTTTAATCTATGGTGTGAGGCTTATATTGCCACCATTTCCATATATAATCAACCATGATGGTTTGATGTATGTATGTGTACATGTATGCACATCTTCATGTGCATGAAACTAGAAAAGAAAAATAGAAACACATGCATGCATGCATGCATCCATCAAACCCTAGAAAGGTTTTGAGTGAGAAAACTAATGGTTAAATGATAAATCAACACTTGATTTATCAATCCGGTCATATCTCATATGACCCCACCAAAAGCAGTTCACCCGATCAATGTTCGGTATCATATACGCACATTTCAATCGGGTGCATGCGCATATCGCATATGCGCACCACAACGTTTCGCCTGGACTGGGTAACTCCTCTGTGGGACTCTAAGACTCGTCAATACGCCGGCAGAGGGTAATGATCATATCAAGTGCCCTCAAGCCGCAAGAGGTCAGCTAAACGTAACGGCCACCCGGGTATTGAACGATCAGAAGACAACAAGCGAACCTGCTACAACTCCCGTCGAGCCATCCGGCAACACTACCGTACAGTCCGGTCTCTTCGTCAGATATGCTGCATATCGAGCCTAGGGATGGTCACGTCGACCCCAATAACTCAATAAGTCGCGTCGGTGAATGGTCTATAACAGATCGAGAAACTACTGATAACACTTATCAGCAAATCTCAGCAGCCCTGGCCAAGGACTTGCTGTTATAACCAGTCGAGCACAGCACAGCATCAACTCCCAATACCGGGAGAGACGAAACCCCTTCTATCGCTCATTGCCTTCGTGTGTCTCGGGACTGTACCCAACGGCCACCTGTTTGCACGACTCAGTAGAGCCGTGGTAGGGTGGCAATCAAAGTACAGTGGGAGAACACACAAGGCTCTATGACGATCTCGGGTCTACAGACTAACCTGTACCAGTGTCACCTGAGAACTGCTATCCGACGATAGATATAATTCCATATAGGAGTTCTCGGCGAGTCCGTCCAGTGTACCCAGTCACCACTGAGCACCCGTGTATGATCTTGATGTTAAACATCGATGAATGTGGGAACATCCATCGCCCATCGTATGGGTCTAGTATCATATACGCTAGTCTACTCTGGTATATCGATGCCCCATCTCGATATACCTACGACTAGGGATGTTCCAGGATATGCTTATAGACTACAGATGTCCCACTAGTATGATCTCCATCATAATCAGAGTAGTCAAGCTGATATCCTCAGGGCTTTATCAGCATGTATGAATGAATAAAAGCATGATCAAATAAACATGTCAGATAAAGAAGAACCAGATAGCATACTATCATGTCGAGCAAGAATGCAAACTGAATATATATATACATGTATAGATACATCCACTATCACATAATGGCCTCTAGGGCATACATATATCCAACACTATGACTATGATGGAGATCATACTAGTGGGGCCAGGGTAGTCCACAAGTATATCCTTTAATTGTTCCTAGTCGAGGGTGTATAGAGACGGGGCATCGATATTCCAGAGTAGACTAGCGTATACGCTTCTTGACCCATATGATGGGCGATGGATGATCCCACATCCATTGGTGTTTGACATCAAAGATGGTTTACGGGTGTTCAGTGGAAACTGGGTACACTGAACGGACTCGTCGAGAACTCCTAGTTGGTATTATACCTATCGTCAGATAGCAGTTCTCTGGTGACACTGGTATAGGTTAGTTTGTAGACCCGAGATCGTCATAGAGTCTTGTGTGATTCCCACTATGTTCCACCTTACCACGTTCAAGAGAACGTGCAAAACGGTGGCTTTTGGGTATAGTCCCGAATCACATGGAGACAATGAGCGATAGGAGGGAATTCGTCTCTCTCGGTATTGGGGGTTGATGTTTCGCAGTGCTCGATTGGCCATAATAGGAAGTCCCTGGCCAGGGATGATACAGAGATCTACTGGTAAGTGTTATCGGTAGTTTCTCAACCCGTTATGTGTTGGGATGCGGCGGCGCCCTGGCCGTCAATCCGACGCCAAATGCGGAACAAAAATTTTATCAAAACTTGGCGCTACCGCAACAAATACCCGGATCGTTCCATTAACCGTTAACTAGCAATATGTAAAAGGAGTTAGGAAATTATACCGATTGATCCGTGTCCTTCGGTCTTCAATCTCTATGCCTAACTCCTCGTTGTTGCACCAACGAAGTTCGCTCCCCGATCTCGCTCGTCAAGGTGGCACCATGTCATTGAATCTTTATACGGGCTCCCGCTTCAAACTGAAGCAACTCGGACATGAAGTTTGCTAGCCGACATGTCCAAGATGAAGTAGAGCAGAGTGTAGAATAGTTTGTCTCAAGGCACCCAAGTGATTGGGTGGAGGTAAAACGGAGTTGCCATTTGGAAGAACAATGTGAGCATATGAAATCTTTGCATGTGAGGGAAAAGAAATGGTCGGCCAGCATCAATGAAAAAAAATGGGCTCTGGATTTTGCAAGTAGTGATTGCAAAAGGAAATGGCAGTGGGACAAAAAAATTCCTCAGGAAAACCCATCAAGAATCAATCATCCACCCCCAAATGAATGAACTCCCAGCACCACAAAAAAAGCCCCTGCCTTTTAGAAAACTGTCGAAATTGCAGAGAACACCCCATCTAAACAAATCAGCCGCCTTGCAAGAATTAAATCAGCATTCCCCTCACTCATATCACCACACAAAAACCCCTGCATACTAGAATATGCAAAATTGCAAAGGGGCCCCCAGCATACTTCAGCCCATGCCTCATAAATGACCATCCAATAAAAGAAACAAGACCATGCTGCCCTCGCTCTTGCTCTCGAAATGAGCAGCCAAGGAATTCAGTGCAAGAAGAAAAAGTCATAGTCAAATTGCTCACAATGATTAAACAAGGTGTTTGAGGCGGAGGCAGAGGCGGAAACTGGCAACTCTGAGAGTGATCCCGTAACGAATTACGAGATTAACTCTCAACAGTAAATACATACCCGCATTTGTATTCCAACCAAATACGAATGCGATGAGACAAAAATATTCCTACAATATAATACTAAGGTCCGGCTTAAACCAAAGCCTACTAGTATTATCCGTCCGATCATGATCCGTGCACAAGTGCACGAATATGATCGAACCCTGCCATAAAACCATACGGCCTCTACAACGTTTCACCTGAACTTGGGAAACTGTCTGTGGGGGACTCTAATGACTCATCAATACACTGGCACTGGGTATAACCACTAGCACGTCAGAGGTACAAGCTGTACGTAACGGTTGCCTATGTATTGATCGGAAGGGAAGCTGACGAGCGAACTCATCCAGAAACCCTACTGAGCCTGACAGTGACAAACAGTCCAGTCCGTTCATCTATGAGTATCGCATATCGGGCCTAAGGGGCTGGTAAACATCAGATCCCCAATAGCTGTATAAGTCATGTCGGAGAGTAGCCCAGAACACCCTGAGATACTACGGGAATACCTTCCAGTAAATCTCGATTACCCTGGATTTCGTGTAATGGCTTTCCTAAACACAGCGCGATCTCACCCCCAATACCGGCAGAGACGAATCCCTGACGATCCGCTCACTGCCTCCATGTGGCTCGGGACTGTACCCAACTAAAACCTGTTTGTATGACTCCTTTGAGCCGTGGTAGCGTAGTAATCAAAGCACAGTGGGAACTCACACGAGACAAATGACGATCTCAGGTCGACAGACTAACCTGTACACATGTCACCTGGGAATTGCTATCTGACGATATGTATAATACCAACTAGCATGTTCCCGGCGAGTCCTGTCCGGTGTACTCATAACCCAATGAGTACCTGTATACATCTTAAGTGAACAAACTGACACCAATGGCTTGTGAGACCGGCCACCGCCCCTCGTCGGGGTCTCGACTGTATACACTAGTCTACTCTGGAGTATCGATGCCCTGTCTCGAAACTCCCACGACTAGGGACACTTTAAGGATGTGCTTATAGACCCCAGCTCCCACATATATGATCGCCATCATACCGCTGGCAGTCAAGCAAGAATCCTATGGGCTCTATCAACATGCAACAGTGAACTAAAGCATGTACACTATGATAAAGACGAACCAGATAGCATACTATCATCTCGAGCAAGACTGTCCTATCAGTATAGGTCCTCGATCAATCATTGCAATCACGTACCTGCGATCCAATAATTGACTTTGAGGGAACTATATCCAACATTATGAGCCTCACATCGGCACGACTTATCGGTTACTGGGGTCTGACATTTACCACCCCTAGACCGGATATGCGACATATCAGACGAAGAGACCGGACTGTACGGTAGTGTTACTGACAGGATTTACAGGAGTATGAGAAGGCTTGCTTGTTGATCTTCTGATCGCTCAATACCCGGGTAGTCGTTACGTCCAGCTAGTGCCGCTGACGGCTTGTGGGTCCTTGATATGATCATCACCTACTGTCGGCGTATTGACGAGTCTTTAGAGTCTTACATAGAAGTTTCCTGGCTCTGGAAAAACGAAGTAGGAGCACATATGTGATATGTGCGGGACCGAGATTAATGCGCGTATGTGATACCGCATTCTATTCTCGCGATATGTGATATCGGTCGGTTATATGAGATATAGCCGGGTTATCGGATCAAGTGTTTATTCGATAAGTTGTTACATTTGATATTAGCCGGTTGTATGTGATATAGCCGGATTATTAAATCAAGTATTGATTTAATAATTTAATGTATATTTATATATTTGATATATTGAATTACATTAACTAGTATTAGCTCACTTTAACATTTCTTTTTCTCACTTGTGTGCATATAGTATATATGTGATATATATTCATGTACATTTTATTTGTGTCATGCTTGATGCCACATGCTTCATGGGTGTATGAGACTCACACCATGCTTATGATAATCCTAGGGTTTTTATTTATCAAAGTAAATCAAAATTGTTTGGAAATTTGTCATGGCTAGAAGCTTGGAGAAGTTTGTTGCTAACCATTTACTTAGTCCACTAACTTTGTTTTACATGAGATATTTATTAACCTAACCATTATTCTTAGCCATAGTTTAATCTCTACATGAGTTAGTATATGATAAAAACTCACCCATGGTTGCCATTCACTCTCTCATCCATTATTTGCTTCATCTTCTTCATTGAGCTCTCTAGCTTTCTTAAGGTGAAGAAATAGAGTGAGAAAATTAATTCTAAAATGAGCAAAATTCCTACTTCATCATCCTCTACTGGATTAGCCATTTAGTTTAGGGTATTAGCTTCACTAATTCCTAATTAGTGAAGAGGTAGCTTGGGTTGGTGTCTCCTAGACGTAGATCATCTTCAGCCTCGAAGATTTCGTGCAAGCTTGCTCCTTTCATCTTGTGGAGCCATTTTAGAGTCCAGAAGATCACTACTTGGAGAGAAGGGCATACAACACGGAGCTATTGAAGTGAAGGACCAGTCTACAAAGGTTGTATTCCATATTCACTTAGATGTAAAGTTGTTTACATTTGATATTGTCTAAATCTCTAGTTAAGATTCTAGGGTTAGGATTGTTTAGCATGGCAATTTTTTGAAAATGGCATGGACGATGCCTCCCGAAACCTTGCTGTCGTGCTAGGCAATCCTACAGTGGTATCAGAGCCAAGCTAGAGAATTAGACGATGTTTGTAGAATTACGAAACCGAAACAACTCCGGAACACTCGAAACTAAAACCCAGTTTCTGTCAATATTTTAGAGTCGTAGAAAAAAATTTTAAGCAACTGCAGAATGTTATATGAGATGTAACATGAACACTGAACAAATACGAACCCAATCCACCGGTTTTGACCCGGTGAAAAGCCTCCAAAATCCGGCCTGTCTGGCCCCCATTGTCTTTTTGGGTTCATCTTCGTCTGGTGTTTTGGTCTCTGGGTTTTAGTGTTTCAGGGGTTGCTTGTTTTTGCTGAAATTGCATGAGATGTTAATTTTCTATAAAGGCAATTCGGAGTGTTTTGTAGTCGTAATTCTAACATTATTTTGGGTTATTTTGACGGCGTTAAAAAGTTCCAACAGATATCAAATACCCACTTTAACACTCGCTGGAAATTTTCCAAGAGTTAGATTTTTCCAAGTTAAAGAACATTCAAAAATCATGCAAGTAATGCGATGGACCCTCTAGAAGAACGAAACCCTAACTCGATTCTATGACCGTAAGAACCGCCACCAAACCCTAGGGTCTGCGTTCGTTCCACGGCGCCATAGGTGAGGCAAGGGTTGACCCTTCTACGGTTGGTTCATAGGTACTGTGGCATGTTCTGAGTATTTTTAAACTGCGCTCAAGTGTTGAGCTTTTTGGGAAATTTTGGGTGTTTGTTGATTTGATCGGAATGTTTAAAATCGTCTAGCTATTTGTGGAATGTGATACAATATTCGGAATTCATATTGTTAGGCATGAAATCCGAAGTATGTGATATTTCGGGTTTATGATGTCTAAGGTGATTGTGGATTCCAAATGTTGTAGTTTGAAATTTTCTTTTCTGCGACCGTAAGTGTAATATGTGGTGTATCGCCGGTTTCGTTGCTATATGTCAACGAAAATTGGTATACGCATATTTACTTACGTTGATGACATGTGATGTTATGTGTTGCTGGGATATGTTATATTGGATCGTCGTGTTTAGAATAGCCGGGGTTTTTTATATGAGATGAGAGTTTTTCATTTTCATTCTTGTAAAAACTTGTGTGTAATATTCTTTTATTAGGGCACTTCCGGGTTGAGGATGATGTCACCATTGTTGTATATTATTTACTTTTCCGCATTAGGATAGACCCAAGGTGGGGAGCACAAGTAACTGGGTTCTAGAGTCCAGTGGGAGACCATCTCGATGAGTCGAGTCCGGGTCTCCAAACTCTAGAATTGGTAGAGTTGCTTGCCGCTCTCTTAGGGGTCTAGGGATGTGGGTTTGGCTATTCATCGCGACCGTGAAATCCATTTTTTATACAGGCTTAAATTAAAACTCAGAATTCCTAGTATATCCAATATTTCATATGTTATCTTCTGCTGCTGATATTCTGTGATGTGGTCACTTTATATACTTGAGACGAATGCTTTATTATTATATATATGATATATAATAAACGTTGCTTATGTTTTGCACCCACGCTAGCCCCTCCCCGCTATGCCGTTAGTTAAGTAACCTAACGGTGCATAGAGGGACACTATGGCGAATGCGGATGGCATAAGCGTACGTTGTATTTTCGTTTCTTCTGTGATGCTTAGGAAGCATAAATGATGGAACTTCATTAATGAGATTAATGAAAAAGAAAGAAACCTAAAAAGATGTTTTGGAATCAAATTTTCAAAAAGGATAGCTCTAGTTTTTTCTTTGCATAGCGGTATTCCTTGTAGAATATCCAGCACCTCATTCGATGAGGAAAAAGCCGAGATCCCTTCACCGGGAGTGACTTCTTTAGCGAAACTAGCAGATGCTACAACCCATTCGGTTTTGTCTTTTGATTGCTTCTTTAGTTCTTGCTTTGCATAGTGGTATTTGTGAAATATCCTGCACCTTATTCGATAAGGAAAGAGCCGAGATACCTTCACCGGGAGTGACCTCTTTAGCAAAACTAGTAAAAGCCTCAAAAACACTCCTATTGAAAATCACTCAATTCTACAACGATATCAAGTTCATTACGCAAAAGGTTTTCTTAAAAACCTATCGTAGCCCTCCGTCAGGCCTTAATCAAGATAATAATATGGATGTATTGACCGAACCCGCTTGTTATACTGAGCAGGGGAACGTTGGTTCCGTTCTTTCTTATAATTGTTATAAGACTGAGCAGGGAATAGGGGTATATCCGGATTCCCACGCCGCACAAACGAAGAATAAGCATGTTGATGTATCTTCTTCGGGTGTGTTAGTTACCGAGAACTGTTTCTCAGTGCACTCTACGTCCTGGGTATTAGATACCGGATCGGGATCCCACATATGTAATATGTTACATGGGCTAAGGAAAGATAAATGGGTGATCATTCCGTAAGAGTAGGAAATGGTGCAAATGTTGCAGCCAAAACAGTTGGCGGATATCACCTTGTATTACCAAATAGTAATACATTGATTCTGGACGAATGCTATTACATACCGACCCTGATATGAAATCTTATATCAGTTTCTTTATTAAGTAAAGAAGGATATAATTTTGTAGTACAGGATAATGTTATGAACATCTTCCTGAATCAAAAGTTGATTGGATCAGGCTCGTTAAATAATGGCATATAAGTTTTAAATCAAACCGCAGTTCTTAATGTACAAAACACACACAAGAGGAAGAGTTCAGAAATGAACGAATCCTTCTTGTGGCATTGTAGACTAGGTCATATAAATGCGACACGACTAGCTAAGTTACATAAGGATGGATATTTGAATCCGTTCGAATTATCATCTTATGAAACTTGCCAGTCATGTCTCAAAGGAAAGATGACCAAAACTCCGTTTACTGGACACGGAGAAAGAGTTACGGAACTCTTGGAACCGATACATTGTGATGTATGCGGTCCCATGTCTACACATGCCAGGAATGGTTCCTCGTACTTCATTACATTCCCTAACGATCTCTCTAGATACGGACATATGTTCCTGTTGAAACACAAGTCTGAAGCTTTTGAGAAATTCAAAGAATATAAGCATGAAGTCGAGAACCAACGGGTAAAAGTATTAAAATCCTACGATCTGATATGGGAGGAGAATACTTGAGCACGGAATTCCGTGACAATCTAAACGAGAATGGGATTCTCTCTCAGCTTACTCCTCCGTATATACCACAGCACAACGGTGTATCGGAGCGGAGGAATCGCACCCTATTAGATATGGTGCGCTCTATGATGAGCACCGCTGAGTTACCTATTTCCTTTTGGGGATATGCACTGGAGACAGCTGCAGACCTATTGAATATGGTTCCCACCAAATATGTGGCAACCACTCCATATGAGATATGGAAAGGAAAGATACCATATCTTAATTATATTAAGATATGGGGTTGTCCGGCATATGTGAATGTAAGTCCACGTTACCTCTCCTGGCTCTTTCGGGTTTATGGAAATGGTGAAAAACAATTTTTAGGGTTTAGGTAACTTGGACTACAAAAACGGATCTTGGCTAAACTACACACTAGCAACCTAACTAGAGATTTATCTACTCGGTTAGGGGTTATACCTTACTTGAACTCCTTCTTCTTGAACTCTTTGTAGTGGTTGGATGGTGCTTTCCTCGTCGCCTTCTTTCGTCAAAGATGGATCCACCTGAGGGTTTCAACCTTGGGCTCCTTTCTCGAACTTTGAGAGAACTAAGGTCTTTGGCTTGCTAGACCTTCAACCTTAGCGTGAGTAGAGAGTGTTTTAGGGTATTTTATCTCAAGGAGAGGTTTCTCAACTCATGAGAATGGATCTCCTTGAACTGGAGGAGGAGGAAGAAGAAGAGAGGAGAGAGAATGGTTATGATAGAATGGGAAGGTTTTTTACAACCATAACAATATAAGTGAATTATCAAATTAATAAAATTAATCAAAATGAAAAATTTGATGGAAGGTTGGATAAGACTATTATCATTTCATATTAAATGGTTTTTGCTAGAATCAAAGAGCATCTTTGATGTGTAATGATGATAGTCAATGTTTCAACCATGGTCAACTAGTCAACCTTGGTCAACAAGTCAACAAACCCAACCATGACACAATTTCATTTAATTAATGTTATTAATTGATATATCATAAATTCATTAGGGTTTGGAAAAAGACGACTGTCAACTGTGCATACGCACCCGTTCCAAAACCCTAAAGAAAAACCTCTTCCTCCGCCTCAATCAACTGTGTATACACACCCGCATTCGTGTTCCGAGGAAAATGAATACTATGAGATAAAACTAACCCCAAAACATATGCTAGGATCTGGCTCAAACCACAGCCCGCTAGTAATGTCTGTCCGGACGCCAAACGTGCACAAGTGCGCGGATGTGAACGAACCCTGTCGCAAAACCATGCGACCTCTACTCTGTTTTGCCCAAAGGCGAATAACCCTCTATGTGGGACTCTAAAGACTCGACACTACGCTGGTAGTGGGTTTAACCACAGACCGCAAGCGGCACTAGCTGTACGTAACGGTCCCCAGGTAGATGCCGATAAGAAGACTGACGAGGTAAACCCATCTGAACTCCTACTGAGTCTGTATGTGACAATCTCCGTACAGTCCGATCTGTTCGTCTAAGAATATCGCATGGCGGGCCTAGGGGGCGGTAAACGTCAGTCCCCTACTAGTGGTACAAGTCGTGTCGGAGTGTAGCTCAGAACACCTAAGATAACACTGGAAACCTACCAGTCTATCTCGCTTGCCCTGGCCAGGGACTTTGTGTAATGGCTCTCCTAGACACAGCGCGATATCAACCCCCAATATCGGGATAGACGAATCATGTCTAACCGTCACTGCCTCCAAGTGCTTCGGGACTGCACCCAAAAACTACCTGTTTGCACGACTCCTTTGAGCCATGGTAGGGTAGTAATCAAAGTACAGTGGGAACACACTCGAGGCGAAGTGACAGTGTCAAGTCAACGGACTAAGCTGTACTCATGTCACCTGGTAACTGATAACTGACGATAGGTATAATACCAACCAACAGTTCCCGACGAGTCATGTCCAGTGTACTTGTAACCTAACGAGCACCCGCATACTATCTCAAGTACGACGTACTGACGGCTGTGGGACAGACCGTCTCCCAAGCTGGGATAGGAAGCGCATGCGCTAGTCTGCTCCGGAGTATCGATGCCCTGTCTCGATAGTCCTGCGACTAGGGACCTGCATAAGGATATGCTTATAGATAACCCAGCCCCCACGAGTGTGACTGCCATCACAACTGTCACGACCCGAAAGTACGGAACATGACCGGCACTTAAACTACGAACGTCTCGAGGCGTACGTAATCTAAGTAAACCGAAAACCCAGAAATCCAAACCAAGAAAAGTAGTAGAGTGCAGGAAAAACCAACTTAAAGCAAGTAGTTTCAATAGCATAAGCCGAATTATGCGGTTTTTAAAAACATCAAAAATTTACTGAAAATTTCGGCAGAGTCTCCTTTGTAAATACTGGCCCCCAAACGGGAAACAACATGAATAGTATACGAAATCAAGAAAAAGGCATCCCCAAGCGGGAGCTAGCTCTTCGTCAATCGACGGTCACAACCACACAAGCAATATAATATACAACGCCAACGGCGAGGATCGAAACTCAAAAGGAAACTCAAAACCACCAGAAATATAACGAGCGACTCTATGGTCAAAAGAATAAACAACACTGGTCTCTATCTCAATAAATACATGTTTGGTTGATGGAATTTACTAGATACAACGGAATAATATTATACAAGGTAATATGATGGGTACGATACAAGAAAAACCCACCTACTAGCAAGTCACCCGAATGAAACTGAGCCCGCAAAGCCGTAATTAAACCTGTACGGCAAAACCTGCAAGAAACTGGGGCACAACGGGGGTGAGTTGCCAACTCGTGAATAGAAAAACATCTACGAATAGAAATCGCATGTATGACGCAATCCTAGGTCATACGATCAATATACATCCTCAAATATATATAACCAGCAGCCTATAACAAGTCTAGGGTAAATATCTAACCCGAGTGTAATCTCATGTACCCGTGTCAGTGCCCAAGGGTAGCAATATATCATATGAATGAGGTATGAATGCATGAAAACAGAATACATGTAAATGAAGAACTGTTTTCATAATTTAGTGAGATTTCCTTTGTATTTTTAAAATGAGGTATCATAATGAAATCAGCATAAAACAGTGCCTAGCATCGGCACAAAACGTAATCCCAATATCTCGATATCTCTGTATCACAGTCTCTGTACCTCAAAATCTCGAAATCTCAATGTCTCAATCATAATATCTAGGGCGCCGTCAGTCCAGACCGGCCCCTACCATCCATCTCAAGACCACGACGGTATCCTCCGGATATCCGACGCGTCGGGTAAAATCACCGGTAGATAGTGCTCCCCTGCCAGGCTCACATCGTCATCATCACGCGCTTCTTGCCCCGAGGTACCTTACCGGGTCCACCATGTACACGAAACGGTTCATCCGCCTCCTCGAATCGGGTCTCGAAATCCATCAACAAACTCATGGTGGACGAATCATACATCATGGGAAAACCGGACTTTTTATTTTAAAGAGAGAAAGAAGCTTATATAAGTTTTGCGGTTTTCCCCCAAAACCAGAAAATCTCATAGAAATCCGAATCCAATCCTCAATAGCATGTAAACAGTGCATATCGGCATAACAATGAATATTAACATGCATGAAGTAACAAGTAATATCTACAATGTCTAATCTAGCATATAAGGCGAGTACACTAATATCATGTCTAAATTATTAGCTAACAACCTATGTCAATGCAATAGTATTTCTAAAGTGTACGTGGCATAACAATTACCGATGAAGATGTGTGTGAGCCGGCAAGTAAGTGTACGTGGTACATACGTATCATCGGTAATGGTGCTGGTGTCCTAACAGCATGATATCAATAATGTAGTACGAAACATAATATAAGCATGCGATGCGAAGCGAACCACAATAATGAGCGGAAGCTGAATACTAGACGCAACTATAACTAATCTGCATTAATCTAATATAAGTCGTACAAATGGTGCCTTTTGAAATAACACGAATCATGGGGTTTTGAAAATAGGGGCTACAGTGTTTTTATGAAAAGATACGTCTTTTGAAATCTCCGTAGGATCCCTTGGGCTGTCTTTTAGAATACCCACGATTCGTTAGTTTTTGAAATAGGTAAGAATCGAATCTAATCTAACAACTAAACTAAACTAAAGGGCTAAGCTAACCAGCTGGACTACAGGTAAGGAAACCGCCTAACATCTGAGTCGATGTATATACATACCTGTATATATATTAGTCGGTGATCCCGCCTCAATAATATCATATCCGATACCATATCTATAATCAGACATCCCAAGTCAAGAGTGCGGATCAATCATTAATATATAGCTCGTACGTAAATCCGTCGTACGGCATCCCCAAATCTGGGTACGGGTCAAAGTCACATCAATCACACTATTCATTTGGTATCTTCTTTATCAAAGATCATGATCCGGAATAATGTCCGACGTCTAGTACAATATTGATGCCATCTATGTATGCATGCGGGTGTAAGAATTACTACGTCAGAAGACCCGCTAAAACATCATGTCGTATCTCAATACGAACCAAATCACATTACCGATCTTCTGGCCTCAAGCCCAATCTCATCGACTCATCTCAAATTCCAAATACTATCCTCAAATCCAGTATATGAACACATAGTCCCATACCCATATGAACACATAAATATATATTCCCATACACGCACATATGAAATAAGGAATGTATGCTAGTATGTATATGTGTGTATGTGTAAGTGTAGTGCACCCACTACCTAAGGTTTCGTAACCATGCACCAATCCAACACCAATAACCATCTAAAATCATCAATAATAAATCCTAACAACATATCATAAATTTTTGGTGTGTATACGCATCCGTATACATCACCACGGACTGCGGGGGTGCTATACGCCATCCACCCGACTTCTCCCCGTAGATATAAATCTACTCACCTGGTCCTCGCTAGCCAGTGCCGACGTCGCCACGCGCTTGCTTGTCGTCTCGAAGTCCACATGGAGGTACCTACATATCATAACGCACCATATCGCATTAAAACTAAATTCGAAATCGAAACGGCATACGAAAATCAAATCGGCACGCGTATCACGCATAGGTCCAAACCCATCGCCTACGCATGCAAGAATAGTCAAACCAACCCTCGATGTCGATGTACAAACGTCAAACCACCGAGAAAAATCCAATCACACTCATTTGCACATTCACGAACACTAATTTTAATATGAACTAGGTTAAAACTCACAAAAACCCAAACTTCACTTAAAAAGTCATTTTTCCGAAAATCTAGCAAGCACAATTCGCCGTTTTTGTACAAAACATGATGTTTAAATGAATGTAGCGGCCAATATACTTATTAAATATCTTAAATTAGTCATAGAAATAATTTCCGGAATTTAATCTCATTAAATTCCAAAAACCCTAATATTCTAGTTTACAAAATACCCTTTTTAACAATTTCATAGCAAAAATGCACAAACTACAATTTAGGTTGGATTTGCATGATCTAAAGCATTAAACTACACTTAATAAAGTTAATAATATGATAAAAACCCTAACCATATTTTTAATCTCATATTTCGAATTAAATCAAAAAAACTAGTTAGCAACAAAAAGCTTAATTTGGACATTTTTCAAGTAACAACTTGTAATTAACAACTAGATTAGTTTTCTACAAAACTAAATATGTTAATCCACCTCACTAAACCATACACAATCAAACACAACTCATTTCCGCAACAAACCCTAACTTGAAATCTTTAATCATGCAATTAAACTCACATAAAACAAATTAACACTTAATTAAATTAGCTTTAAGAAATTAAGTAACAAACTAAGCAAAAAAAAAGTTTAGAATTATACCCAAAAACATTTGAAGATCCACAAGCATCCATGGCCTCCCAAAATGCTCTCTTTTCACAAAGATCCATGCTATACGAGCTAAGCTAAAATGGGTAGGAGTCGGATTTGGGTTTTGGGATTTTTTTGATGGATTTTGAGGCAATTTTTGATGAAGTCTTGAAGAGAAAAGAGAAGGGAAAATGGGGGGGGGGGCTGCTGCTGTAGGAGGAGATTTCGGCTGGAATGGGAGGGGGAGAGGAGAGAGAGGGAGGTAGAGAAAGTGGGGGGAGAAAGTCAAGGTCAAAGCAAAGTCAAAAGTCTAACTAATTTATCCATTTTCTTTTCTTTTCTTTCTTTTCATTTCCTTTGAAATTCAAGTGGGGAAAAAGATGGTGGCTGCTGAATTCAGCCAAGGGGAGAAGTGAATGGGGGTGTGTGGGTGTGGGTACGGGTGTGGGGTGATAAAAAATGATAAATACAATACCCCAAACATCCATTTACGCTAAAAAAAAGCCTTTTTTCTTCAATAATTTCTAAACCATTTTGGCAAATGATTTCGTTCCAAAAACAGCATGATAAAATTTTATTTAATGTCTTATGATTCACAAAATTTGTTTCAACTCATTCCAATTTGTAATTTTCCCTAATTAAATGTATTAGTGACGGCTTAAAATAATAATAAAATAATATTTTTTTCAGAAAATTTGAAATTTCACCAGCGGCTCAATAAACACCAAATAATAGCAATTACATAGCTAGAATATGTATATTTAATTTTTATAATAAGATATTTGTATTTTGACTTTTTACAGAAAACCCCCTTATTTTACCGATTTTTTTCGAAATTTCACCGAAACGATTTTCAAAACGTTACAATCTTCCCCCCTTAAAGAAATTCGGTCCCCGAATTTAAATTCAAACTCCCCCAAATACTAAAACATCTAAGAAAACCCAACAAGTCGTCGGGGCTCCGAAATTGTAAATACATAAAACAAATCGTAGCGCAGCGCATGCGCTTGAAAAATGAGCATATAACTCAAATCAAAACTCCGTCAAGCATCCCGCAATCATCGGAGTCATGGAGAAGACATCAATGCCAAATCCAAATCAAAACCAATATGACATAACTCGAAACTATACATGTAAATATCGAATCTATATCTGTAAGTATCTGAAGGAAATGCATGCCAAATCTCTTTAAGTCGCTGTGCAACGCGTATAACACTGCACAGTGGCGAACGTCTATCATAAGAAAATAACTATATACATATATACCTTTGTTTGAAATGTACGTTCCGCCGTTTTGGAAACAATTTAGAAGGGTCTCCTTGTTTTAAACATTTCGTGCCATATCAGACACGTAGGTAAATACTGAGGCTATAGCTCACTTTTTGGAAATCCCTTCAATAACTATCAATGCATGCAAAATATATTCAGGTACTGTCCTCTGACTAGTCCTGCTCAGTACGAAAACACATAGCAATATCATAAAAACATACTGCTCTATAAGAAATCAATCCCAAAATATGCACATGAATGCTACGGGCGTCTGGTGCGAACGGAAATCAAAATCCATGAATGTGCCATACATGCGCACAGAAACAACATCTAAGTGCATCGGGTGTGCACGAAACATCTGTCGTAGGCAACATGTGTGCCTGACAGCAAAATCAGGTGCACCTGACATGCACGAAAAAAAATCTCGATTTAGTGCCTCTGGTGTGCACCAAAATCACCCTTCAAAACATGCGCCCAACATATGCGAAAATCCAAATCAGGTGCATCCATCGTACACGAAATCATGAAATCCAATATCAAGCGCCGAACGTGCGCAAAATCAATCAGGTGCACAAGGTGCACAAAACAAATATCGAGTATCACAATCGAAATCGAAGTCCAGTGCATCTAAGTGCACAAAAGGCGTATCACTGCACTGCAAGCATATATAAACTATACAGAGTGCAGGAACGAAATCGCGTGCATGCATACGCATAAAACCAACTCAACTGTTTAAAACCGCAAAATCACAAACATGTGAAACTAAAGCACGAAAACGATATCAAGTGCAACACTGTGCAAAGATCGTAAATCCTCAATCATCAAAATCAAATCAAACGAATAATTCACCCAAAACATCGTAATCAATAATGGCGGAACAGTACCGCTCAAGCGCGTCCTCTAAGAATCTCGGCCAACTGTCACGGTCACTAGTAGGACGTCTCGTCGATGATCATGAACTCTGTCCTGCTGATGTGCGTAACCATGACCACTCCTGGGTCAAGGTCTTCACTGTGAATTACCAATCTTTCGGTCCATCGGCTCATCGGCCCTGTCGGGTGTGCTAACGGGGATGATCCAGTTCTGGCACGTCTCTTGTCATCTCCCGTTCAATCATCACGACCACTCGTAAGACAGCATATCACTGGCGTCGGCCTCTGGCTCTCTGAATGCACATGACACATCTAATCCTGGGTGCAAATATCATTGCAGCAGTATCCTGGAAGGAATCCTGCTCAAGGTCTCTTCCAAGTCTCGTCTCTGCCTAACTGTCCAGAAGTCATCATCCTTTACTATATCTGTTTCTTATTCCGGAACAGCTGCATACTCACCGCGACTCTTTCTGGAAGGTATATCCAAGTACAATGCCTCGGCATGCACATCGCATCTCTGATGTCGGCGGAGGGGAACGTCATCATATCGAGGTATGTACGAACCTCTTACTCCACTTTTTCTCTAATGTCGACTGCTTCGGACTCGTCCCGTCGTGGCTGCATGGACTGAGCTCCAACGGCTATCCTCGTATCTGGAATCTTCCAAGAAATGCATCTCACCACCTAGCATCCGAATTAAGTCGAGTCATCCAATCGATTCGTCAAAACCTCATAATCCCCCAAGAGCTCAACATCTTGGTACAGTTTAATAGTATCGAATATATATACCACAGCATCGGTGGTCCAGCCATAAAAGGGCAAACCCAAGCCTCACTAATGGCGCCGTAGAACTGCCGCAAACCCGAAGGTTCAAAGGATTCCACACGGTCATTAAGTCGAGTTAGGGTTTCATTCTTCTAGAGGGACCATAGAATTGCCTGCATGTCTTTCCGACTACTTTAAACATGGAATAATAGGTTTCCGACATTCGATCGTCTATGTCGACCCTCACGTCTCTGCATGAAGTCGTCTCTAGCTGGAAGCAATCAATCTGATGACCTCGCATCGGGGTAGGCGAACGAACCACCTGTCCTAGTCATTCATCATTGGGTGACTAGCGACCTTCTATCATTTATTCGTACAACTCGCCCCGCAATAGCTCCAACATATGGGGCCATATCTCGTCGTTCGCAGCAATAACTGGCTCACTCGTCTGCATGCTGAACCGTGCCTCAATCATCATGAATAAGCAACGCACCAACGGTCATCAAAATCTGGCTGGCCTCCATCATTGGCTCAATTCTCTAGTGTCGATCAGCACCTCCGAGTAACCTCATAAAGGCGATCCGCCAAACGCTCATGGCGCGGAAACACAGTAAAAAGACACATCTCTGGAATCGTGTGTCGCCGGAATTTCGCCCTGGTCAGTCCTCGTTCGTGACGAGCTTGTGCTGACCGCAACTCTAGCCGTAGCTCTCCCTGCCCGTAACCGTAGCAGCAAAACCATGACTGGTACTGATGAGGCTAGATCGGAATGAATATAATACTGAACAAGGAAATGTACATCCTAAGGCTTCATAAGTGGAGTGGCGAGTCGTAAATATGCCGCGGAACATACCAACGGTACGTCACTCTACTTTAGTCACCTATTCCATCAACCAAGGGTCATCCTACGCTCCGAAGGTTAAAACCTAACGCTTTGATACCAACTTTGTCACGACCCGAAAGTACGGAACATGACCGGCACTTAAACTACGAACGTCTCATGGCGTACGTAATCTAAGTAAATCGAAAACCCAGAAATCCAAACCAAGAAAAGTATTAGAGTGCAGGAAAAACCAACTTAAAGCAAGTAGTTTCAATAGCATAAGCCGAATTATGCGGTTTTTAAAAACATCAAAAATTTACTGAAAATTTCGGCAGAGTCTCCTTTGTAAATACTGGCCCCCAAACGGGAAACAACATGAATAGTATACGAAATCAAGAAAAAGCCATCCCCAAGCGGGAGCTAGCTCTTCGTCAATCGACGGTCACAACCACACAAGCAATATAATATACAACGCCAACGGCGAGGATCGAAACTCAAAAGGAAACTCAAAACCACCAGAAATATAACGAGCGACTCTAAGGTCGAAAGAATAAACAACACTGGTCTCTATCTCAATAAATACATGTTTGGTTGATGGAATTTACTAGATACAACGGAATAATATTATACAAGGTAATATGATGGGTACGATACAAGAAAAACCCACCTACTAGCAAGTCACCCGAATGAAACTGAGCCCGCAAAGCCATAATTAAACCTGTACGGCAAAACCTGCAAGAAACTGGGGCACAACGGGGGTGAGTTGCCAACTCGTGAATAGAAAAACATCTACGAATAGAAATCACATGTATGACGCAATCCTAGGTCATACGATCAATATACATCATCAAATATATATAACCAGCAGCCTATAACAAGGCTAGGGTAAATATCTAACCCTAGTGTAATCTCATGTACCCGTGTCAGTGCCCAAGGATAGCAATATATCATATGAATGAGGTATGAATGCATGAAAACAGAATACATGTAAATGAAGAACTGTTTTCATAATTTAGTGAGATTTCCTTTGTATTTTTAAAATGAGGTATCATAATGAAATCAGCATAAAACAGTGCCTAGCATCGGCACAAAACGTAATCCCAATATCTCGATATCTCTGTATCACAGTCTCTGTACCTCAAAATCTCGAAATCTCAATGTCTCAATCATAATATCTAGGGCGCCGTCAGTCCAGACCGGCCCCTACCATCCATCTCAAGACCACGACGGTATCCTCCGGATATCCGACGCGTCGGGTAAAATCACCGGTGGGTAGTGCTCCCCTGCCAGGCTCACATCGTCATCATCACGCGCTTCTTGCCCCGGGGTACCTTACCGGGTCCACCATGTACCCGAAACGGTTCATCCTCCTTCTCGAATCGGATCTCGAAATCCATCAGCAAACTTATGGTGGACGACTCATACATCATGGGAAAACCGCACTTTTTATTTTAAAGAGAGAAAGAAGCTTATATAAGTTTTACGGTTTTCTCCCAAAACCAGAAAATCTCATAGAAATCCGAATCCAATCCTCAATAGCATGTAAACAGTGCATATCGGCATAAAAATCCATGAAAGCGGCATAACAATGAATATTAAAATGCATGAAGTAACAAGTAATATCTACAATATCTAATCTAGCATATAAGGCGAGTACACTAATATTATGTCTAAATTATTAGCTAACAACCTATGTCAATGCAATAGTATTTCTAAAGTGTACGTGGCATGACAATTACCGATGAAGATGTGTGTGAGCCGGCAAGTAAGTGTACGTGGTACATACGCATCATCGGTAATGATGCTGGTGTCCTAACAGCATGATATCAATAATGTAGTACGAAACATAATATAAGCATGCGATGCGAAGCGAACCACAATAATGAGCGGAAGCTGAATACTAGACGCAACTATACCTAATCTGCATTAATCTAATATAAGTCCTACAAATGGTGCCTTTTGAAATAACACGAATCATGGGGTTTTGAAAATAGGGGCTACGGTGTTTTTATGAAAAGATACGTCTTTTGAAATCTCCGTAGGATCCCTTGGGCTGTCTTTTAAAATACCCACGATTCGTTAGTTTTTGAAATAGGTAAGAATCGAATCTAATCTAACAACTAAACTAAACTAAAGGGCTAAGCTAACCAGCTGGACTACAGGTAAGGAAACCGCCTAACATCTGAGTCGATGTATATACATACCTGTATATATATTAGTCGGTGATCCCGCCTCAATAATATCATATCCGATACCATATCTATAATCAGACATCCCAAGTCAAGAGTGCGGATCAATCATCAATATATAGCTCGTACGTAAATCCGTCGTACGGCATCCCCAAATCTGGGTACGGGTCAAAGTCACATCAATCACACTGTTTATTTGGTATCTTCTTTATCAAATATCATGATCCGGAATAATGTCCGACGTCTAGTACAATATTGATGCCATCTATGTATGCATGCGGGTGTAAGAATTACTACGTCAGAAGACCCGCTAAAACATCATGTCGTATCTCAATACAAACCAAATCACATCACCGATCTCCTGGCCTCAAGCCCAATCTCATCGACTCATCTCAAATTCCAAATACTATCCTCAAATCTAGTATATGAACACATAGTCCCATACCCATGTGAACACATAAATATATATTCCCATACACGCACATATGAAATAAGGAATGTATGCAAGTATGTATATGTGTGTATGTGTAAGTGTAGTGCACCCACTACCTAAGGTTTCGTAACCATTCACCAATCCAACACCAATATCCATCTAAAATCATCAATAATAAATCCTAACAATATATCATAAATTGTTGGTGTGTATACGCATCCGTATACATCACCACGGACTGCGGGGGTGCTATACGCCATCCACCCGACTTCTCCCCGTAGATATAAATCTACTCACCTGGTCCTCGCTAGCCGGTGCCGATGTCGCCACGCGCTTGCTTGTCGTCTCGAAGTCCACATGGGGGTACCTACATATCATAACGCACCATATCGCATTAAAACTAAATTCGAAATCGAAACGGCATACGAAAATCAAATCGGCACGCGTATCACGCATAGGTCCAAACCCATCGTCTACGCATGCAAGAATAGTCAAACCAACCCTCGATGTCGATGTACAAACGTCAAACCACCGAGAAAAATCCAATCACACTCATTTGCACATTCACGAACACTAATTTTAATATGAACTAGGTTAAAACTCACAAAAACCCCAATTTCACTTAAAAAGTCATTTTTCCGAAAATCTAGAAAGCACAATTCGCCGTTTTTGTACAAAACATGATGTTTAAATGAATGTAACGGCCAATATACTTATTAAATATCTTAAATAAGTCATAGAAACAATTTCCGGAATTTAATCTCATTAAATTCCAAAAACCCTAATATTCTAGTTTACAAAATACCCTTTTTAACAATTTCATAGCAAAAATGCACAAACTACAATTTAGGTTGGATTTGCATGATCTAAAACATTAAACTACACTTAATAAAGTTAATAATATGATAAAAACCCTAACAATATTTTTAATCTCATATTTCGAATTAAATCAAAAAAACTAGTTTGCAACAAAAATCTTAATTTGGACATTTTTCAAGTAACAACTTGTAATTAACAACTAGATTAGTTTTCTACAAAACTAAATATGTTAATCCACCTCACTAAACCATACACAATCAAACACAATTTATTTCCACAACAAACCCTAACTTGAAATCTTTAATCATGCAATTAAACTCACATAAACCAAATTAACACTTAATTAAATTAGCTTTAAGAAATTAAGTAACAAACTAAGCAAAAAAAAAAGTTTAGGATTATACCCAAAAACATTTGAAGATCCACAAGCATCCATGGCCTCCCAAAATGCTCTCTTTTCACAAAGATCCATGCTATACGAGCTAAGCTAAAATGGGTAGGAGTCGGATTTGGGTTTTGGGATTTTTTTGATGGATTTTGAGGCAATTTTTGATGAAGTCTTGAAGAGAAAAGAGAAGGGAAAATGGAGGGGGGGCTGCAGATGTAGGAGGAGATTTTGGCTGGAATGGGAGGGGGAGAGGAGAGAGAGGGAGGTAGAGAAAGTGGGGGGAGAAAGTCAAGGTCAAAGCAAAGTCAAAAGTCTAACTAATTTATCCATTTTCTTTTCTTTTCTTTCATTTCATTTCCTTTGAAATTCAAGTGGGGAAAAAGATGGTGGCTGCTGAATTCAGCCAAGGGGAGAAGTGAATGGGTGTGTGTGGGTGTGGGTACGGGTGTGGGGTGATGAAAAATGATAAATACAATACCCCAAATATCCATTTACGCTAAAAAAAAGCCTTTTTTCTTCAATAATTTCTAAACCGTTTTGGCAAATGATTTCGTTCCAAAAACCACATGATAAAATTTTATTTAATGTTTTATGATGCACAAAATTTGTTTCAACTCATTCCAATTTGTAATTTTCCCTAATTAAATGTATTAGTGACGGCTTAAAATAATATTTTTTTCAGAAAATTTGAAATTTCACCAGCGGCTCAATAAACACCAAATAATAGCAATTATATAGATAGAATATGTATATTTAATTTTTATAATAAGATATTTGTATTTTGACTTTTTACAGAAAACCCCCTTATTTTACCGATTTTTTTCGAAATTTCACCGAAACGATTTTCAAAACGTTACAACAACGCTGGTAATCAAGCAAAGATCCTAAGGGCTCCACTAATGTGTAAAGTCGATATGCTAAAAGAAACACATGCACACATTAAAGCAAAAACAAACCAAGTAGCATCCTTCCATTTTGAGCAAGAATGCAATACAAGGTGAATATCCCAAGCTTCCATCATGTAATATACAATCCAGTATGATACAGTAATGGCCTCTACGGCATATACACTAACAATCTCCCACTTGCACTAAGGCCATGTACTGGCGTATCGAAGACCTATCATCTCGATCAGCCTCTCGAACTGAGTCTGGGGTAAGGCCTTGGTGAATGGATCGGCAGTGTTATCTTCTGAAGCAACCCTCCGAACCTCGATCTCCTGGCGACCCACGATCTCCCTGATCAGGTGATACCGCCTCAAGATGTGTCTGGACTTCTGATGGGACCTGGGTTCCTTCGCTAAAGCTATAGCCCCGTTATTGTCGCAATACAGAGGTACTGGATCAACAATGGACGGAACCACCTGAAGTTCTGTTAGGAACTTCCTTATCCAGACGACTTCTTTTGCGGCATCTGCAGCAGCGATATATTCCGCTTCCATGGTCGAGTCAGCAACGGTTTCCTATTTGGAACTCTTCCAACACGCCGCCCCTCCATAGAGGGTAAAGACATAACCCGGCATGGACTTGGAATCATCCTTGTCACTCTGGAAGCTGGAGTCAGCAAAGGCCTCGATCTGGAGGTCTTTTCCTCCATACACCAAGAACATCTCCTTAGTCCTTCTCAGGTACTTGAGAATGTTCTTTACCGCTATCCAGTGTTTCTTCCCAGGGTTTGACTGATACCGGCTTACCACACTCAGTGCATAAGCAATACCTGGTCTGGTACACAACATCGCATACATTATAGAGCCTACCGCAGAAGCGTAGGGTATAATAGACATGTGATCCCTTTCCAAATCAGTCTTGGGAGACATCTCTTTGGAGAGGGTGATCCCGTGACAAGCCGATTGATTACCGCGCTTGGAATCTTCCATACTGAACCTTTTCAGTATGGTGTCGATGTACCTGGACTGTGAGAGTCCTAATATCCTCTTGGATCTGTCACGATAGATCCGGATCCCCAGAATATATGAGGCATCACCAAGGTCTTTCATGGAGAATCTGTGTGACAAGAACCCTTTGACAGATTGTAGCATAGGAATGTCATTTCCTATCAAGAGAATGTCATCCACATATAAAACGAGGAATACTACAGTTCTCGCTACAAATCTACTATAGATGCATGGTTCATCTGGATTTTTGATAAAGCCAAATTCTTTGACCGTCTCATCAAAACAGACGTTCCAGCTCCGCGATGCCTGCTTTAGTCCATAGATGGACTTAAGCAACTTGCACACCTTTCCGCTGCTCCCACTCTGAATGAAACCCTTTGGCTGGTCCATATAGACACACTCCTCTAAATTTCCATTTAGAAAAGCGGTCTTTACGTCCATTTGCCAGACCTCATAATCGTGGAAGGCAGCAATGGCAAGAAGGATCCGAATGGATTTCAGCATAGCCACTGGAGAAAAGGTTTCGTCATAGTCCAAGACAGGTCTTTGACGGAAACCCTTTGCCACAAGTCTAGCTTTATAGGTCTCAACCTGTCCATCTACACCAATCTTCCTTTTGAAGATCCACTTGCATCCTACGGGTTTTACCCCATCTGGAGCAATGTCCAACATCCATACTTTGTTGGTGTACATGGACTCCATTTCGGTCTGCATAGCATCCAGCCATTTTACCGAGTCAACGCTCTGAATGGCCTGCTGGAAGCTAGTAGGCTCATCACCATCAATGATGCAATCCTCTCTATCCCCGTCTATGAGAAAACCGTAGTATCTCTCGGGCGGATGAGACTGCCTCCTACTTCTGCGGAGCGGTGCAGGAATGTCAAGATCTTTCGAACCCTCTGGTTCTACTAAGCTTTTAGTAATAGCTCGTGGTTCTGGAATTTCTTCCAGTTCTATTGCACTCCCACTTATTTCCTTTTTTAAGAACTGATGTTCCAGAAAGTGGGCATTACGAGAAACAAAGACCTTTTGTTCTTCTGCGTAATAGAAAAGATACCTCCTGGAGTTTTTTGGGTATCCCACAAACTTACACAGTACTGAGCGTGCCTCGAGCTTGTCCGCATGCTGCTTTTTTACAAAAGCTGGGCATCCCCATATCTTCAGGTAATGAAGATAGGGTTTCTTCCCACTCTATAACTCATATGGTGTGGTAGGCACAGTCTTAGTTAGAACTCGGTTCAAAAGGTATGTAGCTGATTCTAGTGCATATCCCCAGAATGATCGCGGTAACTCAGCGTTACTCATCATGGAACATACCATATCCAATAGGGTTCGGTTTCTTCTCTCCGATACACCGTTATGTTGCTGAGTGTATGGAGGAGTAAGCTGAGAGAGAATTCCATTCTCTTTTAGGTAATCCAGGAACTCGGCACTCAAGTATTCACCACCTCGATCAGATCTCAGTGTCTTGATACTTTTGCCTGTTTGTTTTTCTACTTCATTCTTATATTCCTCGAATTTTCCAAAGGCTTCAGATTTATGCTTCATTAAGAAGACATGTCCGAACCTTGAAAAATCATCTGTAAAAGTAATGAAATAAGAAAAACCGCTTCGTGCATTTATAGACATTGGACCGCACACGTCGCTGTGCATGAGTCCCAAGAGCTCGCTCGCTCTCACTCCGTGTCCAGTGAACGGAGTCTTTGTCATCTTTCCTTTGAGACAGGATTGACAAGTTGCATATGATTGATATTCGAACGGATCCAAATATCCTTCTGTATGTAACTTCGTCAACCTTCTCTCATTGATGTGACCCAGTCTACAATGCCATAAGAAATTCTGATTTATTTCCGGAGACTTTCTTTTATGAGTATTCTGGACATTGAAAATCTGTGGTTGGTTTAATACGTATATACCATTGCTTAATGTACCTGACCCAATCAGAACTTGATTAAGGTGAATGTTTACAACATTACTTACAAACGCAAATTCATAACCTTCTTTAGAAACCAAAGATACAGAAATGATATTACAAGTTGCGTTGGGTACAAAAAAGCAATTACGTAAAACCAAAACATGTCCATCTGACATTCCCAGGTGATAGTCCCCCACGGCCTCAGCATCCATGCTAGCTCCGTTTGCAATTTTGAGGGTCATGTCACCTGCTTTCAAAAACCTACGCTTTCTCAACGCCTGCAAAGAATTACAGATATGAGATCCTGATCCGGTATCCAATACCCAGGACGTAGAGTTTATTGATAGACAGTTTTCAATAACATACACACCTGAAGCTGAAGCCGCAACTTGCTTCAGATCCTGTGTTCTGGCCTTCCAAGTCCTGCAATCTTTCTTCCAGTGTCCACTCTTGTGACAGTAAAAGCATTCTTCCTTATCCACAAGCTTCCCTGCTACCTTTGTTGCTTTCGCCTTTCCCTTCGTATCCTTCTTACTAACACCGCCCCTTGGTTTGGCGGGGGTTTTCTTCTTCTTTCCCTTGGCTTTCGCCTTGGACCTAGAAGAGAAAGATCCTCCTACAAACAAAGTGGATGTTTCCCTACCTTTCTGTAGGGTGCCCTCCGCACTCCTCAGCATGTTGAGGAGCTCTGAAAGTTCACCTTCTTTTTCTTGCAAGTTGAAATTCAGGATGAACTGGGCGTAAGTGGAAGGAAGGGACTGAAGAATCAAGTCCGTATAGAGCTCATTCTCCAACGTGGTCCCAAGGTCCGCGAGCTCCTCTATGTAGCCAATCATCTTAAGCACGTGTTCCGCTACCGATGATCCGACGGCCAATCTTGCCGAAAACAACTTCTTCGACACTTCGTATCTGGCGATACGAGATTGCTCTCCATACAGTTCTTTTGTATGGAGAAATATGGATTCGAGGTCCATATTCTCAAACCTCCTCTGATGTTCGTTGTCCATAGAGGCAAGCACGAGGCACTTGGCCTTCACGCAGTCGATTTCCCAGGTCTTACGGATTTCCCTATCCGCGACGCTGGTTTTGGGACCTGGGACAGGGGGAGCTTTGGTGGTAAGAAGATACCCCAACTTGTCATAAGTGATTGCCATTTTAACATTCCTGAGCCAATCTTTGTAGTTTGGCCCTGTCAATACGTTTTTATCTAGTAGTAACTTAAGTCCAGTCATGATGTATGGTCGCTGCAATTAGGAGAGAGAGAAGAAACACATTAGCATGATGCTCTTGCAAGTTTAGAGTGGTTTTTAATTTGTCTAAACAGGATGGCTCCCACTGTCTCTCGAATCCCTCCTCAAACCATAAAGGAAGAATCAGTCGGGATCAATCTCACCGTACAATACTTGCTTAACCGTTCAGCCAGGCCAGTGTCGGTACTTCGAGGGAGGTTTTCCAACGCTTTCGCGAAGTTCCTTAATTAAGTAACCTCTTTTCCCAGGGGGCGTAGCCCCGCTAACACCTTTCTAGACACCTACTAGGTTTGCTTTGCATCGTGATATTCGGTTATGAATATCCAGCACCCCATTCTACGGGGAAAGAGCCGAGATCCCTTCACCGGGAGTGACCTCTTTAGTAAAGGTTTTCGTCACTATATTTTCTAAAAACCTATCCGTTCCTTCAACGATATCAAGTTCATTACGTTAAAGGTTTTCGCCAGAAACCATTCGTAGCCCTCCGTCGTTTCATATGGGTAGTCAATAGTATTCAAGCTGTGTTTGTTGGCCAAAGTCAAGGCACAGTGTTTGGTAGCTGTTGGTTATTCATATGCAGCATAGATAGATGCGTTGGTTTGGGGCAGTCGTATAGCTTTGTTGGCCAAAGTCAAGGGCTTGTACGGGTGGGCTCAAATTAACCTGGAGAATGACGGGCAGAACTTGACATGTGACTTATGATTTGTTGGCCAAAGTCAAGGTCATAAGAGCATGGGGTAAAAATCACATCGGGAGTTTCAAAAGAACTGAAACTTGCCAGATATGCGCATACCTTCTGGAGTATGATACCGTGAGCGGATTCCGTCACGTTATCATGCGATGATAGTTGGATCCCGATTCCCACTGATGAGTTGGTTTACTCCTCGGGTGACCCCGACTAATTCTTCTTTCAGGTTTGGAGGAGAATTTGAGGTACAGTGGAAGGTTTCCAGATTAGATAAATTGGTAACCATTCTGATCTTGGTTAGAGTGCACGCTGAGTGTTTCTTTTCTCTCTCTCTCTGGCAGCGACCATTGACCCGACCCTATGACTATGACTCAGTGACCAAGTTGACCGAACCTTCTTAACACTGGCTTTTGGATTGTCAGAGTTGCAGACCTCATTGCCACTCCTACTTTTACCCTTTTCTCCAGGACACCCCGTATTACTACGAACGTCCACTTCCATTGGACAAAACCATCGTATGGTTATATACGAACTCGAAGGAATTTATTCGAGGATGGTTTCCGGTTTTGGAGAAAACGGATAGGATTATTCAGTTGTCTTTTCCCTTTTACCTTTTCTCAAGCTGTGAGTACTCCTTGGTTTAGGAGATAGTACACCTATTACGCAAATTGGATAGTCTTCTTCCAAACCATAGGCTGGTGCCGACCGGTAGGGAATGAAGAAAACTAATTAGCCTAAACGGTGTACAGAAGGTATTGAGTTAAGACAAAGAAAGGGATTAGTAAGAGGGCAAAGTAAGTTGCGACTGCTATTCACGACCAAACCAAGTATTTCTTCGCCAATCCTAAATCACCTTTGTATTTCTCCAGGACACTCCGTATCACTACGAAGATCCACAGTTTATTGGATACTCCATCGTATGGTTATATACGAACTCGAAAGGAACTTGTTCCAGTTCGGGGATGGATTCTGGTCCAGGAGAAATAGGAATAAGATTTATTCGGTTGTCTTTTATCTTCACCTTCTCTCGCATTGCGAGTGCTCCTAGGATTAGGACAGTACACCCATTATGCTTATTGGATAGTCTTCTTCCAAACCATAGGCTGGTGCCGAACGGTAGGGAAGGAAGAAAACCAATTGGCCTAAAGGGGTGTGCAGAAGGTAATGACTAAAGACATATCAAGGGATTTGGAAAGGTGGCAAAGAATTATACGGTTATAGTTGTGAATCTGGATAATGGTAGAGGCATTACTAGGAATACCAGAATACCCCATCGAAACATTTCAATGTTTCAGTCTCACTGTGTACTGTTAAAAGAAAACTGATTTCCTGATTAGACACTTGCTCCAGGGTATGTATTTACCAGTTTTGATTCTCACATCTGTATGGTTTTACAGATGTTGAGTGGGAGTAAGTTATTGGGAATTGGGTGATCATCCTCATTATATCGGGATTCGATGTAATCGGTGATATTTGATGAGATCATCTGGGCTGTTTGCCGGTCGGCAAATATTTGGTTTTGAATATCCGCTGTTGTGCACCAATTTCAAATTGATATATCTGTACGTCTATTTTTCATAGAGTGAGATATACCTTTTGATATTATGTCGATGACATTTACCTATATCAGTGGATGGTTAGGTAAGGAGCATTAAACAGCGGTGTAATTCTTCTTAACCATAAGTACAGTTTTCAACCTACAACACACAGTGAAAGAGTTGTTAGACTCGGCGGACTTATACAGAGTATTGTATGTTGTCCAGTGTCCATTAGGACAGAGCGGTTGGTCCTTATACTATATTCTGTTTACTTTTAACTTCTCTAGTTCTTAGACATGTGTTTCGTAGAAACACAGGGTCTAAGTTTTGAGGAGTTATAGGTATTTGAATAGAGTAGAGAACCAGGTGTAGCAAGTATCGGGATTCTTCAAAGTGATCGAAGATGTAGATACTTGTGTATGGTATTCAGTTGATAGTAATGATAAAGAGAAATTGCTTCTCTTTCAGGTTACTCATAATTGGAAGCATTCCTATGTTGAGTAACGCTGATCGGCCTCTCTCCATTTAATTAACATGCACTGGAGAAAGCTGCATGATTTGAATCTGGTTCAATTAAATCAGTGCCTCTGGTTCTATATTGGATATAGTACAGTTCATATCTTAACATTGTTAAGGTACGGGGAGTTGTCCGGCTTATGATTAAAACCAGACTCTGGATAACTCAAGGCACGTTTCTGTAATGGCTGTTTGTGGGTCGACCCAGGCTATGACGAGGGTTGACTTTCTACCATAAGAAAGATCAATAGTGATATTGTTCTTGACTCGCCACAGTTTTAATAAAAATGGATTTTTTCAAAAAACAGCAGTGGGAGTATGGTAGAACTGGAAGTGATTCCAGAACCACAAACGATTACTGAAGATTTGATAAGGAACCTAAAGATTCAATCTGATTTGACATTCCATTGGCCACTCCGCAGATAAGGTGGGTAACTTCAGGCACCCGAGAGGTGCTCCGGTAGCCTCAAGGACGGTGACAGGGAAGTTCTTGTTTACCCACACTTGCCATTGTTGTTGTTCCAGGCTGCGAGACCCGGCAGGAGGATGAGTATAGCGTCGTTCTAAACTAGCTTTAGAAGAGCACGTCTATATGACTCTGCCAGAGGGTTGTCGTAGTCAGTGGGAGCAGCGGAAGCATTGGTGAACATCAGGCTTATGTCTATTTAAAGACTAAAGAAGATATAGCGGAGATAGATCATCTATTTCTGATGTGACAGTCATGGGTTTGACGTCATCAGAATAGGGGATGGATCTGTTGAGAAGGTTGTAGGAAGTGATATTCATATACTACGATCGCTTATACTTTGGTCGTCACACAGTGGTTTCTCCACAAGGGACTTGGACATTATATCAGACATACTGGTTACTAGATCTATGGTTTTAGATCTAGATTTGGGTGGTTTCCCAATCAGGGTACTTTGACAGCATTCTAAGAGTATTTAGAATGGACGACTCCTGGCACGGTAGTGTACCTGCAGGTGAAGGAGTCACCCTCTCTAAAGGTGTCTTATGGACTAAAGGAGAGAGGGATGCGCATGATTGGCAGATCACTTGCTTAGGCAATTGAGTCAATCATGAGATGTCAAGTACCACACCAGATGTTGTTCTTGCACTAGATGCAATAAGTTGATATTGATCCAATCTTGGAGGAACAGTCGGAAGCAGTTTTAGAACATAAGTGGATGTTCTAGGGATATGATAACGATAGCTTCATTTGGGAGACAATTATCATTCCAGGCTTCCAAGGTGACATCGACGACAAGGAGGTTGTCAGAGTTATAGTTTTCCTTCTGACGAGGGGCAGTATTCTGGACAGGTGGTCCAAGGCAGTACTGAGGGAGGCATGGCGCAGGATACTGATTAAGTTCAGTTGACGATACAGTCTAAGAAGTTTGGATTTGGAGTTCATTTATGAGCTCGGTCCCATCAGACATCCAGACACTCTAAGACAGGTATTGCTCATTTCGGGAGATGGCTTTCTCCGCGAACTTGAGATATAGAGAGACATAGAAAGAAACATCAGAACGGATCCACTCGCTGAGGCTATTCCTCGAACGCAAGAGTTTCGCAAACAGGCTTTGTGAGACTGACTAGTAGAGGAGTTGGGTGTTCGGTATCACACGGGCTGTGAGTATGCGACATCGCAATAATTAGCCTTGAGTGCAAGTGGGAGATTGTTGGAGATAGTGCCCTCAGAGTCAATTATTGGATCACAGGCACGTGATTGCAATGATTGAGGGAGGACCTATCCCGGTAGAACAGTCTTACTCGAGATGATAGTTTGCTATCTGGTTTACCTTTATCATCGTGTACTGCTTTAGGTGACCTGATAGGTCGCTATTGCACGTTGATAGAGCCCCTAGGATTCTTGCTTGACTACCGGCAGTATGAGGGCGATCATATACGTGGGAGCTGGTAGTCTACAAGCATATCCTTAAAAGGTCCCTAGTCGTGGGAGTTTCGAGACAGGGCATCGATTCTCCAGAGTAGACTAGTGTATACAGTCGAGACCCCGACGAGGGGCGGTGGCCGGTCTCACAAGCCACTGGTGTTAGTTGGTTCACCTAAGATGTATACAGGTGCTCATTGGGTTATGAGTACACCGGACAGGACTCGCCGGGAACATGCTAGTTGGTCTTATACCTGACGTCAGATAGCAGTTCCCAGGTGACATGTGTACAGGTTAGTTCATCGACCTGGGGATCGTCATTTGTCTCGTGTGAGTTCCCACTGTGCTTTGACTACTACCCTACCACGGCTCAAAGGAGTCGTGCAAACAGGTTTTAGTTGGGTACAGTCCCGAGCCACATGGAGGCAGTGAGCGGATCTTCGGGGGTTCGTCTCTCCCGGTATTGGGGGTGAGGTCGCGCTGTGTCTAGGAGAGCCATTACACGAAGTCCTTGGCCAAGGCAGGAGATTTACTGGTAGGTATTCCAGTAGTATCTCAGGGTGTTCTGGGCTACACTCCGACACGACTTGTACCGCTTTTGGGGGTCTGACTTTTACCCACCCCCTAGGCCCGACATGCGATGCTCATAGACGAACGGACCGGACTGTACGGATATTGTCACTGACAGGCTCAGTAGGGTGTCAGGATGAGTTCGCTCATCGACGTCCCTTTTAGTCAATAGCTGGTGGCCCGTTACGTATTTGCTTATACCTCTGACGGGCTAGTGGTTAAATCCACAGCCATAGTATTGACGAGTCTTTAGAGTCTACCACACTTTCAGTTACTCAAGCTTTCGGGCGAAACGCTGTAGAGGCCGTATGGAGATATGGCAGGGTCCGATCAGATACGTGCGGTATTGCACGGATCAGAATCGGACGGTTTGTACTAGTAGCCGTATAGGTATATGGCAGGGTTCGATCAGATACGTGCGGTATTGCACGGATCAGGATCGAACGGATATTACTAGCCGGCTTTGGTTTAAGCCGGTCCTAGTTTAGTACCGTGTAGATTTTTGTCTCTTTGCATTTGTATCCGGATGGAATACAGATGCGGGTGTGTATGCACAGTATCGGGGTTTTCCTGTAATTTATTACGGGACCAGTTTTCTGGAGTTGCCAGTTTGCATTCCGTTCCGGCCGGTTTTCCTTTGTTCTTTCCCGGCCGGACTTTTCCGATGGAGAGGGTTATTTGCAAGTTTGCAAATAACACTTTGTGGAGGGTTTTATTGCAAAAGTATTGATTATGATAGCATCATTATCTTTTGCACCATCACTTGCATTAATGAGGGTATGGGTTTGATTAATGTGTGAAGCATGGTTGATGTTTCTTTGTCTCTTGATGTGGTCACCTTTTCTTCACTCCTACACTCACCTCCCTTCTTGCTTCATATATTGATTTTCCTCCACCATTATTCTCACTTGATGGAATAAGTTTTTTCCATGGTTGAGAGAGAAGAAGATGAGAGCTTCATCTTTGAGAGAGTAGCATTCTTGATCTCATTTTACATGTTAAGAAAAATGCAAGCACCATTTTTCTTATCTTGTTTCCTCCATCATCTTCTAATGGCAACGAACCCAAATGAGACATAGCCTCTACACTACACTTCCTACAGCAAATCTTGGACGCGTCGATTCGCCAGCTTCGCGCCAGAGTTGCCTCGGTATTGAGGTGTGAGCCCGTAAAAGCTACAGGCGATGTGGTGCCCTTTCCGACGAGGAGGAGACGGACGGAGATCCCGTGAGGAGATCGGAGTGGAGATGAAGACCGGAGGACTCGGATCAGTCGGTACATCTCTTCCCTTTCTTGTTAGTAGCTTAGACTTGTTAATGGTTACGATCCGGAGTTTAGTGCGCGGTGGTGCCGGTTTGCAAAGTCCGCAAAAATTAAAGTTTATCACCGCTTCCGCATTCCGGCGTCGGATTGACGGCCGGGGCGCCGCCGTGCACTTACAGTGGTATCATAGCCTCGCCATTAACTTCGTCTAGCTTCGTTTGATGTGTTTTTCAGTTCCGATCGACCAAAATTCCAAAAACCGTATTTTTCCTTCACATCAGTTTCTGTTGAAATTTTTTGAAGTCTAAAAATTTTTCAGGTGATCCCAGAATGATGTGCAGGGAGTTCTAAGAACTCTGAGAAAAAACGAGACAATGAACCCTCACCATGAGCGCGGAACCGCGGCAAGAACCCCATTGTTGCCGCGGTTCCGCCGCAAGTTGGTGGGGTCACTGCTTCGTATTTTTCCAGTGGACTTCTGGGCTTATTTTAGGGGTTTTGGAATATTAAAGTTGGGCCAATTATTTCTGTGAGTGCTACAGTTTTCTTTGGGGCCCACTTGTTAATTGTTTGATCAATCGGAAAATTTTAAACACATTTTTCACAGTATTTACATTATATCTGCGACCGTGAATGTCACTCGATCGGTAAATCCAGTCTAACTGCTATAGCCCGGTTAGACGGATTTGCGAACGTGACTTTCACGTTGATGTTCTATGTTTATGCTGTGATGTTGCGGATCGGTCGTGGGGATAGCCTGGATGCAATGCTAGTACAGTGCTGTTGTATTATGTACATTTGATAATTGCGGGGCGAGCGTCCGACATGTGGACTGCCGTCACTGCCTGTTTGTATTATTCTTTTGGGGCACGACCTGGTTGCGGTCGATGTACCCGGTGTATGTATATTTTACTTTCTGTACTAGGGTTACCCCGCGGAGGGGTGCACGGATAGCCGGGTTCTAGAGGGCAACGGGCCCGCATCTCAGGGCATTGAGACGGAGGGGCTTCAGTCTGAAATTGGCGGGCTATTCGCCGCACTCGTAGGGGGTACAGGTTGACCCAGGAGGGGTGCCCAAGTTGCCGGATTCCGTGAAGTGCTGGGTGGTCCATTCACGGTGGTGGAGGGGGCTGCCTCGCTTCAGGTTTTGGCGGGTGACTTGCCGCGCCCGTAGGGGTCTAGGTTTTCATTACACAGGCTATCCACACGACCAGGGGAACGTCGGGTTTCAGTAGTGGCTCTGTGAAACCCGGGGATCCCAGATATCTGTATTGTTCTGTGATGCTGTACATTTCTGTGATGTTGCATTTTATTCACGCCTTGAGCGAAATATAATATATTGGTATATATATTAGTAGATGTTTTATATGTTTTTCATCCGCGCTAGTCCAGTCCCCGCTCTGCCGTTAGTTAGCTAACCTAACGGGTGATGACGGGACCCAGTGGCGAATGCGGATGGCATATACGTACGTCAGTATATTTTCGTTCTTTGTGGTGTGATCAATTGATGGGACTGCGTTGATTCGGATCAATACAAGTTAAAACAAACCTAATCTGATGTTGTTGGAACACTTTTCAAAAAGCTGTTATTGCAAGGACGTTTACTTTTGTTTTGCATCGTGGTATTCATTTGGAATATCCTGCTCCTCAGTCGACGAGGCAAGGGCCGAGATCCCTTCACCGGGAGTGACCCCTTGGACAAACAGTTTGCGTCAGGGCAATGACTTCACTATAGCCGATTACTTTTGCTTTGCATCGTGATATTCGGTTATGAATATCCAGCACCCCATTCTACGGGGAAAGAGCCGAGATCCCTTTACCGGGAGTGACCTCTTTAGTAAAGGTTTTCGTCACTATATTTTCTAAAAAGCTATCCGTTCCTTCAACGATATCAAGTTCATTACGTTAAAGGTTTTCGCCAGAAACCATTCGTAGCCCTCCGTCGTTTCATATGGGTAGTCAATAGTATTCAAGCTGTGTTTGTTGGCCAAAGTCAAGGCACAGTGTTTGGTAGCTGTTGGTTATCCATATGCAGCATAGATAGATGCGTTGGTTTGGGGCAGTCGTATAGCTTTGTTGGCCAAAGTCAAGGGCTTGTACGGGTGGGCTCAAATTAACCTGGAGAATGACGGGCAGAACTTGACATGTGACTTATGATTTGTTGGCCAAAGTCAAGGTCATAAGAGCATGGGGTAAAAATCACATCGGGAGTTTCAAAAGAACTGAAACTTGCCAGATATGCGCATACCTTCTGGAGTATGATACCGTGAGCGGATTCCGTCACGTTATCATGCGATGATAGTTGGATCCCGATTCCCACTAATGAGTTGGTTTACTCCTCGGGTGACCCCGACTAATTCTTCTTTCAGGTTTGGAGGAGAATTTGAGGTACAGTGGAAGGTTTCCAGATTAGATAAATTGGTAACCATTCTGATCTTGGTTAGAGTGCACGCTGAGTGTTTCTTTTCTCTCTCTCTCTGGCAGCAACCATTGACCCGACCCTATGACTATGACTCAGTGACCAAGTTGACCGAACCTTCTTAACACTGGCTTTTGGATTGTCAGAGTTGCAGACCTCATTGCCACTCCTACTTTTACCCTTTTCTCCAGGACACCCCGTATTACTACGAACGTCCACTTCCATTGGACAAAACCATCGTATGGTTATATACGAACTCGAAGGAATTTATTCGAGGATGGTTTCCGGTTTTGGAGAAAACGGATAGGATTATTCAGTTGTCTTTTCCCTTTTACCTTTTCTCAAGCTGTGAGTACTCCTTGGTTTAGGAGATAGTACACCTATTACGCAAATTGGATAGTCTTCTTCCAAACCATAGGCTGGTGCCGACCGGTAGGGAATGAAGAAAACTAATTAGCCTAAACGGTGTACAGAAGGTATTGAGTTAAGACAAAGAAAGGGATTAGTAAGAGGGCAAAGTAAGTTGCGACTGCTATTCACGACCAAACCAAGTATTTCTTCGCCAATCCTAAATCACCTTTGTATTTCTCCAGGACACTCCGTATCACTACGAAGATCCACAGTTTATTGGATACTCCATCGTATGGTTATATACGAACTCGAAAGGAACTTGTTCCAGTTCGGGGATGGATTCTGGTCCAGGAGAAATAGGAATAAGATTTATTCGGTTGTCTTTTATCTTCACCTTCTCTCGCATTGCGAGTGCTCCTAGGATTAGGACAGTACACCCATTATGCTTATTGGATAGTCTTCTTCCAAACCATAGGCTGGTGCCGAACGGTAGGGAAGGAAGAAAACCAATTGGCCTAAAGGGGTGTGCAGAAGGTAATGACTAAAGACATATCAAGGGATTTGGAAAGGTCGCAAAGAATTATACGGTTATAGTTGTGAATCTGGATAATGGTAGAGGCATTACTAGGAATACCAGAATACCCCATCGAAACATTTCAATGTTTCAGTCTCACTGTGTACTGTTAAAAGAAAACTGATTTCCTGATTAGACACTTGCTCCAGGGTATGTATTTACCAGTTTTGATTCTCACATCTGTATGGTTTTACAGATGTTGAGTGGGAGTAAGTTATTGGGAATTGGGTGATCATCCTCATTATATTGGGATTCGATGTAATCGGTGATATTTGAGGAGATCATCTGGGCTGTTTGCCGGTCGGCAAATATTTGGTTTTGAATATCCGCTGTTGTGCACCAATTTCAAATTGATATATCTGTACGTCTATTTTTCATAGAGTGAGATATACCTTTTGATATTATGTCGATGACATTTACCTATATCAGTGGATGGTTAGGTAAGGAGCATTAAACAGCGGTGTAATTCTTCTTAACCATAAGTACAGTTTTCAACCTACAACACACAGTGAAAGAGTTGTTAGACTCGGCGGACTTATACAGAGTATTGTATGTTGTCCAGTGTCCATTAGGACAGAGCGGTTGGTCCTTATACTATATTCTGTTTACTTTTAACTTCTCTAGTTCTTAGACATGTGTTTCGTAGAAACACAGGGTCTAAGTTTTGAGGAGTTATAGGTATTTGAATAGAGTAGAGAACCAGGTGTAGCAAGTATCGGGATTCTTCAAAGTGATCGAAGATGTAGATACTTGTGTATGGTATTCAGTTGATAGTAATGATAAAGAGAAATTGCTTCTCTTTCAGGTTACTCATAATTGGAAGCATTCCTATGTTGAGTAACGCTGATCGGCCTCTCTCCATTTAATTAACATGCACTGGAGAAAGCTGCATGATTTGAATCTGGTTCAATTAAATCAGTGCCTCTGGTTCTATATTGGATATAGTACAGTTCATATCTTAACATTGTTAAGGTACGGGGAGTTGTCCGGCTTATGATTAAAACCAGACTCTGGATAACTCAAGGCACGTTTCTGTAATGGCTGTTTGTGGGTCGACCCAGGCTATGACGAGGGTTGACTTTCTACCATAAGAAAGATCAATAGTGATATTGTTCTTGACTCGCCACAGTTTTAATAAAAATGGATTTTTTCAAAAAACAGCAGTGGGAGTATGGTAGAACTGGAAGTGATTCCAGAACCACAAACGATTACTGAAGATTTGATAAGGAACCTAAAGATTCAATCTGATTTGACATTCCATTGGCCACTCCGTAGATAAGGTGGGTAACTTCAGGCACCCGAGAGGTGCTCCGGTAGCCTCAAGGACGGTGACAGGGAAGTTCTTGTTTACCCACACTTGCCATTGTTGTTGTTCCAGGCTGCGAGACCCGGCAGGAGGATGAGTATAGCGTCGTTCTAAACTAGCTTTAGAAGAGCACGTCTATATGACTCTGCCAGAGGGTTGTCGTAGTCAGTGGGAGCAGCGGAAGCATTGGTGAACATCAGGCTTATGTCTATTTAAAGACTAAAGCAGATATAGCGGAGATAGATCATCTATTTCTGATGTGACAGTCATGGGTTTGACGTCATCAGAATAGGGGATGGATCTGTTGAGAAGGTTGTAGGAAGTGATATTCATATACTACGATCGCTTATACTTTGGTCGTCACACAGTGGTTTCTCCACAAGGGACTTGGACATTATATCAGACATACTGGTTACTAGATCTATGGTTTTAGATCTAGATTTGGGTGGTTTCCCAATCAGGGTACTTTGACAGCATTCAAATAGTATTTAGAATGGACGACTCCTGGCACGGTAGTGTACCTGCAGGTGAAGGAGTCACCCTCTCTAAAGGTGTCTTATGGACTAAAGGAGAGAGGGATGCGCATGATTGGCAGATCACTTGCTTAGGCAATTGAGTCAATCATGAGATGTCAAGTACCACACCAGATGTTGTTCTTGCATTAGATGCAATAAGTTGATATTGATCCAATCCTGGAGGAACAGTCGGAAGCAGTTTTAGAACATAAGTGGATGTTCTAGGGATATGATAACGATAGCTTCATTTGGGAGACAATTATCATTCCAGGCTTCCAAGGTGACATCGACGACAAGGAGGTTGTCAGAGTTATAGTTTTCCTTCTGACGAGGGGCAGTATTCTGGACAGGTGGTCCAAGGCAATACTGAGGGAGGCATGGCGCAGGATACTGATTAAGTTCAGTTGACGATACAGTCTAAGAAGTTTGGATTTGGAGTTCATTTATGAGCTCGGTCCCATCAGACATCCAGACACTCTAAGACAGGTATTGCTCATTTCGGGAGATGGCTTTCTCCGCGAACTTGAGATATAGAGAGACATAGAAAGAAACATCAGAGCGGATCCACTCGCTGAGGCTATTCCTCGAACGCAAGAGTTTCGCAAACAGGCTTTGTGAGACTGACTAGTAGAGGAGTTGGGTGTTCGGTATCACACGGGCTGTGAGTATGCGACATCGCAATAATTAGCCTTGAGTGCAAGTGGGAGATTGTTGGAGATAGTGCCCTCAGAGTCAATTATTGGATCACAGGCACGTGATTGCAATGATTGAGGGAGGACCTATCCCGGTAGAACAGTCTTACTCGAGATGATAGTTTGCTATCTGGTTTACCTTTATCATCGTGTACTGCTTTAGGTGACCTGATAGGTCGCTATTGCACGTTGATAGAGCCCCTAGGATTCTTGCTTGACTACCGGCAGTATGAGGGCGATCATATACGTGGGAGCTGGTAGTCTACAAGCATATCCTTAAAAGGTCCCTAGTCGTGGGAGTTTCGAGACAGGGCATCGATTCTCCAGAGTAGACTAGTGTATACAGTCGAGACCCCGACGAGGGGCGGTGGCCGGTCTCACAAGCCACTGGTGTTAGTTGGTTCACCTAAGATGTATACAGGTGCTCATTGGGTTATGAGTACACCGGACAGGACTCGCCGGGAACATGCTAGTTGGTCTTATACCTGACGTCAGATAGCAGTTCCCAGGTGACATGTGTACAGGTTAGTTCATCGACCTGGGGATCGTCATTTGTCTCGTGTGAGTTCCCACTGTGCTTTGACTACTACCCTACCACGGCTCAAAGGAGTCGTGCAAACAGGTTTTAGTTGGGTACAGTCCCGAGCCACATGGAGGCAGTGAGCGGATCTTCGGGGGTTCGTCTCTCCCGGTATTGGGGGTGAGGTCACGCTGTGTCTAGGAGAGCCATTACACGAAGTCCTTGGCCAAGGCAGGAGATTTACTGGTAGGTATTCCAGTAGTATCTCAGGGTGTTCTGGGCTACACTCCGACACGACTTGTACCGCTTTTGGGGGTCTGACTTTTACCGACCCCCTAGGCCCGACATGCGATGCTCATAGACGAACGGACCGGACTGTACGGATATTGTCACTGACAGGCTCAGTAGGGTGTCAGGATGAGTTCGCTCATCGACGTCCCTTTTAGTCAATAGCTGGTGGCCCGTTACGTATTGGCTTATACCTCTGACGGGCTAGTGGTTAAATCCACAGCCATAGTATTGACGAGTCTTTAGAGTCTACCACACTTTCAGTTACTCAAGCTTTCGGGCGAAACGCTGTAGAGGCCGTATGGAGATATGGCAGGGTCCGATCAGATACGTGCGGTATTGCACGGATCAGAATCGGACGGTTTGTACTAGTAGCCGTATAGGTATATGGCAGGGTTCGATCAGATACGTGCGGTATTGCACGGATCAGGATCGAACGGATATTACTAGCCGGCTTTGGTTTAAGCCGGTCCTAGTTTAGTACAGTGTAGATTTTTGTCTCTTTGCATTTGTATCCGGACGGAATATAGATGCGGGTGTGTATGCACAGTATCGGGGTTTTCCTGTAATTTATTACGGGACCAGTTTTCTGGAGTTGCCAGTTTGCATTCCGTTCCGGCCGGTTTTCCTTTGTTCTTTCCCGGCCGGACTTTTCCGATGGAGGGGGTTATTTGCAAGTTTGCAAATAACACTTTGTGGAGGGTTTTATTGCAAAAGTATTGATTATGATAGCATCATTATCTTTTGCACCATCACTTGCATTAATGAGGGTATGGGTTTGATTAATGTGTGAAGCATGGTTGATGTTTCTTTGTCTCTTGATGTGGTCACCTTTTCTTCACTCCTACACTCACCTCCCTTCTTGCTTCATATATTGATTTTCCTCCACCATTATTCTCACTTGATGGAATAAGTTTTTTCCATGGTTGAGAGAGAAGAAGATGAGAGCTTCATCTTTGAGAGAGTAGCATTCTTGATCTCATTTTACATGTTAAGAAAAATGCAAGCACCATTTTTCTTATCTTGTTTCCTCCATCATCTTCTAATGGCAACGAACCCAAATGAGACATAGCCTCTACACTACCCTTCCTACAGCAAATCTTGGACGCGTCGATTCGCCAGCTTCGCGCCCGAGTTGCCTCGGTATTGAGGTGGGAGCCCGTAAAAGCTACAGGCGATGTGGTGCCCTTTCCGACGAGGAGGAGACGGACGGAGATCCCGCGAGGAGATCTGAGTGGAGATGAAGACCGGAGGACTCGGATCAGTCGGTACATCTCTTCCCTTTCTTGTTAGTAGCTTAGACTTTTTAATGGTTACGATCCGGAGTTTAGTGCGCGGTGGTGCCGGTTTGCAAAGTCCGCAAAAATTAAAGTTTATCACCGCTTCCGCATTCCGGCGTCGGATTGACGGCCGGGGCGCCGCCGTGCACTTACAAGGATCTGGCTCAAACCAGAGCCCACTAGTAATGTCTGTCCGGACGCCAAACGTGCACAAGTGCGCGGATGTGAACGAACCCCGTCGCAAAACCATGTGACCTCTACTCTGTTTTGCCCAAAGGCGAATAACCTTCTGTGTGGGACTCTAAAGACTCGACACTACGCTGGCAGTGGGTTTAACCACAGACCGCAAGTGGCACTAGCTGTACGTAACGGTCCCCAGGTAGATGCCGATAAGAAGACTGACGAGGTAAACCCATCTGAACTCCTACTGAGTCTGTATGTGACAATCTCCGTACAGTCCGGTCTGTTCGTCTAAGAACATCGCATGGCGGGCCTAAGGGGCGGTAAACGTCAGTCCCCTACTAGCGGTACAAGTCGTGTCGGAGTGTAACCCAGAACACCTGAGATAACACTGGAAACCTACCAGTCTATCTCGCTTGCCCTGGCCAGGGACTTTGTGTAATGGCTCTCCTAGACACAGCGCGATATCAACCCCCAATACCGGGAGTGACGAATCCTGTCTAACCGTCACTGCCTCCAAGTGCTTCTGGACTGCACCCAAAAACTACCTGTTTTCACGACTCCTTTGAGCCGTGGTAGGGTAGTAATCAAAGTACAGTGGGAACACACTCGAGGCGAAGTGACAGTGTCAAGTCAACGGACTAAGCTGTACTCATGTCACCTGGGAACTGATAACTGACGATAGGTATAATACCAACCAACAGTTCCCGACGAGTCATGTCCAGTGTACTCGTAACCTAACGAGCACCCGCATACTATCTCAAGTACGACGTACTGACGGCTGTGGGACAGACCGTTTCCCAAGCTGGGATAGGAAGCGCATGCGCTAGTCTACTCCGGAGTATCGATGCCCTGTCTCGATAGTCCTACGACTATGGACCTGCATAAGGATGTGCTTATAGATTACCCAGCCCCCACGAGTGTGACTGCCATCACAACGCTGGTAATCAAGCAAAGATCCTAAGGGCTCCACTAATGTGTAAAGGCGATATGCTAAAAGAAACACATGGACACATTAAAGCAGAAACAAACCAAGTAGCATACTACCATTTTGAGCAAGAATGTCAATACAAGGTGAATATCCCAAGCTTCCATCAAGTAATATACAATCCAGTATGATACAGTAATGGCCTCTAGGGCATATACATTAACAGTGAAAACACAGAATCCGGACAAGCTCGAGGCAAGATCTTTTCTGTGTAAGTTTATTGGGTATCCCAAACATTCGTGAGGGGATATCTTCTACCACACCGAGGAACAAAAGGTGTTTGTTTCTCGACATGTCACCTTTTTAGAAAAGGAATTTCTTGAAAACGAAATTAGTGGCTAGGAGGTAGAACTAGAAGAGGTTCCAGCTATACAAACTACGACAGAAGATTTGGTAGAACCAGAGGATTCGATAGTTCCCAACGAACCCCAGCCTCTCTGCTGATTTAGTAGGGTTCCTCATCCACCTGAGAGATACTACGGTTTTCTTATTGATGGTGGGAGCGAGGATTGCATCATGGAAGATGATGACCCAACCAGTTTCGAGCAGGCCATCACGAGTGGGGACTCTGTGAAATGGCTGGATGTAATGCGATATGAGATGGAATCCATGTACACCAACAAAGTATGGACTTTGGAAGTTGCTCCCGAAGGGGTAAAACTCATTGGGAGCAAATGGATCTTTAAGAAGAAACTTGGTGTAGATGAAAAAGTTGAGACTTTCAAAACTAGACTTGTTGCAAAAGGTTTTCGTCAACGACCAGGTGTGGATTATGATGAAACCTTTTCTCCAGTGGCTATGCTTAAGTCCATCCGGATCCTACTTGACATCGCTGCATACCATGACTACGAAATCTGGCAAATGGATGTTAAGACCGCCTTTCTAAATGGTGATTTAGAAGAGAGCGTGTACATGACTCAGCCAGAGGGCTTCGTGGACAATGGGAGTAGCGGGTGTAGGGTTACTAGGCACTCTAACAAGGTTCTACAAAGCATCAACCATGCCCGTTTAAAATTTTAGCCGTGCCGAATAACCCTAAACAAGATCTTTTCTAGATAATTAGGGTTTCACAAGCAAGTAAATTACATATACCACTAAGTGAATACGAAATACAACCTTTGTAGATCGGTCCTTCACTTATAAAGCTCCTTGTTGTAGTCCTTTCGCTGCGATCATGGTTCTCCTGGGCTCTTTCATGGCTTCACGAGGCTTAAGAAGCGTCCTTGCTTGAAGTCTTCAAGGCCGAAGATGATCTACGTCGAGGGAATATCAACTCAAGCTACTACTTCACTAACTAGAGAATTAGTGAAGCAAACACCCTATACTAAAGTGCTAGTCTAGTAGAGGATGGAGAAATAGGAAGTGGATTCTCTTTAGAATTTTATTTCTCACAATCTTTCACTCTCTTTTTAAAACCCTAGCAAACTTTTTCTTTTTTGCTCAAAGAAGAAGAAGATGAACAAAAGAAAAGATGAGGATAATGATCAAGTGAGTGAGCTAACCATGGTGAGTGAGTATCATATACTAACTCATGTAGAGACATTACCATGGCTAATCCTAAATGGTTAGGTTAAAAAAAATCTAAAGTAAAACAAAGTTAGTGGACTTTGTCAAAGCATCCACAAGCTTCATGCTTGTGACAAAAGCTCCACTAATTTGTAATTACCTTATATAATTATTAACCACCATTTAAAATAGAATGGTGTATGTCTTGCACACCCATGTATGATGTATCATCAAGTATGATACAAAAAGAAAACACATTTTAATATATATTAAAGTTGTGCACATGTGAGAAAAATCCTTAAGTGAACAAGTGTTAGTTAATGTAAACTAGTATATCTAATATACAATTATACACTAAATTAATAAATCAGCACTTGCTTTATAATCCGGTCATATCTCATATAACCGACTAACATCCATTGTATCGACTTATCGAATCAACACTTGATTCGATAACCCGGCTATATCATATATAACCGACCGATACAAAAAATCACGAGAATAGAATACGGTATCACATACACGCATTATTCTCGGTCCCGCACATATCACATACGTGCTCCTATTTCGTTTTTCCTGAGCTAGTAAAACCTCTATGTAGGACTCTAAAGACTCGTCAATACGCCGGCAGGAGGTGATGATCACATCAAGCACCCACAAGCCGTCAGCGGTACTAGCTGGACGTAACGGCCACCCGGGTATTGAGAAATCAGAAGATCAGCAAGCAAGCCCACTCCAACTCCTGTAAAAGCCTGCCGGTAACACTTCCCGTACAGTCCGGTCTCCTCGTCTGATATATCGCATATCAAGTCTAGGGGTGGTAAACGTCAGACCCCAATAACCGATAAGTCGTGCCGATGTGAGGCTAATAACGGGTCGAGAAACTACTGGTAATACTTACCAGTAAATCTCTAAATCAGCCCTAGCTAGGGACTTCCCTGTTATGGCCAATCGAGCACAGCGCAACATCAACCCCCAATACCGGGAGAGACGAAACCCCTCCTATCGCTCATTGCCTCCATGTGACTCGGGACTGTACCCAAAAACCACCATTTTGCATGCCCTCTTGGACGTGGTAAGGTGGAAATCAAAGCACAGTGGGAATTACACAAGACTCTATGACGATCTCGGGTCTACAGACTAACCTATACAAGTTTCACCATAGAACTGCCATCTGATGTGAGGTATAATACCATCTGGGAGTTCTCGGCGAGTCCGTCCAGTGTACCCAGTCTCCACTGAGCACCCGTATACCATCTCTGATGTCAAACACCAATGGATATGGGATCATCCATCGCCCATCTCATGGGTCGAGAAGCGCATACGCTAGTCTACTCTTGTATATCGATGCCCTGTCTCGATACACCTACGACTAGGAACATTAAAGGATGTACTTATGGACTACCATGGCCCCACTAGTATGATCTGTATCATAGTCCAGGTAGTCAAGTACACATCCTAAGGGCTTTACCAACATGTAGCTATAAGACAGTATCAAGAGACAAGTATACATGTTAAGATAAAGAGCAACCAGATAGCATACTATCATATCGAGCAAGAAAGTCCTCTCTATATATGTCCAAGCATCCAATATAATATACATCATCTGTACAATACTGGCCTCTAGGGCATACATACAACTAACAATCTCCCACTTGCACTAGGGCCAGCTGCTGTAGTATCGCATACCTAGCATCCCGAAGAGTCTCTCAAACTGTATCTGGGGAATGGCCTTCGTGAGTGGATCTGCAGTGTTGTTCTTCGTGTCAACCCACCAGAGCTCGATCTCCCGGCGATCAACTATCTCCCGGATCAGGTGATACCGCCTCAGAATATGCCTGGATCGCTGATGGGACCTGGGTTCCTTGGCCAAAGCCACCGCTCCATTGTTATCATAATACAAAGGTATTGGATGCTCAATGGATGGAACCACTCCAAATTCAGTAATGAACTTCTTGATCCAGACAGCCTCTTTGGCAGCATCGTTGGCAGCGATGTATTCAGCCTCCATCGTTGAGTCTGCCACGGTTTCCTGCTTGGAACTCTTCCAGCTAACCGCCCCTCCGTAAAGGGTAAAGACAAATCCCGAGTGCGACTTAGAGTCGTCCTTATCACTCTGGAAGCTCGAATCGATAAAAGACTCTACTTGGAGTTCTCCGTTACCATACACCAAGAGCATCTCCTTAGTCCTTCATAAGTACTTGAGAATGCTCTTCACAGCTGTCCAGTGACTCTCTCCAGGATCAGCTTGATACCTACTCACTACACTTAGTGAGTATGCTATATCGGATCTGGTACATAGCATCGCGTACATGATAGAGCCTACAGCCGAAGCATAGGGTATCTCTTGCATGCGAGCTCTCTCCAAATCAGTCTTGGGAGACATCTCTTTGGAGAGAGTGAGTCCAGAGATCGTGGGTAAATTCCTATAGGGTTCCTAGGCACACTCAAGAGGTCTCACAAGGCATCAACCATGCCAAATTCAAAAAATTTCGGTGCTGAGAAACCCTAATACGAATCGTTAACTAGAGATTAGGCGAAACATGCAACTAGTTAACAACTTAACTAAGTGAACGGAAATACAACCTTTGTAGATCTGGTCCTCCACCTCCATAGCTCCGTGTTGACGTCCCTCCGCTGCGATCATCGGATCCCGGACTCTAGTAATGGTTTCGTCGAAGAAATGATCGGGCTAGATCGTCGACTTCGATGCCGAAGATGATCTACGTCGAGGCGACTCTAACTCGAGCTCCAACTTCACCAAGTCATGAAACTTGTGAAGAAAACACCCTATACTACTTGGCAAGTGGTAGAGGATGAAGAAATAGGAAGTGGGTTCACTTTAGAATTGGATTTCTCACTCTTTTCATCAAGTCACCATTGAAGGTTGCAAGCTTTCTTCTTCTTGAAGAAGAAGAAGAAGAAAAAGGATATGATAAGAATAATTAATTTGATTCCTAATGATAGAAAATAAAGTCATTCTTATCATATTAGCAACCATGGTTGAGTGTAGAGAGTTAACTAGGGTTAGGTGAATGGTTAGGTTTAGGAAAGAAACAAAATGGTCAAAGCTTCTTGAAGTTTCTAAACAATTCCAAAGAAAGCCACCATTTCATTTCTTGCCAAAATGAATAAATAAATAAATAAATCAAAACCCTAACCATTAACATAACCATGGTTTAATCATACGCACCCAAGTTTACATGTATCATCAAACATGATACAATCAAGTGCACAAAAATATATCACATATACTACTTGTGCACATCAAGTGAGCAAATCAATCTTAAGTGAACAAATACTAGTTAATATAAAGTAATATATCAAATATATAATTATACATCAAATCATTAAATCAACACTTGATTTAATGATCCGGTCATATCGCATATAACCGACTAATATAAAGTGTATCAATGTATCGAATCAACACTTGATTCGGTAACCCGGCTATATCATATATAACTGTCCAATGATACAAATCGCGATAATAGAATACAGTATCACATACTGGTATTATTCTCGGTCCCGCACATATCTCATATGCGCTCCTATTTCGTTTCGCTTGAGCCAGGAAAGCTCTGTGTAGGACTCTAAAGACTCGTCAATACGCCGGCAGCAAGTGATGATCATATCAAATACCCACAAGCCACAAGCGGTCTGCTAAACGTAACGGCCACCCGGGTATTGAGCGATCAGATGATCGACGAGCAAGCCCGCTCACACTCCTGTGAATCCAACCAGTAACACTTACCGTACAGTCCGGTCACGTCGTCTGATATGTCGCATGTCTCGCCTAGGGGTGGTAAACGTCCGACCCCAATAGCTCGATAAGTCGTGTCGATATGAGGTCTATAACAGTTCGAGAAACTACTGGTAACACTTACCAGTAAATTTCAGCAACCCTGGCCAAGGATTTCCGGTTATAGCCAATCGAACACAGCGCAACATCAACTCCCTATACCGGGAGAGACGAATCCCCTCCTATCGCTCATTGCCTCCATGTGATTCGGGACTGTACCCAAAAACCACCATTTTGCACGCCCTCTTGGACGTGGTAAGGTGGAAATCAAAGCACAGTGGGAATCACACAAGACTCTATGACGATCTGGGGTCTACAGACTAACCTGTACCAGTGTCACCAGAGAACTGCCATCTGACGTAAGGTATAATACCATCTGGGAGTTCTCGGCGAGTCCATCCAGTGTACCCATTCTCCACTGAGCACCCGTATATCATCTCCGATGTCAAACACCAATGGATATGGGATCATCCATCGCCCATCTATATGGGTGGAGAAGGTATACGCTAGTCTACTCTGGTATATCGATTCCCCGTCTCGATACACCCATGACTAGGGACCTTGAAGGATGTACTTATGGACTACCATGTCCCCAATAGTATGATCCGCATCATAGTCCAGGTAGTCAAGTACACATCCTAAGGGCTTTACCAACATGTAACAGAGAGACAATCAGTGTACACATTAAGGTAAAGATCAACCAGATAGCATACTATCATGTCGAGCAAGAAAGTCCTCCCTATATATGTCCAAGCATCCACTACAATATACATCCTATGTATAGTAATGGCCTCTAGGGCATACATATAACTAACAATCTCCCACTTGCACTAGGGACATCTGATAGCAGTGGTTGTACTATCTCATACTCAACCATCCCATAAAAGTCTCTCTCTGGGAAAAGGCCTTTGTGAGTGGATCCGCCGTGTTGTCCTCTGAGTATGTTCTCCTAACCTCGATTACCCTGGAGATCAACCTGTTGCGCCACGGCAGCGCCCCGGCCGTCTATCCGAGGCCAAAATGCGGAATCAAAATTTTCTTAACTTTCAAACTGGCGCTACCGCGGACAATACACCCGGATCGTAACCATTAACCGATACTATCTATCAAGAGAAAGGGTAAGAGATATACCGAGTGATCCGAGTCCTCCGGTCTTCTCGTCATCGTCCCGATCTCCCGCGGAAAGTCCTGTCTCCATATCGTCGCCTCCTCGTCGGAAGGGCACCACATCGCCTGCGTCTTTTACGGGCTCCCGCCTCAATACCGAGGCAACTCGGGCATGAAGCCGGCAAGTCGACATGCCCAAGATTTGCTGTAGAATGTAGTGTAGATGATGCTTGTCTCATTTGGGGTTTGTAGTTGCCTTGATGGAGGAATAAGGTTAAGGAAAAATGGTGCTTTCATTTTTCCAAAACTAGAAGAATGAGATGAAGAAATTTGTGTCACACCAAAAATGGAAATTTCTCTCATTCTCTCTCAAATGTGGCCGGCCATTCTCATCTTGAAATGGTGGAGGGAATGAAACAAATACAAGAGGGAGGTAAGTGTAGGAAAAGCAAGAGGCGACCTTAAACAAAACATCAACCATGCTTATTACATCCAATCACATAAATGCACCATCATGAATAATGTAAGTGATGTAAAGAGAATGATAATGGTCATATCATAATCCCACATATGCAAGAAAACCCCTCCCCAAATGTAATTTGCAAAACTGCAAATTACCCCCTCCATCGGAAAAGTCCGGCCGGGAAAGAACAAAGGAAAACCGGCCGGAACGGAAAGCAAACTGGCAACTCCAGAAAACTGGTCCCGTAATAAATTACAGGAAAACCCCGAAACTGTGCATACACACCCGCATCTGTATTCCGACCGGATACAAATGCAATGAGACAAAATCTACACTGTACTAAACTAGGATCCGGCTTAAACCAAAGCCGGCTAGTAAAATCCGTTCGATCCTGATCCGTGCAATACCGCACGTATCTGATCGAACCGTGCCATATAACTATACGGCCTCTAGTACTAACCGTCCGATCCTGATCCGTGCAATACCGCACGTATCTGATCGGACCCTGACATATCTCCATACGGCCTCTACAGCGTTTCGCCCCAAAGAAGAGTAACTGAATGTGTGGTGGACTCTAAAGACTCGTCAATACTATGGTTGTGGATTTAACCACTAGCACGTCAGAGGTATAAGCCAATACGTGACGAGCCACCAGCTATTGACCAAAAGGGACGTCGATGAGCGAACTCATCCTGACACCCTACTGAGCCTGTCAGTGACAATATCCGTACAGTCCGGTCTAGGGGGTTGGTAAAAGTCAGACCCCCAAAGGCGGTACAAGTCGTGTCGGAGTGTAGCCCAGAACCAGAACGCCCTGAGATACTACTGGAATACCTACCAGTAAATCTCCTGCCTCGGCCGAGGGCTTTGCGTAATGGCTCTCCTAGACACAGCGCGACCTCACCCCCAATACCGGGAGAGATGAACCCCTGCAGATCCGCTCACTGCCTCCATGTGGCTCGGGACTGTACCCAACTAAAACCTGTTTGCACGACTCCTTTGAGCCGTGGTAGGGTAGTAATCAAAGCACAGTGGGAACTCACACGAGACAAATGACGATCTCAGGTCGATGAACTAACCTGTACACATGTCACCTGGGAACTGCTATCTGACGTCTGGTATAATCCCAACTAGCAGGTTCCCGGCGAGTCCTGTCCGGTGTACTCATAACCTAATGAGCACCTGTATACATCTTAGGTGAACCAACTGACACCAGTGGCTTGTGAGACCGGCCGCCGCCCCTCGTCGGGGTCTCGACTGTATACACTAGTCTACTAATGGAGTATCGATGCCCAGTCTCGAAACTCCCACGACTAGGGACCTTTTAAGGATGTGCTTATAGACCCCAGCTCCCACGTATATGATCGCCATCATACTGCTGGTCGTCAAGCAAGAATCCTAGGGGCTCTATCAACGTGTAATAGCGACCTGTTAGGTCACCTAAAGCAGTACACGATGATAAAGATAAACCAGATAGCATACTATCATCTCGAGTAAGACTGTCGTCCCGGGATAGGTCCTCCCTCAATCATTGCAATCACGTGCCTGTGATCCAATAATTGACTCTGAGGGCACTATCTCCAACAATCTCCCACTTGCACTCAAGGCTAATTATTGCGATGTCGCATACTCACAGCCCGTGTGATACCGAACACCCAACTCCTCTACTAGTCAGTCTCACAAAGCTCGTTTGCGAGACTATTGCGTTCGAGGAATAGCCTCAGCGAGTGGATCCGCTCTGATGTTTCTTTCTATGTCTCTCTAAATCTCAAGTTCGCGGAGAATACCATCTCCCGAAATGAGCAATACCTGTCTTAGAATGTCTGGATGTCTGATGGGACCTATCTCATAAATGAACTCCAAATCCAAACTTCTTAGACTGTATCGTCAACTGAACTTAATCAGTATCCTGCGCCATGCCTCCCTCAGTATCTGCCTGGATCACCTGTCCAGAATACTGTCCCTCGTCAGAGGGAAAACTATAACTCTGACAACCTCCTTGTCGTCCATGTCACCTTGGAAGCCTGGAACGATAATTGTTTCCCAAATGAGGCTGTTGTTATCATATCCCTAGAACATGCACTTATGTCCTAAAACTGCTTCCGATTGTTTCTCCAGGATTGGATCAATATCAACTTATTGCATCTACTGCAAGAACAACATCTGGTGTGGTACTTGACATCTCATGACTGACTCAATTGCCTAAGCAAGTGATCTGTTAATCATGTGTATCCCTCTCCCCTTTAGTCTGTAAGACACCTTTAGAGAGGGTGACTCCATTACCTGCAGGTGTACTACCGTGCCAGGAGTCGTCCATTCTAAATACTCATAGAATGCTGTCAAGTTACCCAGATTAGGAAACCACCCAAATCTAGATCTAAAACTATAGATCTAGTAACCAGAATGTCTGATATAATATCCAAGTCCTGTGTGGAGAAAACACTGTGTGACAACCAAAATATAACCGATCGTAGTATAGGAATATCACTTCCTACTCTGTGTATGTCATCAAATACCAGGACATCACACCCTACTACCTTCTTAATAGATCCATCCCCTATTCTGATGACGTCAAACCTATGACTGTCACATCAGAAATAGATGATCTATCTCCGCTATATCTGCTTTAGTCTATAGACATAAGCCTGATGTCCACCAATGCTTCCGCTGCTCCCACTGATTACGACAACCCTCTGGCAGAGTCATATAGACGTGCACTTATAAAGCTAGTTTAGAACGACGCTATACTCATCCTTCTGCCGGGTCTCGCAGCCTGGAACAACAACAATGGCAAGTGTGGGTAAACAAGAACTTCCCTGTCACCGTCCTTGAGGCTACCGGAGTACCTCTCGGGTGCCTGAAGTTACCCATCTTATCTGCGGAGTGGCCAATGGAATGTTAAATCAGATTGAATCTTTAGGTTCCTTATCAAATCTTCAGTAATCGTTTGCGGTTCTGGAATCACTTCCAGTTCTACCATACTCCCACTACTGTTTTCTAAAAAAATATCCATTTCCTTTTAAATTGTGGCGAGTTAAGAACAATATCACTATTGATCTTCCAGATGGTAGAAAGTCAACCCTCGTCATAGCCTGGGTCAACCCACAAACAGCCATTACAGAAACGTGCCTTGAGTTGTCCAGTGTCTGGTTTTAATCATAAGCCGGACAACTCCCCGTACCTTAACATCGTTAAGATATGAACTGTTCGATATCCAATATAGAACCAGAGGCACAGATTTAAAAGAACCAGATTCAAATCATGCAGCTATCTCCAGTGCATGTCAACTAAATGGAAGGAGGCCGATCAGCGTTACTCAACTTAGGAATGCTTCCAATTATGAGTAACCTGAAAGAGAAGCAATTTCTCTTTATCATTACTATCAACTGAATACCATACACAAGTATCTACATCTTCGATCACCTTGAAGAATCCCGATACTTGCTACACCTGGTCCTCTACTCTTTTCAAATACCTATAACTCCTCAAAACTTAGACCCTGTGTTTCTACGAAACATATGTCTAAGAACTAGAGAAGTTAAAAGTAAACAGAATATAGTATGAGGACCAACCCCTCTGTCCCAATGGACACTGGACAACATACAATACTCTGTATAAGTCCGCTGAGTCTAACAACTCTTTCACTGTGTGTCGTAGGTTGAAAACTGTACTTATGGTTAAGAAGAATTACACCGCTGTTTAATGCTCCTTACCTAACCATCCACTGATATAGGTAAATGTCATCGACATAATATCAAAAGGTATATCTCACTCTATGAAAATAGACGTACAGATATATCAATTTGAAATTGGTGCACAACAGCGGATATTCAAAACCAAATATTTGCCGACCGGCAAACAGCCCAGATGATCTCCTCAAATATCACCGATTACAACGAATCCCGATATAATGAGGATGATCACCCTATTCCCAATAACTTACTCCCACTCATCATCTGTAAAACCATACAGATGTGAGAATCAAACCTGGTAAATACATACCCTGGAGCAAGTGTCTAATCGGGAAATCAGTTTTCTTTTAACATTACACAGTTGAACTGAAACATTGAAATGTTTCGATGGGGTGTCCTGGTATTCCTAGTAATGCCTCTACCATTATCCAGATTCACAACTATAACCGTATATCTCTTTGCCATCTGTCCAAATCCCCTTATATGTCTTTAGTCATTACCGTCTGCACACCCCTTTAGGCCAAATGGTTTTCTTCCTTCCCTACCGTTCGGCACCAGCCTATGGTTTGGAAGAAGACCATCCAATAAGCATAAAAGGTGTACTGTCCTAATCCTAGGAGCACTCGCAAAGCGAGAGAAGGTGAAGATAAAAGACAACCGAATAAACCTTATTCCTATTTCTCCTGAACCAGAATCCATCCCCGAACTGGAACAAGTTCCTTTCGAGTTCGTATATAACCATACGATGGAGTATCCAATAAACTGTGGATCTTCGTAGTGATACGGAGTGTCCTGGAGAAATACAAAGGTGATTTAGGATTGGCGAATAAGTACTTGGTTTGGTCGTGAATAGTAGTCGCAATTTACTTTGCCCTCTTACTAATCCCTTTCTTTGTCTTAACTTAATACCTTCTGCACACCATCGTTATGCTAATTGGTTTTCTTCCTTCCCTACCGGTCGGCACCAGCCTAAGGTTTGGAAGAAGACTATCCAATTTGCATAATAGGTGTACTATCTCCTAAACCAAGGAGTACTCACAACTTGAGAGAAGGTAAAAGGGAAAAGACAACTGAATAATCCTATCCGTTTTCTCCAGAACCGGAAACCATCCTCGAATTCCTTCGAGTTCGTATCTAACCATATGATGGTTTTGTCCAATGGAAGTGGACGTTCGTAGTAATACGGGGTGTCCTGGAGAAAAGGGTAAAAGTAGGAGTGGCAATGAGGTTTGCAACTCTGACAATCCAAAAGCCTGTGTTAAGAAGGTTCGGTCAACTTGGTCACTGAGTCATAGTCCAGGGTCGGGTCAATGGTCGCTGCCAAAGAGAGAGAGAAAAGAAACACTCAGCGTGCACTCTAACCTAGATCAGAAAGGTTATCACTTTATCTAATCTGGAAACCTCCCACTGTAACCTCAAATTCTCCTCCAAACCTGAATGAAGAATTAGTCGGGATCACCCGAGTAGTAAACCAACTCATCAGTGGGAATCGGGATCCAACTATCATCGCATGATAACGTGACGGAATCCACTCACGTCACCACACTCCAGAAGGTATGCGCATGTCTGGCAAGTTTCAGTTCTTTTGAAACTCCCGATGTGATTTTTACCCCAAGCGGTTTATGACCTTGACTAGGTCAACAAACCATAAACCGCCAGTCAAGTTCAACCCGTCATTTTTCTGGATTGCATTAAACCCACCCGTACGTGCCCTTGACTAGGTCAACAAGGCCGCACGACTGTCTTAACCAATCCCGCTTATGCAACAAACAAGTACCACTTAGCTACCGAACACTACGTCTTGACTAGGTCAACAAACGCAGCACGAATACCAAATAATACCTGTAGGAAATGACGGAGGGCTACGAATGGTTTTTGGCGAAAAACCTTTAACGTAATGAACTTGATATCGTTGAAGGAACTGCATAGCCTTTTATAAAAATATAGTGACGAAAACCTTCGCTAAGGAGGTCACTTCCGGTGAAGGGATCTCGGCTCTTTCCCCGTAGAATGAGGTGCAGGATAGTCCAACTGAATACCACGATGCAAAGCAAAAGTAATCGGCTATAGTGAAGTTAATGCCCTGACGCAAACTTCTGTCCAAGGGGTCACTCCCGGTGAAGGGATCTCGGCCCTTGCCTCGTCGACTGAGGAGCAGGATATTCCAAATGAATACCACGATGCAAAACAAAAGTGAACGTCCTTGCAATAACAGCTTTTTGAAAAAAAGTTCCAACAACATCAGAATAGGTTTGTTTATCTTGCATTGATCCGAATCAATGCAGTCCCATCAATTGATCACACCATAAAGAACAAAAATATACTGACGTACGTATATGCCATCCGCATTTGCCACTGGGTCCCGTCATCACCTGTTAGGTTAGCTAACTAACGGCAGAGCGGGGACTGGACTAGCGCGGATGAAAAACATATACAACATCTACTAATATATATACCAATATATAGTATTTCGCTCAAGGCGTGATAAAGTGCAACATCACAGAAATGTACAGCATCACAGAACAATACAGATATCTGGAAGCCCCGGGTTTCACAGAGCCGCTGCTGAAACCCGACGTTCCCCTGGTCGTGTGGATAGCCTGTGCAATGAAATCCTAGACCCCTACGGGTGCGGCAAGTCACCCGCCAAAACCTGAAGCGAGACAGCCCCTTTCAGCACCGTGAATGGACCACCCAGCACTTCACGGAATCCGGTAACTTGGGCACCCCTCCAGGGTCAACCTGTACCCCCTACGAGTGCGGCGAATAACCCGCCAATTCCAGACTGAAGCCCCCTCCGTCTCAATGCCCTGAGATGCGGGCCCGTTGCCCTCTAGAACCCGGCTATCCGTGCACCCCTCCGCGGGGTAATCCTAGTACAGAAAGTAAAATATACATACAACGGGTATATCGACCACAACCAGGTCGTGCCCCAAAAGAATAATACAACCAGGCAGTGACGGCAGTCCACATGTCGGACGCTCGCCCTGCAATATCAAATATACATAATACAACAGAAATTGTACTAGCATTGCATCCAGGCTATCCCCACGACCGATCCGCAACAACACAGCAAAATCACAGAACATCAACGTGAAAATCACGTTCGCAAATCCATCTAACCGGGCTATAGCAGTTAGACCGGATTTACCGATCGAGTGACATTCACGGTCGCAAATATAATGTAAATACTGTGAAATAATGTGTTTAAAATATCCAATCGATCAAAAATTAACAAGTGGCCCCCCAAGTAATACTGTAGCACTCACAGAAAATCTGGGCCCAATTTTAATATTCCAAAACCCCTATCTTAAGCCCAAAAGCCCACTGCAAAAATATGGCGAAGTGATCCCAACTTCCTGTTGCGCCACGGCAGCGCCCCGGCCTCGTACTCAAGGCCAAAATGCGGAATCAAAATTTTTCCTTACTCGGAAACCGGCGCTACCGCGGACAAAGAAAACCCGGATCGTAACCATTAACCTAATGCTAGCAATCAAGAGAGGGGAAGAGAAGTATACCGAGTGATCCGAGTCCTCCGGTCTTCTCGTCATCGTCCCGATCTCCCGCGGAAAGTCTTGCCTCCACATCATCGCCTCCTCGCCGGAAGGGCACCACATCGCCTGTGTCTTTTACGGGCTCCCGCCTCGATACCGAGGCAACTCGGGCATGAAGCCGGCAACTCGATATGCCCAAGATGTGCTGTAGAATGTGTAATAGATCATGCTAGTCTCATTTGGGGTTTGTAGTTGCCTTGATGGAGGAATGGGATTAGGAAAAATGGTGCTTTCATTTTTCCAAAACAAGAAGAAGAAGGAGATGAAGAATTCCTCCCAAAACAAAGATGAACTCTCTCATTCTTTTCTTTCTCTCAAGTGTTCAACCATATCAAAAAAATGAGAATGGTGGAGGAGGAATACTAAACCACAACCTTAGAAGGAAGGTCATGGTAGTAAAAGCAAGTGGTGACTATATCCAAAAACATCATCATCACAAACTTACATCAACCATTCTAATCAAATCTAATCACAATAAAGCATGAAATGATGAAGGAAAAGAATGGTATCTAAAGATGCTCTCATCTTACAAATAAACCCTCCACAAAATGTAATTTGCAAAACTGCAAATTACCCCCTCCATCAGAAAAGTCCGGCCGGGAAAGAACAAAGGAAAACCGGCCGGAACGGAATGCAAACTGGCAACTCCAGAAAACTGGTCCCGTAATAAATTACAGGAAAACCGCGACACTGTGCATACACACCCGCATCTGTATTCCGACCGGATACAAATGCAATGAGACAAAATCTACACTGTACTAAACTAGGATCCGGCTTAAACCAAAGCCGGCTAGTAAAATCCGTTCGATCCTGATCCGTGCAATACCGCACGTATCAGATCAAACCCTGCCATATATCCATACGGCTACTAGTACAAAACTGTCCGATCCTGATCCGTGCAATACCGCATGTATCTGATCGGACCCTGCCATATCTCCATATGGCCTCTACAGCGTTTCGCCCGAAAGCTGAGTAACTGAAAGTGTGGTGGACTCTAAAGACTCGTCAATACAATGGCTGTGGATTTAACCACTAGCACGTCAGAGGTATAAGCCAATACGTAACGGGCCACCAGCTATTGACCAAAAGGGACGTCGATGAGCGAACTCATCCTGACACCCTACTAAGCCTGTCGGTGACAATATCCGTACAGTCCGGTCCGTTCATCTATGAGGATCGCATGTCGGGCCTAGGGGGTTGGTAAAAGTCAGACCCCCAAAGGCGGTACAAGTCGTGTCGGAGTGTAGCCCAGAACGCCCTGAGATACTACTGGAATACCTACCAGTAAATCTCCTGCCTCGGCCGAGGGCTTTGCGTAATGGCTCTCCTAGACACAGCGCGACCTCACCCCCAATACCGGGAGAGACGAACCCCTGCAGATCCGCTCACTGCCTCCATGTGGCTCGGGACTGTACCCAACTAAAACCTGTTTGCACGACTCCTTTGAGCCGTGGTAGGGTAGTAATCAAAGCACAGTGGGAACTCACACGAAACAAATGACGATCTCAGGTCGATGAACTAACCTGTACACATGTCACCTGGGAACTGCTATCTAACGTCTGGTATAATCCCAACTAGCAGGTTCCCGGCGAGTCCTGTCCAGTGTACTCATAACCCAATGAGCACCTGTATACATATTAGGTGAACCAACTGACACCAGTGGCTTGTGAGACCGGCCACCGCCCCTCGTCGGGGTCTCGACTGTATACACTAGTCTACTAATGGAGTGTCGATGCCCTGTCTCGAAACTCCCACGACTAGGGACCTTTTAAGGATGTGCTTATAGACTACCAGCTACCACGTATATGATCGCCATCATACTGCTGGTAGTCAAGCAAGAATCCTAGGGGCTCTATCAACGTGTAATAGCGACCTGTCAGGTCACCTAAAGCAGTACACGATGATAAAGGTAAACCAGATAGCATACTATCATCTCGAGTAAGACTGTTCTACCGGGATAGGTCCTCCCTCAATCATTGCAATCACGTGCCTGTGATCCAATAATTGACTCTGAGGGCACTATCTCCAACAATCTCCCACTTGCACTCAAGGCTAATTATTGCGATGTCGCATACTCACAGCCCGTGTGATACCGAACACCCAACTCCTCTACTAGTCAGTCTCACAAAGCTCGTTTGCGAAACTATTGCGTTCGAGGAATAGCCTCAGTGAGTGGATCCGCTGTGAAGTTTCTTTCTATGTCTCTCTATATCTCAAGTTCGCAGAGAAAGCCATCTTCCGAAATGAGCAATACATGTCTTAGAGTATGTCTGGATATCTGATGGGACCTAGCTCATAAATGAACTTCAAATCCAAACTTCTTAGACTGTATCGTCAACTGAACTTAATCAGTATCCTGCGCCATGCCTCCCTCAGTATCTGCCTGGATCACCTGTCCAGAATACTGTCCCTCGTCAGAGGGAGAACTATAACTCTGACAACCTCCTTGTCGTCCATGTCACCTTGGAAGCCTGGAGTGATAACCGCCTCCTAAAGGAGGCAGCCGTTATCATATCCCTAGAACATTCACTTATATTCTAAAACTGCTTCCGACTGTTCCTACAGGATTGGATCAATATCAACTTATTGCATCTAGTGCAAGAACAACATCTGGTGTGGTACTTGACATCTCATGATTGACTCAATTGCCTAAGCAAGTGATCTGTCAATCATGCGTATCCCTGTCCCCTTTAGTCTGTAAGACACCTTTAGAGAGGGTGACTCCATTACCTGCAGGTATACTACCGTGCCAGGAGTCGTCCATTCTAAATACTCATAGAATGCTGTCAAGTTACCCAGATTAGGAAACCACCCAAATCTAGATCTAAAACCATAGATCTAGTAACCAGAATGTCTGATATAGTATCCAAGTCCTGTGTGGAGAAAACACTGTGTGACAACCAAAATATAACCAATCGTAGTATAGGAATATTACTTCCTACTCTGTGTATGTCATCAAATACCAGGACATCACACCCTACTACCTTCTTAACAGATCCATCCCTATTCTGATGAAGTCAAACCTATGACTTCACATCAGAAATAGATGATCTATCTCCGATCTATCTCCGCTATATCTGCTTTAGTCTATAAATAGACATAAGCCTGATGTCCACCAATGCTTCCGCTGCTCCCACTGACTACGACAACCCTCTGGCAGAGTCATATAGACGTGCACTTCTAAAGCTAGTTTAGAACGACACTATACTCATCCTCCTGCCGGGTCTCGCAGCCTGGAACAACAACAATGGCAAGTGTGGGTAAACAAGAACTTCCCTGTCACCGTCCTTGAGGCTACCGGAGTACCTCTCGGGTGCCTGAAGTTACCCACCTTATCTGCGGAGTGGCCAATGGAATGTCAAACCAGATTGAATCTTTAGGTTCCTTATCAAATCTTCAGTAATCGTTTGCGGTTCGGGAATCACTTCCAGTTCTACCATACTCCCACTACTGTTTTCTAAAAATCCATTTCTTTTAAAATGTGGCGAGTCAAGAACAATATCTCTATTGATCTTCCAGATGGTAGAAAATCAACCCTCGTCATAGCCTGGGTCAACCCACAAACAGCCATTACAGAAACGTGCCTTGAGTTGTCTAGTGTCTGGTTTTAATCATAAGCCGGACAACTCCCCGTACCTTAACATCGTTAAGATATGAACTGTTCTATATCCAATATAGGACCAGAGGCACTGATTTAATTGAACCAGATTCAAATCATGCAGCTATCTCCAGTGCATGTCAACTAAATGGAAGGAGGCCGATCAGCGTTACCCAACTTAGGAATGCTTCCAATTATGAGTAACCTGAAAGAGAAGCAAGTTCTCATTACTATCAACTGAATACCATACACAAGTATCTACATCTTCGATCACCTTGAAGAATCCCGATACTTGCGATACCTGGTTCTCTACTCTATTCGTATACCAATAACTCCTCAAAACTCAGACCCTGTGTTTCTACGAAACACATGTCTAAGAATTAGAGTAGTTAAAAGTAAACAGAATATAGTATGATGACCAACCCCTCTGTCCTAATGGACACTGGACAACATACAATATTCTGTATAAGTCCGCTGAGTCTAACAACTCTTTCACTGTGCGTCGTAGGTTGAAAACTGTACTTATGGTTAAGAAGAATTACACCGCTGTTTGATGCTCCTTACCTAACCATCCACTGATATAAGTAAATGTCATCGACATAATATCAAAAGGTATATCTCACTCTATGAAAATAGACGTACAGATATATCAATTTGAAATTGGTGCACAACAGCGGATATTCAAAACCAAATATTTGCCGACCGGCAAACAACCCAGGTGACTTCCTCAAATATCACCGATTACAACGAATCCCGATATAATGAGGATGATCACCCAATTCCCAATAACTGACTCCCACTCATCATCTGTAAAACCATACAGATGTGAGAATCATACCTGGTAAATACATACCCTGGAGTAAGTGTCTAATCGGGAAATCAGTTTTCTATTAACAGTACACAGTGAAACTGAAACATTGAAATGTTTCGTTGGGGTATCCTGGTATTCCTAGTAATGCCTCTTCCATTATCCAGATTCACAACTGTAACCGTATATCTCTTTGCCATCTGTCCAAATCCCTTTATATGTCTTTAGTCATTAACGTCTGCACACCCCTTTAGGCCAAATGGTTTTCTTCCTTCCCTACCGTTCGGCACCAGCCTATGGTTTGGAAGAAGACTATCCAATAAGCATAAAAGGTGTACTGTCCTAATCCTAGGAGCACTCGCAAAGCGAGAGAAGGTGAAGATAAAAGACAACCGAATAAACCTTATTCCTATTTCTCCTGAACCAGAATCCATCCCCGAACTGGAACAAGTTCCTTTCGAGTTCGTATATAACCATACGATGGAGTATCCAAATAAACTGTGGATCTTCGTAGTGATACGGAGTGTCCTGGAGAAATACAAAGGTGATTTAGGATTGGCGAAGAAATACTTGGTTCGGTCGTGAATAGCAATCGCAATTTACTTTGCCCTCTTACTAATCCCTTGCTTTGTCTTAATCTTAATACCTTCTGCACACCGTTTAGGCTAATTGGTTTTCTTCATTCCCTGCCGGTCGGCACCAGCCTAAGGTTTGGAAGAAGACTATCCAATTTGCGTAATAGGTATGCTATCTCCTAAACCAAGGAGTACTCGCAATGAGAGAAGGTGAAAAGAAAAGACAACTGAATAATCCTATTCGTTTTCTCCAGAACCAGAAACCATCCTCGAAGCCCTTCGAGTTCGTATATAACCATACGATGGTTTTGTCCAATGGAAGTGGACGTAGTAATGCGGGGTGTCCTGGAGAAAAGGGTAAAAGTAGGAGTGGCAATGAGGTCTGCAACTCTGACAATCCAAAAGCCTGTGTTAAGAAGGTTCGGTCAACTTGGTCACTGAGTCATAGTCTAGGGTCGGGTCAATGGTCGCTGCCAAAGAGAGAGAGAAAAGAAACACTCAGCGTGCACTCTAACCTAGATCAGAATGGTTATCACTTTATCTAATCTGGAAACCTCCCACTGTAACCTCAAATTCTCCTCCAAACCTGAAAGAAGAATTAGTCGGGATCACCCGAGGAGTAAACCAACTCATCAGTGGGAATCGGGATCCAACTATCATCGCATGATAACTTGACGGAATCCACTCAAGTCACCACACTCCAGAAGGTATGCGCATGCCTGGCAAGTTTCAGTTCTTTTGAAACTCCCGATGTGATTTTTACCCCAAGCGGTTTATGACCTTGACTAGGTCAACAAACCATAAACCGCCAGTCAAGTTCAACCTGTCATTATTCTGGATTGCATTAAACCCACCCGTACGTGCCCTTGACTAGGTCAACAAGGCCGCACGACTGTCTTAACCAATCCCACTTATGCAACAAACAAGTACCACTTAGCTACCGAACACTACGTCTTGACTAGGTCAACAAACGCAGCACGAATACCAAATAATACCTGTAGGAAATGACGGAGGACTACGAATGGTTTTTGGCGAAAAACCTTTAACGTAATGAACTTGATATCGTTGAAGGAACTGCATAGCCTTTTATAAAATAATATAGTGACGAAAACCTTCGCTAAAGAGGTCACTCCCGGTGAAGGGATCTCGGCTCTTTCCCCGTAGAATGAGGTGCAGGATATTCCAACTGAATACCACGATGCAAAGCAAAAGTAATCGGCTATAGTGAAGTTAATGCCCTGACGCAAACTTCTGTCCAAGGGGTCACTCCGGGTGAAGGGATCTCGGCCCTTGCCTCGTCGACTGAGGAGCAGGATATTCCAAATGAATACCACAATGCAAAACAAAAGTGAACGTCCTTGCAATAACAGCTTTTTGAAAAAGTGTTCCAACAACATCAGATTAGGTTTGTATATCTTGCATTGATCCGAATCAATGCAGTCCCATCAATTGATCACACCACAAAGAACGAAAATATACTGACGTACGTATATGCCATCCGCATTCGCCACTGGGTCCCGTCATCACCCGTTAGGTTAGCTAACTAACGGCAGAGCGGGGACTGGACTAGCGCGGATGTAAAACATATACAACATCTACTAATATATATACCAATATATAATTTTCGCTCAAGGCGTGAATAAAAAGCAACATCACAGAAATGTACAGCATCACAGAACAAAACAGATATCTAGAAGCCCCGGGTTTCACAGAGCCGCTGCTGAAACCCGACGTTCCCCTGGTCGTGTGGATAGCCTGTGCAATGAAAACCTAGACCCCTACGGGCGCGGCAAGTCACCCGCCAAAACCTGAAGCGAGGCAGCCCCCTTCATCAACGTGAATGGACCACCCAGCACTTCACGGAATCCGGTAACTCGGGCACCCCTCCTGGGTCAACCTGTACCCCCTACGAGTGCGGCGAATAGCCCGCCAATCCTGGAGTGAAGCCCCCTCCGTCCCAATGCCATGAGATCCGGGCTTGTTGCCCTCCAGAACCCGGCTATCCGTGCACCCCACCGCGGGGTAACCCTAGTACAGAAAGTAAAATATACATACACCGGGTACATCGACCGCAACCAGGTCGTGCCCCAAAAGAATAATACAAACAGGCAGTGACGGCAGTCCACATGTCGGACGCTTGCCCCGCAATATCAAATGTACATAATACAACAAAACTGTACTAGCATTGCATCCAGGCTATCCCCCACGACCGATCCGCAACAACACAGCATAAACATAGAACATCAACGTGAAAGTCACGTTCGCAAATCCATCTAACCGGGCTATAGCAGTTAGACTGGATTTACCGATCAAGTGACATTCACGGTCGCAGATATAATGTAAATACTGTGAAATAATGTGTTTAAAAATATCCGATCGATCAAACAATTAACAAGTGGGCCCCCAAGTAATACTGTAGCAGTCACAGAAGATCTGGGCCCAAATTTAATATCCTAAAAGCCCTATTTTCAGCCCAGAAAGCAACTGAAGAAAAACGACCAAGTGAACTCACCATAGTGCGGCGGAACCGCGGCCCCAAGGGGGTTTTGGCCGCGGTTCCGCGCTCCAACTAGTGAATCACTTTATCGTTTTTCTACAGTATCCTTATATTTTCCAGCACATCATTTTTCTGCAACCTGAAAAATTTTTAGACACCAAAAAAAATTCCAACAGAAAACTGATGTGAACAAAAATGAGGTTTTTAGAATTTTGGTCGATCGGATAAGCAAAACGCATTAGAACAAGCTAGGCAAGGTTAATGGCGTGGCTCTGATACCATGTTGCGCCACGGCAGCGCCCCGGCCTCGTACTCGAGGCCAAAATGCGGAATCAAAATTTTTCCTTACTCGGAAACCGGCGCTACCGCGGACAAAGAAAACCCGGATCGTAACCATTAACCTAATGCTAGCAATCAAGAGAGGGGAAGAGAAGTATACCGAGTGATCCGAGTCCTTCGGTCTTCTCGTCATCGTCCCGATCTCCCGCGGAAAGTCTTGCCTCCACATCGTCGCCTCCTCGCCGGAAGGGCACCACATCGCCTGTGTCTTTTACGGGCTCCCGCCTCGATACCGAGGCAACTCGGGCATGAAGCCGGCAACTCGACATGCCCAAGATGTGCTGTAGAATGTGTAGTAGATCATGCTAGTCTCATTTGGGGTTTGTAGTTGCCTTGATGGAGGAATGGGATTAGGAAAAATGGTGCTTTCATTTTTCCAAAACAAGAAGAAGAAGGAGATGAAGAATTCCTCCCAAAACAAAGATGAACTCTCTCATTCTTTTCTTTCTCTCAAGTGTTCAACCATATCAAAAAAATGAGAATGGTGGAGGAGGAATACTAAACCACAACCTTAGAAGGAAGGTCATGGTAGTAAAAGCAAGTGGTGACTATATCCAAAAACATCATCATCACAAACTTACATCAACCATTCTAATCAAATCTAATCACAATAAAGCATGAAATGATGAAGGAAAAGAATAGTATCTAAAGATGCTCTCATCTTACAAATAAACCCTCCACAAAATGTAATTTGCAAAACTGCAAATTACCCCCTCCATCAGAAAAGTCCGGCCGGGAAAGAACAAAGGAAAACCGGCCGGAACGGAATGCAAACTGGCAACTCCAGAAAACTGGTCCCGTAATAAATTACAGGAAAACCCCGACACTGTGCATACACACCCGCATCTGTATTCCGACCGGATACAAATGCAATGAGACAAAATCTACACTGTACTAAACTAGGATCCGGCTTAAACCAAAGCCGGCTAGTAAAATCCGTTCGATCCTGATCCGTGCAATACCGCACGTATCAGATCAAACCCTGCCATATATCCATACGGCTACTAGTACAAAACTGTCCGATCCTGATCCGTGCAATACCGCATGTATCTGATCGGACCCTGCCATATCTCCATACGGCCTCTACAGCGTTTCGCCCGAAAGCTGAGTAACTAAAAGTGTGGTGGACTCTAAAGACTCGTCAATACAATGGCTGTGGATTTAACCACTAGCACGTCAGAGGTATAAGCCAATACGTAACGGGCCACCAGCTATTGACCAAAAGGGACGTCGATGAGCGAACTCATCCTGACACCCTACTGAGCCTGTCGGTGACAATATCCGTACAGTCCGGTCCGTTCGTCTATGAGGATCGCATGTCAGGCCTAGGGGGTTGGTAAAAGTCAGACCCCCAAAGGCGGTACAAGTCGTGTCGGAGTGTAGCCCAGAACGCCCTGAGATACTACTGGAATACCTACCAGTAAATCTCCTGCCTCGACCGAGGGCTTTGCGTAATGGCTCTCCTAGACACAGCGCGACCTCACCCCCAATACCGGGAGAGACGAACCCCTGCAGATCCGCTCACTGCCTCCATGTGGCTCGGGACTGTACCCAACTAAAACCTGTTTGCACGACTCCTTTGAGCCGTGGTAGGGTAGTAATCAAAGCACAGTGGGAACTCACACGAGACAAATGACGATCTCAGGTCGATGAACTAACCTGTACACATGTCACCTGGGAACTGCTATCTGACGTCTGGTATAATCCCAACTAGCAGGTTCCCGGCGAGTCCTGTCCAGTGTACTCATAACCCAATGAGCACCTGTATACATCTTAGGTGAACCAACTGACACCAGTGGTTTGTGAGACCGGCCACCGCCCCTCGTCGGGGTCTCGACTGTATACACTAGTCTACTAATGGAGTGTCGATGCCCTGTCTCGAAACTCCCACGACTAGGGACCTTTTAAGGATGTGCTTATAGACTACCAGCTCCCACGTATATGATCGCCATCATACTGCTGGTAGTCAAGCAAGAATCCTAGGGGCTCTATCAACGTGTAATAGCGACCTGTCAGGTCACCTAAAGCAGTACACGATGATAAAGGTAAACCAGATAGCATACTATCATCTCGAGTAAGACTGTTCTACCGGGATAGGTCCTCCCTCAATCATTGCAATCAGGTGCCTGTGATCCAATAATTGACTCTGAGGGCACTATCTCCAACACTTCCTGCGGCGGAACCGCGGCCAAAGAGGGGTTAAGGCCGCGGTTCCACGGTCGTACGGAAGAATTGGGTTACCAAATTTTTCCAGTGTTCTTAGGATGCTCTGTACATCATTCTGCAATCACCTGAAAAAATTTTCGAGCCCGGAAAAAATCGATAGAAAACTGATGCAAGCAAAACGCGGTTTTTGGAATTTTGGTCGATCGGATAAGTAAAACGCATTAGAACAAGCTAGGCAAGGTTAATGGCGTGGCTCTGATACCATGTTGCGCCACGGCAGCGCCCCGGCCGTCTATCCGAGGCCAAAATGCGGAATCAAAATTTTCTTAACTTTCAAACTGGCGCTACCGCGGACAATACACCCGGATCGTAACCATTAACCGATACTAGCTATCAAGAGAAAGGGTAAGAGATATACCGAGTGATCCGAGTCCTCCGGTCTTCTCGTCATCGTCCCGATCTCCCGCGGAAAGTCCTGTCTCCATATCGTCGCCTCCTCGCCGGAAGGGCACCACATCGCCTGCGTCTTTTACGGGCTCCCGCCTCAATACCGAGGCAACTCGGGCATGAAGCCGGCAAGTCGACATGCCCAAGATTTGCTGTAGAATGTAGTGTAGATGATGCTTGTCTCATTTGGGGTTTGTAGTTGCCTTGATGGAGGAATAAGGTTAAGGAAAAATGGTGCTTTCATTTTTCCAAAACTAGAAGAATGAGATGAAGAAATATGTGTCACACCAAAAATGGAAATTTCTCTCATTCTCTCTCAAATGTGGCCGGCCATTCTCATCTTGAAATGGTGGAGGGAATGAAACAAATACAAGAGGGAGGTAAGTGTAGGAAAAGCAAGAGGTGACCTTAAACAAAACATCAACCATGCTTATTACATCCAATCACATAAATGCACCATCATGAATAATGTAAGTGATGTAAAGAGAATGATGATGGTCATATCATAATCCCACATATGCAAGAAAACCCCTCCCCAAATGTAATTTGCAAAACTGCAAATTACCCCCTCCATCGGAAAAGTCCGGCCGAGAAAGAACAAAGGAAAACCGGCCGGAACGGAAAGCAAACTGGCAACTCCAGAAAACTGGTCCCGTAATAAATTACAGGAAAACCCCGAAACTGTGCATACACACCCGCATCTGTATTCCGACCGGATACAAATGCAATGAGACAAAATCTACACTGTACTAAACTAGGATCCGGCTTAAACCAAAGCCGGCTAGTAAAATCCGTTCGATCCTGATCCGTGCAATACCGCACGTATCTGATCGAACCGTGCCATATAACTATACGGCCTCTAGTACTAACCGTCCGATCATGATCCGTGCAATACCGCACGTATCTGATCGGACCCTGCCATATCTCCATACGGCCTCTACAGCGTTTCGCCCGAAAGCAGAGTAACTGAATGTGTGGTGGACTCTAAAGACTCGTCAATACTATGGTTGTGGATTTAACCACTAGCACGTCAGAGGTATAAGCCAATACGTGACGGGCCACCAGCTATTGACCAAAAGGGACGTCGATGAGCGAACTCATCCTGACACCCTACTGAGCCTGTCAGTGACAATATCCGTACAGTCCGGTCGGTTCGTCTATGAGCATCGCATGGCGGGCCTAGGGGGTTGGTAAAAGTCAGACGCCCAAAGGCGGTACAAGTCGTGTCGGAGTGTAGCCCAGAACGCCCTGAGATACTACTGGAATACCTACCAGTAAATCTCCTGCCTTGGCCGAGGGCTTTGCGTAATGGCTCTCCTAGACACAGCGCAACCTCACCCCCAATACCGGGAGAGACGAACCCCTGCAGATCCGCTCACTGCCTCCATGTGGCTCGGGACTGTACCCAACTAAAACCTGTTTGCACGACTCCTTTGAGCCGTAGTAGGGTAGTAATCAAAGCACAGTGGGAACTCACACGAGACAAATGACGATCTCAGGTCGATGAACTAACCTGTACACATGTCACCTGGGAACTGCTATCTGACGTCTGGTATAATCCCAACTAGCAGGTTCCCGGCGAGTCCTGTCCGGTGTACTCATAACCTAATGAGCACCTGTATACATCTTAGGTGAACCAACTGACACCAGTGGCTTGTGAGACCGGCCACCGCCCCTCGTCGGGGTCTCGACTGTATACACTAGTCTACTAATGGAGTATCGATGCCCAGTCTCGAAACTCCCACGACTAGGGACCTTTTAAGGATGTGCTTATAGACCCCAGCTCCCACGTATATGATCGCCATCATACTGCTGGTCGTCAAGCAAGAATCCTAGGGGCTCTATCAACGTGTAATTGCGACCTGTTAGGTCACCTAAAGCAGTACACGATGATAAAGATAAACCAGATAGCATACTATCATCTCGAGTAAGACTGTCGTCCCGGGATAGGTCCTCCTTCAATCATTGCAATCACGTGCCTGTGATCCAATAATTGACTCTGAGGGCACTATCTCCAACACAACCATCTCCATGATCAGGTGATACTGCCTTAGATTATGTCTGGGTCACTGATGGGACCGTGGTTCCCGGGCCAAAGCCACACTTCCATTGTCACACAATGGTAGGAACCTAGTTCATCTCATGAACCAATATACACCCAAACAGCCTCTTTGGTAGCCTCTTTGGTAGCATCTTAAGTAGCGATGTATCCTGCCTTTATCGTCTAGTAAGCCACGGTATTTAGCTTGGAACTCTTCCAACATACCGTTCCTCCACTGAGGGTAAAGACAATGCCTGTGACTGACATTCAGTCGTCCTTATCACCCTGGAACACTTCCAGCGATTCTCCCCAGGATCAATTGATACCATCTCACTACAACTAGTGAGAATCCTAACATCCAATTAGATCTATCTCATAGATCCAAAACCCAGGATTTAGGAGGTATCACTTTGATCCTATATGGAGAATCATTGTGATAAGCGGAGATTGACTGAGCGTAGCATAGGAAACTCCTTCCCTATCAAGAGTATGTCATCCACGTACTCTACGAGGATCACCACCATACTCCCTACTACCTTTTTGTATATACAAGGTTCATCTACCATTTTGATGAAGTCAAACTATTTGACTACTACATCAAAACAGATGTTCCAACTCCGCGATGCCTGCTTTATCCTATAAAGCATCTTGCACACGTTTCCGCTGCTCCCACTGTCGACGAAGCCCTCTGGCTGTGTACTTACAGACGTTCTCTTCTAAAACATCATTTAGAAAAGCAGTTATGACACCCAACCACCAGATATCGTAGTCATGGTATGTAGCCGTGGAAAGTAGGATCTGGATGGACTTAAGCATAGATCCTTAGAAAAAGTTTCAACATAATCCATACCTGGTCAATGATGCAAACTTTTTAACAAGTCTAGCTTTGAAAGTCTCAACTTTTCCATGTACACCAAGTAATCTTCTCAAGATATACTTGCTCCTGATGGGGATTTAACCCTTCAGATATAGCAACCAAAGTCCATACTTTGTTGGTGTACATAGATTCCATCTCAGATCACTAAGCATCCAGCCATTCTTACAGAGTTTCACTCCTGATGGCCAGCTCGAAAATAGTTGGGTTATCATCTCATGATTCAATCCTCGCTCCCACTGTCATAGAGAAACCGAAGTAACTCTCAGGTGGGTGAGAAACCCTACTAGATCGGCAGAAAGGCTGAGGTTCGTTGGTAACTATTGAATCCTTTGGTTCTTTCAAATCATCAGCTGCAGTTTGTATAGCTGGAACATTTCCTATTCTACATAACAGACCTTGCCTCGAGCTTGTCCGGATTTTGTTTTTAGACATAAGCCAGACAACCCCAAATCTTAACTAACTTAAGAGATGGGCTTTTCCCTTATCATATCAAATATGAAGTGGTAGGCAACTGATTTGATTTGAACCCTATTCAATAAGTATGTAGCTTCTCAAGTGCATAACTCCCAAAAAGGAAATAGGTAACTCAGTAGTACTCATCATAGAGCACACCTTATCATATAGGGTGTGATTGCTCTGTCCCGATATACCATCGTGCTATGGTGTATACGGAGGAGTAATGCTGAGAGAGAATCTCATTCTCCTTCAGAAAAGTCCAAGAATTCCGTGCTCAAGTATTCTCCTCCTTGATCTCATCAAAGGACATAATACTTATACCCGTATTGGTTCTCTACTTCTAACTTATATCCTGTGAATACCTCAAAAGGTTCTGACTTGTGTTTCAACAGGAACATATGTCTGAATCTTGAGAGATCATCAGAGAATGTAATGAAGTACAAAGAACTGGTCTTGGCATGTGTAGACAGGGGGCCTTTATACATCAACTGTAAGTCCACGGTAGCGCCCCGGCCGTCTAACAGATGCCAAATGCGGAACAAAAACTTTTAATGAAACTGGCGCTATCGTGTACCGTAACCCGGATCTGCCATTAAAGCTAAACTAACAAACTACAAAGGGGTAGAAACGTTATACCGAATGATCCGAGTCCTTCGGTCTTCAACCATCATCCCACGCTTTGTTGCGGCTGCTCTGATCTCCTTGAACTCCGGTCTTCTCATCCAGGTGGCACCACGTCGACGGATCTTTAAACGGGCTCCCGCCTCTGAACCGAGGCAACTCGATCGTCAAATTTGCTAGAAGAGACGACCAAGATGAAGTAGAGAATGAGTAGAACACTTTGTCTCGTTACGTCCAAGGCTATGGACGAACGGTTAATGAAGTTGCCTTTTGGATCGATACGAAATGAGAAATGAAGTATATCAATTTCCATGAACCAAAGTCCTTAATCTTTTCAAACAACAACCATCAAAATTGAGTGAGTGAGAGGGGGGAAGGGGCCGGCCATATAAAGGAGGAGGGGGTGAGTGTAGGAGCAAGGGGGAGGTGACCACAAGAACAAAGCTTATCATGACACCAAGTATGAACACAATTAAAGCAAGTGATGAATCATTAAGCTTAGTCACCAAAACATTAATGGAATAATTAATGCAACCATGAGTCACTAATCCTAGTCATCATCTAGAAACTTCTAGATGCACGACTCATCTCATGACTCACCCTCCAGAAGAAAAGATAAATCCGTATTTAACCGAATGTTAAAATACGGCTGATAGAAAACTGAAAACTGGCAACTTCCAAAAGTGATCCTGAAATGAATTTCAGGATAATCCCGTATCAGTATAAACATACCCGCATTTGTATTACGACCGAATACAAATGCATCTGAGACAAAGATATTATATCTACACAGTATAATACTGGGTTCCGGCTTAAACCAAAGCCTACCAGTATTATCTGTCCGAAAAACGACACGTGCGAAAACGCACGTGCTTTTTCCGAACCTTGCCATAACACCATACGGCCTCTACAACGTTTTGCCCGAACTTGGGAAAGTGTCTGTGGTGGACTCTAATGACTCATCAATATACTGGCACTGGGTATAACCACTAGCACGTCAGAGGTACAAGCTATACGTAACGGTTTGCCTATGTATTGATTGGAAGGGAAGCTGACGAGCGAACTCATCTATAAACCCTACTGAGTCTGACAGTGACAATGTATATACAGTCCGGTCCATTCGTCTAAAGAATATCGTATATCGAGTCTAGGGGGGTGGATAAAGTCAGACCCCTAATAACGCGATAAATCGTGTCGGCATGAAGCCCATCACCACCTGAGAAACCACTGATCCAAATCAGTAATTCTCCACTACCTCGGCCGAGGATTCCTAGTGATGGCCACCCGTGCACTGCGCGACATCAACCCCCAATACCGGGAGAGACGAATCCCCGACGATCCGCTCACTTGCCTCCAATGTGGCTCGGGACTGTACCCAAAAAAGACCTGTTTGCACGACTCCTTTGAGCCGTGGTAGGGTAGAAATCAAAGCACAGTGGGAACTCACACGAGACAAATGACGACCTCAGGTCGATGAACTAACCTGTACACATGTCACCAGGGAATTGCTATCTGATGATATGTATAATACCAACTAGCAGATTCCCGGCGAGTCCTGTCCGGTGTACTCATAACTCAATGAGCACCTGTATACATCTTAGGTGATCCAACTGACACCAGTGGCTTGTGAGACCGGCCACCGTCCCTCGTCGGGGTCTCGACTGTATAGACTAGTCTACTCTGGAGTATCGATGCCCTGTCTCGAAACTCCCACGACTAGGGACACTTTTAAGGATGTGCTTACAGACCCCAGCTCCCACGTATATGATCACCATCATACTGCTGGCTGTCAAGCAGAATCCTATGGGCTCTATCATCATGCAATAGTGAACTAAAGCATATATACGATGATAAAGACAAACCAGATAGCATACTATCATCTCGAGTAAGACTGTCATATCGGTATAGGTCCTGCCTCAATCATTGTAATCACGTACCTGCGATCCAATAATTGACTTTGAGGGCACTATCTCCAACAATCTCCCACTTGCACTTAAGGCTAATTATTGCGATGTCGCATACTCACAGCCCGTGTGATACCGAACATCCAACTTCTCTACTAATCAGTTTCACAAAGCTAGTTTGTAAAACTCTTGTGTTCGAGAAATAGCCTCAGTGAGTGGATCTGCCCTAATGTTTCTTTCTATATCCCTCTCAATCTCAAGTTCGCGGAGAAAGCCATCTCCCGAATTGAGTAATACCTGTCTTAGAATATGTCTGGATATCTGATGGGACCTGATTCATAAATGAACTTTAAATCCAAACTTCTTAGACTGTTTTGATAACTGAACCTAATCAGTATCCTCTTGGACCACCTGTCCATAATACTGTCCCTCTTCGTCAGAGGGAAAAACTATAATTCTGACAATTACTCGGTCATTCATGTCACCTTTGAAGCCTGGAATGATAACCGTCTCCTGAAGGAGATTGCCGTCATCATATCTGTAGAACATATACTTTTGTTCTAAAACTGCTTCCTTATGTTTCTCCAGGATTGGATTAATATAAACTTATCGCATCTAGTGCAAAAACAACATCTGGTGTGGTACTTGACATCTCATGATTGACTCAATTGCCTAAGCAAGTGATCTGCCAATCATGCACTTCCCTCTCTCCTTTAGTCTTTAAGACACCTTTAGAGAGGGTGACTCCATCACCTGCAGGTACACCACCATGCCAGGAGTCATCTATTCTAAAATACTATTAGAATACTGTCAAAGTACCCAAATTGGGAAACTGCCCAAATCTAGATCTAAAGCCATAGATCTAGTAACCAGAATGTCTAATATTATATCCATATCCTTTGTAGAGAAACAACTGTGTGACGACCGCAGTACAACCGTTCGTAGTGTAGGAATTTTACTTCCTACTCTGTGTATGTCATCCAGATACCATGACATCACACCCTACTACCTTCTTAACAGATCCATCCCCTATTCTGATTGAAGTCAAACCTATGACTGTCACATCAAAATTAGATGATCTATCTCCGCTATAACTGCTTTGGTCTATAAATAGACATAAGCTACTTGCCCACCATTCTTCTGCTGCTCCCACTGACTACGACAACCCTCCTACCGGGTCTCATAGCCTGGAACAACGGTAGTGTCAAGTCTGGGTAGATAAGAACCTCCCTGTCACCGTCCTTGAGGCTACCAAAGTACCTCTCGGGTGTCTGAGATTACCCACCATATCTGCGGAGTGGCTAATGGAATGTCAAACCTGATTGGATATATAGGTCCTATTAAATTTTCCGTAATCATTCGTGGTTCTGGAATCACTTCCAGTTCTACCATACTCCCACTGCTATTTTCTGAAAAAGATCCATTTTACTAAAACTGTGGCGAGTCAAGAACAATATCACTATTGATCTTCCAAATGGTAGAATATCAACCCTCGTCGTAGCCAGGGTCAACCCACAAACAGCCATTACAGAAACGTGCCCTGAGTTATCCAGAGTCTGGTTTTAAGCGTAAGCTGGACAACTCCCCGTACCTTAATATCTTTTAAGGTACGATCCATTCTATATCCAATATAGAAACTTTGGCACTTATTTAATTGGAACCAGATTCAAATCATGCAGCTGTCTCCAGTGCATATCAACTTAATGGAAAGAGGCTAATCAGCATTACTCAACTTAGGAATCCATCCAATTATGAGTAACCTGAAAGAGAAACACGTTTCTCAAAACCATCACTATCATCTGAATACCAATCACAAGAATCTACATCTTCGATCTCTTTGAAGAATCCCGATACTTGTGATACCTGGTTCTCTACTTTATTCTAATACCCACAACTTCTCAAAACTTAGACCTTGTATTTCTACGAAACACTTGTCTAAATACTAGAGAAGTTATAAGTAAACAGAACATAGTACGAGGACCTACCCCTTTGTCCTGATGGACACTGGACAACATACAATACTCTGTATAAGTCCGCTGAGTTAAATAACTCAAAATCTGTGCGTCGTAGGTTGAAAACTGTACCCAGGCGACTTCCTCAAATATCACCAATTACAACGAATTCCGATATAATGAGGATGATCACCTAATTTCCAATAACTTTCTCCCACTCATCATCTGTAAAAACCATACAAATATGAGAATGAAACCTGGTAAATACATACCCTGGAGTAAGTATGTAATCGGGAAATCAGTTTACAATTAACAATGCACAGTGAAACTGAAACATTAAAATGTCTCGTAGGGGTATTCTGGTATTCTTAGTAATGCCTCTTCCATAATCCTATTCATGACTGTAACCGTATATCTCTTTGCCATCTTCCAAATCCCTTTATTTGTCTTTAGTCATTTCCCTCTGTACACCTTCGTTAGGCTAAATGGTTTTCTTCCTTCCCTACCGTTCGGCACCAGCCTATGGTTTGGAAGAAGACTATCCAGTAAGCATAATAGGTGTACCCTCCTCAACGTAGGAGTACTCGTATCTTGAGAGAAGGTGATGATAAAAACAACTGAATAATACTTTATTCTATTTCTCCCGAACTGGGGAAAAAGCAAAGGTGAAATAGGAGTAGCGATGAAGTACGCGGTTTGGTCGTGAGTGATAACAGTCGCAATTTATTTTGCCCTCTTTCTAATCCCTTTTATTTTGTCTTTACATATTACCTTCTGTACACCCTACTTAGGCTAATTGGTTTTCTTCATTCCCTACCTTTCGGCACCAGCCTATGGTTTGGAATAAGACTATCCAATAAGCGTAATAGGTGTACTCTCCTAAACTAAGGAGCCCTCGCAACCCGAGAGAAGGTGATAATAAAAGACAACTGAATAAACTAATTCTATTTCTCCTGAACCTGGATCCATCCTCGAAGAAGTCCCTTCGAGTTCGTATATAACCATACGATGGATCTATCCAATGGAAGTGGATATCCGTAGTAATACGGGGTGTTCTGAGAAATTCAAAGGGTAAAAGAAGGAGCGGCAATGACTTATGCAACTTGGACAATCCAAAAGCCAGTATTTTAAGAAGGTTCGGTCAACTTGGTCACTGAGTCATAGTCTAGGGTCGATCAAAAGTCGCTGCCAAAGAGAGAGAGAGAAAAGAAACACTCTGCGTGCACTCTAACCTAGATCAGAATGGTTATCACTTTATCTAATCAGAAAACCTCTCACTGTTATCTCAAATTCTCCTCCAAACCTGAAAGAAGAATTAGTCGGGATCACCCGAAGAGTAAACTAACTCATCAGTGAGAATCGGGATCCAACTATCATCGCATGATAACTTGATGGAAGCCACTCAAGTTATCACACTCCAGAAGGTATGCGCATGCCTGGCAAGTTTGCTGTTTGAAACTCCCGATGTAATTTTTACCTCATGCTCTTATGACCTTGACTTTGGCCAACAAATCATAAGTCACATGTCAAGTTCTACCCGTCATTGTCCAGGTTAATTTGAACCCACCCGCACATGCCCTTGACTTTGGCCAACAAGGCAGAACGACTGTCCCAAACCAACACATCTATCTATGCAACAGATGAATACCCAGCAGCTACCAAACACTATGCCTTGACTTTGGCCAACAAACATAGCTTGATTACTACTGACCATCCATAAGAAATGACGGAGGGCTACGGCTGGTTTTTGGCGAAAAACCTTTAACGTAATGAACTTGATCTCGTTGAAGGAACCTGATAGCTTTTTATAAAAATATAGTGACGAAAATGTTTTTCTAAAGAGGTCACTCCCGGTGAAGGGATCTCGGCTCTTTCCTCGTGGAATGAGGTGCAAGATATGAATACCGCGATGCAAAGCAACTTGTAATCGACTATATTAAAGTTACTACCCTGACGTAAACTTCTGCCCAAGGGGTCACTCCCGGTGAAGGGATCTCGGCCCTTGCCTCGTGGAATGAGGTGCGGGATATTCTAACTGAATATCACTATGCATAACAAAAGGAAACATCTTTGTAATAACACCTTTTTAAAATTTGTTCCAACAACATCAAATATAGGTTTGTTTTATCCTTGCATTGATAAGAATCAACGCAGTCCCATCAATCAATCACACCAGAAAAGAAAGAAAAATAAAATGTACGTATATGCCATCCGCATTCGCCACTGGTTCCCGTCATCACTCGTTAGGTTACTTAACTAACGACAGAGCTGGGACTGGACTAGCGCGGGTGTAAAACATATACAACATCTAATAGTATATATACCAATATACAATAATCTCTCCAGGCGTGATAATATGCAACATTACAGAAAAGTAATAAGCATCACAGAACAATACAGATAATCTGGGATCCCCGGGTTTCACAGAGCCGCTACTGAAACCCGACGTTCCCCTGGTCGTGTGGATAGCCTGTGCAATGAAACCTAGACCCCTATGGGTGCGGCAAGTTACCCGCCAAAACCTGAAGCGAGGTGGTCCCCACAGTATAGTGAATGGAACACCCGGCACTTCACGGAATCCGGTAAATTGAGCACCCCTCCTTGGGTCAACCTGTACCCCCTACGAGTGCGGCGAATAGTCTGCCAATTCTAGAGTGAGGTCCCTCTGCCTCTCAAAGCCATGAGATACGGACCCGTTGCCCTCCAGAACCCGGCCATCCGTGCACTCCTTCGCGGGATAAACCTAGTACAGAAATAAAAATAGTACAACAGGTACATCGACCGCAACCTTGTCGTGCCCCAAAAGAATATTATACAAATAGACAGTAACGGCAGTCCACATGTTGGACGCTCGCCCCGCAATATCAAATGTACAAATAAATCCAAACTGCACTATCATTGCACCCTGCTATCCACCACGACATATCCGCAACATCACAGCACAACACAGAACATCAACGCGAATGTCACGTTCGCAAACCCGTCTAAAAGAACTATAGCAATCAGACGCGGTTTACCGATCAAATGACATTCCCGGTCGGAGATATAATGTAAATACTGGCATACTAACATGTTTAAAATTTCGATCGACTAAATAACCCGAAGTGGGCCCCATGTACATGTAACCCTTCGAAAATCGTTTAGGCAGTTTTTCGGTAATCGGCAAATTTTTCGGCTTTTTCCGTAAAAAGTCAAATTTGATAATTTTCATTGTAGACCTAATTATACAAAATTTAGATAAGATATTACTATAATTTTGTCACTAAAATGTCACTTATAATTATCTAGTTAAATAAAAAAAAAATCGTAATTAATTATTTTTTTATTATTTTAAGCCTTTTTAAATACATTTAATTAGGGATAAATACAAATTTAATTAGGTAAATTTTTTAATTAGGAGTCTTTATAAGCTAAAATATGGTGTTAATAAAATTATATCATGTCTTGCAAACTTTTAGATTTTTGGTGGGAAAATTATGAAAAAATGGCTTAAAAAGGGTTTTTTTTGGAAAAAGGTTGATATGAAAGCATGATATGATATCATATGATGTTGTAATTAGCTAGAAACTTCTCAAAATTTCCCCCATTACCCTCTCCTACTGCTGGCCGACCCCTACAGCTGCTGGATCCCCATTTTCCCACTTCATTTTGCTTCATTTCCTTGCAAAAAAATCAATAAAAATCCACAATTTCTTTCTCCATTCAAAGCCTAACCCTAATCCCTTCTCTCTTCAACCCAAATTTGTTCAAGAACATGATGAAAGGAGGCTTCTTGGTGACTTGATCAAGCTAGGGTTCAAGCTTGAGAGGTGAAAATCCTAAACTAGTTGCAAATTGGTAGTTTGTTTATGCTAAATTAGATGTTTAAAGTATTAATTTAGTGTTAATCTTTGTTCATGAAAAATCAAGAGAAGGTTTTGATTTTTAAAAATTAGGGTTTGTAGCATAATGGTTGGATTATGTTAGGGATGGTTGTCTAATTGATTAGAATGGTAAATTGTGAAAAGATATGCTTGCTAAATCGACAAATTACGATGTTTGTATCAAATCGGCTAGAAATTCGCTTACTAGATTTTTGTAGAAAATAGAATGCGGTAAATTTGCGTTAGGTTAGCAATATTATTAGCTTCGTATAGGATTATTAGAATGCGCGAACGCGGGGTTTCGTCTAGTCGGATTGTAGTTTTGTCGATTTCCCCGAAATGACGATTTTAGTGAAAGGATTGCGATTTTCGTGCGTTTTTCCGCGCACTGAGTGCATGATATGATTAATTCGAGAGCGTTGATATTTGTACAATGTGACTTGCATCGTTTAGGGTTATGTAATCTTATGCTTGATATTGTGCAAATATAGGATCGGTCGGAGAAACATCGGACACGGCGCGTAAAGGCAAAGCGGTGGCCGGATCAGATTAGCGGGGATTTCAGGTGAGTAGATGTATTCATCTATGGGGGAATCGTCTGGATGGCGCGAGGCGCCCCCCTTTAGTTAGGATTACCCTACTTTATGCAAGATTTATATTGTTAGATAGCTTATCCCTTTATGTACATTGCATACCCTCACAGCGAACAGTATGTTAAATTGCATGGACATTCATCTCTACCTATGCGATATCATTTCGTAGGACACGAACACCTTACCATCGGCATCAATTGCACGCGCACTATTCATGTGACACACATGCCTTTGGAAATTGACATGCCACGTGCACGATAGAATCTGTTTATCTTAATATCGTCACCTGCATTCATACTTGATATATGAAACTGCATCGCATGCACATATCTCGCATCATCATCATATTTACATAGAACTCTAGCCAAAATTCACATCATACACATTGATATCATAGAAATTTATCATATATATAACATGTGGACATTATGGTTTTCTTGAGGATTTCAGTATTGCTGCGATTTCTGGATTTTTGGGGAAAACCGCAAGAATTTAACAAAACCTTATATTTATCATTTTCAAAACAAAGTTGCGGTTTTCTCGTGATGTATGTGTCGTCCACCATGAGTTTTCATGTTTTCTGTTGGATTTCGAGACCCGATTCGAGGAGTGGATGAACCGTCTCGGGTACATGGTGGGCCCGGTATGGTACCCCGGGGCAAGAAGATCGAGATGTAGACGATGAGCCTGGCAGGGGAAGACTACCTACCGGTGATGTTTGGCGCGGCGGATATCCGGAGGATACCGACCGTTGTCGTGAGATTTATGATATGGGCCGATCCGGACTGACGGAGCCCGATATTGAGACAGATGTGATTCCTATTTGGTGTCGATGCTTGACACGGGTTTTCAGAGGATTTCTTGATGATATTTAGCTATTATGCAGACATTCATTTCTAAAAGTTAAGAATGCAGTAACATTAACATTTAAAACACTTAAAGAGTTAGAAAAGATATTGCATACATGTGCATGCATACTAGAGTTATTATATCACATATGGACATACATGTTCCGCATTGCGTGCATTCTTACGATTGCCTTACTAGACGTTATATTCTACTCACGAGCTGGCAACTCACCCCCGTTGTGCCACAGTGTCTTGCAGGTCGGACCCGTCAGTCTTGTAGCGGCGGGCTATCTTGTCATCAGTTCCTTTTGCTCAGACTCGCGACATCGCCCGTAGGTGGGTTGCGAGTATACTTTATTTCTTTTTGCTTTATCATTGTATCTAGTATTCTCCATCTACCACTTGTATTGTATATGCGACCTAGTGGTGAGCCGACGTGTGTTTTCTGGTATTTGCATCTCTTTTATGCTCTTTTTCTTGATATTATTATTATATTGCATGTGGTTATGATCCGCCTTGGGCGAAGAGCTAGCTCCCGCTTGGGGATGCCATTTTTATAATTACAGGTTTATTATCTTGTTGTACCCATTTTGGGGGATAGAAAATACAGGGGAGACTCTGCCGAAATTTTCGGGAATTTTTGATGTTTTTAAGAAAGGGATTCTATGCAACTAAATTGATTTAAAAACCGTTTTCATTTAAGGTTTCCCTTCACTCTCTTTTGATTTTGGGTTAGATTTCTGGGCTTTGGCTGACTTAGGTTACGGTACGCCTTTAGACGTCTCGTAATCTAAGTGCCAGTCACGTTCCGTACTTTCGGGTCGTGACAAAGTTGGTATCAGAGCGTAGGTTTTACCTTTCTGAGTGTAGGACGACCTTGGTAGATGGAGTAGGTGACTTAAGCAGAGTGGCGTAGCGTGGGTATGATCCGCGGCATACTTACGATACGGTACTCCGCCTAAGTGACCTTAGGACATAATTGCTTGTATTTCCTTTCTTGATTCCTTGCATTCCTTGATTCAATTGCAATGATCTTATCAGTCCTTTTTCTTATTCTAGCTTCGATGCCGCCCAAGACTACGAGAGCTCATCGGGCTACCGCTAGGGATGAGATTCGGGCGGGCTCGTCTGAGGCGAGGATCGAGCGGGAGGATACGCCTACCCCTCAGGGTCCTACTGATCCGCCTTATCCTGACCGTATTGCCAGACTAGAGGCCGGCATGCAAGAGTTGCGGCAGATGATGGGATCTTTAGTTGAGTCCAGCCGGGCACAGAGATCCGAGGACGTTCCTTCCACCGCACAGACCACGATCGTACCTGCTGCACAGATGGTCACCCCTGCTGCTACTACGGAGACTATCCCTGTTTCACTACAGGAGTTCATGAGATTGAGACCTCCAGCTTTTACCGGTACAGATGCGACAGAGGACCCACAGGCATTTCTTGATCGGATGGCTCGGATTTGTCGTTCGTTGAGGTGTTCTGAGGATAGATTGGTGGAGTTTGCTAGTTTTCGTCTGGAAGGTCTTGCCCAGACATGGTACGACTCAGTAGAGAGAGGCCGAGCTGCAGGTCTGCCTTCTATGACCTGGGATGAGTTTACATCTGCATTTCTTGCCCGTTTTCTTCCGGAGAGTGTCCGAGATGCTCGAGCCCGCAGTTTTGAGTCTCTGCGCAAGACTCCTGGGATGACAGTGTCGGAGTATGATATACAGTTTACCCAGTTGTCTCGATATGCTCCGTACCTAGTAGACACAGAAGAGAAGAGAATAAAGAGGTTTGTGCGAGGGCTTGATACACAGCTATTCCTTGCCATCGGCACCCATCACTTCGATACATACGCAGCCGCGATGGATGCAGCCTTACTTTTGGAGGAGCGTATTTCTGAGACTCCGGTCGTTTCGGGTCGAAGAGGATCCATACTGATACGCCAGCTCAGCGGCAGATGGGCAGACACCGCGATAGATTATTTCCGGGAGATGGTGGAGGCAGAGGATTGAGACGAGGTCAGTTATTTGGCTCATATCCACAGACCCAGCAGTCGTCTCCAGGATGTTTTCGGTGTGGGAGTCAGTACCACCGTATCAGAGACTGTACCATGGGACTCCAGGGTGCGGCGACAGTCCCGCATGTGACTTTACCACCTTCACCACCATCGCAGAGAGCTTTACTTCCTACTCCTGATGATGCTTCACGCCAGCCAGATGCTTCTAGAGGCCGTGGGCGTGGCGGTCCGGTTCAGAGAGGACGAGGCGACAGAGGCAGAGGCAGAGGCCGAGGTAGAGGCAGAGCACAGCCAGCTATTAGTGGTGGACAGGCCCGAGTGTTCGCATTGACTCCTCAGGATGCACAGGCATCCAATGCCGTCGTGACAGGTACTCTGCCAGTATGTTCTTTTGATGCACGGGTATTATTTGATCCAGGCTCCACACATTCCTATGTTTCCACGTATTTTGCACCGAGGTTGGGCCGAGAGTCTTCTCCGTTAGATCAGCCGCTTGTCGTTATTACCCCGGTAGGCGAGTCTTTTGTTGCCCGTTTTGTGTACCGATCTTGTTCCGTTCGTATCGGGGAGAGAGATTCTTCTGTAGATTTGATTCTCCTCGATATGCTAGACTTTGACGTTCTTCTTGGTATGGACTGGCTAGCTACCTGTTATGCATCCGTGGACTGCCGTGAAAAAGCAGTCAGATTCAGTTTTCCTGGTGAGCCGGTTCTTATTATTCAGGGAGATCGTAGCGCTACCCTTCCCAGCTTGATTTCATCTCTTCGCGCTGGTCAGCTCTTAAGGAAAGGGTGTCAGGGATTCTTAGCCTATGTTTGTGATACTCGCTCCACAGAGGTTCCGTTGGACCAGGTCCCTGTTGTGAGAGAGTTTCCTGATGTATTCCCTGATGAGCTGCCTGGTCTGCCACCAGAGCGCGAGATTGAGTTCTGTATTGACTTGATCCCTGGCACGGGGCCTATTTCTATACCTCCTTATCGGATGGCCCCGGCGGAGCTGAGAGAGCTAAAGGATCAGTTACAGGACTTGCTGGACAAGGGGCTTATCCGACCGAGTGTGTCACCTTGGGGTGCTCCCGTCTTGTTTGTGTTGGAGATAGTGCCCTCAGAGTCAATTATTAGGTCACAGGTACGTGATTGTAATGATTGAGGGAGGACCTATCCCGGTAGGACAGTCTTACTCGAGATGATAGTATGCTATCTGGTTTACCTTTATCATCGTGTACTGTTTTAGGTGACCTGACACGTCGCTATTACACGTTGATAGAGCCCATAGGATTCTTGCTTGACCACCAGCAGTATGAGGGCGATCATATAAGTGGGAGCTGGGGGTCTACAAGCATATCCTTAAAAGGTCCCTAGTCGTGGGAGTTTCGAGACTGGGCATCGATACTCCATTAGTAGACTAGTGTATACAGTCGAGACCCCGACAAGGGGCGGTGGCCGGTCTCACAAGCCACTGGTGTCAGTTGGATCACCTAAGATGTATACAGGTGCTCATTGGGTTATGAGTACACCGGACAGGACTCGCCGGGAACATGCTAGTTGGTCATATACCAGACGTCAGATGGCAGTTCCCTGGTAACATGCGTGCAGGTTAGTTCATCGACCTGGGGATCGTCATTTGTCTCGTGTGAGTTCCCACTGTACTTTGATTACTACCCTACCACGGCTCAAAGGAGTCGTGCAAACAGGTTTTAGTTGGGTACAGTCCCGAGCCACATGGAGGCAGTGAGCGTATCTTCAGGGGTTCGTCTCTCCCGGTATTGGGGGTGAGGTCGTGCTGTGTCTAGGAGAGCCATTACACAAAGTCCTTGGCCAAGGCAAGGAGATTTACTGGTAGGTATTCCAGTAGTATCTCAGGGTGTTCTGGGCTACACTCCGACACGACTTGTACCGCTTTTGGGGGTCTGACTTTTACCAACCCCCTAGGCCCGCCATGCGATACTCATAGACGAACGGACCGGACTGCACGGATATTGTCACTGACAGGCTCAGTAGGGTGTCAGGATGAGTTCGCTCATCGACCTCCTTTTTAGTCAGTACCTGGTAGCCCGTTATGTATTGGCTTATACCTCTAACGTGCTAGTGGTTAAATCCACAACCAAGGTGTTGACGAGTCTTTAGAGTCCCCCACATTCAGTTACTCAAGCTTTCGGGCGAAAGGCTGTAGAGGCCGTATGGAGATATGGCAGGGTTCGATCAGATACGTGCGGTATTGCACGGATCGTGATCGGACGGTTTTTACTAGCCGGCTTTGGCTTAAGCCGGATCTTAGTATTTGATAATGTAGTTTTGTCTCTTTACATTTGTATTTCGGTCGAAATACAAATGCGGGTGTGTATGCACAGTATCGGGGTTTTCCTGTAATTTATTATGGGACCAGTTTTCTGGGGTTGCCAGTTTACATTCCGTTCCGGCCGGTTTTCTCTTTTTCCTTCCCGGTCGGACTATTCGTTGGAGGGTGTTAATTGCAAGTTTGCAATTAACATTTTGTTGAGGGGGTTTCTTGCAAAAGAATTGATTTTGATATCTTCCCTCCATCTCTTGCATTTAATGAGGTAAGGTTGAGTATGGGTTTTGAATGTGAATTTTGTGTTGGAAATTGAAATGGGGGGCCGGCCACTGTTGCATTGCTGGAATGAAAAAGGATGTGGGATTAATTTATTAATATTTACATATGGTTGCTTTGTGTGCTGTGAAGTATTGAAATTGGAGAATGTTTTTATATTCCATTGACTTCATTCATGCACACATTCCTCAGAGAAAAAGCTTCATGATTTTTTTTCCAGAGAGTGCTTGCTTCATCTTATAAATTTTCCAGTGGGCACATTTTCATTCTGTGGCCGAGCTACATTTTGATGGCATGCTCCAATTATCTTCAAGCCTTCATGAAAATCATTGTTCATAAATTCCTCCATCTTGGCAACCTCAATAACCCCAAAAAGACAATGGTTCTACATTATTCTACAGCAAATCTTGGACGCGTCGGCTAGCCAACTTCGCGCCCGAGTTGCCTCGGTATTGAGGTGGGAGCCCGTAAAAGCTACAGGCGATGTGGTACCCTTTCCGACGAGGAGGAGACGGACGGAGATCCCGCGAGGAGATCGGAGTGGAGATGAAGACCGGAGGACTCGGATCAGTCGGTATACATCTCTTCCCTTTCTTATTAGTTGCGTAGACTAGTTAATGGTTCGATCCGGAGTTTAGTGCGCAGTGGTGCCGGTTTGCAAAGTCCGCAAAAATTTAAGTTTTTCACCGTTTCCGCATTCCGGCGTCGGATTGACGGCCGGGGCGCCGCCGTGCACTTACAGTGGTATCAGAGCCTCGCCATTAACTTAGTCTAACTTTGTGAAATGTGTTTGCATTTCCGATCGATCAAAAAGTTCCAAAACTGCATTTTAGTTCGCATCAGTTTCTGTTGAAAATTTTTGGTCTCGAAAAATTTTTCAGGTTATAAAATATTGATGTACTGGAAAATCTAAGAGTTCTGTAAAAATTTGACGAAGTAACTCCACAGTTGGAGCGCGGAACCGCCGCGAAAACCCCATTTGTGCGGCCCTTCCGCCGCGCACTATTCACATCACTTCACCATTTTTTTACAGAGGCCTTCTGGACTTAAAATATGGGCTTTGGAATATTAAAGTTGGGCCAATTGTTTCTGTGAGTGCTACAGTTTTCTTTGGGGCCCACTTGTTAATTGTTTGATCAATCGGAAAATTTTAAACACATTTTTCACAGTATTTACATTATATCTGCGACCGTGAATGTCACTCGATCGGTAAATCCGGTCTAACTGCTATAGCCCGGTTAGACGGATTTGCGAACGTGACTTTCACGTTGATGTTTTTGTTTTTGCTGTGATGTTGCGGATCGGTCGTGGGGATAGCCTGGATGCAATGCTAGTACAGTTTTGTTGTATTATGTACATTTGATATTGCGGGGCGAGCGTCCGACATGTGGACTGCCGTCACTGCCTGATTGTATTATTATTTTGGGGCACGACCTGGTTGCGGTCGATGTACCCGGTATATGTATATTTTACTTTCTGTACTAGGACTACCCCGCGGAGGGGTGCACGGATAGCCGGATTCTAGAGGGCAACAAGCCCGCATCTCATGGCATTGAGACAGAGGGGGCTTCACTCTAGGATTAGCGGGCTATTCGCCGCACTCGCAGGGGGTACAGGTTGACCCAGGAGGGGTGCCCAAGTTGCCGGATTCCGTGGAGTGCTGGGTGGTCCATTCACGGAGCTGAAGGGGGCTGCCTCGCTTCAGGTTTTGGCGGGTGACTTGCCGCGCCCATAGGGGTCTAGGATTTCATTGCACAGGCTATCCACACGACCAGGGGAACGTCGGGTTTCAGTAGTGGCTCTGTGAAACCCGGGGATCCTAGATATCTGTATTGTTTCTGTGATGCTGTACATTCTCTGAGATGTTGCATTTCTTTCACGCCTTGAGCGAAATATAATATATTGGTATATATATTAGTAGATGTTGTATATGTTTTGCATCCGCGCTAGTCCAGTCCCCGCTCTGTCGTTAGTAAGCTAACCTAACGGGTAATGACGGGACCCAGTGGCGAATGCGGATGGCATATACGTACATCAGTATATTTTCGTTCTTTTTGGTGTGATCAATTGATGGGACTGCGTTGATTCGGATCAATGCAAGTTAAAAACAAACCTAATCTGATGTTGTTGGAACACTTTTCAAAAAGCTGTTATTGCAAGGACGTTCACTTTTGTTTTGCATCGCGGTATTCATTTAGAATATCCTGCTCCTCAGTCGACGAGGCAAGGGCCGAGATCCCTTCACCGGGAGTGACCCCTTGGACAGAAGTTTGCGTCAGGGCATTAACTTCACTATAGCCGATTACTTTTGCTTTGCGTCGTGGTATTTATTTGGAATATCCTGCACCCCATTCTACGGGGAAAGAGCCGAGATCCCTTCACCGGGAGTGACCTCTTTAGTAAAGGTTTTCGTCACTATATTTTCTAAAAAGCTATCCGTTCCTTCAACGATATCAAGTTCACTACGTTAAAGGTTTTCGCCAGAAACCATTCGTAGCCCTCCGTCGTTTCATATGGGTAGTCAATAGTATTCAAGCTGTGTTTGTTGGCCATAGTCAAGGCACAGTGTTTGGTAGCTGTTGGTTATTCATATGCAGCATAGATAGATGCGTTGGTTTGGGACAGTCGTATAGCCTTGTTGGCCTTAGTCAAGGGCTTGTACGGGTGGGTTCAAATCAACCTGGACAATGACGGGTAGAACTTGACATGTGACTTATGATTTGTTGGCCTTAGTCAAGGTCATAAGAGCATGGGGTAAAAATCACATCGGGAGTTTCAAAAGTACTGAAACTTGCCAGATATGCGCATACCTTCTGGAGTGTGATACCGTGAGCGGATTCCGTCACGTTATCATGCGATGATAGTTGGATCCCGATTCCCACTGATGAGTTAGTTTACTCCTCGGGTGACCCCGACTAATTCTTCTTTAAGGTTTGGAGGAGAATTTGAGGTACAGTGGGAGGTTTCCAGATTAGATAAATTGGTAACCATTCTGATCTTGGTTAGAGTGCACACTGAGTGTTTCTTTTCTCTCTCTCTCTGGCAGCGACCATTGACCCGACCCTAGACTATGACTCAGTGACCAAGTTGACCGAACCTTCTTAAACACTGGCTTTTGGATTGTCAGAGTTGCAGACCTCATTGCCACTCCTACTTTTACCCTTTTCTCCAGGACACCCCGTTTTACTACGAACGTCCACTTCCATTGGACAAAACCATCGTATGGTTAGATACGAACTCGAAAGAATTTATTCGAGGATGGTTTCCGGTTCTGGAGAAAACGGATAGGATTATTCAGTTGTTTTTTCCTTTTACCCTCTCTCAGGTTACGAGTACTCCTTGGTTTAGGGGTAGTACACCTATTACGCAAATTGGATTGTCTTCTTCCAAACCTTAGGTTGGTGCCGACCGGTAGGGAATGAAGAAAACCAATTAGCATAACGATGGTGTGCAGAAGGTATTAAGTTCAGACAAAGCAAGGGATTAGTAAGAGGGCAAAGTAAATTGCAACAGGTATTCACGACCAAACCAATTATTCCTTCGCCAATCCTAAATCACCTTTGCATTTCTCCAGGACACTCCGTATCGCTACGAAGATCCACAGTTTATTTGGATACTCCATCGTATGGTTATATACGAACTCGAATGGAACTTGTTCCAGTTCGGGGATGGATTCTGGTTCAGGAGAAATAGGAATAAGGTTTATTCGGTTGTCTTTCATCTTCACCCTCTCACATTGCGAGTGTTCCTAGGATTGGGACAGTACACCCATTATGCTTATTGGATAGTCTTCTTCCAAACCATAGGCTGGTGCCGAACGGTAGGGAAGGAAGAAAACCATTTGGCCTAAAGGGGTGTACAGAAGGTAAAGACTAAAGACATATGAAGGGATTTGGAGAGGTGGCAAAGAACTATACGGTTACAGTCGTGAATCTGGAAGAGGCATTACTAGGAATACCAGAATACCCCATCGAAACATTTCAATGTTTCAGTTCACTGTGTACTGTTAAAAGAAAACTGATTTCCCGATTAGATACTTACTCCAGGGTATGCATTTACCAGGTATGATTCTCACATCTGTATGGTTTTACAGATGATGAGTGGGAGTAAGTTATTGGGAATTGGGTGATCATCCTCATTATATCGGGATTCGTTGTAATCGGTGATATTTGAGGAGATCACCTGGGTTGTTTGCCGGTCGGCAAATATATGGTTTTGAATATCCGCTGTTGTGCACCAATTTCAAATTGATATATCTGTACTTCTATTTTCATAGAGTGAGATATACCTTTTGATATTATGTCGATGACATTTACCTATATCAGTGGATGGTTAGGTAAGGAGCATTAAACAGCGGTGTAATTCTTCTTAACCATAAGTATAGTTTTCAACCTACGACACACAGTGAAAGAGTTGTTAGACTCGGCGGACTTATACAGAGTATTGTATGTTGTCCAGAGTCCATCAGGACAGAGGGGTTGGTCCTCGTACTATATTCGGTTTACTTATGACTTCTCTAGTTTTTAGACAGGTGTTTCGCGGAAACACAGAGTCCGAATTTTGAGAAGTTATAGGTATTTGAATAGAGTAGAGAACCAGATGTAGCAAGTATCGGGATTCTTCAAAGAGATCGAAGATGTAGATACTTGCGTATGGTGTTCAGTTGATAGTAGTGATTAAGAGAACTTGCTTCTCTTTCAGGTTACTCATAATTGGAAGCATTCCTAAGTTGAGTAACACTGATCGGCCTCCTTCCATTTAGTTGACATGCACTGGAGACAGTTGCATGATTTGGATCTGGTTCAATTAAATCAGTGCCTCTGTTTTCTATATTGGATATAGAACAGTTCATATCTTAACATTATTAAGGTACGGGGAGTTGTTCGGTTTATGCTTAAAACCAGACACTGGACAACTCAAGGCACGTTTCTGTAATGGCTGTTTGTGGGTTGACCCAGGCTATGACGCGGGTTGATTTTCTACCATCTGGAAGATCAACAGCAATATTGTTCTTGACTCGCCACAGTTTTAAATTAAAAATGGATTTTTTCAGGAAAACAGTAGTGGGAGTATGGTAGAACTGGAAGTAATTCCAGAACCACAAACGATTACTGAAGATTTGATAAGGAACCTAAAGATTCAATCTGGATTGACATTCCATTGGCCACTCCGCAGATAAGGTGGGTAACTTCAGGCACCCGAGAGGTACTACAGTAGCCTCAAGGACGGTTACATGGAAGTTCTTGTTTACCCACAATTACCATTGCTGTTGTTCCAGGCTGCGAGACCCGGCAGGAGGATGAGTATAGCGTCATTCTAAACTTGCTTTAGAAGTGTACGTCTATATGACTTTGCCAGAGGGTTGTCGTAGTCAGTGGGAGCAGCGGAAGCATTGGTGGACAGGTTGCTTCTGTCTGTTTATAGACTAGAGCAGATGTAGCGGAGATAGATCATCTATTTCTGACGTGACAGTCATGGGTTTGACTTCATCAGAATAGGGGATGGATCTGTTGAGAAGGTAGTAGGGTGTGATATCCTGGTATTTGGATGATATACACAGAGTAGGAAAGGAAACTCCTACACTACGATCGGTTATACTTTGGTCGTCACACAGTTGTTTCTCCAAAAAGGAAATGGATTTTATATCAGACATACTGGTTACTAGATCTATGGTTTTAGATCTAGATTTGGGTGGTTTCCCAATCTGGGTACTTAGACAGCATTCTAAGAGTATTTAGAATGGACGACTCCTGGCATGGTAATGTACCTGCAGGTAATGGAGTCACCCTCTCTAAAGGTGTCTTATAGACTAAAGTAGAGAGGGATGTGCATGATTGGCAGATCACTTGCTTAGGCAATTGAGTCAATCATGAGATGTCAAGTACCACACCAGATGTTGTTCTTACACTAGATGCAATAAGTTGATATTGATCCAATCCTGGAGGAACAGTCGGAAGCAGTTTTAGAACATAAGTGAATGTTCTAGGGATATGATAACGACAGCCCTATTCGGGAGACAGTTATCATTCCAGGCTTCCAAGGTGACATGGACAACAAGGAGGTTGTCAGAGTTATAGTTTTCCCTCTGATGAGGGGGCAGTATTTTGGACAGGTGGTCCAAGGCAATACTGAGGGTGGCATGGCGCAGGATACTGATTAAGTTCAGTTGACGATACAGTCTAAGAAGTTTGGATTTGGAGTTCATTTATGAGCTCGGTCCCATCAGACATCCAGACACATTCTAAGACAGGTATTGCTCATTTCGGGAGATGGTTTTCTCCGCGAACTTGAGATATAGAGAGACACAGAAAGAAACAACTAAGCGGATCCACTCACTGAGGCTATTCCTCGAACGCAATAGTTCCGCAAACGAGCTTTGTGAGACTGACTAGTAGAGGAGTTGGATGTTCGGTATCACACGGGCTGTGAGTATGCGACATCGCAATAATTAGCCTTGAGTGCAAGTGGGAGATTGTTGGAGATAGTGCCCTCAGAGTCAATTATTAGGTCACAGGTACGTGATTGTAATGATTGAGGGAGGACCTATCCCGGTAGGACAGTCTTACTCGAGATGATAGTATGCTATCTGGTTTACCTTTATCATCGTGTACTGTTTTAGGTGACCTGACACGTCGCTATTACACGTTGATAGAGCCCATAGGATTCTTGCTTGACCACCAGCAGTATGAGGGCGATCATATAAGTGGGAGCTGGGGGTCTACAAGCATATCCTTAAAAGGTCCCTAGTCGTGGGAGTTTCGAGACTGGGCATCGATACTCCATTAGTAGACTAGTGTATACAGTCGAGACCCCGACGAGGGGCGGTGGCCGGTCTCACAAGCCACTGGTGTCAGTTGGATCACCTAAGATGTATACAGGTGCTCATTGGGTTATGAGTACACCGGACAGGACTCGCCGGGAACATGCTAGTTGGTCATATACCAGACGTCAGATGGCAGTTCCCTGGTGACATGCGTGCAGGTTAGTTCATCGACCTGGGGATCGTCATTTGTCTCGTGTGAGTTCCCACTGTACTTTGATTACTACCCTACCACGGCTCAAAGGAGTCGTGCAAACAGGTTTTAGTTGGGTACAGTCCCGAGCCACATGGAGGCAGTGAGCGTATCTTCAGGGGTTCGTCTCTCCCGGTATTGGGGGTGAGGTCGTGCTGTGTCTAGGAGAGCCATTACACAAAGTCCTTGGCCAAGGCAAGGAGATTTACTGGTAGGTATTCCAGTAGTATCTCAGGGTGTTCTGGGCTACACTCCGACACGACTTGTACCGCTTTTGGGGGTCTGACTTTTACCAACCCCCTAGGCCCGCCATGCGATACTCATAGACGAACGGACCGGACTGCACGGATATTGTCACTGACAGGCTCAGTAGGGTGTCAGGATGAGTTCGCTCATCGACCTCCTTTTTAGTCAGTACCTGGTAGCCCGTTATGTATTGGCTTATACCTCTAACGTGCTAGTGGTTAAATCCACAACCAAGGTGTTGACGAGTCTTTAGAGTCCCCCACATTCAGTTACTCAAGCTTTCGGGCGAAAGGCTGTAGAGGCCGTATGGAGATATGGCAGGGTTCGATCAGATACGTGCGGTATTGCACGGATCGTGATCGGACGGTTTTTACTAGCCGGCTTTGGCTTAAGCCGGATCTTAGTATTTGATAATGTAGTTTTGTCTCTTTACATTTGTATTTCGGTCGAAATACAAATGCGGGTGTGTATGCACAGTATCGGGGTTTTCCTGTAATTTATTATGGGACCAGTTTTCTGGGGTTGCCAGTTTACATTCCGTTCCGGCCGGTTTTCTCTTTTTCCTTCCCGGTCGGACTATTCGTTGGAGGGTGTTAATTGCAAGTTTGCAATTAACATTTTGTTGAGGGGGTTTCTTGCAAAAGAATTGATTTTGATATCTTCCCTCCATCTCTTGCATTTAATGAGGTAAGGTTGAGTATGGGTTTTGAATGTGAATTTTGTGTTGGAAATTGAAATGGGGGGCCGGCCACTGTTGCATTGCTGGAATGAAAAAGGATGTGGGATTAATTTATTAATATTTACATATGGTTGCTTTGTGTGCTGTGAAGTATTGAAATTGGAGAATGTTTTTATATTCCATTGACTTCATTCATGCACACATTCCTCAGAGAAAAAGCTTCATGATTTTTTTCCAGAGAGTGCTTGCTTCATCTTATAAATTTTCCAGTGGGCACATTTTCATTCTGTGGCCGAGCTACATTTTGATGGCATGCTCCAATTATCTTCAAGCCTTCATGAAAATCATTGTTCATAAATTCCTCCATCTTGGCAACCTCAATAACCCCAAAAAGACAATGGTTCTACATTATTCTACAGCAAATCTTGGACGCGTCGGCTAGCCAACTTCACGCCCGAGTTGCCTCGGTATTGAGGTGGGAGCCCGTAAAAGCTACAGGCGATGTGGTACCCTTTCCGACGAGGAGGAGACGGACGGAGATCCCGTGAGGAGATCGGAGTGGAGATGAAGACCGGAGGACTCGGATCAGTCGGTATACATCTCTTCCCTTTCTTATTAGTTGCGTAGACTAGTTAATGGTTCGATCCGGAGTTTAGTGCGCAGTGGTGCCGGTTTGCAAAGTCCGCAAAAATTTAAGTTTTTCACCGTTTCCGCATTCCGGCGTCGGATTGACGGCCGGGGCGCCGCCGTGCACTTACAGTTTGTTAAGAAGAAGGACGGAAGTATGCGTTTATGCATTGATTATCGTCAGCTGAACCGGGTTACTGTGCGGAACAGGTATCCCCTACCCCGCATTGATGACTTATTTGATCAGCTCCAGGGTGCAGGGTTCTTCTCGAAGGTTGATTTACGATCAGGTTATCACCAGTTGCGGGTTCGGAAGGAGGATATTCCGAAGACCGCCTTCCGTACTCGTTATGGTCATTACGAGTTCTTGGTGATGTCGTTCGGGCTCACCAATGCCCCGGCAGCTTTTATGGATTTGATGAACCGCGTATTCAGGCCGTATCTCGATCAGTTCATCATTGTGTTCATTGACGACATCTTGGTTTATTCTCGGAGCCGGGAGGAGCATGAGCAGCACTTACGTATCACATTGCAGACTTTGAGGGAGCATCAGCTGTTCGCCAAATTCTCCAAGTGCGCATTCTGGTTAGACAGTGTCGACTTCTTGGGTCATGTGGGGACGAGAGATGGTATTTGCGTGGACCTGAAGAAGATCGAGGCAGTTCAGCGTTGGCCTAGACCAGTATCAGTTACAGAGGTTCGCAGTTTTCTAGGTCTGGACGGCTACTATCGACGTTTCGTCCAGGATTTCTCCCGCATTGCTGCACCTTTGACCGGGTTGACCCAGAAGGGGGTTCCTTTTGATTGGACCCAGGCATGTGAGGATAGCTTCCAGCAGTTGAAGACTCGTCTGACTACTGCACCAGTGTTAGCATTGCCTTCAGGATCAGGCGGGTTCGTGGTATATTGTGATGCTTCTAGAGTGGGGCTGGGATGTGTATTGATGCAGCACGACAGAGTTATCGCGTATGCTTCTCGGCAGCTGAGGAAACACGAGCAGAACTACCCCACCCATGATTTAGAGATGGCTGCAGTGGTGTTTGCACTCAAGATCTGGAGACATTACCTATACGGTGAGTCGTGCCAGATATTCACTGACCACAAGAGTTTGAAGTATATCAACCAGCAGCGAGACCTGAACCTGAGACAGCGCCGTTGGATGGAGTTGGTGAAAGATTATGACTGCGAGATTCTATACCATCCGGGCAAGGCGAATGTGGTGGCAGATGCTTTGAGTAGGAGGCCCGGAGGTAGTTTATCTTGTTTGAGCGCAGTACAGATGCAGTCGACGGCGGATTGGCAGGTTTTATGTGATAGCAGAGTGCAGTTCGAGTTTACTCCTACAGGGGGACAGCTGGCCCATTTCAGAGCACGCCCACAGTTACTTGACCGTATCCACGAGGCACAGTCCGGCGATGCCCGTACATTAGAGATCATTGAGCAGATTCGACAGGGCAGAGTTTCTGAGTTCGTGATTGATGATCAGGGGATACTTCGATTTGGGACTCGACTGTGTGTGCCAGATTCAGAGGGACTGAGGCGTGATATTCTCGAGGAGGCACATAGATCAGTATACAGTGTTCACCCAGGTTCCACCAAGATGTATCGTGATTTGAGAGAGATTTACTGGTGGGACGGGATGAAGAAGGATATTACAGATTTTGTGTCGAGATGCCTGACTTGTCAGCAAGTCAAGGACGAGCACCAGAGGCCAGCCGGCGAGTTACAGCCTTTGCCCATCCCTGAGTGGAAGTGGGAGCAGGTCTCCATGGACTTCGTTGTGGGTCTACCCAGGACCAGTCGAGGGTACGACTCTATTTGGGTGATTGTGGATCGACTGACGAAAGCGGCTCACTTTCTGCCAGTGAAGACCACTTTTGGATTTTCTCAGTACGCCCAGGTTTATATTAATGAGATTGTGCGACTGCATGGTGTTCCGACTTGCATCGTGTCCGACCGTGGCACCCAGTTTACCAACCGATTGTGGCAGAAACTACAGGAAGCTTTGGGCACCCGATTGAGTTTTAGCACAGCCTTTCATCCTCAGACTGACGGTCAGTCGGAGCGTACTATTCAGACTCTTGAGGACATGCTCAGAGCTTGTGTTTTAGATTTCGGTGGTAGCTGGGATCATCATTTGCCTTTGATCGAGTTTTCCTACAATAATAGCTTCCAGGAGACGATTCAGATGGCACCTTTCGAGGCTTTATATGGGAGGAGATGTCGATCGCCAGTATGTTGGACAGAGCTCAGGGAGAGCAGTATTTTGGGGCCGCAGATTGTGCAGGAGACGACCGAGAAAATACAGTTGATTCGGGACAGGATGAGAGCGGCACAGACCAGGCAGAAATCTTATGCTGACAGGCGTCGTCGCCGACTCGAGTTCGCTGTTGGCGATCATGTTTTCTTGAAGGTCTCTCCGATGAAGGGTGTGATGAGATTTGGGCGGAAAGGGAAACTGAGTCCTAGATATGTTGGTCCTTTCGAGATCCTAGAGCGTGTTGGTCCAGTCGCTTATCGGTTAGCTCTTCCGCCCAGCTTCCCCGATGTTCACCCCGTATTCCATGTCTCGATGCTCCGCAAGTACCTTCATGATCCTTCCCAGGTGATTCAGCACCAGACGATCCAGTTAGAGCGTGATCTTTCTTTCACCGAGCAGCCGGTTGTCATCTTGGATCGGCAGGTGAAGAAATTGAGGTCGAAGGTCATACCGTCTGTCAAGGTTCTTTGGCGTGGCCCGAACAGCGAGGAGGTCACCTGGGAGACCGAGGTCGAGATGAGGAAGAGATATCCCCATCTTTTTGAAGGTACGCGTAGTTAAATTCTAAATTCGGGGACCGAATTTCTTTAAGGGGGGAAGATTGTAACCCTTCGAAAATCGTTTAGGCAGTTTTTCGGTAATCGGCAAATTTTTCGGCTTTTTCCGTAAAAAGTCAAATTTGATAATTTTCATTGTAGACCTAATTATACAAAATTTAGATAAGATATTACTATAATTTTGTCACTAAAATGTCACTTATAATTATCTAGTTAAATAAAAAAAAAATTCGTAATTAATTATTTTTTTATTATTTTAAGCCTTTTTAAATACATTTAATTAGGGATAAATACAAATTTAATTAGGTAAATTTCTTAATTAGGAGTCTTTATAAGCTAAAATATGGTGTTAATAAAATTATATCATGTCTTGCAAACTTTTAGATTTTTGGTGGGAAAATTATGAAAAAATGGCTTAAAAAGGGTTTTTTTTGGAAAAAGGTTGATATGAAAGTATGATATGATATCATATGATGTTGTAATTAGCTAGAAACTTCTCAAAATTTCCCCCATTACCCTCTCCTACTGCTGGCCGACCCCTACAGCTGCTGGATCCCCATTTTCCCACTTCATTTTGCTTCATTTCCTTGCAAAAAAATCAATAAAAATCCACAATTTCTTTCTCCATTCAAAGCCTAACCCTAATCCCTTCTCTCTTCAACCCAAATTTGTTCAAGAACATGATGAAAGGAGGCTTCTTGGTGACTTGATCAAGCTAGGGTTCAAGCTTGAGAGGTGAAAATCCTAAACTAGTTGCAAATTGGTAGTTTGTTTATGCTAAATTAGATGTTTAAAGTATTAATTTAGTGTTAATCTTTGTTCATGAAAAATCAAGAGAAGGTTTTGATTTTTAAAAATTAGGGTTTGTAGCATAATGGTTGGATTATGTTAGGGATGGTTGTCTAATTGATTAGAATGGTAAATTGTGAAAAGATATGCTTGCTAAATCGACAAATTACGATGTTTGTATCAAATCGGCTAGAAATTCGCTTACTAGATTTTTGTAGAAAATAGAATGCGGTAAATTTGCGTTAGGTTAGCAATATTATTAGCTTCGTATAGGATTATTAGAATGCGCGAACGCGGGGTTTCGTCTAGTCGGATTGTAGTTTTGTCGATATCCCCGAAATGACGATTTTAGTGAAAGGATTGCGATTTTCGTGCGTTTTTCCGCGCACTGAGTGCATGATATGATTAATTCGAGAGCGTTGATATTTGTACAATGTGACTTGCATCGTTTAGGGTTATGTAATCTTATGCTTGATATTGTGCAAATATAGGATCGGTCGGAGAAACATCGGACACGGCGCGTAAAGGCAAAGCGGTGGCCGGATCAGATTAGCGGGGATTTCAGGTGAGTAGATGTATTCATCTATGGGGGAATTGTCTGGATGGCGTGAGGCGCCCCCCTTTAGTTAGGATTACCCTACTTTATGCAAGATTTATATTGTTAGATAGCTTATCCCTTTATGTACATTGCATACCCTCACAGCGAACAGTATGTTAAATTGCATGGACATTCATCTCTACCTATGCGATATCATTTCGTAGGACACGAACACCTTACCATCGGCATCAATTGCACGCGCACTATTCATGTGACACACATGCCTTTGGAAATTGACATGCCACGTGCACGATAGAATCTGTTTATCTTAATATCGTCACCTGCATTCATACTTGATATATGAAACTGCATCGCATGCACATATCTCGCATCATCATCATATTTACATAGAACTCTAGCCAAAATTCACATCATACACATTGATATCATAGACATTTATCATATATATAACATGTGGACATTATGGTTTTCTTGAGGATTTCAGTATTGCTGCGATTTCTGGATTTTTGGGGAAAACCGCAAGAATTTAACAAAACCTTATATTTATCATTTTCAAAACAAAGTTGCGGTTTTCTCGTGATGTATGTGTCGTCCACCATGAGTTTTCATGTTTTCTGTTGGATTTCGAGACCCGATTCGAGGAGTGGATGAACCGTCTCGGGTACATGGTGGGCCCGGTATGGTACCCCGGGGCAAGAAGATCGAGATGTAGACGATGAGCCTGGCAGGGGAAGACTACCTACCGGTGATGTCTGGCGCGGCGGATATCCGGAGGATACCGACCGTTGTCGTGAGATTTATGATATGGGCCGATCCGGACTGACGGAGCCCGATATTGAGACAGATGTGATTCCTATTTGGTGTCGATGCTTGACACGGGTTTTCAGAGGATTTCTTGATGATATTTAGCTATTATGCAGACATTCATTTCTAAAAGTTAAGAATGCAGTAACATTAACATTTAAAACACTTAAAGAGTTAGAAAAGATATTGCATACATGTGCATGCATACTAGAGTTATTATATCACATATGGACATACATGTTCCGCATTGCGTGCATTCTTACGATTGCCTTACTAGACGTTATATTCTACTCACGAGCTGGCAACTCACCCCCGTTGTGCCACAGTGTCTTGCAGGTCGGACCCGTCAGTCTTGTAGCGGCGGGCTATCTTGTCATCAGTTCCTTTTGCTCAGACTCGCGACATCGCCCGTAGGTGGGTTGCGAGTATACTTTATTTCTTTTTGCTTTATCATTGTATCTAGTATTCTCCATCTACCACTTGTATTGTATATGCGACCTAGTGATGAGACTGAGAGATTTGTATATTCGTGGTTTCTTTTGGGTCGAGCTCACTTGAGCCGACGTGTGTTTTCTGGTATTTGCATCTCTTTTATGCTCTTTTTCTTGATATTATTATTATATTGCATGTGGTTATGATCCGCCTTGGGCGAAGAGCTAGCTCCCGCTTGGGGATGCCATTTTTATAATTACAGGTTTATTATCTTGTTGTACCCATTTTGGGGGATAGAAAATACAGGGGAGACTCTGCCGAAATTTTCGGGAATTTTTGATGTTTTTAAGAAAGGGATTCTATGCAACTAAATTGATTTAAAAACCGTTTTCATTTAAGGTTTTCCTTCACTCTCTTTTGATTTTGGGTTAGATTTCTGGGCTTTGGCTGACTTAGGTTACGGTACGCCTTTAGACGTCTCGTAATCTAAGTGCCAGTCACGTTCCGTACTTTCGGGTCGTGACAGTACATCTGCTGTACAGTAACAAAATCTGGGCCAAAAATTTATATACCAAAAACCACAATTTCCCATGTAGAACTCACTGTAGAAATTTGGAGTGCCAATCTCACAATACTGCGGCGGATCCGCGGCCAAACCCATGTTTGCGCGACGGATCCACGGCGGTTCTGTGGAATTGGGCCACCAAATTTCACCAGTATTCTTAGAAAACCCTGCTCTGTCTTCTGTGATATGCAAAAAAATTTTAGGACATCATTTAAAATCGACAGAAACTGGTATGCTAGAAAATTGTGTTTTTCGAAATTCGGTTCGATCGATGTTTTAAACGCATTAGCACAAGTTAGTATAACTTAATGGTTAGGCTCTGATACCACTGTAAGTCCACGGTAGCGCCCCGGCCGTCTAACAGACGCCAAATGCGGAACAAAAACTTTTAATGAAACTGGCGCTATCGTGTACCGTAACCCGGATCTGCCATTAAAGCTAAACTAACAAACTACAAAGGGGTAGAAACGTTATACCGAATGATCTGAGTCCTTCGGTCTTCAACCATCATCCCACGCTTTGTTGCGGCTGCTCTGATCTCCTTGAACTCCGGTCTTCTCATCCAGGTGGTACCACGTCAAAGGATCTTTAAACGGGCTCCCGCCTCTGAACCGAGGCAACTCGATCGTCAAATTTGCTAGAAGAGACGACCAAGATGAAGTAGAGAATGAGTAGAACACTTTGTCTCGTTACGTCCAAGGCTATGGACGAACGGTTAATGAAGTTGCCTTTTGGATCGATACGAAATGAGAAATGAAGTATATCAATTTCCATGAACCAAAGTCCTTAATCTTTTCAAACAACAACCATCAAAATTGAGTGAGTGAGAGGGGGGGAAGGGGCCGGCCATATAAAGGAGGAGGGGGTGAGTGTAGGAGCAAGGGGGAGGTGACCACAAGAACAAAGCTTATCATGACACCAAGTATGAACACAATTAAAGCAAGTGATGAATCATTAAGCTTAGTCACCAAAACATTAATGGAACAATTAATGCAACCATGAGTCACTAATCCTAGTCATCATCTAGAAACTTCTAGATGCACGACTCATCTCATGACTCACCCTCCAGAAGAAAAGATAAATCCGTATTTAACCGAATGTTAAAATACGGCTGATAGAAAACTGAAAACTGGCAACTTCCAAAAGTGATCCTGAAACGAATTTCAGGATAACCCCGTATCAGTATAAACATACCCGCATTTGTATTACGACCGAATACAAATGCATCTGAGACAAAGATATTATATCTACACAGTATAATACTGGGTTCCGGCTTAAACCAAAGCCTACCAGTATTATCTGTCCGAAAAACGACACGTGCGAAAACGCACGTGCTTTTTCCGAACCTTGCCATAACACCATACGGCCTCTACAACGTTTTGCCCGAACTTGGGAAAGTGTCTGTGGGGGACTCTAATGACTCATCAATATACTGGCACTGGGTATAACCACTAGCACGTCAGAGGTACAAACTGTACGTAACGGTTTGCCTATGTATTGATTGGAAGGGAAGCTGACGAGCGAACTCATCTATAAACCCTACTGAGTCTGACAGTGACAATGTATATACAGTCCGGTCCATTCGTCTAAAGAATATCGTATATCGAGTCTAGGGGGGTGGATAAAGTCAGACCCCTAATAACGCGATAAATCGTGTCGGCATGAAGCCCATCACCACCTGAGAAACCACTGATCCAAATCAGTAATTCTCCACTACCTCGGCCGAGGATTCCTAGTGATGGCCACCCGTGCACTGCGCGACATCAACCCCCAATACCGGAAGAGACGAATCCCCGACGATCCGCTCACTTGCTTCCAATGTGGCTCGGGACTGTACCCAAAAAAGACCTGTTTGCACGACTCCTTTGAGCCGTGGTAGGGTAGAAATCAAAGCACAGTGGGAACTCACACGAGACAAATGACGACCTCAGGTCGATGAACTAACCTGTACACATGTCACCAGGGAATTGCTATCTGATGATATGTATAATACCAACTAGCAGATTCCCGGCGAGTCCTGTCCGGTGTACTCATAACTCAATGAGCACCTGTATACATCTTAGGTGATCCAACTGACACCAGTGGCTTGTGAAACCGGCCACCGTCCCTCGTCGGGGTCTCGACTGTATACACTAGTCTACTCTGGAGTATCGATGCCCTGTCTCGAAACTCCCACGACTAGGGACACTTTTAAGGATGTGCTTACAGACCCCAGCTCCCACGTATATGATCACCATCATACTGCTGGCTGTCAAGCAGAATCCTATGGGCTCTATCATCATGCAATAGTGAACTAAAGCATATATACGATGATAAAGACAAACCAGATAGCATACTATCATCTCGAGTAAGACTGTCATATCGGTATAGGTCCTGCCTCAATCATTGTAATCACGTACCTGCGATCCAATAATTGACTTTGAGGGCACTATCTCCAACATCAACATGTATCATCCCAAGAGTTCACTAACTCTTTCTCTGTTTCCAATAAACAGAGCTGGTGTCATTATATCTTTGTGACATGACTGGCAAGTTTCACAAGATGTAAATTCAAACTGATTTAAATATGCATCTACATGTAACTTCAGCTAGTCGGGTTGCATTGATATGACCTAGTCTACAATGCCTCAAGACGGATTCGTTCATTTCTGAACTCTTCCTCTTGTGTGTGTTCTGTATACTAAAAACTGTAGTTTGATTTAGAACATCAATGCTTTTAGATAACGTGCCTGAACCGATCAACTTTTGTTATAGGAAATGTTCAAAACATTATCCAACAATACAAAATTTTATCATTTCTTTACTAATAAAGAGAGTCATTTGATTTTGTATATCAGGTTCGGTATCTAATAACATTCGTTCAGAATCAATGTATTGGTAATACAGGGTGACAGTGACCAACAGACTTGGCTGCAACACTTGCCCCGTTTTCTGTCTCATGAAACTTACCACCCGTTCTCAGTTCTTTACCTATCTGTAGCCCATGTAACAAATTACATATGTGGGATCCTGATCCGGTATCTCATATCCAGGACGTAAAGAATACTGAGAAACAGTTCTGTATAATGAACACACCCGAAGATGATGCATCAGTATGCACTTTCTTCGTTTGGGCGGCACGAGAATTCTGGTAATCCCCAATTTCCTGCTCTGTCTTATAACAATTATAAGTTGGAGCGGGACCAACGTTCCCCAGCTCAGTATAACAAGCGTGTTCGGTCAATATTCCGTATTATTATCTTGATTAAGGCGTGATATGGTCGCTACCTGGAGAGAGAGAGAAGAAAACACTCAGCGTGCGCTCTTGCAAGAATAGATTGGTTATTATTTTATCTAATCAGGATGGATCCCACTGTTTTTATTAAATCTTCCTTCAAACCCTAAAAGGAAAGACTAGCCGGGATTAATTACACACTATAAGTTCGCCAATCTTTCAGCCAGGCCAGTGTCGGTACTTTGAGGGAGGTCCCCCGTGCTTTCGCACGAACCTAATTAATGTAAACCTCGTTTTTCCAGAGGCGTAACCTCGTTAACACCTTTCTAAACACCTACTTGATCGGCTAATTGTAATGTGTAAAACTCTCCCAGGAGTAACTCTTACTCGCAGCGGGTATCGGGATCCAACTATCTCATAGAAGGCATGCAATCTCATTGCAAATTTCAACACTTGAAATTCCCGATAATATTTTGCCCCTAGCAGCTATATGACCTTAACATAGTCAACAAATCATAAGTGCTAGTCAAGTTCAACCTGTCATTTCATGATTGAATTAAACCCACCCGCACGACCCTTAACATAGTCAACAAAGTCGCACGACTACCCTAATCCAATCGCATCATATGCTTATGCAGATAAGCACTAATTAGCTACCGCACACTACGCCTTAACATAGTCAACAAACATAGCACGAATACTAACTAGTACTTATCTAAAATGAAGGAGGGCTACGACAGGTTTTTCTGAAAACCTATTGCGTAATGAACTTGATGTCGTTGTAGAATCAAATGATTTTTGAAATGGAGTGTTTTCGAGGATTTTCTAGTTTTGCTAAAGGGGTCACTCCCGGTGAAAGGATCGTCGGCCCTTTCCTCATCGAATAAGGTGCGGGATATATCATATATATCACTGTGCAAGGCAAAAACTCTTAAAAGCAATCAAAAGACAAACCGAGTGTGTAGCATCTGCCAGTTATTGCTAAAGGAGTCACTCCCGGTGAAGGGATTTCGGTCCTTTCCTTATCGAATAAGGTGCAGGATATATCATATATACCACTGTGCAAATCAAGAACTGTAGCTACCCTTTTTATTTTGAAATTCGATTCTACAACATCTTTAGGTTTCTTTTACTTTCATTAATCACATTAATGAAGTCCCATCATTTAAGTACCTAAACATCACAGATAAATACGACGTACACTTATGCCATCCGCATTCGCCTCGATGTCCCCTCGTGCACCGTTAGGTTAGGTAACTAACGGCAGAGCGGGGCAGGGCTAGCGCGGGTGTAAAACATAAGTAACGTCTATATAAAATATCATATATACTATATACAGTATCTATCACAGAACATATCACATGATCACATCACAGATAACGCAGCAGAAAATATCATATGAAATATTGGATATACTAGGACGTCCGTGTTTTTAATACGAGCAAGTATAAAACACGGATTCCACGGTCGTGATGAATAGCCAAACCCACACCCCTAGACCCCTACGAGAGCGGCAAGCAACCCTACCAATTCTAGAGTTAAGAGACCCGGACTCGACTCCAGAACCCGGTTACTTGTGCTCTCCTCCTTGGGTCTATCCTAGTGCGGAAAAGTAAATAATATACAAAAGGTGACATCTTCCGCAACCTGGAAGTGCCCCAATAAAAGAATATTACATACAAGTTTTTACATGAATGAAAATGAAAAACACTCATCTCATATAAAAAAAACCCGGCTATTCAAACACAACGATCCAATATAACATATCCAGCAACACATAACATCACATCTCATCAACGTAAGTAAATATGCGCATCCCAATTGTCGTTGACATATAGCAACGAAACCGGCGATATCACATATTACACTTACGGTCACAGAAAAGAAAGTATAAAACTACAACAGTTAGAATCCGCAACCTCTTTAGACATCGCATGCCTAATCAAATGAAATACTTAGACATCGCATGCCTAAAAATTATAAACCCCGCATTTTAGTCTCATTATCAAAAACTCTTTTCAATATCAAGTCGGGCAATTCAACAAGATTCCCGACATCCTGATCGAATGCTCGTCGCAAACTTTAGTAGGCGGCCGCACCTCCGACGCCGTCGACGAAGTGCACTGAGGCGGAACACCGCTGCCGTGAGCACCCGAACGGATGCTTTCGGCGATGGAGTTCTCCTACAGTCACTTGGTCGGGGCTATGGGGCGTAGCTGTCTATTAAGTTTACCGGCGAGTATCCGCGTACGCTACGTGATTGCGACGGACTTTTGATCGCATCAAAATTCCGTGGCAACTGATCAAGTGAGACTAAAGTACTATGTTTATAACATTCAAATCAGTTATCTCATAACTCCTTGTGGATTCCAAATATTGTATCATATTCCGGATAAATAGAAAATGTCAAACTTTCCGATCGAACAATCGAACACCCAAGTTTTCCCGAAACAGCTCAACACATGAAACAAGTTTAAAAACATTCACTTCATGCCTCAGTACCAATGGTCCAGCCGTAGAAGGGTCAAGCCAACACCTCACATGTGGCACGCCGTACTGCCCCAAACCCTAAGGTTCAAAGGACAGTTCAAGACGGTCACATAATCGAGTTAAGATTTGTTGTCTTCTAGAGGGACCATCGCATTACTTGCACTACTTGGAACGTCTTTAAACTATGGAAAGATCCAACACTTGGAAATTTTCCGGCAGGGGAAAAATCGGGTATTTATATCCGGTCGAACTTTTTAACATATTCAAAAATTATCCAGAAAAACATATAGACAAAGTTAAATGATCCGATCGAATCATCGAAGCCTCAAAACACCCCAGAAAACTCAACTCTCGAGTGCAAATTAAAAATTCCCAGAAAACTCGGCACCAAAGGAAACAAATTACTGTGCAAAGATTGAAGGCCGATCTAATCATATGGCCGCGGAACCGCCGCAGAAGCCAAGCTTCTGCCGCGGTTCCGCCGCGCTTTAGGCGTATCACTTTGTCGTTTTGCGCTGTAATTCTTAGAACTTCCTGCTGAATTTTTTAAGCATTTTTAATCTGGAAAAACCCCAGTTTTGAAAAAATGTACAGAGAGGGGTATTCGGTTAGGGTTTCGAGTTCGAACGGACTTCTAGCTTCGTCTACTCATCGCCTAAGGCTCTAGCTAGGCTCTGATACCACTATAGGGTTCCTAGGCACACTCAAGAGGTCTCACAAGGTATCAACCATGCCAAATTCAAAATTTTCTGATGCCGAGAAACCCTAATACGAATCGTTAACTAGAGATTAGGCGAAACATGCAACTAGTTAACAACTTAACTAAGTGAACGGAAATACAACCTTTGTAGATCCGGTCCTCCACTTCCATAACTCCGCGTTGACGTCCCTCCGCTGCGATCATCGGATCCCGGACTCTAGTAATGGTTTCGTCGAAGAAATGATCGGGCTAGATCGTCGACTTCGATGCCGAAGATGATCTACGTCGAGGCGACTCTAACTCGAGCTCCAACTTCACCAAGTCATGAAACTTGTGAAGAAAACACCCTATACTACTTGGCAAGTGGTAGAGGATGAAGAAATAGGAAGTGGGTTCACTTTAGAATTGGATTTCTCACTCTTTTCATCAAGTCACCATTGAAGGTTGCAAGCTTTCTTCTTCTTGAAGAAGAAGAAGAAGAAAAAGGATATGATAAGAATAATTAATTTGATTCCTAATGATAGAAAATAAATTCATTCTTATCATATTAGCAACCATGGTTGAGTATAGAGAGTTAACTAGGGTTAGGTGAATGGTTAGGTTTAGGAAAAAAAAATGGTCAAAGCTTCATGAAGTTTCTAAACAATTCCAAAGAAAGCCACCATTTCATTTCTTGCCAAAATGAATAAATAAATAAATAAATAAATAAATCAAAACCCTAACCATTAACATAACCATGGTTTAATCATACGCACCCAACTTTACATGTATCATCAAACATGATACAATCAAGTGCACAAAAATATATCACATATACTACTTGTGCACATCAAGTGAGAAAATCAATCTTAAGTGAACAAATACTAGGTAATGTAAAGTAATATATCAAATATATAATTATACATCAAATCATTAAATCAACACTTGATTTAATGATCCGGTCATATCGCACATAACCGACTAATATAAAGTGTATCAATGTATCGAATCAACACTTGATTCGGTAACCTGGCTATATCATATATAACCGTCCAATGATACAAATCGCGAGAATAGAATACAGTATCACATACTGGTATTATTCTCGGTCCCGCACATATCTCATGTGCGCTCCTATTTCGTTTCGCTTGAGCCAGGAAACCTCTGTGTAGAACTCTAAAGACTCGTCAATACGCCGGCAGCAAGTGATGATCATATCAAACACCCACAAGCCGCAAGCGGTCTGCTAAACGTAACGGCCACCCGGGTATTGAGCGATCAGAAAATCGACGAGCAAGCCCGCTCACACTCCTGTGAATCCAACCAGTAACTGTAAGTGCACGGCGGCGCCCCGGCCGTCAATCCGACGCCGGAATGCGGAAGCGGTGATAAACTTTAATTTTGCGGACTTTGCAAACCGGCACCACCGCGCACTAAACTCCGGATCGTAACCATTAACAAGTCTAAGCTAACTAGAAGATGGGTTAGAGATGTACCGACTGATCCGAGTCCTCCGGTCTTCATCTCCACTCCGATCTCCTCGCGGGATCACCGTCCGTCTCCTCCTCGTCGGAAAGGGCACCACATCGCCTGTAGCTTTTACGGGCTCCCACCTCAATACCGAGGCAACTCGGGCGCGAAGCTGGCGAATCGACGCGTCCAAGATTTGCTGTAGGAAGTGTAGTGTAGAGGCTATGTCTCATTTGGGTTCGTTGCCATTAGAAGATGATGGAGGAAACAAGATAAGAAAAATGGTGCTTGCATTTTTCTTAACATGTAAAATGAGATCAAGAATGCTATTCTCTCAAAGATGAAGCTCTCATCTTCTTCTCTCTCAACCATGAAAAAAAAACTTATGAACTTAGAAATGGAGGAGGAAAGAATATGAAGCATTAAGGGAGGTGAGTGTAGGAGTGAAGAAAAGGTGACCACATCAAGAGACAAAGAAACATCAACCATGCTTCACACATTAATCAAACCCATACCCTCATTAAAGCAAGTGATGGTGCAAAAGATAATGATGCTATCATAATCAATACTTTTGCAATAAAACCCTCCACAAAATGTTATTTGCAAACTTGCAAATAACCCCCTCCATCGGAAAAGTCCGGCCGGGAAAGAACAAAGGAAAACCGGCCGGAACGGAATGCAAACTGGCAACTCTAGAAAACTGGTCCCGTAATAAATTACAGGAAAACCCCGATACTGCGCATACACACCCGCATCTGTATTCCGTCCGGATACAAATGCAAAGAGACAAAATCTACACTGTACTAAACTAGGACCGGCTTAAACCAAAGCCGGCTAGTAATATCCGTTCGATCCTGATCCGTGCAATACCGCACGTATCTGATCGAACCCTGCCATATACCTATACGGCTACTAGTACAAACCGTCCGATCCTGATCCGTGCAATACCGCACGTATCTGATCGGACCCTGCCATATCTCCATACGGCCTCTACAGCGTTTCGCCCGAAAGCTGAGTAACTGAATGTGTGGTGGACTCTAAAGACTCGTCAATACTATGGCTGTGGATTTAACCACTAGCACGTCAGAGGTATAAGCCAATACGTGACGGGCCACCAGCTATTGACTAAAAGGGACGTCGATCAGCGAACTCATCCTGACACCCTACTGAGCCTGTCAGTGACAATATCCGTACAGTCCGGTCCGTTCGTCTATGAGCATCGCATGTCGGGCCTAGGGGGTGGGTAAAAGTCAGACCCCCAAAAGCGGTACAAGTCGTGTCGGAGTGTAGCCCAGAACACCCTGAGATACTACTGGAATACCTACCAGTAAATCTCCTGCCTTGGCCAAGGACTTCGTGTAATGGCTCTCCTAGACACAGCGCGACCTCACCCCCAATACCGGGAAAGACGAACCCCCGAAGATCCGCTCACTGCCTCCATGTGGCTCGGGACTGTACCCAACTAAAACCTGTTTGCACGACTCCTTTGAGCCATGGTAGGGTAGTAATCAAAGCACAGTGGGAACTCACACGAGACAAATGACGATCCCCAGGTCGATGAACTAACCTGTACACATGTCACCTGAGAACTGCTATCTGACGTCAGGTATAAGACCAACTAGCATGTTCCCGGCGAGTCCTGTCCGGTGTACTCATAACCCAATGAGCACCTGTATACATCTTAGGTGAACCAACTAACACCAGTGGCTTGTGAGACCGGCCACCGCCCCTCGTCGGGGTCTCGACTGTATACACTAGTCTACTCTGGAGAATCGATGCCCTGTCTCGAAACTCCCACGACTAGGGACCTTTTAAGGATATGCTTGTAGACTACCAGCTCCCACGTATATGATCGCCCTCATACTGCCGGTAGTCAAGCAAGAATCCTAGGGGCTCTATCAACGTGCAATAGCGACCTATCAGGTCACCTAAAGCAGTACACGATGATAAAGGTAAACCAGATAGCAAACTATCATCTCGAGTAAGACTGTTCTACCGGGATAGGTCCTCTCTCAATCATTGCAATCACGTGCCTGTGATCCAATAATTGACTCTGAGGGCACTATCTCCAACAATCTCCCACTTGCACTCAAGGCTATTTATTGCGATGTCGCATACTCACAGCCCGTGTGATACCGAACACCCAACTCCTCTACTAGTCAGTCTCACAAAGCCTGTTTGCGAAACTCTTGCGTTCGAGGAATAGCCTCAGCGAGTGGATCCGCTCTGATGTTTCTTTCTATGTCTCTCTATATCTCAAGTTCGCGGAGAAAGCCATCTCCCGAAATGAGCAATACCTGTCTTAGAGTGTCTGGATGTCTGATGGGACCGAGCTCATAAATGAACTCCAAATCCAAACTTCTTAGACTGTATCGTCAACTGAACTTAATCAGTATCCTGCGCCATGCCTCCCTCAGTATTGCCTTGGACCACCTGTCCAGAATACTGCCCCTCGTCAGAAGGAAAACTATAACTCTGACAACCTCCTTGTCGTCGATGTCACCTTGGAAGCCTGGAATGATAATTGTCTCCCAAATGAAGCTATCGTTATCATATCCCTAGAACATCCACTTATGTTCTAAAACTGCTTCCGACTGTTCCTCCAGGATTGGATCAATATCAACTTATTGCATCTAGTGCAAGAACAACATCTGGTGTGGTACTTGACATCTCATGATTGACTCAATTGCCTAAGCAAGTGATCTGCCAATCATGCGCATCCCTCTCTCCTTTAGTCTATAAGACACCTTTAGAGAGGGTGACTCCTTCACCTGCAGGTACACTACCGTGCCAGGAGTCGTCCATTCTAAATACTCTTAGAATGCTGTCAAAGTACCCTGATTGGGAAACCACCCAAATCTAGATCTAAAACCATAGATCTAGTAACCAGTATGTCTGATATAATGTCCAAGTCCCTTGTGGAGAAACCACTGTGTGACGACCAAAGTATAAGCGATCGTAGTATATGAATATCACTTCCTACTACCTTCTCAACAGATCCATCCCCTATTCTGATGACGTCAAACCCATGACTGTCACATCAGAAATAGATGATCTATCTCCGCTATATCTGCTTTAGTCTATAAATAGACATAAGCCTGATGTTCACCAATGCTTCCGCTGCTCCCACTGACTACGACAACCCTCTGGCAGAGTCATATAGACGTGCACTTCTAAAGCTAGTTTAGAACGATGCTATACTCATCCTCCTGCCGGGTCTCGCAGCCTGGAACAACAACAATGGCAAGTGTGGGTAAACAAGAACTTCCCTGTCACCGTCCTTGAGGCTACCGGAGCACCTCTCGGGTGCCTGAAGTTACCCACCTTATCTGCGGAGTGGCCAATGGAATGTCAAATCAGATTGAATCTTTAGGTTCCTTATCAAATCTTCAGTAATCGTTTGTGGTTCTGGAATCACTTCCAGTTCTACCATACTCCCACTGCTGTTTTTTTTTGAAAAAATCCATTTTTATTAAAACTGTGGCGAGTCAAGAACAATATCACTATTGATCTTTCTTATGGTAGAAAGTCAACCCTCGTCATAGCCTGGGTCGACCCACAAACAGCCATTACAGAAACGTGCCTTGAGTTATCTAGAGTCTGGTTTTAATCATAAGCCGGACAACTCCCCGTACCTTAACAATGTTAAGATATGAACTGTACTATATCCAATATAGAACCAGAGGCACTGATTTAATTGAACCAGATTCAAATCATGCAGCTTTCTCCAGTGCATGTTAATTAAATGGAGAGAGGCCGATCAGCGTTACTCAACTTAGGAACACTTCCAATTATGAGTAACCTGAAAGAGAAGCAATTTCTCTTTATCATTACTATCAACTGAATACCATACACAAGTATCTACATCTTCGATCACTTTGAAGAATCCCGATACTCGCTACACCTGGTTCTCTACTCTATTCAAATACCTATAACTCCTCAAAACTTAGACCCTGTGTTTCAACGACACACATGTCTAAGAACTAGAGAAGTTAAAAGTAAACAGAATACAGTATGAGGACCAACCCCTCTGTCCTAATGGACACTGAACAACATACAATACTCTGTATAAGTCCGCTGAGTCTGACAACTCTTTCACTGTGTGTCGTAAGTTGAAAACTGTACTTATGGTTAAGAAGAATTACACCGTCGTTTAATGCTCCTTACCTAACCATCCACTGATATAGGTAAATGTCATCGACATAATATCAAAAGATATATCTCACTCTATGAAAATAGACGTACAGATATATCAATTTGAAATTGGTGCACAACAGCGGATATTCAAAACCAAATATTTGCCGACCGGCAAACAGCCCAGATGATCTCCTCAAATATCACCGATTACAACGAATCCCGATATAATGAGGATGATCACCCAATTCCCAATAACTGACTCCCACTCATCATCTGTAAAGCCATACAGATATGAGAATCAACCTGGTAAATACATACCCTGGAGCAAGTTTTTAATCAGGAAATCAGTTTTCTTTTAACAGTACACAGTTGAACTGAAACATTGAAATGTTTCGATGGGGTATCCTGGTATTCCTAGTAATGCCTCTACCATTATCCAGATTCACAACTATAACCGTATAATTCTTTGCCACCTCTCCAAATCCCTTTATATGTCTTTAGTCATTACCTTCTGCACACCCCTTAGGCCAAATGGTTTTCTTCCTTCCCTACCGTTCGGCACCAGCCTATGGTTTGGAAGAAGACTATCCAATAAGCATAATGGGTGTACTGTCCTAATCCTAGGAGCACTCGCAATGCGAGAGAAGGTGAAGATAAAAGACAACCGAATAAACCTTATTCCTATTTCTTCTGGACCAGAATCCATCCCCGAACTGGAACAAGTTCCTTTCGAGTTCGTATATAACCATACGATGGAGTATCCAATAAACTGTGGATCTTCGTAGTGATACGGAGTGTCCTGGAGAAATACAAAGGCGATTTAGGATTGGCGAAGAAAAACTTAGTTTGGTCGTGAATATCAGTCGCAATTTACTTTGCCCTCTTACTAATCCCTTGCTTTGTCTTAATCTTAATACCTTCTGCACACCATCGTTATGCTAATTGGTTTTCTTCATTCCCTACCGGTCGGCACTAGCCTAAGGTTTGGAAGAAGACTATCCAATTTGCGTAATAGGTGTACTATCTCCTAAATCAAGGAGTACTCACAACTTGAGAAAAGGTAAAAGGGAAAAGACAACTGAATAATCCTATCCGTTTTCTCCAAAACCGGAAACCATCCTCGAATAAATTCCTTCGAGTTCGTATATAACCATACGATGGTTTTGTCCAATGGAAGTGGACGTTCGTATTAATACGGGGTGTCCTGGAGAAAAGGGTAAAAGTAGGAGTGGCAATGAGGTCTGCAACTCTGACAATCCAAAAGCCAGTGTTAAGAAGGTTCGGTCAACTTGGTCACTGAGTCATAGTCATAGGGTCGGGTCAATGGTCGCTGCCAGAGAGAGAGAGAAAAGAAACACTCAGCGTGCACTCTATCCTAGATCAGAATGGTTACCAATTTATCTAATCTGGAAACCTCCCACTGTACCTCAAATTCTCCTCCAAACCTGAAAGAAGAATTAGTCGGGGTCACCCGAGGAGTAAACTAACTCATCAGTGGGAATCGGGATCCAACTATCATCGTATGATAACGTGACGGAATCCGCTCATGGTATCACACTCCAGAAGGTATGCGCATATCTGGCAAGTTTCAGTTCTTTTGAAACTCCCGATGTGATTTCTACCCCATGCTCTTATGACCTTGACTTTGGCCAACAAATCATAAGTCACATGTCAAGTTCTGCCCGTCATTCTCCAGGTTAATTTGAGCCCACCCGTACAAGCCCTTGACTTTGGCCAACAAGGCTATACGACTGCCCCAAACCAACGCGTCTATCTATGCTGCATATGAATAACCAATAGCTACCAAACACTGTGCCTTGACTTTGGCCAACAAACACAGCTTGAATACTATTGACTACCCATATGAAACGACGGAGGGCTACGAATGGTTTCTGGCGAAAACCTTTAACGTAATGAACTTGATATCGTTGAAGGAACGGATAGCTTTTTAGAAAATATAGTGACGAAAAACCATTGCTAAAGAGGTCACTCCCGGTGAAGGGATCTCGGCTCTTTCCCCGTAGAATGAGGTGCAGGATATTCCAACTGAATACCACGGTGCAAAGCAAAAGTAATCGGCTATAGTGAAGTTAATGCCCTAACGCAAACTTCTGTCCAAGGGGTCACTCCCGGTGAAGGGATCTCGGCCCTTGCCTCGTCGACTGAGGAGCAGGATATTCCAAATGAATACCACGATGCAAAACAAAAGTGAACGTCCTTGCAATAACAGCTTTTTGAAAAGTGTTCCAACAACATCAGATTAGGTTTGTTTAACTTGCATTGATCCGAATCAATGCAGTCCCATCAATTGATCACACCACAAAGAACGAAAATATACTGACGTACGTATATGCCATCCGCATTCGCCACTGGGTCCCGTCATCACCCGTTAGGTTAGCTAACTAATGGCAGAGCGGGGACTGGACTAGCGCGGATGAAAAACATATACAACATCTACTAATATATATACCAATATATTATATTTCGCTCAAGGCGTGAAAAGAAATGCAACATCACAGAAATGTACAGCATCACAGAACAATACAGATATCTGGGATCCCCGGGTTTCACAGAGCCACTACTGAAACCCGACGTTCCCCTGGTCGTGTGGATAGCCTGTGCAATGAAATCCTAGACCCCTACGGGCGCGGCAAGTCACCCGCCAAAACCTGAAGCGAGGCAGCCCCCTTCAGCTCTGTGAATGGACCACCCAACACTCCATGGAATCCGGCAACTTGGGCACCCCTCCTGGGTCAACCTGTACCCCCTACGAGTGCGGCGAATAGCCCGCCAATTCCAGACTGAAGCCCCTCCGTCTCAATGCCCTGAGATGCGGGCCCGTTGCCCTCTAGAACCCGGCTATCCGTGCACCCCTCCGCGGGGTAACCCTAGTACAGAAAGTAAAATATACATACACCGGGTACATCGACCGCAACCAGCTCGTGCCCCAAAAGAATAATACAAACAGGCAGTGACGGCAGTCCACATGTCGGACGCTCGCCCCGCAATATCAAATGTACATAATACAACAGAAACTGTACTAGCATTGCATCCAGGCTATCCCCCACGACCGATCCGCAACATCACAGCAAAACACAGAACATCAACGTGAAAGTCACGTTCGCAAATCCGTCTAACCGGGCTATAGCAGTTAGACCGGATTTACCGATCGAGTGACATTCACGGTCGCAGATATAATGTAAATACTGTGAAAAATGTGTTTAAAATTTTCCGATTGATCAAACAATTAACAAGTGGGCCTCAAAGAAAACTGTAGCACTCACAGAAATAATTGGCCCAATTTTAATATTCCAAAACCCCTAATTACTACCCTGAAGCACACTGGAAAAAGATGGCCCACTGAACCCTCTAGACTGCGGCGGAACCGCGGCCCAATAGAAGGGTGTGGCCGCGGTTCCGCGCTCTGTATGAGAGATCAGTGTGTCGAATTTTTCCAGAGTTCTTAGAACTCCCTGCACATCATTCTGAGACCACCTGAAAAATTTTTAGACTTCAAAAAATTTCAACAGAAACTGATGTGAAGGGAAAAATACGGTTTTTGGAATTTTGGTCGATCGGAACTGAAAAACACATCAAACGAAGCTAGAAGAAGTTAATGGCGAGGCTCTGATACCACTGTAAGTGCACGGCGGCGCCCCGGCCGTCAATCCGACGCCGGAATACGGAAGCGGTGATAAACTTTAATTTTGCGGACTTTGCAAACCGGTACCACCGCGCACTAAACTCCGGATCGTAACCATTAACAAGTCTAAGCTAACTAGAAGATGGGTTAGAGATGTACCGACTGATCCGAGTCCTCCGGTCTTCATCTCCACTCCGATCTCCTCGCGGGATCTCCGTCCGTCTCCTCCTCGTCGGAAAGGGCACCACATCACCTGTAGCTTTTACGGGCTCCCACCTCAATACCGAGGCAACTCGGGCGCGAAGCTGGCGAATCGACGCGTCCAAGATTTGCTGTAGGAAGTGTAGTGTAGAGGCTATGTCTCATTTGGGTTCGTTGCCATTAAAAGATGATGGAGGAAACAAGATAAGAAAAATGGTGCTTGCATTTTTCTTAACATGTAAAATGAGATCAAGAATGCTATTCTCTCAAAGATGAAGCTCTCATCTTCTTCTCTCTCAACCATGAAAAAAAAACTTATGAACTTAGAAATGGAGGAGGAAAGAATATGAAGCATTAAGGGAGGTGAGTGTAGGAGTGAAGAAAAGGTGACCACATCAAGAGACAAAGAAACATCAACCATGCTTCACACATTAATCAAACCCATACCCTCATTAAAGCAAGTGATGGTGCAAAAGATAATGATGCTATCATAATCAATACTTTTGCAATAAAACCCTCCACAAAATGTTATTTGTAAACTTGCAAATAACCCCCTCCATCGGAAAAGTCCGGCCGGGAAAGAACAAAGGAAAACCGGCCGGAACGGAATGCAAACTGGCAACTCCAGAAAACTGGTCCCGTAATAAATTACAGGAAAACCCCGATACTGTGCATACACACCCGCATCTGTATTCCGTCCGGATACAAATGCAAAGAGACAAAATCTACACTGTACTAAACTAGGACCGGCTTAAACCAAAGCCGGCTAGTAATATCCGTTCGATCCTGATCCGTGCAATACCGCACGTATCTGATCGAACCCTGCCATATACCTATATGGCTACTAGTACAAACCGTCCGATCCTGATCCGTGCAATACCGCACGTATCTGATCGGACCCTGCCATATCTCCATACGGCCTCTACAGCGTTTCGCCCGAAAGCTGAGTAACTGAATGTGTGGTGGACTCTAAAGACTCGTCAATACTATGGCTGTGGATTTAACCACTAGCACGTCAGAGGTATAAGCCAATACGTGACGGGCCACCAGCTATTGACTAAAAGGGACGTCGATCAGCGAACTCATCCTGACACCCTACTGAGCCTGTCAGTGACAATATCCGTACAGTCCGGTCCGTTCGTCTATGAGCATCGCATGTCGGGCCTAGGGGGTGGGTAAAAGTCAGACCCCCAAAAGCGGTACAAGTCGTGTCGGAGTGTAGCCCAGAACACCCTGAGATACTACTGGAATACCTACCAGTAAATCTCCTGCCTTGGCCAAGGACTTCGTGTAATGGCTCTCCTAGACACAGCGCGACCTCACCCCCAATACCGGGAGAGACGAACCCCCGAAGATCCGCTCACTGCCTCCATGTGGCTCGGGACTGTACCCAACTAAAACCTGTTTGCACGACTCCTTTGAGCCGTGGTAGGGTAGTAATCAAAGCACAGTGGGAACTCACACGAGACAAATGACGATCCCCAGGTCGATGAACTAACCTGTACACATGTCACTTGGGAACTGCTATCTGACGTCAGGTATAAGACCAACTAGCATGTTCCCGGCGAGTCCTGTCCGGTGTACTCATAACCCAATGAGCACCTGTATACATCTTAGGTGAACCAACTAACACCAGTGGCTTGTAAGACCGGCCACCGCCCCTCGTCGGGGTCTCGACTGTATACACTAGTCTACTCTGGAGAATCGATGCCCTGTCTCGAAACTCCCACGACTAGGGACCTTTTAAGGATATGCATGTAGACTACCAGCTCCCACGTATATGATCGCCCTCATACTGCCGGTAGTCAAGCAAGAATCCTAGGGGCTCTATCAACGTGCAATAGCGACCTATCAGGTCACCTAAAGCAGTACACGATGATAAAGGTAAACCAGATAGCAAACTATCATCTCGAGTAAGACTGTTCTACCGGGATAGGTCCTCCCTCAATCATTGCAATCACGTGCCTGTGATCCAATAATTGACTCTGAGGGCACTATCTCCAACAGTAACACTTACCGTACAGTCCGGTCACGTCGTCTGATATGTCGTATGTCTCGCCTAAGGGAGGTAAACGTCAGACCCCAATAGCTCGATAAGTCGTGTCGATATGAGGTCTATAACAGTTCGAGAAACTACTGGTAACACTTACCAGTAAATCTCAGCAACCCTGGCCAGGGATTTCCGGTTATAGCCAATCGAACACGGCGCAACATCAACTCCCTATACCGGGAGAGACGAATCCCCTCCTATCGCTCATTGCCTCCATGTGATTCGGGACTGTACCTAAAAACCACCATTTTGCATGCCCTCTTGGACATGGTAAGGTGGAAATCAAAGCACAGGGGGAATCACACAAGACTCTATGACGATCTCGGGTCTACAGACTAACCTGTACCAGTGTCACCAGAGAACTGCCATCTGACGTAAGGTATAATACCATCTGGGAGTTCTCGGCGAGTCCATCCAGTGTACCCAGTCTCCACTGAGCACCCGTATATCATCTCCGATGTCAAACACCAATGGATATGGGATCATCCATCGCCCATCTGTATGGGTCGAGAAGGTATACGCTAGTCTACTCTGGTATATCGATGCCCCGTCTCGATACACCCATGACTAGGGACCTTGAAGGATGTACTTATGGACTACCATGTCCCCAATAGTATGATCTGCATCATAGTCCAGGTAGTCAAGTACACATCCTAAGGGCTTTACCAATATGTAACAGAGAGACAATCAGTATACACGTTAAGGTAAAGATCAACCAGATAGCATACTATCATGTCGAGCAAGAAAGTCTTCCCTATATATGTCCAAGCATCCACTACAATATACATCCTATGTATAGTAATGGCCTCTAGGGCATACATATAACTAACAATTCCTGTTAGTTATGTATATGCCCTAGAGGCCATTGTTGTACATATGATGTATATTATAATGGATGCTTGGATATATATAGAGATGACTTTATCTTAGTATGCTATTTGGTTTCACTTTATCTTAACATGTTGACTTGTATTGGTTTACTGTCTTACTCTCACATGTTGATAAAGCCCTTAGGATCTGTACTCGACTACTGGGACTGTGATGAGATCATACTATTGGGGCCACGGTAGTCGATGAGTACATCCTATAACTGTTCCTAGTCGAGGGTATATCGAGACAGGGCATCGATACACCAGAGTAGACTAGCGTATACGCATCTTGACCCATATGATGGGCGATGGATGATCCCATATCCATCGGTGTTTGACATCAGAGATGGTGTACGGGTGCTCAGTGGAGACTGGGTACACTGGACGGACTCGCCGAGAACTCCCAGATGGTGATATACCACACGTCAGATGGCAGTTCTCCGGTGACACTGGTACAGGGTAGTCTGTAGACCCGAGATCGTCATAGAGTCTTGTGTGATTCCCACTGTGCTTTGATTTTCACCTTACCACGTCCAAGAGGGCGTGCAAAACGGTGGCTTTTGGGTACAGTCCCGAATCACATGGAGGCAATGAGCGATAGGATGGGATTCGTCTCTTCCGGTATAGGGAGTTGATGTTGTGCTGTGTTCGATTGGCTATAACTGGAAATCCCTGGCCAGGGCCGATATAGAGATTTACTGGTAAGTGTTACTAGTAGTTTCTCGACCCGTTATGAGCCACACATCGACACGACTTATCGGTTACTGGGGTCTGACGTTTACCACCCCTAGACTTGATATGCGACATATCAGACGAACAGACCGGACTGTACAGGAGTGTTACTGATTGGATTCACAGGAGAACGCACAGGCTAGCTTGTTGATCTTTTGATCGCTCAATACCTGGGTGGCTGTTACGTTTAGCTGACCGCTTGCAGCTTGAGGGTGTTTGATATGATCATCACCTGCTACCGGCGTATTGACGATTCTTTAGAGTCCTACACAGAGGTTTCTTGGCTCAGGCGAAACGGAGTAGAGGCACATATGTGATATGTGCAGGACCGAGAATAATGCGATATGAGATACCGTATTGTATTCTCGCGATATTTAGATATGAACCGGATCATCGGATCAAGTGTTGATGCGATGAATCGGTACATGATATATTAGTCGGTAATATTCGATATAGCCGGATCGTCGGATCAAGTGTTGATTCGATGATTTAATGTATAATAATATATATGATATATTGTATTACATTAACTAATATTGGCTCGCTTTATTATTTCATTTTCTCACTGGATGATACATTGATATATATGCGATATATGTTAATTGTATTATTTTCTTTTGTTGCAAATATATAATATATATGTGATATATATTATTGTGACATGATATGATTTATTATTAAACATGTTTAAGGATGATTAAATGGGATTAGGGTTTGATTAGGGTTAGCTTCTTCTTGCACCTTCTAGAAGCTTTGCTTTTGTTTTGGTTAAGATATTATGGTTGATATTTTTCCATCACTCATAACTTAACCTAACCAAACTCTAACTCTAGTTTATTCTCTACAAACTCTTAGCCACTCATCCTTGACCATGGTTCTATAATCAATCTATACATTTCTTTTCTATTCATCACAAAAGGAATTATCATTTCCATTATCATCTTCTTCTCTCTTGATTTTGAGCTCACTAGAAATTCCATTTGTGATGATAAATTGTGAGAAAGTGAATTAAAAAGAAAGCATAAATACTACTCCCTCATCCTCATCTCATCTAGCCCATGAGATTAGGGTGTTCTTCTCTATAGAGTGAGAAAGCTTGAGTTTTTGCAACTTCGACGTAGATCATCGGAGATTCGGAACACTTCAAGCTAGCATGGATCGTTCGAGTCGTGGAGCCTCTCTTGAGTCCGGGAGATCATGGATCGCGGCGAAGGGACTTCTACTCGGAGCTTGTGAAGCGAAGGAGCGGACTACAAAGGTTGTAATCCCTCACACTTAGATAAAAAGATGTTATCTTGTATGCTCAACCCTAATAATCTAGCAAAGATCCTGTCTTTGGGTTGTTCGGCACATGTAAAATTTTATTCATGCATGTTTGATGCTTTATGAACCTTCACAAGTGTGCCTAGGAACCCTACAGTGGTATCAGAGCCTAGCTAGAGCATTAGGCAACGTGTTTACGAAGTTAAAACTCCGATCGAACCCGAACCGACAAAATTAACCCCCTCTCTGGAAATTTTTCAAAATCTGGGATTTTTCTGAATTAAAAATACCTGAAAAATACAGCAGAGAAAAATAAGAAATTTGGTGAAAAAATTATCCCCTGATCCGTACAAACCGCCGCGGAACCGCGGCCGTACCTTGCTTGGGCCGCAGAACCGCGGCAGTATGAGGAGATCAAGGAGTAATTTTTGCACAGTAATTCCTAATTTTGTAATATATATTTTTTGGGTATTTTTATTCTGACTCAAGTGTTGAGTATTCTAGGGTTTGTTTCGTAATCGTAGATTCGATCGGAATATTTAAATTCGTTTTTATTTCCGGATATTTAGAAACTGTTAAACTATTTGAACGGATATCATTAACTCACTTTTTCCCGGCACGGCAAACTTTCAAGTGTTGAATTTTTATCGGATTTAAATCTTTCGGAAAAATTGTACAAATTAAGCGGTGGACCCTCTAGAAGACAACAAACCTTAACTCGATTATGTGACCGTCTTGAACTGCCTTTTGAACCTTCGGGTTTGGGGCAGTACGGCGTGCCACATGTGAGGCGTTGGCTTGACCCTTCTACGGCTGGATCACTGGTACTGTGACATATTCTGGGATTATTTGAACTCCGCTCAAGTGTTGAGCCCTTTAGGAATTTTTGGGTATTTGATTATCTATTCGAAAAGTTTAATACTGTCTATTTATCTGGAATGTGATACAATATGTGGAATTCATAGAGTTAGGCATGAAATGCGAAGTATGTGATATTTCGGATTTATGATGTCTAAAGTGATTATGGATTCCAAATGTTGTAGTTTTACACTTTCTTTTCTGTGACCGTAAGTGTAATATATGATATCGCCGGTTTCGTTGCTATATGTCAACGACAATTGGGATGCGCATATTTACTTACGTTGATGATATGTGATATTATGTGTTGCTGTGATATATTATATTGGATCGTCGTGTTCTGAATAGCCGGGGGTTTTATGTGAGATGAGGGTTTTTATTTTCATTCATGTAAAATTCATTTGTAATGTAATGTTCTTTTATTTGGGGCACTTCCAGGTTGAGGTTGATGTCACCAGTGTATATTATTTACTTTTCTGCATTAGGTAGACCCAAGGAGGGGAGCACAAGTAACCGGGTTCTAGGGTCCAGTGGGAGGCCATCTGGAGGAGTCGAGACCGGGTCTCCTAACCCTAGAATTGGAAGTGTTACTTGCCGCTCTCGTAGGGGTCTTGGGATGTGGGTTTGGCTATTCTTCGCGACCGTGGAATCCGTGTTTTATACAGGCTCGTATTGAAAACACGGACGTCCTAGTATATCCAATATTTCATATATGTTCTTCTGCTGCAATGTTCTGTGATGAGATCATATTACTGCCTGAGACGAATGCTTATATTATATATATATGCTGATATATAAATATTACTGCTTTCGTTTCTTCTGTGATGCTTAGGAAGCATAAGCTGATGGGATTTTTTATTAATGAGATTAATAAAAAGAAAAGAAACCTAAAAGATGATGTAGAATCAAAACTTTATAAAAAGGGTAGCTACAGTTTTGCTTTGCATAGTGGTATATATGATATATCCCGCACCTTATTCGATGGGGAAAGAGCCGAGATCCCTTCACCGGGAGTGACCTCTTTAGCGAAACTGGCAGATGCTACAAACTCGCGGTTTAGTTTTTGACAGCTTATATAGTTCTTGCTTTGCACAGCGGTATATATGATATATCCTGCACCTTATTCGATGGGGAAAGAGCCGAGATCTCTTCACCGGGAGTGACCTCTTTAGCGAAACTAGAAGCCTCAAAAACACTCCTTTTCAAAAATACTCGATTCTACGCCGATATCAAGTTCATTAAGCTCAGGGTTTTCTGAAAAACCTGCGTAGCCCTCCGTCATTTTAGATAAAGACTAGTTAGTATTCGTGCTACGTTTGTTGACTATGTTAAGGCGTAGTGTGCGGTAGCTAATTAGTACTTATCTGCTAAAACATGAGATGTGATTGGATTAGGGTAGTTGTACGACTTTGTTGACTATGTTAAGGGTCGTGCAGGTTGGTTTAATTCAATCGGGAAATGACGGGTTGAACTTGGCTAGCAATTATGATTTGTTGACTATGTTAAGGTCATAAGTTGCTAGGGGCAAAAGCATTATCGGGAATTTCAAGTGTTGAAATTTGCAATGAGATTGCATACCTCCTATGAGATAGTTGGATCCCGATACCCACTGCGAGTAAGAGTTACTCCTGGGAGAGTTTTACACAGGACAATTAGCCGATCAAGTAGGTGTCTAGAAAAGTGTTAACGAGGTGACGCCTCTGGGAAAATGAGGTTTACTTTAATTAGGTCCGTGCGAAAGCACGGGGAACCTCCCTCAAGTACCGACACTGATCTGGCTGAAAGATTGACGAAATTGTAAGGTGTAATTAATCCCAGCTAATCTTACCTTTTAGGGTTTGAAGGTAGATTTGATAAAAACAGTGGGAGATATCCAGATTAGATAAGATAATAACCAATCTAATCTTGCAAGAGCATACGCTAAAGTGTTTTCTTCTCTCTCTCTCCAGGTAGCGACCATGTCAGGCCATAATCAAGATAATAATATAGATGTATTGACTGAACCCGATTCTTGTACTGTGCAAGGGAACGTTGGACCCGTTCTTTCTTATAAGAGTTATAAGACTGAACAGGAAACAGGAGAATATCTGGATTCTCAAACCGCCCAAAAGAACATGCATGATGATGCATCTTCTTCGGGTGTGTTAGTTATTGAGAACTGTTTCTCAGTTCACCCTACGTCCTGGGTATTAGATACCGGATCAGGATCCTACATATGTAAATTGTTACATGGGCTACGAAAAGGTAGAGAACTGGGAAAAGGTGATCATTCTGTTCAAGTAGGGAACGGTGCAAGTATTGTAGCCAAAGCAGTTGGCGAATATCACCTTTTATTACCAAGTGGTAATACAATGATTCTGAATGTGCTATTATATACCGAACATGATGTGCAACATTATATCAGTTTCTTTATTGAGTAAAGAAGGATATAATTTTGTAGTAAAGGATAATGTTATGAACATATTCCTAGATCAAAAGTTGATTGCATCAGGCTCGTTACATAATGGCATATTCATTCTAAATCAGAATACAGTCCTCAATATACAAAACACACACAAGAGGAAAAGTTCAGAAATGAACGAATCCTACTTGTGGCATTGTAGACTTGGTCATATCAACGCGACACGACTGGCTAAGTTACATAAGGATGGTTATTTGAATCTGTTCGAATTATCATCTTATGATACTTGCCATTCATGTCTCAAAGGAAAAATGAACAAAGCTCCGTTTAGTGGACACGGAGAAAGAGTTACTGAACTCTTAGGACTAATACATAGTGATGTATGCGGTCCCATGTCTACGCATGCCAGGAACGGTTCTTCCTACTTCATTACATTCACTGACGATCTCTCTAGATTCGGACATGTGTTCCTGATGAAACACAAGTCTGAAGCTTTTGAGAGATTCAGAGAATATAAGCACGAAGTAGAGAACCAAATGGGCAAAAGTATTAAGATTCTTCGATCTGATCGAGGAGGTGAATACTTAAGCAGTGAGTTCCTAGATTATCTAAAAGAGAATGGGATTCTCTCTCAGCTTACTCCTCCTTATACACCACAGCACAACGGTGTATCTGAGCGGAGGAATCGCACCCTATTAGATATGGTGCGCTCGATGATGAGTACAGCTGAGTTACCTATTTCCTTCTGGGGGTATGCACTGGAGACAGCAGCATACCTATTGAATTAAGTTCCGTCTAAATCTGTGCCTACCACACCATATGAGATATGGAGTGGGAAGAGACCATATTTTAAACGAGTTAAGATATGGGGTTGTCCGGCCTATGTCAAAAGACAAAATCCAGACAAACTCGAGGCACGATCAGTTCTTTACAAATTTGTGGGATATCCTAAGAATTCCCAAGGATATTTTTTCTACCACGCTGAAGAACAAAAGGTGTTTGTTTCTCAGTATGCCACCATTTTGGAAAAGGAATTTCTTGAAAAAGAAATTAGTGGCAAAGAGGTAGAACTGTAAGAGGTTCCAGAAACACAAATTGCAACTGAAGATTTAGTGGAACCAGAGGATTCAGTAGTACCCGATGAACCCCAGCCTCTCCGCCGATCTAGTAGGGTTTCTCGTCCACCTGAGAGATACTACGGTTTTCTCATTGATGGTGGAAGCGAGATTGCATCATGGAAGATGATGACCCGAATAGTTTCGAGCAGGCCATCATGAGTGGTGACTCTGTGAAATGGCTGGATGCAATGCGATCTGAGATGGAATCCATGTACACCAATAAAGTATGGATTTTGGAAAATGCTCCTGAAGGGGTAAAACCCATTGGGAGCAAGTGGATTTTTAAAAGGAAATTTGGTATAGATGGAAAAGTTGAGACTTTCAAAGCTAGACTTGTAGCAAAGGGTTTTCGTCAACGACCAGGTGTGGATTATGACGAAACCTTTTCTCCAGTGGCTATGCTTAAGTCCATCCGGATCTTACTTGCCATTGCTGCATACCATGACTACGAAATCTGGCAAATGGATGTTAGACCGCCTTTCTAAACGGTGATTTAGAAGAGTGCGTGTACATGACTCAGCCAGAGGGCTTCGTAGATAGTGGGAGCAGCGGAAAGGTGTGCAAACTGCTTAAATCCATTTATGGGTTAAAGCAAGTATCGCGGAGTTGGAATATCTGTTTTGATGTTGTAGTCAAAGAGTTTGACTTCATCAAAAACATAGATGAACCTTATATCTATAAGAAGGTAGCAGAGAGTAAGGTTGTCTTTCTCGTATTGTACGTGAATGACATACTCTTAATAGGAAATGATATTCCTATACTGCAATCAGTCAAGCTCTTCTTATCACAGAGATTCTCAATGAAAGATCTAGGTGATGCCTCCTGTATATTGGGAATTAGGATCTATAGAGATAGATCCAAACGGATACTGGGATTGTCCCAATCCAGGTACATTGACACCATACTAAAGAGGTTTAGTATGGAAGAATCCAAGCGTGGGAACCAACCCACGATCTCTGGACTCACTCTCTCCAAAGAGATGTCTCCCAAGACTGATTTGGAGAGAGCTTGCATGCAAGGGATACCCTATGCTTCGGCAGTAGGCTCTATCATGTATGCGATGCTATGTACCAGACCCGATGTAGCATACTCACTAAGTGTAATGAGTCGGTATCAAGCAGATCCTGGAGAGAGTCACTGGACAGCTGTGAAGAACATTCTCAAGTACTTACGAAGGACTAGAGACATGTTCTTGGTGTATGGTAACGGTGAACTCCGGGTGGAGTCCTTTACCGATTCCAGCTTCCAAAGTTATAAGGACGACTCTAAGTCGCATTCGGGTTTTGTCTTTGCCCTCAATGGAGGGGTGGTATGTTGGAAGAGTTCCAAACAGGATACCGTTGCAGACTCGACGATGGAGGCTGAATACATCGCTGCCAATGATGCTGCCAAAGAGGCTGTCTGGATGAAGAAGTTCATTAGTGAACTTGGTGTGGTTCCATCCATTGAACATCCAATACCTCTGCATTACGATAACAATGGAGCTGTGGCTTTGGCCAAGGAACCCAGGTCCCATCAGAAATCCAGACATATTCTGAGGCATTATCACCTGATCAGGGAGATAGTTGATCGTCGGGAGATCGAGGTCAGGAGAGTAGATACGAAGGACAACACTGCGGATCCACTCACGAAGGCTATTCCCCAGATACAGTTCGAGAGATTATTCGGGATGCTAGGTATGAGATACTACAGCAGCTGGCCTTAGTGCAAGTGGGAGATTGTTAATTATGTATATGCCCTAGAGGCCATTGTTGTACATATGATGTATATTATAATGAATGCTTGGATATATATAGAGATGACTTTCTTGCTCGTCATGATAGTATGCTATTTGGTTTCACTTTATCTTAACATGTTGACTTGTATTGGTTTACTATCTTACTCTCACATGTTGATAAAGCCCTTAGGATCTGTACTCGACTACTGGGACTGTGATGAGATCATACTAGTGGGGCCACGGTAATCGATGAGTACATCCTATAACTGTTCCTAGTCAAGGGTATATCGAGACAGGGCATCAATACACCAGAGTAGACTAGCGTATACGCATCTTGACCCATATGATGGGCGATGGATGATCCCATATCCATCGGTGTTTGACATCAGAGATGGTGTACGGGTGCTCAGTGGAGACTGGGTACACTGGAAGGACTCGCCGAGAACTCCCACATGGTGATATACCACATGTCAGATGGCAGTTCTCCGGTGACACTGGTACAGGGTAGTCTGTAGACCCGAGATCGTCATAGAGTCTTGTGTAATTCCCACTATGCTTTGATTTCCACCTTACCACGTCCAAGAAGACGTGCAAAACTGTGGCTTTTGGGTACAGTCCCGAATCACATGGAGGCAATGAGCGATAGGAGGGGATTCGTCTCTCCCGGTATAGGGAGTTGATGTTGTGCTGTGTTCGATTGGCTATAACTGGAAGTCCCTGGCCAGGGCCGATATAGAGATTTACTGGTAAGTGTTACTAGTAGTTTCTCGACCCGTTATAAGCCACACATCGACACGACTTATCGGTTACTGGGGTCTGACGTTTACCACCCCTAGACTTGATATGCGACATATCAGACGAACAGACCGGACTGTACAGGAGTGTTACTGATAGGATTCACAGGAGAACCCACAGGCTAGCTTGTTGATTTTCTGATCGCTAAATACCTGGGTGGCTGTTACGTTTAGCTGACCGCTTGTAACTTGTCGGTGTTTGATATGATCATCACCTGCTACCGGCGTATTGACAATTCTTTAGAGTCCTACACAGAGGTTTCTTGGCTCAGGCGAAATGGAGTAGAGGCACATATGTGATATGTGCAGGACCGAGAATAATGCGATATGAGATACCGTATTGTATTCTCACGATATTTAGATATGAACCGGGTCATCGGATCAAGTGTTGATTCGATGAATCGGTACATGATATATTAGTCGGTAATATTCGATATAGCCGGATCGTCGGATCAAGTGTTGATTCAATGATTTAATGTATAATAATATATATGATATATTGTATTACATTATCTAATATTGGCTCGCTTTATTATTTCATTTTCTCACTGGATGATACATTGATATATATGCGATATATGTTAATTGTATTATTTTCTTTTGTTGCAAATATATAATATATATGTGATATATATTATTGTGATACGATATGATTTATTATTAAACATGTTTAAGGATGATTAAATGGGATTAGGGTTTGATTAGGGTTAGCTTCTTCTTGCACCTTCTAGAAGCTTTGCTTTTGTCTTGGTTAAGATATTATGGTTGATATTTTTCCATGACTCATAACTTAACCTAACCAAACTCTAACTCTAGTTTATTCTCTACAAACTCTTAGCCACTCATCCTTGACCATGGTTCTATAATCAATCATATACATTTCTTTTCTATTCATCACAAAAGGAATTATCATTTCCATTATCATCTTCTTCTCTCTTGATTTTGAGCTCACTAGAAATTCCATTTGTGATGATAAATTGTGAGAAAGTGAATTAAAAAGAAAGCATAAATACTACTCCCTCATCCTCATCTCATCTAGCCCATGAGATTAGGGTGTTCATCTCTATAGAGTGAGAAAGCTTGGGTTTTTGCAACTTCGACGTAGATCATCGGAGATTCGGAACACTTCAAGCTAGCATGGATCGTTCGAGTCGTGGAGCCTCTCTTGAGTCCGGGAGATCATGGATCGCGGCGAAGGGACTTCTACTCGGAGCTTGTGAAGCGAAGGAGCGGACTACAAAGGTTGTAATCCCTCACACTTAGATAAAAAGATGTTATCTTGTATGCTCAACCCTAATAATCTAGAAAAGATCATGTCTTTGGGTTGTTCAGCACATGTAAAATTTTATTCATGCATGTTTGATGCTTTATATACCTTCACAAGTGTGCCTAGGAACCCTACAATTCCCACACTTGGATTCTTCCATACTAAACCTCTTTAGTATGGTGTCAATGTACCTGGATTGGGACAATCCCAATATCCTTTTAGATCTATCTCTATAGATCATAATTCCCAGTATGCAGGAGGCATCACCTAGATCTTTCATTGAGAATTTTTGTGATAAGAAGAGCTTGACCGATTGCAGCATAGGAATGTCATTTCCTATCAAGAGTATGTCGTCCACGTACAATACGAGGAAGACAACCTTACTCTCTGCCACCTTCTTGTAGATACAAGGTTCATCTACGTTTTTGACGAAATCAAACTCTTTGATAACGACGTCAAAGCAGATGTTCCAACTCCGCGATGCTTGCTTTAATCCATAAATGGATTTAAGCAGCTTGCACACCTTCCTGCTGCTCCCACTATCTACGAAGCCCTCTGGCTGAGTCATGTGCACGCACTCTTCTAAATCACCGTTTAGAAAGGCGGTCTTAACATCCATTTGCCAGATTTCGTAGTCATGATATGCAGCGATGGCAAGCATGATCCGGATGGATTTAAGCATAGCCACTGGAGAAAAGGTTTCATCATAGTCCACACCTGGTCTTTGACGAAAACCCTTTGCAACAAGTCTAGCTTTGAAAGTCTCCACTTTCCCATCTACACCAAGTTTTTTCTTGAAGATCCACTTGCTCCCAATGGGTTTTACCCCTTCAGGAGCAAGTTCCAAAGTCCATACTTTGTTGGTGTACAGGGATTCCATCTCGGACCGCATTTCATCCAGCCATTTCACTGAGTCCCCACTCGTGATGGCCTGCTCGAAGCTAGTTGGGTCATTATCCTCCATGATGCAATCCTCGCTCCCTCCATCCATGAGAAAACCGTAGTATCTCCCAGGTAGGTGAGGAACCCTACTAGATCGGCGGAGTGGCCGGGGTTCATCGGGAACTACCGAATCCTCTGGTTCTACTAAATCTTCAGTTTGAGTTTGTGTAGCCGGAATTTCTTCCAGTTCTACCTCACTGCCACTAATTTCTTTTGTAAGAAATTCCTTTTCTAAAAAGGTGGCATGTCGAGAAACTAACACCTTTTGTTCCTTGCTATGGTAGAAAAGATATCCATGTGAATGTTTGGGATATCCCACAAAACCGTGCCTCGAGTTTGTCCGTATTTTGCCTTTTGACATAGGCCGGACAACCCCATATCTTAACTCGTTTAAGACATGGTCTCTTCCCACTCCATATCTCATATGGTGTGGTAGGTACAGATTTAGATGGAACTTGATTCAATAGGTATGCTGCTGTCTCCAGCGCATACCCCCAGAAGGAAATAGGTAACTCAGCTGTGCTCATCATAGAGCGCACCATATCTAATAGGGTGCGGTTCCTCCATTCCGATACACCGTTCTGCTGTGGTGTATATGGAGGAGTTAGCTGAGAGAGAATCCCATTCTCTTTTAGGAAGTCCAGGAATTCATTGCTCAAGTATTCACCTCCTCGATCAGATCGAAGGATTTTAATACTTTTCCCGGTTTGGTTCTCGACTTCTTGTTTATATTCTCTAAATTTCTCAAAAGTTTCTGATTTTTGTTTCATCAAGAACACATACCCGAATCTAGAGAGATCGTCAGTGAATGTAATGAAGTATGAAGAACCATCCCTGGCATGTGTAGACATGGGACCGCATACATCACTATGTACCAGTCCCAAGAGTTCCGTAACTCTTTCTCCGTGTCCCGTAAACGGAGCTTTGGTCATCTTTCCTTTGAGACATGACTGGCAGGTATCATAAGATGAAAATTCAAATGGATTCAAATATCCATCTTTATGGAACTTAACTAATCATGTCGCATTGATGTGACCCAGTCTACAATGCCACAAGAAGGATTCGTTCAGTTCTGAACTCTTCATCTTGTGTGTGTTTGTTATGCTCAGAACTGTTGATTGATTTAGAACATAAATGCCATTGCACAACGTGCCTGATCCAACCAACTTTTGGTTCAGAAAAATGTTCATAATATTATCCTGTAATACAAAATTATATCCCTCTTTACTTAGTAAAGAAACCGGTATAATGTTGCATATCAGGTTCGGCATGTAATAGCATTCGTTCAGAATCAATGTATTACCAGTTGGCAATACAAGGTGATATTCCCCGACGGTTTTAGCTGCAACAATTGCACCATTTCCAACCCTTATGTCTTTATCACCTTCTCCAAGTTCTCTACCTTTCCTAAGCCCATGTAACTGATTACATATATATGATCCTGACCCGGTATCTAATACCCAGGACATAGAGCAAATGGAGAATCAGTTCTCTGTAACGAACACACCCGAAGAAAATGCATCAATATGTATTTTCTTCATTCGGGTGGCATGGGAATCCTGGTATTCCCCTATATCCTGTTCAGTCCTATAACACTTATAAGAAAGAACGGAACCAACGTTCCCCAGCACAGTATAACATGCGGGTTCGGTCAATACATCCATATTATTATCTTTATTAAGGCATGATATGGTCGCTACCTGGAGAGAGAGAGAAGAAAAGCTTTAGCGTATGCTCTTGCAAGATCAGATTGGTTATTATTTTATCTAATCAGGATGGCTCCTACTGTTTTTATCAAATCTTCCTTCAAGCCCTAAAAGGAAAGACTAGCCTGGATTAATTACACCCTACAATTTCGCCAATCTTTCAGCCAGGCCAGTGTCGGTACTTTGAGGGAGGTTCCCCGTGCTTTCGCACGGACCTAATTAAAGTAAACCTCGTTTTCCCAGAGGCATAACCCCGTTGACACCTTTCTAGACACCTACTTGATCGGCTAATTGTCCTGTGTAAAACTCTCCCAGGAGTAACAATTACTCGCAGTGGGTATCAGGATCCAACTATCTCATAGAAGGTATGCAATCTCATTGCAAATTTCAACACTTGAAATTCCCGATAATATTTTGCCCCTAACCCCTATGACCTTGACAAAGGCCAACAAATCATAGGATGCTAGTCAAGTTCAACCCGTCATTTCTTGATTGAATTAAACCCACCCGCACGACCCTTAACAAAGGCCAACAAGGTCGTACGACTGCCCCAAAACAATCTGCATCATATGCATAAGCAGATAAGCACCATTCAGGTACCGCACACTATGCCTTGACAAAGGTCAACAAACGCAGCACGAATACTAAACAGTTCTTATCTGAAATGACAGAGGACTACGACAGGTTTTTCCGAAAACTATTGCGTAATGAACTTGATATCGTTGTAGAATCAAGTGAATTTTGAAATGGAGTGATTTTGAGGCTTTCATTAGTTTTGCTAAAGAGGTCACTCCTGGTGAAGGGATCTCGGCTCTTTCCTCATCGAATAAGGTGCAGGACATATCATATATATCACTATGCAAAGCAAAACTCCAAAAGCAATCAAAAGACAAACCGAGAGTTGTAGCATCTGCCAGTTTTTCTAAAGAGGTCACTCCCGGTGAAGGGATCTCGGCTCTTTCCTCATCGAATAAAGTGCAGGATATATCATATATATCGCTATGCAAAGAAAAAACTGTAGCTACCCTGTTTGAAAATTTAATTCTACAACATCTTTTAGGTTTCTTTTCTTTCATTAATCATATTAATGAAGTCCCATCATTTAAGTCACCTAAACATCACAGATAAATACGACGTACACTTATGCCATCCGCATTCGCCTCGATGTCCTCTCGTACACCGTTAGGTTAGGTAACTAACGGCAGAGCGGGGCAGGGCTAGCGCGGGTGTAAAACATAAGTAACGTCTATATAATATATCATATATACTATATACAGTATTTATCACAACATATCAAATGATCACATCACAGATATCGCAGCAGAAGAAACATATGAAACATTGGATATACTAGGACGTCCGTGTTTTATTTTGAGCCTCTATAAAACACGGATTCCACGGTCGCGATGAATAGCCAAACCCACACCCCTAGACCCCTACGAGAGCGGCAAGCAACCCTTCCAATTCTAGAGTTAGGAGACCCGGACTCGACTCCTCAAGTTGGTCTCCCACTAGACTCTAGAACCCGGTTACTTATGCTCTCCTCCTTGGGTCTATCCTAGTGCGGAAAAGTAAATAATATACAAATGGTGACATCGACCTCATCCCGGAAGTGCCCCAATAAAAGAATATTACATACATTAAATTTTACATGAAAGAAAATAAAAACTCTCATCTCACATAGAAAAAACCCGGCTATTCAGAACGCGACGATCCAATATAACATATCCAGCAACACATAACATCACATGTCATCAACGTAAGTAAATATGCGCATCCCAATTGTCGTTGACATATAGCAACGAAACCGGCGATATCACATATTACACTTACGGTCGCAGAAAAGAAAGTGTAAAACTACAACATTTGGAATCCACAATCTCTTTAGACATCGTAAATCCGAAATATCACATACTTCGCATTTCATGCCTAACTATATGAATTCTACATATTGTATCACATTCCAGATAAATAAACAGTATTAAACTTTCCGATCGAATAATCAAATACCCAAGATTTCCTTAATAGCTCAACACTTGAGCGGAGTTCAAAAATTCCAGAATACGTCACAGTAGCAACGGTCCAGCCGTAGAAGGGTCAAGCCAACGCCCCATATGTGGCACACCGTACTGCCCCAAACCCTAAGATTTAGAGGCAGTTCAAGACGGTCACATAATCGAGTTAAGGTTTGTGTTCTTCTAGAGAGACCATCGCGTTACATGCATGTTTTTCCGAAAGATTTAAACTCAAGAAAAATTCAACACTTGAAAGTTTTTCGTGATGGGAAAAATAGAGTTAATGATATCCGTTCGAACATTTTAATACTTTCTAAATTATCCGGAAAACAATAACGAATTTAAATTTTCCGATCGAATCAACGATTACAAAATAAACCCCAGAACACTCAACACTTGAGTCAGATAAAAAAATACACATAAAATATAAGGAATAGCTACAGAAATTACTGCACAAAATTCTGTCCACAGTTCACTTTTACTGCCGCGGAACCGCCGCCTAAAGTGGGGTGGGGCCGCGATTCCGCTGCGGCTATACGGAATTAGGGGCTCGAATTTTGTGGTAATTCTTAGAATTCCCTGCTGATTTTTTTAGGTATTTTTAATACAGAAAAATCACAGTTTTTAAAAAATGTACAGAGAGGGGGTTAAATTGACGTTTCCGGGTTCGATCGGGGTTTTAACTTCGTATACACGTCGCCTAATGCTCTAGCAAGGCTCTGATACCACTGTAGGGTTACTAGGCACTCTAACAAGGTTCTACAAAGTATCAACCATGCCCGTTTAAAATTTTAGCCGTGCCGAATAACCCTAAACAAGATCTTTGCTAGATAATTAGGGTTTCACAAGAAAGTAAATTACATATACCACTAAGTGAATACGAAATACAACCTTTGTAGATCGGTCCTTCACTTATAAAGCTCCTTGTTGTAGTCTCTTCGCTGCGATCATGGTTCTCCCATGCTATTGCATGGCTTCACGAGGCGTAAGAAGCGTCCTTGCTTGAAGTCTTCGAGGCCGAAGATGATCTACGTCGAGAGAATATCAACTCAAGCTACTACTTCACTAACTAGAGAATTAGTGAAGCAAACACCCTATACTAAAGTGCTAGTCTAATAGAGGATGGAGAAATAGGAAGTAGGTTCTCTTTAGAATTTTATTTCTCACAATCTTTCACTCTCTTTTTAAAACCCTAGCAAGCTTTTTCTTTTTTGCTCAAAGAAGAAGAAGATGAACAAAAGAAAAGATGAGGATAATGATCAAGTGAGTGAGCTAACCATGGTGAGTGAGTATGATATACTAACTCATGTAGAGACATTACCATGGCTAATCCTAAATGGTTAGGTTAAAAAAAATCTAAAGTAAAACAAAATTAGTGGACTTTGTCAAAGCATCCACAAGCTTCATGCTTGTGACAAAAGCTCCACTAATTTGTAATTACCTTATATAATTATTAACCACCATTTAAAATAGAATGTTGTATGTCTTGCACACCCATGTATGATGTATCATCAACCATGATACAAAAAGAAAACACATTTTAATATATATCACATATATATTAAAGTTGTGCACATGTGAGAAAAATCCTTAAGTGAACAAGTGTTAGTTAATATAAACTAGTATATCTAATATACAATTATACACTAAATTATTAAATCAGCACTTGACTTAATAATCCGGTCATATCTCATATAACCGACTAACATCCATTGTATCGACTTATCGAATCAACACTTGATTCGATAACCCAGCTATATCATATATAACCGACCGATACAAAAAGTCGCGAGAATAGAATACGGTATCACATACACGCATTATTCTCGGTCCCGCATGTTAGTTATGTTGGAGATAGTGCCCTCAGAGTCAATTATTAGGTCACAGGTACGTGATTGTAATGATTGAGGGAGGACCTATCCCGGTAGGACAGTCTTACTCGAGATGATAGTATGCTATCTGGTTTACCTTTATCATCGTGTACTGCTTTAGGTGACATGACACGTCGCTATTACACGTTGATAGAGCCCCTAGGATTCTTGCTTGACCACCAGCAGTATGAGGGCGATCATATAAGTGGGAGCTGGGGGTCTACAAGCATATCCTTAAAAGGTCCCTAGTCGTGGGAGTTTCGAGACCGGGCATCGATACTCCATTAGTAGACTAGTGTATACAGTCGAGACCCCGACGAGGGGCGGTGGCCGGTCTCACAAGCCACTGGTGTCAGTTGGATCACCTAAGATGTATACAGGTGCTCATTGGGTTATGAGTACACCGGACAGGACTCGCCGGGAACATGCTAGTTGGTCATATACCAGACGTCAGATGGCAGTTCCCTGGTGACATGTGTGCAGGTTAGTTCATCGACCTGGGGATCGTCATTTGTCTCGTGTGAGTTCCCACTGTACTTTGATTACTACCCTACCATGGCTCAAAGGAGTCGTGCAAACAGGTTTTAGTTGGGTACAGTCCCGAGCCACATGGAGGCAGTGAGCGTATCTTCAGGGGTTCGTCTCTCCCGGTATTGGGGGTGAGGTCGTGCTGTGTCTAGGAGAGCCATTACACAAAGTCCTTGGCCAAGGCAAGGAGATTTACTGGTAGGTATTCCAGTAGTATCTCAGGGTGTTCTGGGCTACACTCCGACACGACTTGTACCGCTTTTGGGGGTCTGACTTTTACCAACCCCCTAGGCCCGCCATGCGATACTCATAGACGAACGGACCGGACTGCACGGATATTGTCACTGACAGGCTCAGTAGGGTGTCAGGATGAGTTCGCTCATCGACGTCCCTTTTAGTCGATAGCTGGTGGCCCGTCACGTATTGGCTTATACCTCTGACGTGCTAGTGGTTAAATCCACAGCCATAGTATTGACGAGTCTTTAGAGTCCACCACACTTTCAGTTACTCAAGTTTCGGGCGAAACGCTGTAGAGGCCGTATGGAGATATGGCAAGGTCCGATCAGATACGTGCGGTATTGCACGGATCAGGATCGGACAGTTTTGTACTAGTGGCCGTATAGTTATATGGCAGGGTTTGATCTGATACGTGCGGTATTGCACGGATCAGGATCGAACGGATTTAACTAGCCGGCTTTGGTTTAAGCCGGTCCTAGTTTAGTACAGTGTAGATTTTGTCTCTTTGCATTTGTATCCGGACGGAATACAGATGCGGGTGTGTATGCACAGTATCGGGGTTTTCCTGTAATTTATTACGGGACCAGTTTTCTGGAGTTGCCAGTTTGCATTCCGTTCCGGCCGGTTTTCCTTTGTTCTTTCCCGGCCGGACTTTTTCGATGGAGGGGGTTATTTGCAGTTTTGCAAATAACACTTTGTGGGGGGGTTTCTTGCAATTGTATTGATTATGATGGCTTTCATATCTTGCACCATTGACTTGCTTTTTATTGTGATTGAAAGGGTATGGGTTAAATAGTAGAACAAGCATGGTTCATGTTTGTTTGTGGTCACCTCTTGACTTCTCCTACACTCACCTCCCTTCTAGCTTCATATGGTTTTTTCTCCACCCTTTATTCTCACTTGATGAATAAGTCTTTCATGGTTGTGAGAAGAAGAAGAGAGAGCTTCATTCATGAGAGTTTTCTTTCTTGATCTAGTTTTCATGCTAGAAAAATGCAAGCACCATTTTTCTAATCCTTGTTTCCTCCATCATCCTCATTGGCAACAACATAACCCCAAAGAGACAAGCATCTTCTATACTACATTCTACAGCATATCTTGAGCATGTCGAGTTGCCGGCTTCATGCTCGAGTTGCCTCGGTATTGAGGCGGGAGCCCGTAAAAGACGAAGGCGATGTGGTGCCCTTTCCGGCGAGGAGGCGACGATGTGGAGCCAAGACTTTCCGCGGGAGATCGGGATGATGAAGAGAAGACCGGAGGACTCGGATCACTCGGTATACTTTTCTTCCCTTTCTTATTAGTAGCGTAGACTAGTTAATGGTTCGATCCGGAGTTTAGTGCGCGGTGGTGCCGGTTTGCAAAGTCCGCAAAAATTTAAGTTTATCACCGCTTCCGCATTCCGGCGTCGGATTGACGGCCGGGGCGCCGCCGTGCACTTACAGTGGTATCAGAGCCTCGCCATTAACTTAGTCTAACTTTGTGTAATGTGTTTGCATTTCCGATCGATCAAAAAGTTCCAAAACTGCATTTTAGTTCGCATCAGTTTCTGTTGAAAATTTTTGGTCTCGAAAATTTTTTCAGGTTATAAAATATTGATGTACTGGAAAATCTAAGAGTTCTGTAAAAATTTGACGAAGTAACTCCACAGTTGGAGCGCGGAACCGCCGCGAAAACCCCATTTGTGCGGCCCTTCCGCCGCGCACTATTCACATCACTTCACCATTTTTTTACAGAGGCCTTCTGGGCTTAAAATATGGGCTTTGGAATATTAAAGTTGGGCCAATTGTTTCTGTGAGTGCTACAGTTTTCTTTGGGGCCCACTTGTTAATTGTTTGATCAATCGGAAATTTTTTAAACACATTTTTCACAGTATTTACATTATATCTGCGACCGTGAATGTCACTTGATCGGTAAATCCGGTCTAACTGCTATAGCCCGGTTAGACGGATTTGCGAACGTGATTTTCACGTTGATGTTCTATGTATTTGCTGTGTTGTTGCGGATCGGTCGTGGGGATAGCCTGGATGCAATGCTAGTACTGTTTTTGTTGTATCATGTACATTTGATATTGCGGGGCGAGCGTCCGACATGTGGACTGCCGTCACTGCCTGTTTGTATTATTCTTTTGGGGCACGACCTGGTTGCGGTCGATGTACCCGGTGTATGTATATTTTACTTTCTGTACTAGGATTGCCCCGCGGAGGGGTGCACGGATAGCCGGGTTCTGGAGGGCAACAAGCCCGCATCTCATGGCATTGAGACGGAGGGGGCTTCACTCTAGGATTGGCGGGCTATTCGCCGCACTCGTAGGGGGTACAGGTTGACCCAGGAGGGGTGCCCAAGTTGTCGGATTCCGTGAAGTGCTGGGTGGTCCATTCACGGCGCTGAAGGGGGCTGCCTCGCTTCAGGTTTTGGCGGGTGACTTGCCGCGCCCGTAGGGGTCTAGGATTTCATTGCACAGGCTATCCACACGACCAGGGGAACGTCGGGTTTCAGCGGCTCTGTGAAACCCGGGGATCCCAGATATCTGTATTGTTTCTGTGATGCTGTTCATTCTCTGTGATGTTGCATTTTATTCACGCCTTGAGCGAAATACTATATATTGGTATATATATTAGTAGATGTTGTATATGTTTTTCATCCGCGCTAGTCCAGTCCCCGCTCTGTCGTTAGTAAGCTAACCTAACGAGTGATGACGGGACCCAGTGGCGAATGCGGATGGCATATACGTACATCAGTATATTTTCGTTCTTTGTGGTGTGATCAATTGATGGGACTGCATTGATTCGGATCAATGCAAGTTAAAAACAAACCTAATCTGATGTTGTTGGAACACTTTTTCAAAAGCTGTTATTGCAAGGACGTTTACTTTTGTTTTGCATCGTGGTATTCATTTGGAATATCCTGCTCCTCAGTCGACGAGGCAAGGGCCGAGATCCCTTCACCGGGAGTGACCCCTTGGACAAAAAGTTTGCGTCAGGGCATTAACTTCACTATAGCCGATTACTTTTGCTTTGCACAGTGATATTCGGTTATGAATATCCAGCACCCCATTCTACGGGGAAAGAGCCGAGATCCCTTCACCGGGAGTGACCTCTTTAGTAAAGGTTTTCGTCACTATATTTTCTAAAAAGCTATCCGTTCCTTCAACGATATCAAGTTCATTACGTTAAAGGTTTTCGCCAGAAACCATTCGTAGCCCTCCGTCGTTTCATATGGGTGGTCAATAGTATTCAAGCTGTGTATGTTGGCCAAAGTCAAGGCACAGTGATTGGTAGCTATTGGGGTATTCATATGTAGCATAGATAGATGCGTTGGTTTGGGACAGTCGTGCTGCCATTTTGGCCAAAGTCAAGGGTATGTACGGGTGGATTCAAATTAACCTGGAGAATGACGGGCAGAACTTGACATGTGACTTATGATATGTTGGCCAAAGTCAAGGTCATAAGAGCATGGGGCAGAAATCTCATCGGGAGTTTCAAAAGTACTGAAACTTGCCAGATATGCGCATACCTTCTGGAGTGTGATACCGTGAGCGGATTCCGTCACGTTGTCATGCGATGAGAGTTGGATCCCGATTCCCACTGATGAGTTAGTTTACTCCTCGGGTGACCCCGACTAATTCTTCTTTTAGGTTTGGAGAAGAATTTGAGGTACAGTGGGAGGTTTCCAGATTAGATAAATTGGTAACCATTCTGATCTAGGATAGAGTGCACGCTGAGTGTTTCTTTTCTCTCTCTCTTTGGCAGCGACCTTTGACCCGACCCTAAGACCATGACTCAGTGACCAAGTTGACCGAACCTTCTTAACACTGGCTTTTGGATTGTCAGAGTTGCAAACCTCATTGCCACTCCTACTTTTACCCTTTTCTCCAGGACACCCCGTTTTACTACGAACGTCCACTTCCATTGGACAAAACCATCGTATGGTTAGATACGAACTCGAAAGAATTTATTCGAGGATGGTTTCCAGTTCTGGAGAAAACGGATAGGATTATTCAGTTGTCTTTTCCCTTTTCCCTTTTCTCAAGTTATGAGTACTCCTTGGTTTAGGAGATAGTACACCTATTATGCAGATTGGATAGTCTTCTTCCAAACCTTAGGCTGGTGCCGACCGGTAGGGAATGGAGAAAACCAATTAGCCTAAACGGTGTGCAGAAGGTATTAAGATTAAGACAAAGCAAGGGATTAGTAAGAGGGCAAAGTAAATTGCAACAGATATTCACGACCAAACCAAATATTTCGTTACCACTCCCACATCACCTTTGTATTTCTCCAGGACACTCCGTATCACTACGAAGATCCACAGTTTATTTGGATACTCCATCGTATGGTTATATACGAACTCGAATGGAACTTGTTCCAGTTCGGGGATGGATTCTGGTCCAGGAGAAATAGGAATAAAGTACATTCAGGTGTCTTTTATCTTCACCTTCTCTCGCGTTGCGAGTGCTCCTAGGATTAGGACAGTACACCCTTTATGCTTATTGGATAGTCTTCTTCCAAACCATAGGCTGGTGCCGAACGGTAGGGAAGGAAGAAAACCATTTGGCCTAAAGGGGTGTGCAGAAGATAAAGACTAAAGACATATGAAGGGATTTGGAGAGGTGGCAAAGAATTATACGGTTATAGTTGTGAATTTGGATAATGGAAGAGGCATTACTAAGAATACCGGGATACCCCACCGAAACATTTCAATGTTTCAGTTTCACTGTGTACTGTTAAAAGAAAACTGATTTCCCGATTAGATACTTACTCCGGGGTATGTATTTACCAGGTATGATTCTCACATCTGTATGGTTTTACAGATGATGAGTGGGAGTAGGTTATTGGGAATTGGGTGATCATCCTCATTATATCGGGATTCGTTGTAATCGGTGATATTTGAGGAAATCACCTGGGCTGTTTGCCGGTCGGCAAATATTTGGTTTTGAATATCCGCAGTTATGCACCAATTTCAAATTGATATATCTGTACGTCTATTTTCATAGAGTGAGATATACCTTTCTGAAATTATGTCTACGACATTTACCTATATCAGTGGATGGTTAGGTAAGGAGCATTAAACAGCGGTGTAATTCTTCTTAACCATAAGTACAGTTTTCAACCTGCGACACACAGTGAATGAGTTATCAGACTCAAGGGACTTATACAGAGTATTGTATGTTGTCCAGGGTCCATCAGGACAGAGGGGTTGGTCCTCGTACTACATTCAGTTTACTTATGACTTCTCTAATTTTTAGACAGGTGTTTCGTGGAAACACAGGGTCCGAATTTGGAGAAGTTATAGGTATTTGAATAGAGTAGAGAACCAGGTATAGCAAGTATCGGGATTCTTCAAAGAGATCGAAGATGTAGATACTTGTGTTTGGTATTCAGTTGATAGTAATGATAAAGAGATCTTGCTTCTCTTTCAGGTTACTCATAATTGGAAGTATTCCTAAGTTGAGTAACGCTGATCGGCCTCCTTCCATTTAGTTGACATGCGCTGGGGACAGCTGCATGATTTGAATCTGGTTCAATTAAATCAGTGCCTCTGTTTCTATATTGGATATAGAACAGTTCATATCTTAACGATGTTAAGGTACGGGGAGTTGTCCGGTTTATGATTAAAACCAGACACTGGACAACTCAAGGCACGTTTCTGTAATGGCTGTTTGTGGGTTGACCCAGGCTATGACGAGGGTTGACTTTCTACCATCTGGATGAACAATAGCGATATTGTTCTAGACTCGCCACAGTTTTATTAAAAATGGATTTTTTTTTCAGAAAACAGTAGTGGGAGTATGGTAGAACTGGAAGTGATTCCAGAACCACAAACGATTACTGAAGATTTGATAAGGAACCTAAAGATTCAATCTGGATTGACATTCCATTGGCCACTCCGCAGATAAGGTGGGTAACTTCAGGCACCCGAGAGGCACTACGGTAGCCTCAAGGACGGTGACAGGGAAGTTCTTGTTTACCCACAATTGCCATTGCTGTTGTTCCAGGTTACGAGACCCGACGGGAGGATGAGTATAGCGTCGTTCTAAACCAGCTTTAGAAGTGGACGTCTATATGACTCTGCCAGAGGGTTGTCGTAGTCAGTGGGAGCAGCGGAAGCATTGGTGGACAGGTTGCTTATGTCTATTTATAGACTAGAGCAGATGTAGCGGAAATAGATCATCTATTTCTGACGTGACAGTCATGGGTTTGACTTCATCAGAATAGGGGATGGATCTGTTGAGAAGGTAGTAGGGTGTGATATCCTGGTATTTGGATAATATACACAGAGTAGGAAAAGAAACTCCTACACTACGATCGGTTATACTCTGGTCGTCACACAATTGTTTCTCCACAAAGGAAATGGATTTTACATCAGACATACTGGTTACTAGATCTATGTTTTTAGATCTAGATTTGGGTGGTTTCCCAATCAGGGTACTTGACAGCATTCTAAGAGTATTTAGGATGGACGACTCCTGGCACGGTAGTGTACCTGCAGGTAATGGAGTCACCCTCTCCAAAGGTGTCTTACAGACTAAAGGGGAGAGGGACGGGCATGATTGGCAGATCACTTGCTCAGGCAATTGAGTCAATCGTGAGATGTCAAGTACCACACCAGATGTTGTTCTTGCACTAGATGCAATAAGTTGACATTAATCCAATCCTAGAGAAACAGTCGGAAGCAAGTTTTAGAACATAAGTGGGTGTTCTAGGGATATGATAACGACAGCCTCATTTAGGAGACAGTTATCATTCCAGGCTTCCAAGGTGACATGGACGACAAGGAGGTTGTCAGAGTTATAGTTTTCCTTCTGATGAGGGGCAGTATTTTGGACAGGTGGTCCAAGGCAATACTGAGGGAGGCATGGCGCGCAGGATACTGATTAAGTTCAGTTGACGATACAGTCTAAGAAGTTTGGATTTGGAGTTCATTTATGAGCTATGTCCCATCAGACATCCAGACACATTCTAAGACAGGTATTGCTCATTTCGGGAGATGGGTTTCTCCGCGAACTTGAGATATAAAGAGACATAGAAAGAAACTACTAAGCGGATCCACTCACTGAGGCTATTCCTCGAACGCAATAGTTCCGCAAACGAGCTTTGTGAGACTGACTAGTAGAGGAGTTGGATGTTCGGTATCACACGGGGTGTGAGTATGCGACATCGCAATAATTAGCCTTGAGTGCAAGTGGGAGATTGTTGGAGATAGTGCCCTCAGAGTCAATTATTAGGTCACAGGTACGTGATTGTAATGATTGAGGGAGGACCTATCCCGGTAGGACAGTCTTACTCGAGATGATAGTATGCTATCTGGTTTACCTTTATCATCGTGTACTGCTTTAGGTGACATGACACGTCGCTATTACACGTTGATAGAGCCCCTAGGATTCTTGCTTGACCACCAGCAGTATGAGGGCGATCATATAAGTGGGAGCTGGGGGTCTACAAGCATATCCTTAAAAGGTCCCTAGTCGTGGGAGTTTCGAGACCGGGCATCGATACTCCATTAGTAGACTAGTGTATACAGTCGAGACCCCGACGAGGGGCGGTGGCCGGTCTCACAAGCCACTGGTGTCAGTTGGATCACCTAAGATGTATACAGGTGCTCATTGGGTTATGAGTACACCGGACAGGACTCGCCGGGAACATGCTAGTTGGTCATATACCAGACGTCAGATGGCAGTTCCCTGGTGACATGTGTGCAGGTTAGTTCATCGACCTGGGGATCGTCATTTGTCTCGTGTGAGTTCCCACTGTACTTTGATTACTACCCTACCATGGCTCAAAGGAGTCGTGCAAACAGGTTTTAGTTGGGTACAGTCCCGAGCCACATGGAGGCAGTGAGCGTATCTTCAGGGGTTCGTCTCTCCCGGTATTGGGGGTGAGGTCGTGCTGTGTCTAGGAGAGCCATTACACAAAGTCCTTGGCCAAGGCAAGGAGATTTACTGGTAGGTATTCCAGTAGTATCTCAGGGTGTTCTGGGCTACACTCCGACACGACTTGTACCGCTTTTGGGGGTCTGACTTTTACCAACCCCCTAGGCCCGCCATGCGATACTCATAGACGAACGGACCGGACTGCACGGATATTGTCACTGACAGGCTCAGTAGGGTGTCAGGATGAGTTCGCTCATCGACGTCCCTTTTAGTCGATAGCTGGTGGCCCGTCACGTATTGGCTTATACCTCTGACGTGCTAGTGGTTAAATCCACAGCCATAGTATTGACGAGTCTTTAGAGTCCACCACACTTTCAGTTACTCAAGTTTCGGGCGAAACGCTGTAGAGGCCGTATGGAGATATGGCAAGGTCCGATCAGATACGTGCGGTATTGCACGGATCAGGATCGGACAGTTTTGTACTAGTGGCCGTATAGTTATATGGCAGGGTTTGATCTGATACGTGCGGTATTGCACGGATCAGGATCGAACGGATTTAACTAGCCGGCTTTGGTTTAAGCCGGTCCTAGTTTAGTACAGTGTAGATTTTGTCTCTTTGCATTTGTATCCGGACGGAATACAGATGCGGGTGTGTATGCACAGTATCGGGGTTTTCCTGTAATTTATTACGGGACCAGTTTTCTGGAGTTGCCAGTTTGCATTCCGTTCCGGCCGGTTTTCCTTTGTTCTTTCCCGGCCGGACTTTTTCGATGGAGGGGGTTATTTGCAGTTTTGCAAATAACACTTTGTGGGGGGGTTTCTTGCAATTGTATTGATTATGATGGCTTTCATATCTTGCACCATTGACTTGCTTTTTATTGTGATTGAAAGGGTATGGGTTAAATAGTAGAACAAGCATGGTTCATGTTTGTTTGTGGTCACCTCTTGACTTCTCCTACACTCACCTCCCTTCTAGCTTCATATGGTTTTTTCTCCACCCTTTATTCTCACTTGATGAATAAGTCTTTCATGGTTGTGAGAAGAAGAAGAGAGAGCTTCATTCATGAGAGTTTTCTTTCTTGATCTAGTTTTCATGCTAGAAAAATGCAAGCACCATTTTTCTAATCCTTGTTTCCTCCATCATCCTCATTGGCAACAACATAACCCCAAAGAGACAAGCATCTTCTATACTACATTCTACAGCATATCTTGAGCATGTCGAGTTGCCGGCTTCATGCTCGAGTTGCCTCGGTATTGAGGCGGGAGCCCGTAAAAGACGAAGGCGATGTGGTGCCCTTTCCGGCGAGGAGGCGACGATGTGGAGCCAAGACTTTCCGCGGGAGATCGGGATGATGAAGAGAAGACCGGAGGACTCGGATCACTCGGTATACTTTTCTTCCCTTTCTTATTAGTAGCGTAGACTAGTTAATGGTTCGATCCGGAGTTTAGTGCGCGGTGGTGCCGGTTTGCAAAGTCCGCAAAAATTTAAGTTTATCACCGCTTCCGCATTCCGGCGTCGGATTGACGGCCGGGGCGCCGCCGTGCACTTACAAGTTATATGTATGCCCTAGAGGCCATTACTGTACATTGGATGTATATTGTAGTGGATGCTGGGACATATATAGGGAGGACTTTCTTGCTCGACATGATAGTATGCTATCTGGTTACTCTTTACCTTAACGTGTATACTGATTGTCTCTCTGTTACATGTTGATAAAGCCCTTAGGATGTGTACTTGACTACCTGGACTATGATGCGGATCATACTAGTGGGGACATGGTAATCCATAAGTACATGCTTCAAGGTCCCTAGTCGTGGGTGTATCGAGACAGGGCATCGATATACCAGAGTAGACTAGCGTATACCTTCTCGACCCATATAGATGGGCGATGGATGATCCCATATCCATTGGTGTTTGACATCGGAGATGATATATGGGTGCTCAGTGAAGACTGGGTACACTGGACGGACTCGCCGAGAACTCCCAGATGGTATTATACCTTACGTCAGATGGCAGTTCTCTGGTGACACTGGTACAGAGTAGTCTGTTGACCCGAGATCGTCATAGAGTCTTGTGTGGTTCCCACTGTGCTTTGATTTCCACCTTACCACGTCCAAGAGGGCGTGCAAAACGGTGGCTTTTGGGTACATTCCCGAATCACATGGAGGCAATGAGCGATAGGAGGGGATTCGTCTCTCCCGGTATAGGGAGTTGATGTTGCGCTGTGTTCGATTGGCTATAACCGGAAATCCCTGGCCAGGGTTGCTGAGATTTACTGGTAAGTGTTACCAGTAGTTTCTCGAACTGTTACAGACATCATATCGACACGACTTATCGAGCTAGTGGGGTCTGACGTTTACCACCCCTAGGCGAGATATGCGACATATCAGACGAACAGACCGGACTGTACGATAAGTGTTACTGGTTGGATTCACAGGAGTGTGAGCGGGCTTGCTCGTCGATCTTCTGATCGCTCAATACCCGGGTGGCCGTTACGTTTAGCAGACCGCTTGCGGCTTGTGGGTGTTTGATATGATCATCATCTACTGCCGGCGTATTGACGTGTCTTTAGAGTCCTACACAGAGGTTTCCTGGCTCAAGCGAAACGAAATAGGAGCGCATATGAGATATGTGCGGGACCGAGAATAATGCATGTATATGATACCGTATTTTATTCTCGCGATAAATGTATCGAAAGGTTGTATGCGATATAACCTAGTTATCGAATCAAGGATTGATTCGGTAAGCCGATACATAGGATACTAGTCGGTTATATGCGATATGACCGGATCGTTAAATCAAGTGTTGATTTAATGATTTAATGTATAATTATATATTTGATATATATTACTTTACATTAACTAGTATTGGTTCACTTTAAATGGATTTTCTCACTTGAATTGTGCAAGTTGTATATGTGATATACTTTTGTGCACATGATTGTATCATGTTTGATGATACATGCTTATTTGGTTAAGTGTAAAGAACTAAACCATGGTTAAATTGATGATTAGGGTTTTGCTTATTTATTCATTTATTTATTTGTTTATTCATTTTGGAAAAGATTAGAAAAGAATGGTGGCTTTATTTGTAGTTTTGTTGAAGCTTCATGAAGCTTTGACCTAGTCCACCATTCTTGTCTCTTGCTTAACCCTAACCATCATTTCTAACCATGGTCTATTCTCTACACTTAACTAAGGTTAGAATATGATAAGAATCAATTCTTTTCAATGATTTTGATAACACTTTATCATATTCTTTCTTCTTCTTCTTCTTCTTCACAAGAAAGAAAAGCTTGCCTCAACAATGGCAAGTGATGGAATCAAGTGAGAAATCCAATTTTAAAGTGAACCCATTTCCTATTTCTTCATCCTCTACCTCTTGCCAAGTAGTATAGGGTGTTATCTTCACAAGTTTCATGACTTGGTGAAGTGGGAGCTTGATCTAGTGATGCCTCGACGTAGATCATCTTCGGCATCGTAGTCGATGACCTAGCCCGTCCATTTCTCCGATGAAGCCGACGCTAGAGTCCAGGATCCGTTATGGACAGCGAGGAGACTTCATCACGGAGCTATGGAGATGGAGCACCGGATCTACAAAGGTTGTATTTCCGTTCACTTATTAGTAAAGCTGTTTACTACTTCTAGTTTCGCCTAAAATCTAGTTAACGATCCGTATTAGGGTTTCTCGGCACTTGTAAAATTTGAAATTGGCATGGTTGATGCCTTGTGAGACCTCATTAGTGTGCCTAGGAACCCTACAGTGATATCAGAGCCTAGCTAAAGCCTTAGGCGACGCGAAGACGGAGTTAGAAGTCCGATCGAACCAAAACCTAACCCGGAAAATGCTCTCTGGACTTTTTTCGAAATCTGGGAATTTTTCAAATTAAAAATATGCAGAAAAATCAGCAGGAGATTTTAAGAATTACTGTGAAATTCGAGCGACCAATTCCTCTAAACTGCGGCGGAACCGTGGCAATATCATGGCTATTGCGGCGGTTCCGCGGCAAAGAAGTCACATCATGTTTTACTTTTTGCATAGTAATTCTTAGTTTGCAGTGCTGGTTTTCCTGGGAATTTTTAATATTTTTTCAAGAGTTGAATTTTCTGGGTTGTATTGGGGACTCGGAGTATCGATCGGATTGTCTAATTTTGTCGGTGTGTTTTTCCGGGTATTTTTAGAATATGTTAAAAAGTTCGACCGGATATAAATACCCACTTTTTCCCCTGTCGGGAAATTTCCAAGTGTTGGATTTTTCCGAGGTTTAAAGACATTCTAAGTAGTGCAAGTAACGCGATGGTCCCTCTAGAAGACAACAAACCTTAACTCGATTATGTGACCGTCTTGAACTGCCCTTTGAACCTTCGGGTTTGGGGCAGTACGGCGTGCCACATGTGAGGCGTTGGCTTGACCCTTCTACGGCTGGACCGTTGGTACTGAGGCACGAAGTGAATGTCTTTGAACTTATTTCATGAGTTGAGCTGTTTCGGGAAAACTTGGGTGTTCGATTGTTCGATCGAAAAGTTTAACATTTTCTATCTTATCTGGAATGGGATACAATACTTGGAATTCACAATAAGTAATGAGATAACTGAATGAATGTTATAAACATAGCAGTTTAGTCTCACTTGATCGGTTGCCACGGAATTTTGATGCGATCAAAAGTCCGTCGCAATCACGTAGCGTACACGGATACTCGCCAGATAAACTTATTAGACAGCTACATCCCTTAGCCCCGACCAAGTGACTGTAGGAGAACCCCGTCGCCGAAAGCATCCGTTCGGGTGCTCGCGGTAGCGGTGTTCCGCCTTGGTGCACTTTGTCAACGGTATCGGGGGTGCGGCCGTCTACTAAAGTTTGCGACGAGCATTCGATCAGGATGTCGGGAATCTTGTTGAATTGCCCGACTTGATATTGAAAAGAGTTTTCGATATTGAGACTAAAATGCGGGGTTTATAATTGTTAGGCATGCGATGTCTAAAGAATTCATTTGATTAGGCATGCGATGTCTATGTAGGTTGCAGATTCCAACTGTTGTAGTTTTACACTTTCTTTTCTGTGACCGTAAGTGTAATATGTGATATCGCCGGTTTCGTTGCTATATGTCAACGACAATTGGGATGCGCATATTTACTTACGTTGATGACATGTGATGTTATGTGTTGCTGGATATGTTATATTGGATCGTCGTGTTTGAATAGCCGGGGGTTTTTATGTGAGATGAGTGTTTTTCATTTTCATTCATGTAAAAACTTGTATGTAATATTCTTTTATTGGGGCACTTTCAGGTTGCGGAAGATGTCACCGTTTGTATATTATTTACTTTTCCGCACCCGGATAGACCCAAGGAGGGGAGCACAAGTAACCGGGTTCTGGAGTCCAGTGGGAGACCAACTCGAGGAGTCGAGTCCGGGTCTCCTAACTCTAGAATTGGTAGGGTTTCTTGCCGCTCTCGTAGGGGTCTAGGGGTGTGGGTTTGGCTATTCATCGCGACCGTGGAATCCGTGTTTTATACTGACTCGTATTGAAAACACGGACGTCCTAGTATATCCAATATTTCGTATGATTCTTCTGCTGCGATATCTGTGATGTGATCATTTGATATGTTCTGTGATGGATACTGTATATAATATATATGATATATTATATAGACGTTACTTATGTTTTACACCCGCGCTAGCCCTGCCCCGCTCTGTCGTTAGTTACCTAACCTAACGGTGCACGAGGGGACATCGAGGCGAATGCGGATGGCATAAGTATACGTCGTATTTATCTGTGATGTTTAGGTACTTAAATGATGGGACTTCATTAATGTGATTAATGAAAGAAAAGAAACCTAAGATGTTGTAGAATCGAATTTCAAAATAAAACAGGTAGCTACAGTTCTTGCTTTGCACAGCGTTATATACGATATATCCTGCACCTTATTCGATGAGGAAAGGACCGAGATCCCTTCACCGGGAGTGACTCCTTTAGCAATAACTGGCAGATGCTACACACTCGGTTTGTCTTTTGATTGCTTTTAAGAGTTTTTGCTTTGCACAGTGATATATATGATATATCCCGCACCTCATTCGACGAGGGAAGGACCGACGATCCCTTCACCGGGAGGGACTCCTTTAGCAAAACTAGAAAAGCCTCAAAAACACTCCATTTTTAAAATCATTTGATTCTACAAACGATATCAAGTTCATTACACAATAGGTTTTCAGAAAAACCTGTCGTAGCCCTCCGTCATTTCAGATAAGTAGTAGTTAGTATTCGTGCTGCGTTTGTTGGCCTTTGTCAAGGCGTAGTGTGCGGTAGCTAACTGGTGCTTATCTGCTTATGCATATGATGCAGATTAGGTTAGGGTAGTCGTGCGACCTTGTTGGCCTTTGTCAAGGGCCGTGCGGGTGGGTTTAATTCAATCAGGAAATGACGGGTTGAACTTGACTAGCATCCTATGGTTTGTTTGTTAGTGTATATGCCCTAGAGGCCATTACTGTATCATACTAGTTTGTATATTACTTAATGGAAGCTTGGGATATCACCTGGTATATACAATCTTGCTCAAAATAGTAGTATGCTACTTGGTTTGTTTCTACTTTAATGTGTACATGTGTTTATTTTAGTATATCGCCTATACACATTAGTGGAGCCCTTAGGATCTTTGCTTGATTACCAGCGTTGTGATGGCAGTCACACTAGTGGGGCTGGGTAATCTATAAGCACATCCTTATGCAGGTCCCTGGTCGCAGGACTATCGAGACAGGGCATCGATACTCCGGAGTAAACTAGCGCATGCGCTTCTCATCCCAGTGTGGGAGACGGTCTGTCCCACAGCCATCGGTACGTCGTACTTGAGATAGTATGCGGGTGCTCGTTGGGTTACGAGTACACTGGACAGGACTCGTCGGGAACTGTCTAGTTGGTATTATGCCTATCGTCAGTTATCAGTTCCCAGGTGACATGAGTACAGCTTAGTCCGCTGACTTGACACTGTCACTTCGCCTCGAGTGTGTTTCCACTGTACTTTGATTACTACCCTACCACGGCTCAAAGGAGTCGTACAAACAGGTGGTAGTTGGGTGCAGTCCCGAAGCACTTGGAGGCAGTGATGGTTAGACAGGATTCGTCTCTCCCGGTATTGGGGGTTGACATCGCGCTGTGTCTAGGAGAGCCATTACTCGAGTAGTCCCTGGCCAGGGCAAACGAGATATACTGTTAGGCCCGCCATGCGATGTATCAGACGAACAGACCGGACTGTACGGAGAATGTCACATTCAGGCTCAGTAGGAGTTCAGATGGGTTTCGCCTCGTCAGTCTTCTTGTCGGCATCTACCTGGGGACCGTTACGCACAGCTAGTGCCGCTTGCGGTCTGTGGTTAAACCCACTGCCAGCGTAGTGTCGAGTCTTTAGAGTCCCACACAGAAAGCTATTCGCCTTTAGGCAAAAGAGTAGAGGTCGCATGGTTTTGCGACAGGTCGCATGGTTTTGCGACAGGGTTCAGTCACATCCGTGCACTTGTGCACGGTTAGTGTCCGGACAGTTTACACTAGCGGGCTTTGGTTTAAGCCAGATCCTAGTGTACGTATTGGGATTGGTTTTATCCAGTTTGCATCCGTGTTCCTCGGAACGCGGATGCAGGTGTGTATGCACAGTTGACGGAGAGACAGAGGCAGAGGATTCTCATTAGGGTTGTTGACCGTTGACTGTTGACTATTGACTTTTTGCTCAACCCTAATGAGAATATGATATATATATATATATATATATATATTGCAATAATATTAATTAAGTATTATAGTGGCATGGTTGTTGGAGGGTTGACTTTGTTGACTTGTTGACTTTGTTAACCGGTTGACTAGGTTGGACTAGTTGACCATCATCATCACAATCGTTGTCATTTTCATTTTCATGCAAAGACTTTTGCTTGCTTGTTGTAGTTTGCAAAATGAGTGCATGGAAATGATATTGCCTTTGTCATGATATGAACCATCACATAATACTTGGTTGACATTATGGCTAATGATGCTTTTGGATTATGAGAGGGTGAAAGACAAAAGAGAGGCTCATTCTTGCTTGACCTTTCTCTCTCTTGGTTTTGAGCTCTCATGCTCTTGCTCTCACCCTCTTCCTCTTGCTCTCTCTCTTTAGTCTATGGTTCACTTGTCTCATGTGTTGAGAAGCAAGAAGCATAGAGCAAAATCCCAACATACACTTCTCTACTCATTCTAGCTCACAAGGCCTAGCAAGCCAAGTGATCTAGTTTCTTCAAAGTCCGAAGAACAAGCCAAAGGTAGAAGCTTTCGGGTGGATCCATATTCGACGCAAGGAGACGACGAGGTGAGGCCGATCCGAACTCCGGGACGAGTTGAAGACGAAGGAGTTCAAGAAAGGTATAGCCCCCTTAACCGAGTAGGTTAACTCTTGTTTGGTTGTTAGTTAGCAGTTTAACAAAGATCCGGGTTTTGAGTCCATGTTACCGCCTCTAAGAAAATCGTTTTTCAACAAATTCCGCTAGCCCGTAAGTACCGGGAGAGGTAGCATGGACTTACAGTGGTATCAGAGCCTAGTTAAACTCTATCTAACATGTTAGCAAAGTAGCTAGAAGATCGATCAAAGAAAAAGTCGCAAAACGAACCCCGTTTTTTTAACTTTCTGTCGATTTTAAAAGTGCTGGAAATTTTTTTTGAGATACACCAAAAATCGACTCAGGCTTTTTTAAAGAAACTGCAAAAATTTGGGCCCATGACTCGATCAAAGGGCTGCGGTTCCGCGGCGGGAGCTTGCTCCCGCCGCGGAACCGCGGCCGAGTTGACTCGGTCATGGGGTTTCTTCTTTGCAGTTTGCTCATAGGGGTATTTTTGGATTTTTGGAATATATATTTTCTGCCCAGATTTTCCAGAACGAAAATTTTATTTTTGGGGTCCTGAAAATCCGTATTTTTGATCGAACTTCTAAAAGACTTAAGCTGACGGGTTTTTCTGTGATGTGATATTTGTATTGAACGTCTGCTAATCGCTATATGTCGATTAGTGGGGGTTATACAAATCTGTGATCTGTAATGTTATTAGAATGTGTATATGAATTCATTGGATTGTCGCGGGTGAATAGCCGGGGGTTGTGAGACGAGAGTTTTCTTTTCTTTCAATTCATGTAAATTTGTAAATTGTTGTAATAATTATTTGTATGGCCGCACAACCGGGTCGGGATTGTAGCCGTCATTGTATAATTTCTTTTTACTGTTTTTGCTCCTAGGATAGACCCATGGAGGGGGTGCACAAACTACCGGGTATGCCGAAGTGCCGAGTGGCCTACTCACGGGGATGAGGGAGGTTGCTTCGCTTTGGGTACTTGGCGGGTAGTTTGCCGCACCCGTAGGGGTCTTGGGTGGGGTATTGGCTATTCACCGCGACTGTGTAATCTGCTTTTCGTTACAGGCTCGTACGAATTGCGGATTCCTAGTATATCCAATGTATTCATCTGTGATCTGAAATGACTATCATTGCAGTATATCTATATATGATATTATTTAGGCGTTGCTTATGTTTTACAGACGCGCTAGCCCAGCCCCCGCTCTGTCGTTAGTTAAGTAACCTAACGGGTAATGACGGGGCCCCGTGGCGAATGCGAATGGCATAAGCGTACGTCATATTTTGGTTGTTTTCTGCAATGGTAGGATTAAATGATGGGACGCATTAAAAGAACTAATGCAAGAATATCACGCATTAAAAGAACTAATGCAAGAAAATAAACCAAGTTAAAATCGTTGGAACACTTTCGAAAAACCACTCGGTTCTTTTCAAAACAAACTTTTAAAATGCGGAGTTTGAGCCACTCCTTTTAAAAGCTATCTCGTTCCATCGATTATATCATGTTCACTACGTTCAAGGTTTCGCCAAAACCATTCGTAGCCCTCCGTCGTTTCGTATGAATATTCAATAGTATTCAAGCTATGTTTGTTGACCTTCGTCAAGACATAGTGATTGGTAGCTGTTGGGTGTTCATATGTAGCATAGATAGATGCGTTGGTTTGGGACAGTCGTATTACCTTGTTGACCTTCGTCAAGGGTATATACGGGTGGGTTCAAATTAACCTGGATAATGACGGGTAGAACTTGACATGTGACTTAAGATTTGTTGACCTTCGTCAAGGTCATAAGAGCATGGGGCAAAAATCCACATCGGGAGTTTCAAAAGAACTGAAACTTGCTAGCGTTGCATACCATTTGGAGTGTGATGATTCTGGTAGGATTCCTTCAGTTTTGTCACACAATGATATTTGGATCCCGATCCTACTGTGAGTATATGCTACTCCTCGGGAAATTTCTCACTTAACGATCAATGCTATAAACCAAGTAGGTGTCTAGAAAGGTGTTAGCGGGGCTACGCCCACAGGGAAAAGAGGTTATTTAATTAAGGACCTTAGCGAAAGCGTTGGAAAACCTCCCTCGAAGTACCGACACTAGCCTGGCTGAACGGTTAAGCAAGAATTGTACGGTGAGATTGATCCTGACTAATTCTTCCTTTTTGGTTTTGAGGAGGGATTCGAGAGACAGTGGGAGCCATCCTGTTTAGACAAATTAAAAACCACTCTAAACTTGCAAGAGCATCATGCTGAGTGTTTTCTTCTCTCTCTCTTAATTGCAGCGACCCAGTGACCGCACCTAGGTTACATCTAGATAATAAAATGACTGAACCTGACTGTTATGACTGGCAAAGGTCTGTCCAGATGTCCATTACCCATGACAAGCTGGGACACCTCTTAACTAATCAAACCCCTGCTGTCTCAGGTCCAGTTTCCCCTGTCACGAATGTTTACATCCAAAAGACATCGGAAAAGGATTGTGCGAAAGCCAAGTGCCTCGTGTTAGCCTCAGTTGATGGTGCAAACCAGGGGCAACACGAGAAGATGGACTCAGTTTCTATCTTCCTCTATAACAAAGATTTATATGGAGAGCAATCTCCTATCGCAAGATATGAGACCTCGAACGAATTGCTTCAAGCGAGGTTGGCTGTCGGGTCATCTGTAAGGGACAACGTCCTTACAGAGACTAGCTATTTTAAGCTCACGGACCTGGAGACCACGTTGAAGAATGGGTCAAGTACTGACTTAATTCTACAGTCCCTGCCCTCTGCTTATACCCTGAAAGAAACCAGGGAAGAAAAAGGAAAAGCAAGGGCAAAAGTTTCAGGACTGGATATGGTTAAAGAAGGACGTTCCTATTGTAACGGGAATGAACATTGGCAGAAGGATTGCAGGGCTTGCAAAGCCAGTAGCCAGAATTCGAAGCATGTTGTGGCTTCGGCTTCGAGTGTGTTTGTAATAGAGAACTGTTTGTCAGTTAACCCTACTTCCTGGGTATTGGATACCGGATCAGGATCTCATATCTGTAATTCGTTACAGGCTCTGAGAAACCGTAGGGTTATCAGGAAAGGTGATATGACTCTCAGGGTTGCTAACGGAATGAGCATGGATGCTGTATCCGTAGGGGAATATCACCTAGGACTGACAACTGGACAGATATTGATTCTACGTAACTGTTTGTATGTACCATGTGCGACTTGTAATTTCATATCTGTATCCTTACTTTCTAAGGAAGGATATGAATTTACTTTTGTAAGCGATGTAGTACACATCCACCTAAATCAAGTTCTGATTGGGTCAAGTACATTACAGAACGGAATATACGTGTTAAATCAAGCTCAGATTTTCAGTGTCCAGAACACACTTAAAAGAAAGTCTCCGGAAACAAATCAGGCTTTCTTATGGCATTGTAGACTGGGTCACATTAATGAGACACGATTAACTAAGTTACATAAAGGAGGATACTTGAATCCGTTCGAGTATCAGTCTTATGCCACTTGTGAATCTTGTCTCATGGGAAAGATGACAAAGACTCTGTTCACTGGACGCGGAGAAAGAGCGAGCAAGCTCTTGGGACTCATACACAGTGATGTGTGTGATCCAATGTCTACACATGCGCGAAGTGGTTATTCATACTTCATTACTTTCACAGATGATTTCTCTAGGTATGGACATGTCTTCTTAATGAAGCACAAATCCGAGGCCTTTAGGAAATTTCAAGAATACAAGAATGAAGTTGAAAAACAAACCGGCAAAAGTATCAAGATTCTAAGATCGGATCGAGGTGGAGAATACTTGAGTGCCGAGTTTCTGGGCTACTTAAAAGAGAATGGAATTCTCTCTCAACTTACTCCTCCATACACACCACAACACAACAGTGTATCGGAAAGGCGGAATCGGACCCTATTGGATATGGTTCGTTCCATGATGAGTAAGGCTGAGTTACCGCGATCTTTCTGGGGTTATGCACTAGAAGCAGCTGCATATCTCTTGAAAAAGGCTCCAACCAAGACTGTGCCTACCACCCCATATCAGATGTGGAGTGGGAAGAAACCCTGTCTTAAGTATCTTAAGGTATGGGGATGTCCAGCTTTTGTAAAAAAGCAGCATACAGACAAGCTCGAGGCACGCTCAGTACTGTGTAAGTTTGTGGGATACCCAAAGAACTCCACAGGGTATCTTTTCTATTCCGCAGAAGAACAAAAATTTTTGTTTCTCCGCATGCCCACTTCTTGGAAACTGAATTTTTGGAAAATCAGATAAGTGGGGGCGCAATAGAACTGGAAGAAATTCCAGAACCACAGGCTGTTACTGAAAGCTTGGATGAACCAGACGTTTCAAGAGAACCGGACATTCCTACGCCGCTCCGTAGAAGTAGTAGGCAGTCTCATCCGCCCGAGAGATACTACGGTTTTCTCATAGACGGGGATAGAGAGGATTGCACCATGGATTATGGTGAGCCTACTAGCTTCCAGCAAGCCATTCAGAGCGGTGACTCGGCAAAATGGCTGGGTGCAATGCGGACCGAGATGGAGTCCATGTACACCAACAAAGTTTGGACTTTGGACTTTGCTCCAGAAGGGGTAAAACCCGTAGGCTGCAAATGGATCTTCAGAAAGAAGATTGGTGTAGATGGGCAGGTTGAAACCTATAAAGCTAGGCTCGTTGCAAAGGGCTTTCGTCAAAGACCTGGTTTGGACTATGACGAGACCTTTTCTCCGGTGGCCATGCTTAAATCCATTCGGATCCTTCTTGCCATTGCTGCCTTCCACGATTATGAAATCTGGCAGATGGACGTAAAGACGGCTTTTCTAAATGGAAATTTGGAAGAGTGAGTCTATATGGATCAGCCAGAGGGATTCAATCAGAGTGGGAGCAGCGGTAAAGTGTGCAAATTGCTCAAGTCCATCTATGGACTCAAGCAGGCATCGCGGAGTTGGAACATCTGCTTTGATGATACTGTCAAAGAATTCGACTTTGTCAAAAACCCAGATGAACCATGCATTTACAGTAAGATTGTAGGGAGAAATGTGGTATTCCTCGTCTTGTATGTCGATGACATTCTCCTAATAGAAAATGATATTCCTATGCTACAGTCAGTCAAAGGATTCTTATCGCAGAGGTTCTCCATGAAGGACCTGGGCGATGCCAACTACATTCTGGGGATCCAGATCTATCGTGATAGATCTAAGAGGATGTTGGGACTTTCACAGTCAAGGTACATCGACACCATACTGAAACGATTCAGTATGGAAGATTCCAAGCGCGGTAATCTACCGGCTTGTCACGGAATCACCCTCTCCAAAGAGATGTCTCCCAAGACTGATTTGGAAAGGGCTCGCATGTCATCAATACCCTACGCATCTGCGGTAGGCTCTATTATGTATGCGATGTTGTGTACCAGACCAGATGTAGCATACGCATTGAGCGTTGTAAGCCGGTATCAGTCGAACCCAGGGGAGAAACACTGGATAGCAGTAAAGAACATTCTCAAGTACCTGAGAAGGACTAAGGAGATGTTCTTGGTGTATGGCAGAAAAGACCTCCAGATTGAGGCCTTTGCTGACTCCAGCTTCCAGAGTGATAAGGATGACTCCAAGTCGATGTCTGGTTATGTCTTTACCCTCAATGGAGGGGCGGTTTGCTGGAAGAGTTCCAAGCAGGAAACCGTTGCTGACTCAACTATGGAAGCGGAGTACATAGCTGCTTGCGATGCCGCAAAGGAAGCTGTCTGGATGAAGAAGTTCCTCACGGAACTTCAGGTGGTTCCTGCCAGTGTTGATCCAATACCACTGTATTGTGACAACAACGGCGCTATAGCTTTAGCGAAGGAACCCAGGTCCCATCAGAAGTCCAGGCATATTTTGAGGCGGTACCACCTGATCAGGGAGATCATTGATCGCCAGGAGATCGAGGTAAAGAGAGAAAATTCAGAAGATAACACTGCAGATCCACTCACGAAGGCCCTACCCCAGACTCAGTTCGAGCGGCTAATCGAGATGATAGGTCTTCGATACGCCAGTACATGGCCTTAGTGCAAGTGGGAGATTGTTAGTGTATATGCCCTAGAGGCCATTACTGTATCATACTAGTTTGTATATTACTTAATGGAAGCTTGGGATATTCACCTTGTATATACAATCTTGCTCAAAATAGTAGTATGCTACTTGGTTTGTTTCTACTTCAATGTGTACATGTGTTTATTTTAGTATATCGCCTATACACATTAGTGGAGCCCTTAGGATCTTTGCTTGATTACCAGCGTTGTGATAGCAGTCACACTAGTGGGGCTGGGTAATCTATAAGCACATCCTTATGCAGGTCCCTGGTCGCAGGACTATCGAGACAGGGCATCGATACTCCGGAGTAGACTAGCGCATGCGCTTCTTATCCCAGTGTGGGAGACGGTCTGTCCCACAGCCGTCGGTACATCGTACTTGAGATAGTATGCGGGTGCTCGTTGGGTTACGAGTACACTGGACAGGACTCATCGGGAACTGACTAGTTGGTATTATGCCTATCGTCAGTTATCAGTTCCCAGGTGACATGAGTACAGCTTAGTCCGCTAACTTGACACTGTCACTTCGCCTCGAGTGTGTTCCCACTGTACTTTGATTACTACCCTACCACGGCTCAAAGGAGTCGTACAAACAGGTGGTAGTTGGGTGCAGTCCCGAAGCACTTGGAGGCAGTGATGGTTAGACAGGATTCGTCTCTCCCGGTATTGGGGGTTGACATCGCGCTGTGTCTAGGAGAGCCATTACACGAGTAGTCCCTGGCCAGGGCAAACGAGATATACTGGTAGGCTTCCAGTGTTATCTCAAGGTGTTTTGGGCTTCACTCCGACACGACTTGTACCGCTATTGGGGGACTGACGTTTACCGCCCCCTAGGCCCGCCATGCGATGTATCTGACGAACAGACCGGACTGTACGGAGAATGTCACATTCAGGCTCAGTAGGAGTTCAGATGGGTTTCGCCTCGTCAGTCTTCTTGTCGGCATCTACCTGGGGACCGTTACGCACAGCTAGTGCCGCTTGCGGTCTGTGGTTAAACCCACTGCCAGCGTAGTGTCGAGTCTTTAGAGTCCCACACAGAAAGCTATTCGCCTTTAGGCAAAAGAGTAGAGGTCGCATGGTTTTGCGACAGGTCGCATGGTTTTGTGACAGGGTTCAGTCACATCCGTGCACTTGTGCACGGTTAGTGTCCGGACAGTTTACACTAGCGGGCTTTGGTTTAAGCCAAATCCTAGTGTACGTATTGGGATTGGTTTTATCCAGTTTGCATCCGTGTTCCTCGGAACGCGGATGCGGGTGTGTATGCACAGTTGACGGAGAGACAGAGGCAGAGGATTCTCATTAGGGTTGTTGACCGTTGACTGTTGACTATTGACTTTTTGCTCAACCCTAATGAAAATATGATATATATATATATATATATATTTTGCAATAATATTAATTAAGTATTATAGTGACATAGTTGTTGGAGGGTTGACTTTGTTGACTTGTTGACTTTGTTGACCGGTTGACTAGGTTGGACTAGTTGACCATCATCATCACAATCGTTGTCATTTTCATTTTCATGCAAAGACTTTTGCTTGCTTGTTGTAGTTTGCAAAATGAGTGCATGGAAATGATATTGCCTTTGTCATGATATGAACCATCACATAATACTTGGTTGACATTATGGCTAATGATGCTTTTGAATTATGAGAGGGTGAAAGACAAAAGAGAGGCTCATTCTTGCTTGACCTTTCTCTCTCTTGGTTTTGAGCTCTCATGCTCTTGCTCTCACCCTCTTCCTCTTGCTCTCTCTCTTTAGTCTATGGTTCACTTGTCTCATGTGTTGAGAAGCAAGAACCATAGAGCAAAATCCCAACATACTCTTCTCTACTCATTCTAGCTCACAAGGCCTAGCAAGCCAAGTGATCTAGTTTCTTCAAAGTCCGAAGAACAAGCCAAAGGTAGAAGCTTTCGGGTGGATCCATCTTCGACGCAAGGAGACGACGAGGTGAGGCCGATCCGAACTCCGGGACGAGTTGAAGACGAAGGAGTTCAAGAAAGGTATAGCCCCCTTAACCGAGTAGGTAAACTCTTGTTTGGTTGTTAGTTAGCAGTTTAACAAAGATCCGGATTTTGAGTCCATGTTACCGCCTCTAAGAAAATCGTTTTTCAACAAATTCCGCTAGCCCGTAAGTACCGGGAGAGGTAGCATGGACTTACATTGTTGGCCTTTGTCAAGGTCATAGGAGGTTAGGGGCAAAATATTATCGGGAATTTCAAGTGTTGAAATTTGCAATGAGATTGCATACCTTCTATGAGATAGTTGGATCCCGATACCCGCTGCGAGTAAGTGTTACTCCTGGGAGAGTTTTATACATTACAATTAGCCTATCAAGTAGGTGTCTAGAAAGGTGTTAACGAGGTTACGCCTCTGGGAAAACGAGGTTTACATTAATTAGGTTCGTGCGAAAGCACGGGGGACCTCCCTCAAAGTACCGACACTGGCCTGGCTGAAAGATTGGCGAACTTGTAGTGTGTAATTAATCCCGGCTAGTCTTTCCTTTTACGGTTTGAAGGAAGATTTGATAAAAACAGTGGGAGCCATCCTGATTAGATAAAAACATAACCAATCTATTCTTGCAAGAGCGCACGCTGAGTGTTTTCTTCTCTCTCTCTCCAGGTAGCGACCATATCACGCCTTAATCAAGATAATAATACGGATAATTGACCGAACCCGCTTGTTATACTGAGCTGGGGAACGTTGGTCCCGCTCCACCTTATAATTGTTATAAGACAGAACAGGAAATTGGGGAATACCAGATTTCCCGTGCCGCCCAAACGAAGAGAGTGCATGCTGATGCATCATCTTCGAGTGTGTTCATTATAAAGAACTGTTTCTCAGTATCCTCTACGTCCTGGGTATTAGATACCGGAACAGGATCCCAGATATGTAATCTGTTACATGGGCTACAGACAGGTAGAGAACTGAGAACGGGTGATAAGTTTCATGAGGCAGAAAACGGGGCAAGTGTTGCAGCCAAGTCTGTTGGTCACTGTCACCCTGTATTCCAAATACATTGATTCTGTACGAATGTTATTAGATACCGAACCTGATATACAAAATCATATCAGTCTCTTTATTAGTAAAGAAATGATAAAATTTTGTATTGTTGGATAACGTTTTGAACATTTCCTATATCAAAAGTTGATCGGATCAGGCACGTTATCTAAAAGCATTGATGTTCTAAATCAAACTACAGTTCTTTAGTATACTGAACACACACAAGAGGATGAGTTCAGAAATGAACGAATTTTTCTTGAGGTATTGTAGACTAGGTCATATCAATGCGACCTCACTAGCTGAAGTTACATTTAGATGCATATTTAAATCTGTTTGAATTTACATCTTATGAAACTTGCCAGTCATGTCACAAAGATACGATGACCATAGCTCTGTTTATTAGAAACAGAGAAAGAGTTAGTAAACTCTTGGGATAATACATGTTGATGTATGTAAAGTCCCCTGTCTACACATGCCAGAACTGGTTCTTTATACTTCATTACGTTCTCTGATGATCTCTCAATATTCAGACATATGTTCCTGTTGAAACACAAGTCCGAAACTTTTGAGATATTCACAGAATGTAAGTTAGAAGTAGAGAACCAATACGGGTATAAGTATTATGTCCTTTGATGAGATCAAGGAGGAGAATACTTGTGCATAGAATTCCTGGACTATTCTAAAGGAGAATGAGATTCTCTCTCAGCATTACTCCTCTGTATACACCACAGTACGTCGGTGTATCGGGGTGGAGCAGATGCACCCTATATGATATGGTGTGCTCTATGATAAGTACTACTGAGTTTCCTATTCCTTTTTGGGAGTTATGCACTTGAGAGGCTGCATACCTATTGAAAAGGGTTCGAATCAAATCAGTTGCCTACCACTCCATATGAGATATGGTATGGGAAGAGCCCATGTCTTAAGCTAGTTAAGATTTGGGGTTGTCCGACTAATGTCTAAAAGCAAAATCCGGACAAGCTCGAGGCAAGGTCAGTTATGTAGAACTGGAAAGGTTCCAGCTATGCAAACTACAGCAGATGATTTGGTAGAACCAAAGGATTCAGTAGATTCCAACGAACCTCAGCCTCTCCGCCGATCTAGTAGGTTTCCTCATCCGCCTGAGAGATACTTCGGTTTCTCGATGATAGTGGGAGCGAGGATTGCATCATGAGATGATGACCCAACTAGTTTCGAGCTGGCCATCAGGAGTAGGACTCTGTAAGAATGGCTGGATGCTTAGTGATCTAAGATGGAATCCATGTACACCAACAAAGTATGGACTTTGGTTGCTAAATTTGAAGGGTTAAATCCCCATCAGAAGCAAGTATATCTTGAGAAGATTACTTGGTGTACATGTAAAAGTTAAGACTTTCAAAGATAGACTTGTTAAAGGTTTTCGTCATTGACCAGGCGTGGATAATGATGAAACCTTTTTCCAGTGGCTATGCTTAAGTCCATCCAGATCCTACTTGCCACGGCTACATACCATGACTACGATATCTGGTGGTTGGGTGTCATGACAGCTTTTCTAAAATGATGTTTTAGAAGAGAGCGTCTATAAGTACACAGCCAGAGGGCTTCGTAGACAGTGGGAGCAGCGGAAACGTGAGCAAGATGCTTTATAGGATAAAGCAGGCATCGCGGAGTTGGAACATCTGTTTTGATGTGGTAGTCAAAGAGTATGACTTCATCAAAATGGTAGATGAACCTTGTATATACAAGAAGGTAGTAGGGAGTATGGTAGTGATCCTCGTAGAGTACGTGGATGACATACTCTTGATAGGGAAGGAGTTTCCTATGCTACGCTCGGTCAATCTCCGCTTATCACAATGATTCTCCATATAGGATCAATATGATACCTCCTAAATCCTGGGTTTTGGATCTATGAGATAGATCTAATTGGATATTAGGATTCTCACTAGTTGTAGTGAGATGGTATCAACCGATCCTGGGGAGAATCACTGGAAGTGTTCCAGGGTGATAAAGACGACTGAAAGTCAGTCACAGGCATTGTCTTTACCCTCAGTAAAGGGACGGTATGTTGGAAGAGTTCCTAACTAGATACCATGGCATACTAGACGATAAAGGCAGGATACATCGCTACTTAAGATGCTACCAAAGAGGCTGTTTGGGTGTATATTGGTTCATGAGATGAACTACGTTCCAACCATTGTGAGACAATGGAGTTGTGGCTTATGCCAAGGAACGACGGTCCCATCAGTGATCCAGACATATTATGAGGCAGCATCACCTGATCATGGAGATAGTTGATCTCCAGGGTGATCGAGGTTAGGAGAGTAGACTCAGAGGACAACTCGGCGGATCCACTCACAAAGGGCCTTTTCCCAGAGAGAGACTATTAAGGGATGGTTGAGTATGAGATACTACAACCACTGCTATCAGATGGCCCTAGTGCAAGTGGGAGATTGTTAGTTATATGTATGCCCTAGAGGCCATTACTGTACATTGGATGTATATTGTAATGGATGCTGGGAAATATATAGGGAGGACATTCTTGCTCGACATGATAGTGTGCTATCTGGTTACTCTTTACCTTAACGTGTATACTGATTGTCTCTCTGTTACATCTTGGTAAAGCCCTTAGGATGTGTACTTGACTACCTGGACTATGATGCGGATCATACTAGTGGGGACATAGTAGTCCATAAGTACATGCTTCAAGGTCCCTAGTCGTGGGTGTATCGAGACAGGGCATCGATATACCAGAGTAGACTAGTGTATACCTTCTCGACCCATACAGATGGGTGATGGATGATCCCATATCCATTGGTGTTTGAAATCGGAGATGATATACAGGTGCTCAGTGAAGACTGGGTACACTGGACGGACTCGCCGAGAACTCCCAGATGGTATTATACCTTACGTCAGATGGCAGTTCTCTGGTGACACTGGTACAGAGTAGTCTGTTGACCCGAGATCGTCATAGAGTCTTGTGTGGTTCCCACTGTGCTTTGATTTCCACCTTACCATGTCCAAGAGGGCGTGCAAAACGGTGGCTTTTGGGTACAGTCCCGAATCACATGGAGGCAATGAGCGATAGGAGGGGATTCGTCTCTCCCGGTATAGGGAGTTGATGTTGCGCTGTATTCGATTGGCTATAACCGGAAATCCATGGCCAGGGTTGCTGAGATTTACTGGTAAGTGTTACCAGTAGTTTCTCGAACTGTTATAGACATCATATCGACACGACTTATCGAGCTAGTGGGGTCTGACGTTTACCACCCCTAGGCAAGATATGCGACATATCAGACGAACAGACCGGACTGTACGGTAAGTGTTACTGGTTGGATTCACAGGAGTGTGAGCGGGCTTGCTCGTCGATCTTCTGATCGCTCAATACCCGGGTGGCCGTTACGTTTAGCAGACCGCTTGCGGCTTGTGGGTGTTTGATATGATCATCATCTACTGCCGGCGTATTGACGAGTCTTTAGAGTCCTACACAAAGGTTTCCTGGCTCAAGCGAAACGAAATAGGAGCGCATATGAGATATGTGCGGGACCGAGAATAATGCGTGTATATGATACCGTATTCTATTCTCGCGATAAATGTATCGAAAGGTTGTATGCGATATAACCTAGTTATCGAATCAAGGATTGATTCGGTAAGCCGATACATAGGATACTAGTCGGTTATATGCGATATGACCGGATCGTTAAATCAAGTGTTGATTTAATGATTTAATGTATAATTATATATTTGATATATTACTTTGCATTAACTAGTATTGGTTCACTTTAAATGGATTTTCTCACTTGAATTGTGCAAGTTGTATATGTGATATACTTTTGTGCACATGATTGTATCATGTTTGATGATACATGCTTATTTGGTTAAGTGTAAAGAACTAAACCATGGTTAAATTGATGATTAGGGTTTTGCTTATTTATTCATTTATTTATTTGTTTATTCATTTTGGAAAAGATTAGAAAAGAATGGTGGCTTTATTTGTAGTTTTGTTGAAGCTTCATGAAGTTTTGACCTAGTCCACCATTCTTGTCTCTTGCTTAACCCTAACCATCATTTCTAACCATGGTCTATTCTCTACACTTAACTAAGGTTAGAATATGATAAGAATCAATTCTTTTCAATGATTTTGATAACACTTTATCATATTCTTTCTTCTTCTTCTTCTTCACAAGAAAGAAAAGCTTGCCTCAACAATGGCAAGTGATGGAATCAAGTGAGAAATCCAATTCTAAAGTGAACCCACTTCCTATTTCTTCATCCTCTACCTCTTGCCAAGTAGTATAGGGTGTTATCTTCACAAGTTTCATGACTTGGTGAAGTGGGAGCTTGATCTAGTGATGCCTCGACGTAGATCATCTTCGGCATCGTAGTCGATGACCTAGCCCGTCCATTTCTCCGATGAAGCCGACGCTAGAGTCTGGGATCCGTTATGGACAGCGAGGAGACTTCATCACGGAGCTATGGAGGTGGAGCACCGGATCTACAAAGGTTGTATTTCCGTTCACTTATTAGTAAAGCTGTTTACTACTTCTAGTTTCGCCTAAAATCTAGTTAACGATCCATATTAAGGTTTCTCGGCACTTGTAAAATTTGAAATTGGCATGGTTGATGCCTTGTGAGACCTCATTAGTGTGCCTAGAAACCCTACACCGCACATATCACATACGTGCTCCTATTTCATTTTTCCTGAGCCAGTAATACCTCTATGTAGGACTCTAAAGACTCGTCAATACGCCGGCAGTAGGTGATGATCACATCAAGCACCCACAAGCCGTCAGCGGTACTAGCTGGACGTAACGGCCACCCGGGTATTGAGCAATCAGAAGATCAGCAAGCAAGCCCGCTCCAACTCCTGTAAAAGCCTGCCGGTAACACTTCCCGTACAGTCCGGTCTCCTCGTCTGATATGTCGCATATCAAGTCTAGGGGTGGTAAACGTGAGACCCCAATAACCGATAAGTCATGCCGATGTGAGGCTCATAATGGGTCGAGAAACAACTGGTAACACTTACCAGTAAATCTCTAAATCAGCCCTGGCCAGGGACTTCCCTGTTATGGCCAATCGAGCACAGCGCAACATCAACCCCCAATACCGGGAGAGACGAAACCCCTCCTATCGCTCATTGCCTCCATGTGACTCGGGACTGTACCGAAAAACCACCGTTTTGCATGCCCTCTTGGACATGGTAAGGTGGAAATCAAAGCACAGTGGGAATTACACAAGACTCTATGATGATCTCGGGTCTACAGACTAACCTGTACAAGTGTCACCAGAGAACTGTCATCTGACGTGAGGTATAATACCATCTGGGAGTTCTCGGCGAGTCCGTCCAATGTACCCAGTCTCCACTAAGCACCCGTATACCATCTCTGATGTCAAACACCAATGGATATGGGATCATCCATCGCCCATCTCATGGGTCGAGAAGCGCATACGCTAGTCTACTCTGGTATATCGATGCCCTGTCTCGATACACCTACAACTAGGAACATTAAAGGATGTACTTATGGATTACCATGGCCCCACTAGTATGATCTGTATCATAGTCCAAGTAGTCAAGTACAAATCCTAAGGGCTTTACCAACATGTAGCTATAAGACAGTATCAAGAGACAAGTATACATGTTAAGATAAAGAGCAACCAGATAGCATACTATCATATCGAGCAAGAAAGTCCTCTCTATATATGTCCAAGCATCCAATATAATATACATCATCTGTACAATACTGGCCTCTAGGGCATACATACAACTAACAGCGGGAAGGTGTGCAAGCTGCTTAAATCCATCTACGGGTTGAAGCAGGCATCGCGAGATTGGAACATCTGTTTTGATGTCGTAGTCAAAGAGTTTGACTTCGTCAAAAACGTAGATGAACCTTGTATATACAAGAAGGTGGCAGAGAGTAAAGTGGTCTTCCTCGTATTGTACGTGGATGAAATACTCTTGACAGGAAATGATGTTCATATGCTGCACTCGGTCAAGCTCTTCTTATCACAAAGATTCTCAATGAAGGATGTAGGTCATGCCTCCTACATCTTGGGGATTAAGATCTATATAGATAGATCTAAACGGATACTGGGATTGTCCCAATCCAGGTACATTGACACCATACTAAAGAGGTTTAGTATGGAAGATTCCAAGCGTCGGAATTTACCCACGATCTCAGGACCCACTCTCTCCAAATAGATGTCTCCCAAGACTGATTTGGAGAGAGCTCGCATGCAAGGGATACACTTAGCTTCGGCAGTAGGCTCTATCATGTACGTGATATTATGTACCAGACCCGATGTAGCATACTCACTAAGTGTAGTGCGTAGGTATCAAGCAGATCCAGGAGAGAGTCACTAGACAGCTGTGAAGAACATTCTCAAGTACTTGAGAAGGACTAAAGAGATGTTCTTGGTGTATGATAACGGTGAACTCCAAGTGGAGTCCTTTACCGATTCAAGCTTCCAGAGTGATAAGGACGACTCTAAGTCGGTCTTGGAATTTGCCTTTACCCTCCATGGAGGGGCGGTTTTCTGGAAGAGTTCCAAGCAGGAAACCATGGCAGACTTAACGATGGAGGCTGAATATATCGTTGCCAACGATGCTGCCAAAGAGGCTGTCTGGATGAAGAAGTTCATAAACGAACTTGGTGTGGTTCCGTCCATCGAGCATCCAATACCTTTGTATTGTGATAACAATTGAGCAGTGGCTTTAGCCAAGGAACCCAGGTCCCATTAGCGATCCAGGCATATTCTGAGGCGGTATCACCTGATCAGGGAGATAGTTGATCTCCGGAAGATCGAGGTCAGGAGTGTTGACACAAAGAACAACACGGTGGATCCACTCACGATGGCCATACCCCAGATACAATTTGAGAGACTCTTCGGGATGTTGGGTATGAGATACTACAACAACTGGCCTTAGTGCAAGTGGGAGATTGTTAGTTATATGTATGCCCCAGAGGCCATTATTGTCCATATGATGTATATTATAGTGTATGCTTGGACATATATAGAGAGGACTTTCTTGCTCGACATGATATCTAGTTGCCCTTTGTCTTAACATGTAGACTTGTATTGTGATACTGTCTTGCTCTCACATGTTGATAAAGCCCTTAGGATGTGTACTTGACTACTAGGATTATGATGGAAATCATACTAGTGGGGCCAGGGTAGTCCACAAGTACATCCTTTAATTGTTCCTAGTCGAGGTTGTATCGAGACAGGGCATCGATATTCCAGAGTAGACTAGTGTATACGCTTCTTGACCCATATGATGGGCGATGGATGATCCCACATCCATTGGTGTTTGATATCAAAGATGTTGGATATATGTATGCCCTAGAGGCCATTATGTGATAGTCGATGTATCTATACATGTATATATATTCAGTTTGCATTCTTTCTCAACATGATAGTATGCTATCTGGTTCTTCTTTATCTGACATGTTGATTTGATCATGCTTTTATTCATTCATACATGCTGATAAAGCCCTGAGGATATCGGCTTGACTACTCTGATTATGATGGAGATCATACTAGTGGGACATCTGTAGTCTATAAGCATATCCTGGAACGTCCCTAGTCGTAGGTATATCGAGACGGGGCATCGATATACCAGAGTAGACTAGCGTATATGATACTAGACCCATACGATGGGCAATGAATGTTCCCACATTCATCGATATTTGACATCAAGATCATATACGGGTGCTCAGTGGTGACTGGGTACACTGGGCAGACTCACCGAGAACTCCTATATGGAATTATATCTATCGTCGGATAGCAGTTCTCAGGTGACACTGGTACAGGTTAGTCTGTAGATCCGAGATCGTCATGGAGTCTTGTGTGTTCTCCCACTGTACTTTGATTGCCACCCTACCACGGCTCTACTGAGTCGTGCAAACAGGTGGCCGTTGGGTACAGTCCCGAGACACACGAAGACGATGAGCGATAGGAGGGGTTTCGTCTCTCCCGGTATTGGGAGTTGATGCTGTGCTGTGCCCGACTGGTTATAACACCAAGTCCCTGGCCAGGGCTGCTGAGATTTGCTGATAAGTGTTATCAGTAGTTTCTCGATCTGTTATAGACCATTCATCGGCACGACTTATTGAGTTATTGGGGTCGACGTGACCATCCCTAGGCTCGATATGCAGCATATCTGACGAAGAGACCGGACTGTACGGTAGTGTTGCCGGATGGCTCGACGGGAGTTGTAGCAGGTTCGCTTGTTGTCTTCTGATCGCTCAATACCCGGGTGGCCGTTACGTTTAGCTGACCGCTTGCGGCTTGAGGGTACTTGATATGATCATCACCCTCTGCCGGCGTATTGACGAGTCTAAGAGTCCCACAAAGGAGTTACCCAGTCCAGGCGAAACGTTGTGGTGCGCGTATGCGATATGCGCATGCACCCGATTGAAATGTGCGTATATAATACCGAACATTGATCGGGTGAACTGCTTTTGGTGGGGTCATATGAGATATGACCGGATTGATAAATCAAGTGTTGATTTATCATTTAACCATTAGTTTTCTCACTTAAAACCTTTTCTTAGATGATAGATGTGTGCATGCATCTGTGCTTTTCTTTCTTTCTTTCATGCTAGTTTCATGCACATGTGGATGTACATACATGCACACATACATACACTCATCCATCATGGTTGTTAGCATATGGAAATGGTGGCAATATAAGACTCACACCATGGATTATATAATGGATTATTATTTAATTTTGGATTTAAAAGAAAATGAAAAAGGAAAGGATAATCATTCTTGCTTCTACATTCTTCCTTTGACCTAACCATGCTCAACTACCACTAACCTAAGGTTATCCTTCTCTTTATCATTCCAAACTAAAGTTAAATAATGTCTCCATCACTTTAACCATGGTTCATAGCATGAAGGAATAAAATACATATTGATATATTTCTTTTTCTTCACTTGAGTTATTTTTTTTTACCTCTTGTCAAAAATTGCCACCATCTTCTTCCTCTTGCTCTTTTGCTCTCTAGTTTTTTCTAGTGAGCAAATACCACTTAAAGATAGGTTTTTGAAGTGAGAAACCTAACCACAACATCATTCTACACAAGCTTAGCCGTTTTGTTTAGAGTGTTCTCTTCGGTTTGACGAAGTTGCGAGCTTGGACGGAGATCTCCGTGGTGGATCGTCGTGGACACAAGGGGACTTCAAGAGGACCTTCGTTCAACACCCTAGAGACCAAGGAGTCCAGCGAAAGGGAGCTACAAAGGTTGTAGTCTCGAAACCCTAGATTAGTTCGCTTTTTATTTCGAAACCCTAATTTTCTAGGATCGATTCCTTTGCATGTTCGTTTAGCACTATAAAAATTTAAAATTTGGGTCATGTGATGCTTCAAAACTCTTCATAGGGTGCTAGACTAACCTTACATTGGTATCAGAGCCGACCTAGAACATTAGGCGATGTTTTTATGAAGTGAAAACCCCGATCGGACAAAAATACGGTATTTTTGGGTGCTCTCTGGAAATTTTCTAAAATTTGATAATTTGCAGAATTAAAAATATGTAAAAAATACAGCAGGAAAAAATAAGGATTACGGTACAAAAATTTTCCAGTGAACAGTAATTCTCGCAGCGGAAACGCAGCCTAAGCTTGCTTAGACCGCGGTTCCGCGGCCGTATACATGAATTGATGGATACGTTTTGTACAGTAATTCATGAATCTGCTTGTATAAAATTTTGGATATTTTTAATCTGTATTTGGTTTTGAAAAATTCTGGAGATGGTGTTGGACTCGTCAATTCGATCGGGACTTTCATTTCGTAGCTTTTCCGGGTAAATTAGAAAGTATTGAAGTGTTTGAACGAGTATCATTTACTCACTATTCACGGGGTTTAAATACTTTGGAGATACGTGCAAGTCTTTTTGCGGTGGTCCCTCTAGAAGACAACAAACCTTAACTCGATTATGTGACCGTCTCGAACTGCCCTTTGAACCTTAGGGTTTGGGGCAGTACAGCGTGCCACATGTGAGGCGTTGGCTTGACCCTTCTATGGCTGGACCGCTACTACTGTGTCACACTCCGGATTTTTGAACCCTGCTCAAGTGTTGAGCTTTAGTGAATCTTGGGTATTTGATCGTTCGTTCGAAAACTTTAATACTGTCTGTTTGTCTGGAATGTGATACAATATGTGGAATTCATATAGTTTAGGCATGAAATACGAAATATGTGATATTTCACATTTATGATGTCTAAAGAGTATCTGGATTCCAAATATTGTAGTTTTACACTTTCTTTTCTGTGACCGTAAGTGTAGTATGTTCGATATCGCCGGTTTCGTTGCTATACATCAACGACAATCGGGGTACGCATACTTACTTACGTTGATGATATGTGATATTATGTGTTGCTGAGATATGATGTGCAGGATTGTCGCGATCGAATAGCCGGGGGGTTTTTGTGAGATGAGAGTTTTATATTTTCATTCATGTAAATTCAAATGTAATGTAATATTCTTTTATTTGGGGCACTTCCAGGTTGCGGTTGTGTCACCAGTGTTGTATATTATTTACTTTTCCGCATTAGGATGGACCCAAGGAGGGGAGCACAGGTGACCGGGTTCTGGGGTTCAGTGGGAGGCCATCTCGAGGAGTCGAGACCGGGTCTCCTAAACTCCAGAATTGGTAGGGTCACTTGCCGCTCTCGTAGGGGTCCAGGGTGTGGGCTTGGCTATTCATCGCGACTGTGGAATCCGTATTTTCTATTCTGGCTAAATACTAAATACGGACATCCTAGGATATCCCACGTTATATCTATGTTTCTGCTGCCTGTGTTCTGTGATATCTGAGACGAATGACATATTATTATATATATGATATATAGTAGAAGCTTATGTTTTACACCCGCGCTAGTCCCGTCCCGGTATGCCGTTAGTTAAGTAACCTAACGGTGCATAACGGAACATTGCGGCGAATGCGGATGGCATAAGCGTACGTGTTATTTTCGTTTCTTTTCTGTGATTGGCTTAAGGACTTAAATGATGGGATTACATTAATGTGATTGATGTAAAGAAAATAAACCTAAAAAGATGTTGTAGAATCGGATTTAAAAACTACTCGGCTATTTATGAAAAAGCTACATTTCAAAACTGCGGAGCTTAAGCCACTCCTTTTGAAAACTGTTTGATTCTACAACGATATCAAGTTCAAAGCGTTAAAGATTTTCTTAAAAATCATTCGCAACCCTCCGTCATTTTAGGAAGTAGAGTACTTAGTATTCGTGCTACGTTTGTTGACTTTAGTTAAGGCGTAGTGTACGGTAGCTAAGTGATGTCTTCCTACACTGCATATGATGCAGATTAATTAGGACATTCATGCGACTTTGTTGACCATAGTTAAGGGTCATATGGGTGGGTCTAATTGATCAAGAAATGACGGGTAGAACTTGACTGGTACTTATGATTTGTTGACTATAGTTAAGGTCATAAGTACTAGGGGTAAAAATTACATCGGGAATTTCAAGTGTTGAAATTTGCAATGAGATTGCATACCTTCCATGTGATGGTTGGATCCCGATCCCACTGTGGGAAATAGTTGCTCCTAGGAGAGTTTTACAGTTTACAATTAGCTAACTCATTAGGTGTCTAGAAAGGTGTTAACGGGGCTCCGCCTCTGGGAAAACGAGGTTTACTCTAATTAGGTCCGTGCGAAAGCACGGGGAACCTCCCTCAAAGTACCGACACTGGCCTGGCTGAACGGTTAGCGAAGTTGTAGACTGTAATTAATCCTGGCTAGTTTTTCTTTTTAAGGTTTGAAAGAAAAACTCGATAAAAGCAGTGGGAACATCGATTAGACAAGATAATAAACCAATCTAATCTATGCAAGAGCTTTCGCTGAGTGTATTCTTTTCTCTCTCTTAATGGCAGATACCAATGACTGGAATTAAGCTTCTACTAGATAAAAACAAACTGATTAGGACCAACTATAAAGACTGGCTGAGGAATCTGAAAATCGCCTTGACTTATGATAAAGTATCATATGTCCTCACGGCTTCAGCCCCGCCCGTCCCTGGTCCAAAATCCTCAGTTGCGGACATTGAAGTCCGCAAGACATGGGACGCTGACTGTGCCACGGCCACATGCCTCGCGCTTGCATCGATGGATAACACACATCAAAAGCAGCACGAGGACATGGACATTCACGGTATATTGCTCCATACAAAGGAGTTGTATGGGGAGCAATCCCGCGTATTACGATACGAAGCATCAAAGAAATTGTTTCAGATGCGAATGGCCCCTGGCACACCAGTAGGAGACCAAGTTCTGAAGATGATAGCTCTTATAGAAGAGCTTGAGGACCTTGGATGGACAATGGACAATGAACAATATATAGATATTATTCTGCAGTCCCTCCCCTCCACCTTTGCTCAGTTCATAGTGAACTTCAACATGCATGGCACGGAGAAAGACCTCCCTGAACTCCTTAATATGTTAAGGAGTGCAGAGAGCACTATGAAGTTAGCAAAAACTCCCGTTATGACTATTGGACAGTCTTCCTCTTCTCGCCCGAAAGCCAAGGCCAAGGGAAAGAAAAAGAAGAGACCCACTAATCCTAAGGGCGGAGTTAAAAAGGTGAAGGGAAAGGGAAAGTCCAAGGCTGGAGACTCGGGGAAAGGCGAATGTTTTCATTGCCACAAGACAGGACATTGGAAGCGCAATTGCACGGAGTACTTAAGTCTCAAGAAGAAGCATGGTGATGCTTCTGCTTCAGGTGCGTTTGTGACTGAAAACTGTTTTTCTATAAACTCTGCTTCCTGGGTATTGGATACCGGTTCAGGTTCTCACATTTGCAATTCTATGCAGGGGCTGAGAAATAGCAAGGTTTTGAGGACAGGTGACCATACTCTCCACGTTGGAAATGGTTCCAATGTACATACAGTCGCAGTGGGAGAGTATCACTTGGGGTTGCCATCTGGATGTATTTTGATTTTGAATCCATGTTATTTTGTACCAAGTATGCTATGTAATATAATATCCGTTTCTTTGTTGGACAATGAAGGGTATAATTTTGTGTTGCAGAACAATGTTATGAACATTCACCTAAATCAAATGTTGGTTGGGTATGGTACGCTTAATAACAGAATATATGTCCTAAATCAACACACAGTTTTCAGTATACAACACACTAATAAAAGAAAACTTTCAGAATTAAATGAAGCTTTTCTTTGACATTGTAGACTTGGTCATATTAACGAAACAAGACTAAACAGGTTACACAAAGATGGATATTTAAACTCTTTTGAATATAAATCTTATGCGACTTGCCAGTCTTGTATCAAGGGTAAAATGACCAAAACTCCGTTTACCGGACACGGAGAAAGAGCTACCCAGCTCCTTGGCCTCATACATAGTGATGTATGTGGGCCAATGTCTACACAGGCTAGAGGCGGTTTTTCATACTTCATTACATTCACCGACGATTTCTCAAGATTCGGTCATGTATTTTATTAAAGCACAAGTCCGACGCTTTCGAGAAATTCGTTGAATATAAACAAGAAGTAGAAAAACAAACCGGCTTGAGTATTAAGATGCTTCGATCAGATCGAGGTGGAGAGTATCTCAGTACAGAATTTGCAAACTTCCTAAAAAAGAATGGGATTCTCTCTCAGCTCACTCCTCCTTACACACCACAGCACAACGGTGAGTCAGAACGACGGAATAGGACCCTATTAGATATGGTCCGGTCCATGATGAGTGACGCTGAGTTACCAGTCTCGTTTTGGGGGCACGCATTGGAGACTGCAGCGTTTCTGCTAAATAGGGTTCCAACCAAAGCCGTGTCTACCACGCCATATGAGATATGGAATGGGAAGAGACATCTCTTAAGAGAATTAAGATTTGGGGTTGCCCGGCCTATGTTAAAAAGCAGAATCCGGACAAACTCGAGACACGGTCAGTCATGTGTAACTTTGTGGGATATCCAAAGAATTCTTATGGATATCTGTTCTACCACAAAGAGGAACAAAAAGTGTTTGTTTCTCAGTATGCCACATTCTTGGAAAAAGAGTTTTTCACAGATAAAGATGATGGCAAGGTAGTAGATCTAGAAAAGGTTCTGTAAACACAAACTACAAATGACGATTTGGTTGAACCGGCTGTTGCAACAGAAACTGAAGAACCTCGGCCACTCCGTAGGTCTGGTAGGACTTCTCGCCCACCGGAGAGGTACTACGGTTTCCTCATTGATGGTAACGGAGAAGATTGCATCATGGATGATGATGATCCTACCAGTTTTCAGCAAGCTATCACGAGTGGTGACTCTGTGAAGTGGCTGGATGCCATGAGATCGAAATGGAGTCTATGTACACCAACAAAGTATGGACTTTGGACGTTGTACCCCCTGGGGTAAAATCTGTAGGGTGCAAATGGATCTTTAAAAGAAAGATTGGTGTGGATGGGCAGGTAGAGACCTATAAGGAAAGACTTGTAGCAAAAGGTTTTCGTCAAAGACTAGGTTTGGACTATGACGAAACTTTTTCGCCCGTAGCCATGCTTAAATCCATTCGATCCTACTTGCTATTGCTGCTCACTACGACTATGAAATCTGGCAGATGGACGTTAAAACAGCATTTCTAAATGGAGATTTAGAAGAATGCGTTTATATGGATCAGCCAGAGGGCTTCATTGACAGTGGGAGCAGCGAGAAAGCATGTAGATTGCTTAAATCCATATATGGGTTAAAGCAGGCATCTCGGAGTTGGAACATCTGTTTCGATGATGTTATCAAAGAGTTTGATTTCATCAAAAATCCAGATGAACCTTGTGTTTATAAGAAGGCTGTAGGAAGAGCTGTCACATTCCTCGTATTGTACGTGGATGATATTCTCTGATAGGAAATGATATCCTATGCTACAGTCGGTCAAATTATTCTTATCACTAAGGTTCTCCATGAAGGACCTGGGTGATGCCACATACATCCTGGGCATAAGGATCTATAGGGATAGATCCAAAAAGTTATTGGGATTGTCCCAAACCAGGTACATCAACACCATCCTAAAGAGATTTAGTATGGAAGACTCCAAGCGGGGTGCCTTACCCGCTTGCCATGGAGTCACTCTCTCCAAGGATTCTTGTCCAAAGACCGATGAAGAGAGAGCTCGCATGAGCATTATACCTTATGCTTCGGCAGTAGGATCTATAATGTATGCGATGTTATGTACACGCCCAGATGTAGCTTATGCACTTAGTGTTGTAAGCAGGTATCAATCCAACCCAGGGGAGATCCACTGGACAGCTGTGAAGAACATTCTTAAGTACTTACGAAGGACTAAAGAATTGTTCTTGGTGTATGGTAATACAGATCTCCAAATGGAGGCCTTTACCGATTCGAGCTTCCAGAGCGATAAGGATGACAGCAAATCTATCTCAGGTTTGTATTTACTCTCAATGGAGGGGCGGTAAGTTGGAAGAGTTCCAAACAAGATACCGTTGCAGACTCTACGCTGGAAGCTGAGTACATTGCTGCAAATGATGCCGCCAAGGAAGCCGTCTGGATGAAGAAGTTCGTCTCGGAGCTAGGAGTAGTTCCAACCATTATTGATCCAATACCTTTGTATAGTGACAATAATGGGGCGATGGCGTTAGCCAAGGAGCCCAGATCCCAACAGCGGTCCAGACATATCCTGAGGCGCTTTCATTTGATCCGGGAGATTGTAGATCTCCGCGAGATCGAGATTAAGAGAGCAGATACAAAGAACAAAGCCGCGGATCCACTCACCAAGGCCCTCCCTCAGCCACAGCATGAGCGACTTTTTGAGATGTTGGGTATGAGATACGCCAATAACTGGCCTTAGTGCAAGTGGGAGATTGTTGGATATATGTATGCCCTAGAGGCCATTATGTGATAGTCGATGTATCTATACATGTATATATATTCAGTTTGCATTCTTGCTCGACATGATAGTATGCTATCTGGTTCTTCTTTATCTGACATGTTGATTTGATCATGCTTTTATTCATTCATACATGCTGATAAAGCCCTGAGGATATCGGCTTGACTACTCTGATTATGATGGAGATCATACTAGTGGGACATCTGTAGTCTATAAGCATATCCTGGAACGTCCCTAGTCGTAGGTATATCGAGACGGGGCATCGATATACCAGAGTAGACTAGCGTATATGATACTAGACCCACACGATGGGCAATGAATGTTCCCACATTCATCGATGTTTGACATCAAGATCATATACGGGTGCTCAGTGGTGACTGGGTACACTGGGCGGACTCAACGAGAACTCCTATATGGAATTATATCTATCGTCGGATAGCAGTTCTCAGGTGACACTGGTACAGGTAGTCTGTAGACCCGAGATCGTCATGGAGTCTTGTGTGTTCTCCCACTGTACTTTGATTGCCACCCTACCACGGCTCTACTGAGTCGTGCAAACAGGTGGCCGTTGGGTACAGTCCTGAGACACACGAAGACGATGAGCGATAGGAGGGGTTTCGTCTCTCCCGGTATTGGGAGTTGATGCTGTGCTGTGCCCGACTGGTTATAACAGCAAGTCCCTGGCCAGGGCTGCTGAGATTTGCTGATAAGTGTTATTAGTAGTTTCTCGATCTGTTATAGACCATTCATCGGCACGACTTATTGAGTTATTGGGGTCGACGTGACCATCCCTAGGCTCGATATGCAGCATATCTGACGAAGAGACCGGACTGTACGGTAGTGTTGCCGGATGGCTCGACGGGAGTTGTAGCAGGTTCGCTTGTTGTCTTCTGATCGCTCATACCCGGGTGGCCGTTACGTTTAGCTGACCGCTTGCGGCTTGAGGGTACTTGATATGATCATCACCCTCTGCCGGCGTATTGACGAGTCTAAGAGTCCCACAAAGGAGTTACCCAGTCCAGGCGAAACGTTGTGGTGCGCGTATGCGATATGCGCATGCACCCGATTGAAATGTGCGTATATGATACCGAACATTGATCGGGTGAACTGCTTTTGGTGGGGTCATATGAGATATGACCGGATTGATAAATCAAGTGTTGATTTATCATTTAACCATTAGTTTTCTCACTTAAAACCTTTTCTTAGATGATAGATGTGTGCATGCATCTGTGCTTTTCTTTCTTTCTTTCATGCTAGTTTCATGCACATGTGGATGTGCATACATGCACACATACATACACCCATCCATCATGGTTGTTAGCATATGAAATGGTGGCAATATAAGACTCACACCATGGATTATATAATGGATTATTATTTAATTTTGGATTTAAAAGAAAATGAAAAAGGAAAGGATAATCATTCTTGCTTCTACATTCTTCCTTTGACCTAACCATGCTCAACTACCACTAACATAAGGTTATCCTTCTCTTTATCATTCCAAACTAAAGTTAAATAATGTCTCCATCACTTTAACCATGGTTCATAGCATGAAGGAATAAAATACATATTGATATATTTCTTTTTCATCACTTGAGTTTTTTTTTTTTACCTCTTGTCAAAAATTGCCACCATCTTCTTCCTCTTGCTCTTTTGCTCTCTAGTTTTTTCTAGTGAGCAAATACCACTTAAAGATAGGTTTTTGAAGTGAGAAACCTAACCACAACATCATTCTACACAAGCTTAGCCATTTTGTTTAGAGTGTTCTCTTCGGTTTGACGAAGTTGCGAGCTTGGACAGAGATCTCCGTGGTGGATCGTCGTGGACACAAGGGGACTTCAAGAGGACCTTCGTTCAACACCCTAGAGACCAAGGAGTCCAGCGAAAGGGAGCTACAAAGGTTGTAGTCTCGAAACCCTAGATTAGTTCTCTTTTTATTTCGAAACCCTAATTTTCTAGGATCGATTCCTTTGCATGTTCGTTTAGCACTATAAAAATTTAAACTTTGGGTCATGTGATGCTTCAAAACTCTTCATAGGGTGCTAGACTAACCTTACAAAAGATGGTATATAGGTGCTCAGTGGAGACTGGGTACACTGAACTGGACTCACCGAGAACTCCTAGTTGGTATTATACCTATCGTCAGATAGCAGTTCTCTGGTGACACTGGTACAGGTTAGTTTGTAGATCCGAGATCGTCATAGAGTCTTGTGTGATTCCCACTTTGCTTTGATTTCCATCTTACCACGTTCAAGAGAACATGCAAAACGGTGGCTTTTGGGTACAGTCCCGAATCACATTGAGGCAATGAGCGATAGGAGGGGATTCGTCTCTCCCGGTATTGGGGGTTGATATTGCGCTGTGCTCGATTGGCTATAACAAGAAGTCCCTGGCTAGGGCTGATATGGAGATCTACTGCTAAGTGTTATCAGTAGTTTCTCGACCCGTTATGAGCTTCACATTAGCACGACTTATCGGTTACTGGGGTCTGACGTTTACCACCCTTGACTGGATATGCGACATATCAGACGAAGAGACCGGACTGTACGGTAGTGTTATTGACAAGCTTTACAGGAGTATGAGCAGGCTTGCTTGTTGATCTTCTGATCGCTCAATACCCGGGTAGCCATTATGTCCAGCAAGTACCGCTAACGGCTTGTGGGTGCTTCATATGATCATCACCCACTGCCGATGTATTGACGAGTCTTTAGAGTCCTACATAGAGGTTTCCTGGCTCAGGAGAAATGAAGTAGGAGAACATATGTGATATGTGCGGGGCCGAGATTAATGCGCGTACGTGATACCACATTCTATTCTCGCGATATGTGATATCGATCGGTTATATGAGATATAGCCGGGTTATCGGATCAAGTGTTTATTCGATAAGTTGTTACATTTGATATTAGCCGGTTGTATGTGATATAGCCGGATTATTAAATCAAGTATTGATTTAATAATTTAATGTATATTTATATATTTGATATATTGAATTACATTAACTAATATTAGCTCACTTTAACATTTCTTTTTCTCACTTGTGTGCATATAGTATATATGTGATATATATTCATGTACATTTTATTTGTGTCATGCTTGATGCCACATGCTTCATGGGTGTATGAGACTCACACCATGCTTATGATAATCCTAGGATTTTTATTAATCAAAGTAATCAAAATTGGTTGGAAATTTGTCATGGCTAGAAGCTTGGAGAAGTTTGTTGCTAACCATTGACTTAGTCCACTAACTTTATTTTACATGAGATATTTATTAACTTAACCATTATCCTTAGCCATAGTTTAGTCCCCACATGAGTTAGTATATGATACAAACTCACCCATGGTTGCCATTCACTCTCTCATCTATTATTTGCTTCATCTTCTTCATTGAGCTCTCTAGCTTTCTCAAGGTGAAGAAATAGAGTGAGAAAATTAATTCTAAAGTGAGCAAAAATACTACTTCATTATCCTCTACTAGATTAGCCATTTAGTTTAGGGTGTTACCTTCACTAATCCCTAATTAGTGAAGAGGTAGCTTGGGTTGGTGTCTCCTCGACGTAGATCATCTTCGGCCTCGAAGACTTCGTGCAAGCTTGCTCCTTTCATCTTGTGGAGCCATTCTAGAGTCCGGAAGATCACTACTTGGAGCGAAGGGACTACTACACGGAGCTATTGAAGTGAAGGACCGATCTACAAAGGTTGTATTCCATATTGACTTAGATGTAAAGTTGTTTACATTTGGTATTGTTTAAATCCCTAGTTAAGATTCTCGGGTTAGGATTGTTTAGCATGGCAATTTTTTGAAAATGGCATGGACGATGCATCCCGAAACCTTGTTGCCGTGCTAGGCAATCCTACAGTTCCACGGGTCGTGTGGATAGCCTGTGCAATGAAAACCTAGACCCCTACGAGTGCGGCAAGTTACCCGCCAAAACCAGAAGCGAGGCAGCCCCCTTCATCAAAGTGAATAGGCCACCCGGCACTTCACGGAATCCGGTAACTTGAGCACTCCTCCTTGGGTCAACCTATACACCCTACGAGTGCGGTGAATAGCCCGCCAATTCTAGAGTGAGGCCCCCTTCGTCTCAACGCTATGAAATGCGGGCCCGTTGCCCTCTAGAACCCGGCTATCCGTGCACTCCACCGTGGGGTAATCCTAGTACAGAAAAGAAAATAAGTACAACGGTGACATCGACCTCAACCCGGTCGGGTCCCAAACAAATAATATACAAACAGGTAGTGACGGCAGTCCACATGTCGGACGCTCGCCCCGCGATATCAAATGTACAAATGAAACTAAACTGTACTAATATTGCACCCAGGCTATCCACCACGACGAACCAGCCAACAAACACAACACAACACAAAACATCAACGTGAATGTTACGTTCACAAACCCATCTAAACAAACTATAGCAGTTAGACAAGTTGTACCGCTTTAATGACATTCACGGTCGCAGATAGTAATGTAAGTACTGTAAAACTTTAAACAATGTTAGAAATATCGACTTCGAAATAACCCCGAATAGCCCCAAACTACTAGATAAAACCATATCCAAACTGGGCTAAACTAGCAATACCACTGAACCAATATTCCAGATACTAGACAAAACACCAAAAATCATGTCCAAACCCTTCATAAAAACCGGCCAAGCCAGAATTTTCCCATATATGGCCGGTCCAATGGAGTTATTTCGAGCTCGTATTTGGTTTGTGTTCTAGTGGTCACCCGAGTAGTCTTCTGCAGATGCTAAAATATTTTTTGAAGACCATTTAAAATTCAAAAGAGAATGGAATACATCGAGTGATATTTCGGAGTTGTTTCGGTTTCGATATTTTAACATCGTCTAAAAAAAACTAGTATGCGGTTAATGGGCTGGCTCTGATACCATGTTGGGTTACGGCAGCGCCCCGGCCATCAATCTGTGGCCAAATACGGAACAAAAACTTTTAAAACCCGGCGCTAACTAAACCCTAATCTACGGATCGTACCATTAACCCTATACTAGTTCTTAGAAAGGAGTTTAAAGAGGTTATACCGATCGATCTGTGTCCTTCGGTCTTCAACCTCTGTCCCAACCTCCTCGCGGCTTCCTCGATCAAGTTTGATCTCCGGTCTCCCTCCACCGAAGAAGATTCACGTCGAGGGTTCGTAATACGGGCTCCCGCCTCAAAACCGAAGCAACTCGGGCATCCAGTTTGCTAGCCTAGATACCCAAGATGAAGTAGAGATAGTGTATGAATACTTTATCTCAAAACACCCATGGATTCTCAACTCATGAGAGGGATGGGTGGAGGTTGAAGAAATGCCCATGAGAGGAAAGCGTGAGCTCAAGAAAAACCAAGTGAAGAAAATGAAGTGAAGTGTTGTGTGATCTTTTGTTGTGAGAGAGAGCAACTAAAGAAAAGCAAAGCCTTAAAAGGATCTGCCCCTTCACTAAAAATATCTCACAATACTTTCTCCAAAATATCTTATCCAAAATAAAACCAACACTTGACCCAATACCATGAGTCACCAAGTCCACACATCATGAATCAATTCTCAAGGCCAAGACTTGCACTCACACTTTCCACCACAATAAACATTTAAACTAAATGTTTAATCCAAAAAAGAAATGGCATCAACTAAAAAAACTTGTAACGGAATTACAAGAAAACCCATCATCCGTATATACATACACGCATCCGTATTCCGACCGAATACGAATATAACAAGAAGAAAGTAATCCAACAATATAATACTAGGATCCGGCTTAAACCAAAGCTCACCAGTATTATCCGTCCGATCATGATCCATGCACAAGTGCACGTATATGATCGAACCCTGCTATAAAACCATAGAGCCTCTAAAACGTTTCGCCCGAACCAGGGAAGCCCTCTGTGTGAGACTCTAAAGACTCGTCAATACGCTGGCAGTGGGTTTAACCATAAGCACGTCAGTGGCACTAGCTGTACGTAACGGCTGCCCAGGTATTGAGCGAAAGGGAGGCCAGCGAGCAAACTCATCCTGAAACCCTACTGAGCCTGACAGTGATAATATCCGTACAGTCCGGTCCGTTCATCTATGAGTATCGCATATCGGGTCTAGGGGTGGATAAAGTCAGACCCTTAATAACGCGACATTTAGTGTCGGTATGAAGCCCATCACCACCTGAGAAACTACTGATCCGAATCAGTAATTCTCGACTACCTTGGATAAGGATTTCTGGTGGTGGTCACCCGTGTACACCGCGACATCAACCCCCAATACCGAGAGAGACGAATCCCCTGACGATCCGCTCACTGCCTCTATGTGGCTCGGGACTGTACCCAACTAAAACCTGTTTGCACGACTCCTTTAAGCCATGGTAGGGTAGTAATCAAAGCACAGTGGGAACTCACACGAGACAAATGACGATCTCAGGTCGATAGACTAACCTGTACACATGTCACCAGGGAACTGCTATCTGACAATAAGTATAATACCAACTATCATGTTTCCAGCGAGTCCGTCCGGTGTACTCATAACCTAATGAGCACCTGTATACATCTTAGGTGAACCAACTGACACCAATGGCTTGTGAGACCAGCCACCGCCCCTCGTCGGGGTCTCGATCCGTATACACTAGTCTACTCATGGAGTATCGATGCCCAGTCTCAAACTCCCACGACTAGGGACACTTTAAGAATGTGCTTATAGACCACCTAACTCTCACGTATATGATCGCCATCATACTGCTGGTAGTCAAGAAAGAATCTTATGGGCTCTATCAACATGTAATAGTGATCTGTAGTATCACCAGAAACATGTACACGATGATAAAGACAAACCAGATAGCATACTATCATCTCAAGTAAGACTGTCCTACCGGTATAGGTCCTCCCTCAATCATTGCAATCACGTGCTTGCGATCCAATAATTGACTTGAGGGCACTATAGAAAACAGACTTATTGCGCTATTAGGGGTATGAAGTTTACCGTCCCCCTAGGCATGATATGCGAGTATCTTAGATGAACAGACCGGACTGTACGGAGATTGTCATTGATAGGCTTAGTAAGAGTTCGGATGAGTTTGCTCATCGGCCTTCTTATCGACAGATACCTGGGTAGCCGTTACGTGCAGCTAGTACCGCTGACGTGCTTGTGGTTAAACCCTACTGCCAGCGTACTGTCGAGTCTTTAAAGTCCCACACAGAGGGTTTCCCCGCTTCGGACGAAACGATGTAGAGGCTGTATGGTTTTACGGCAGAGTTCGATCATATACATGTACTTGTGCATGGATGATATTCGGGCGGATTATACTAGTGGGCTTTGGTTTAAGCCGGATCTTAGTATTGTATTATTGGATTGTTATCATCTCATTGTATTCGTATTTTTCGGAATACGAATACGGGTATGTATATACGGTGAGGGCATTCTTATAATTTGGCAAGACATGCTTCCAGAAAAGGACACCTCATTATTGATTTATCTATTTTCTTAAATGGATTAATGAGGTGGAATTGTGGTGATATTTGAGGCATGGGTGTAAAGCTTGGCTCAATGAATTTTTTATTGGTTCGGACGCACTATTGAAGTATGGCTATTATTTTCTATATGAAAATAATGGTTACTTCATTATTGAAAGTCTTAAGACATTCTCTACACTTCACAACCCTAGCTCATTTGCATCTTGGCATTCTCTCTCCTAAGTTTCTTCTCCTTCTACCTCAAGATCCTTACCCTCACATGTGTTGTGAAACAAAGGGTCTCATGAGATAATACACTCCATTATCTACTCTACATCACGTAGGCTACTTAGATTAGTGAACTAAGTACCCTAGTTACTTCGGTTTAGAGGTAGGAGCTTGAAGCACATACTCTTAGGTGGATTATCTTTGACGCGAGGAGGCCGACAATGCAACCTTCATCCGTTCTTCGAGGAGCTAAGGAGAAGATGAAAAGAAAACCCGAAGGACTGGTTCTTGGAGGTATAACTTTCTACCAAGTAGTTAGAACCTCCTAGTTTGTTTAGCTAGTTAAGGTTCCATAAAGATCCTGAAGTTTAGTCGGTGTTGCGAAGCATGTTAAAATCATTTTTTGAAAATTCCGCCTCCCTGCGAACCCGCGTGGACATCCACTTACAAGCACGGGGAACCTCCTTCGAAATACCAACACCGACCTGGTTGAACGGCTAGAGAACTTGTAAGGTGTTAATGATCCCAGCTAGTTCTTATTTTAAGGTTTGAAGGAGAATTCAAGGAAACGGTGGGAGCCATCCTGATTAGATAAAATAATTAACCAATCTAATCTAGGTTAGAGTGCACGCTGAGTGTTTCTTTTCTCTCTCTCTCTCTCTCTCTCTCTCTCTCTTGCAGCGACCATGACCTGATCTTAAACTAAAACTCATGAACCAAGTTAACCGAACCTTCTTAAACACTTTGGCTTTTGGATTGTCATGGTTCACGAAATAGTCACATAAATCCCTGTCGCTCCTTTTTCTCTTTTGCATTTCTCCAGAACACTCCATATCACTATGAAGATCCATATTGCTTGAGTATGCCATCGTATAGTTACATACGAACTCGAAGAAACTTGTTTCAGTTCGAAGATAGTTTCCGGTTCTAGAGAAATTGAATAAATTATTCGGTTGTCTTTTCTCTTTACCTTCTCTCAGGTTGCGAGGGCTCCTGGTATTAGGAGAGTACACCTATTACGCTTATTGGATAGTCTTCTTCCAAACCATAAGCAGGTGCCGAAAGGTAGGGAAGGAAGAAAACCAATTAGCCTAAGTATGGTGTACAGAAAGTAAGAAGTAAAGACATATAAAGGGGGTTAGAATGAAGGCAAAGGAAATTGCGATGAAGCCGCATATATCCCTGCCACTCCTACTTTCCTTTTTCATTTCTCCAAAACACTCCATATCACTACGAAGATCCATATTGCTTGGGTATGCCATCGTATAGTTACATACGAACTCAAAAAAACTTGTTTCAGTTCAAGGATGGTTTCCAATTCTGGAGAAATTGAATAAATTATTCGGTTGCCTTTTCTCTTTACCTTCTTTCAGGTTGCAAGGGCTCCTAGTATTAGGAAAGTACACTTATTACACTTACTGGATAGTCTTCTTCCAAACTTTAGGCAGGTGTCAAAAGGTAGGGGAGGAAGAAAACGAATTAGCCTAAGTATGGTGTACAGAAGGTAAGAAGTAAAGACATATGAAGGGATTGGAGTGAGGGCAAGAAAATTGCAACTACTGTCATGAATCTGGATAGTGGAAGAGGCATTACTAGGAATACTCGGTCACCCCCTCGAAACATTTTCATGTTTCAGTCTTACTGTGCGGTGTAATTGAAAACCGATTTCCCAATTAGATTCTGACTCTAGAGTATGTATTTACCAGACTTTATTCTCACATCTGTATGGCATTACAGATGCTGAGTGGGAGTAGAACATTGGGAAATGGGTGATTAGATCCTCGATATCAGAATTCTTTGTAATTGGTGATATTTGAGGAAATCGCCTGGGTTTTTCCTAACGGCAAATATTTGGTTTTGAATATCCGTTGTTATGTACCAATTTCAAACCGATATATCTGTACGTTTATTTTATAAAGTGAGATATAACTTTTTGAAATTATGTTTATGACGTTTATGAAAGTATGTCTTAGCACCACTACTAGGTTTCTAGAGGCATCAAGTATGCAATTTTAAAAAATCTAGAGGGCTAAGCTATACTAACCTAGAATCGAACTAGAGAATTAGGGTTTGTAAACAAGTAAAGACATTCTATTGTTAGTTATGTGTATGCCCTAGAGGCCATTATTATACATATGATGTATATTATAGTGGATGCTTGGATATATATATAGAGGACTTTCTTGCTCGACATGATAGTATGCTATCTGGTTACCTTTATCTTAACATGTAGACTTGTATTGTGATACCGTCGTGCTCTCACGTGTTGATAAAGACCTTAGGATATGTACTAGACTACCAGGACTATGGTGTAGATCATACTACTGGGGCCAGGGTAGTTCATAAGTACATCCTTCAATTGTTCCTGGTCGACGGAATATCGAGACAGGGCATCGATATTCCAGAGTAGACTGGCGTATACGCTTCTTGACCCATATGATGGGCGATGGATGATCCCACATCCATTAGTGTTTGACATCAGAGATGGTATACGGGTGCTTAGTGGAAACTGGGTACACTGAACATGACTCATATGTGGTAGTATACCTATCATCAGATAGCAGTCCTCTGGTGACACTGGTATAGGTTAGTCTGTAGACCCGAGATCGTCATAGAGTTTTGTGCGGCTCCCACTGTGCTTTGATTTCCTCCCTACCACACTCAAGAGGAGTCGTGCAAACAGGTGGATTTTGGGTACAGTCCCGAGTCGTATGGAGGCAACGAGCGATAGGAGGGGTTTTGTCTCTCCCAGTATTGAGGGTTGATGTTGCGCTATGCTCGATTGGCAATAACTGGAAGTCCCTGGCCAGGGCTGATATGGAGATCTACTGATAAGTGTTATCAGTAGTTTCTTGACCTGTAATGAGCCTCACATCGGCATGACTTATCACGTTACTGGGGTCTCACGATTTCCACCCCTAGACATGATATGCAACGTATCAGACGAAGAGACCGGACTGTACGATAGTGTTACTGATAGGCTTCATGGAGACAATGGACAGGCTTGCTTGTTGATCTTTATATCGCTCAATACCCGGGTAGCCGTTATGTCTAGCTAGTACCGCTGACGGCTTGTAGGTGACTGATATGATCATCACCTACTGCCGGCATATTGACGAGTCTTTAGAGTCCCACACAGAAGTTCTCTGGTTCAAGCGAAACGAAGTAGGACACATATGTGATATGTGTGTGGGCCTGATTAAATACGAGTATGTAATACCGTATTGTAGTCTGGCAGTCATCTGCTATCAGTTCAGTTATATGTGATATAACCAAATTGTCGAATCAAGTGTTGATTCGATAATGTGATATACAAATAAATGATATTAGTCGGTCGTATATAATATAACCGTATTATTAGATCAAGTGTTGATTTAATAATGTAATATAAATTATATGTGATATAATTATATATTAACTAATATCATTAGCTCACTAATTAATCTTCATTAAATATATATTAATATATATGATATATATAAATATATTATAATGAAGCATGGCATTTTCTTTTCTATTTTGTGAAAATAGAAATGAGGTGTAAAGTTGTAGCATGGTTGCAAGCATGGGTTATATACTTCTTTATTCATTCTTGACTCACTATTCAAGCATGGTTGCAATTTAATATTGCATAATTCCATGCTTGAATGAGTGAGGGGTCTTGATATTATTTTCATTATGTTCATTCCAAAAGACTTAGCCATTTTTCTCTCATGCTTGCTCTCATGCTTCTTCTTCCTCCTCTTGGTTTGCCTCAAGCTTCAACCCTCACATGTGATGTGAATCATGAAGCTTGAGCACAAATAAGTGAGATATTAACATCCCCTACTTCATCATCTCACACCATTCTAGCAAACTAATGTGATGTGTTTCATACACTAAATAGTTTACTGTAGTGGTAGTTTGAACTAGTAGGAGCTTCGTGGTGGATCATCTTTGGCGCGAAGGCAATGAAGGAAGCTTGTTCAAAGTCTCAAGAGAAGCCTTGTGGAGTCGCGGGACTACTACACGGAGCATATTGAAGAGAAGGACCATGTACAAAGGTTGTATTCTTGATCCTTTTAGATGTAAAGGTGTTTACATTCTTTTCCGACTAAATCTCTAGTTAACGATTCTTGCGTAGAGTTCTTTGTAACGATAAATTTTTTAAAACGGCATGCACGATGCCCCCCAAAACCTTGCTGTCGTTGCTAGGAACCCTTCAGTGGTATCAGAGCCAAACTAGAGAATTAGACGGATTGCGTAGAATTACGAAACCGAAAAACTCAGAAACTTGAAACCCTAAAATTCCAGTTTCTGTCGAATTTTAAAAGTTGTCAAAAAATTATTTAAACAAGTGCAGAATGTAGTATGGGACAGTTTATGAACACAGCACAAAACTCACCCCATGCCCTCGGATCTGGGCCGGCAACCAAGCACAAAATTCCGGCGACGCCGGATTTTTCGTGGCTTCTGGGGTTGTGTTTTGTGGTGTGTTCTGCTCTCTGGGTTTTGGTGTTTCAGGTGTTGTTTATTTTTGCTAAATTTGCATGTGATGTTTATTTACCAAAATAGTAACTCGGAGTATTTCGTAGTCATAATTTTAACAGTTTTCGGGCTGTTTTAGACGGTGTTAAAAAGTTCGATCAGATATCAAATATCCATTTTAACCCTCGCTGGAAATTTCCAAGTGTTGGAATTTTCTTAAGTTAATTATATTCGATAGTCGTGTAAGTAACTCTATGGACTCTCTAGAAGAACAAAAACCTTAACTCGATTCTATGCCCTCGGAACTGCGACTGAACCTTAGGGTTTGCCGTAGTTCCACGGTGTAATAGGTGAGGCGTTGGTTTGGCCCTTCTACGGCTGGATCATAGGTACTGTGGCATGTTTTTGGGTACTTTAACTTTGCTCAAGTGTTGAGCTCTTCTGGGTAATTGTGGATGTTTTTTGATTCAATCGGAATGTTTAACATCGTCTAACTTTTTGATAACATGTGATGTTATGTGTTGCTTGGATATGTTATATTGGATCATCACGTTTTGAATAGCCGGGGATTTTATGTAAGATGAGAGTTTTTATTTTCATTCATGTAAAATTCATTGTATGTAATATTCTTTTATTAGGGCACTTCCGGGTTAAGGATGATGTCACCATTGTTGTATATTATTTACTTTTCCGCATTAGGATAGACCCAAGGTGGGGAGCACAAGTAACCGGGTTCTAGAGTCCAGTGGGAGACCATCTCGAGGAGTCGAGTCCGGGTCTCCTAACTCTAGAATTGGTAAGGTTGCTTGCCGCTCTCGTAGGAGTCTACGGGTGCGGGTTAGGCTATTCATCGCGCCCGTGGAATCCGTGTTTTATACTGGCTTAAATTAAAACACGAAATTCCTAGTATATCCAATATTTCATATGTTGTCTTCTGCTGCTGATATTCTGTGATGTGATCATTTTATATGTACGCTGTATTTTCATTTCTTTTGTGATGCTTAGGAAGCTTAATTGATGGGACTTCATTAATGAGATTAATGAAAGAAAAGAAACCTAAAGATGTTGTAGAATCAAATTTTCAAAAAGGATAGCTCTAGTTTTTGCTTTGCATAGCGGTATTCCTTGTAGAATATCTAGCACCTTATTCGATAAGGAAAGAGCCGAGATCCCTTCACCGAGAGTGACCACTTTAGCGAAACTAGCAAATGCTACAACTCACTCGGTTTAGTTTTTGATTGCTTCTATAGTTCTTGCTTTGCATAGCGGTATTCCTTGTAGAATATCTAGCACCTTATTCAATAAGGAAAGAGCCGAGATCCCTTCACCGGGAGTGACCTCTTTAGCGAAACTAGAAAAGCCTTAAAAACACTCCTTTTCAAAATCACTAGATTCTACAACGATAAAAAAATTCACTACGCTCATGGTTTTTCTAAAAACACGCGTAACCCTCCGTCATTTCAAATAGGTACTATTTAGTATTCGTGCTGTGTTTGTTGACCTCTGCCAAGGCGTAGTGTGCGGTAGCTGATTAGTGCTTATCTATAAAAGCATGTGATGCGATTGGATTAGGATAGTCGTACGACCTTGTTGACCTCTGTCAAGGGTCTTGCGGGTGGGTTTGATTCAATCAGAAATGACGGGTTGAACTTGACTATTGCATTATGATTTGTTGACCTCTGTCAAGGTCATAGTGTGCTAGGGGTAAAAGTATTATCAGGAATTTCAAGTGCTGAAATTTGCAATGAGATTGCATACCTTCTATGAGATAGTTGGATCCCGATACCCACTGCTAGTAAAAGTTACTCCTGAGAGAGTTTTACACATCACAATTAGCCAATCGAGTAGGTGTCTAGAAAGGTGTTAACGGGGTTACGCCCCTGGGAAAATGAGGTTTATTTTAATTAGGTCCGTACGAAAGCAAGGGGAACCTCCCTCAAAGTACCAACACTGGCCTGGCTGAAAGATTGGCGAACTTGTAAGGTGTAATTAATCCTGGCTAATCTTACCTTTTACGGTTTGAAGGAAGATTTGATAAAAACAGTGGGAGACGTCCTGATTAGATAAGATAATAAACCAATCTAATCGTGTAAAGAGCGCACGCTAACGCGTTTCCTTCTATCTTTCTCCAGGCAGCAACCAATGTCACGCCTTAATCAAGATAATAATATGAATGTATTGACCGAACCCGCTAGTTATACTGAGCAGGGGAACGTTGGTCCCGCTCTAACTTATAAGTGTTATAAGTCCGAGCAGGAGATAAGAACATATCCGGATTCCCACGCCACCCAAGCGAAGAATAAGCATGTTGATGCATCTTCTTCAGGTGTGTTAGTTACAGAGAACTGTTTCTCAGTACACTCTACGTCCTGGGTATTAGATACCGGATCGGGATCCCACATATGCAATATGTTGCATGGGCTAAGGAAAGGCAGAGAACTGGGAAAAGGTGATCATTCTCTAAAAGTAGAGAATGGTGCAAATGTTGCAGCCAAAGCAGTTGGTGAATATCACCTTGTATTGCCAACTGGGAATACATTGATCCTGAACGACTGTTACTACGTATCCTCTATGATATGTAATTTAATATCAATCTCTTTATTAAATAAAGAAGGATATAACTTTGTAGTAGAGAATAATATTATGAACATTTACCTAAATCAAGTGTTGATTGGGTTTGGTGTTTTATGTAACGGATTGTACGTTCTGAATCAAAACACAGTTCTTAACGTACAAAACACACACAAGTGGAAGAGTTCAAAAATGAACGAATCCTTCTTGTGGTATTGTAGACCAGGTCATATCAATGCGACACGACTAGCTAAGTTGCATAAAGATGGATATTTGAATCCGTTTGAATTTTCATCTTATGACACTTGCCAGTCATGTCTCAAAGGCAAGATGACCAAAACTCCGTTTACAAGACACGGAGAAAGAGCTACTGAACTCTTGGGACTAATATATAGTGATATATGCGGTCCCATGTCTACGTATGCCAGGAATGGTTCCTCGTACTTCATTACATTCACTGACGATCTCTCAAGATCCGGTCATGTGTTCCTGTTGAAACACAACTCTGAAGCTTTTGAGAAATTCAAAGAATATAAATCCGAAGTCGAAAACCAAATGGGTAAAAGTATTAACATCCTTCGATCTGATCGAGCAGGTGAATACTTGAGCATGGAGTTCCTGGACTATCTAAAAGAGAATGGGATTCTCTCTCAGCTTACTCCTCCGTATACACCACAGCACAACGGTGTATCAGAGTGGAGGAATCGCACCCTATTGGATATGGTGCGCTCTATGATGAGCACCGCTGAGTTACCTATTTCCTTTTGGGGTTATGCGCTTGAAGCAGCCGCATACCTATTGAATCAAGTTCTATCAAAATCTGTACCTACCACACCATATGAGATATGGAATGGGAAGAGACCATGTCTTAAACGAGTTAAGATATGGGGGTGTCCGGCCTATGTCAAAAAGCAAAATCTGGACAAACTCGAGGCACGATCAGTTCTTTGTAAGTTTGTTGGATATCCAAAACATTCACATGGATATCTATTCTACCATAGTGAACAACAAAAGGTGTTTGTTGCTCAACATGCCACCTTTTTAGAAAAGGAATTTCTTGCAAAAGAAATTAGTGGCGAAGAGGTAGAGCTGGAAAAAGCTCCAGCAGAACAAACTACAACTGAAGATTTAGTGGAACCAAAGGATTCAGTAGTTCCCAACGAACTCCAGCCTCTCCGTGGATCTAGTAGGGTTCCTCATCCACCTGAGAGATACTACAGTTTTCTCGTTGATGGTGGGAGCGAGGATTGCATCATGGAAGATGATGACCCAACTAGCTTCGAGCAGGCCATCACGAGTGGGGACTCTGTGAAATGGCTGGATGCAATGAGTTCTGAGATGGAATCAATGTACACCAACAAAGTATGGACTTTGGAAGTTGCTCCCGAAGGCGTAAAACACATTGGAAGCAAATGGATCTTTAAGAAGAAACTTGGTGTAGATGGAAAAGTTGAGACTTTCAAAGCTAGAATTGTTGCAAAAGCTTTTCGTCAACGACCAGGTGTGGATTATGATGAAACTTTTTCTCTAGTAGCTATGTTTAAGTCCATCCGGATCCTCCTTGCCATTGCTGCATACCATGACTACGAAATCTGGCAAATGGATGTTAAGACCGCCTTTCTAAATGGTGATTTAGAAGAGTACATGACTCAGCCAGAGGGCTTCGTAGACAGTGGGAGCAGTGGAAAGTTGTGCAAGCTGCTTAAATCCATCTACGGGTTAAAGCAGGCATTGCGGAGTTGGAACATCTGTTTTGATGAGGTAGTCAAAGAGTTTGACTTCATCAAAAATATAGATGAACCTTGTATATACAAGAAGGTAGCAGATGTTAGTTATATGTATGCCCTAGAGGCCATTACTATACATAGGATGTTAATTGTAGTGGATGCTGGGACATATATAGGGAGGACTTTCTTGCTCGACATAATAGTATGCTATCTGGTTACTCTTTACCTTAACGTGTACATTGATTGTCTCTCTGTTACATGTTGGTAAAGCCCTTAGGATGTGTACTTGACTACCTAGACTATGATGCGGATCATACTAGTGGGGACATGGTAGTCCATAAGTACATCCTTCAAAGTCCCTAGTCGTGGGTGTATCGAGACGGGGCATCGATATACCAGAGTAGACTAGCGTATACCTTCTCGACCCATACAGATGGGCGATGGATGATCCCATATCCATTGGTGTTTGACATCAGAGATGATATACGGGTGCTCAGTAGAGACTGGGTACACTGGACGGACTCGCCGAAAACTCCCAGATGGTATTATACCTTACGTCAGATGGCAGTTCTCTGGTGACACTGGTACAGAGTAGTCTGTTGAGCCGAGATCGTCATAGAGTCTTGTGTGGTTCCCACTGTGCTTTGATTTCCATCTTACCACGTCCAAGAGGGCGTGCAAAATGATGGTTTTTGGGTACAGTCCCGAGTCACATGGAGGCAATGAGCGATAGGAGGGGATTCGTCTCTCCCGGTATAGGGAGTTGATGTTGAGCTGTGTTCGATTAGCTATAACAGGAAATCCCTGGCCAGGGTTGCTGAGATTTACTGGTAAGTGTTACCAGTAGTTTCTCGAATTGTTATAGACCTCATATTGACATGACTTATCGAGCTATTGGGGTCTGACGTTTACCACCCCTAGGCGAGATATGCAACATATCAGACGATCAGACCGGACTGTACGGTAGTGTTACTGGTTGGATTCACTGGAGTGTGAGCGGTCTTGCTCGTCGATCTTCTGATCGTTCAATACCCGGGTGGCCGTTACGTTTAGCAGACCGCTTGCGGCTTGTGGGTGTTTGATATGATCACCATCTGCTGCCGGCGTATTGACGAGTCTTTAGAGTCCTACACAGAGGTTTCTTGGCTCAAGCGAAACGAAATAGGAGTGCATATAAGATATGTGCGGGACCGAGAATGATACCAGTATGTGATACTGTATACGATTCTCGCGATTTATGACATTGATCGGTTATATGCGATATAGCCGGGTTATCGGATCAAGTGTTGATTCGATAAGTTGTTACTGTTGAAACTAGTCGGTTATATGCGATATGACCGGATCGTTAAATCAAGTGTTGATTTAATGATTTAATGTATAATTATATATTTGATATATCACTTTACATTAACTAGTATCGGTTCACTTAAGATAGATTTTCTCACTCGGATGTGCGCATTGTATATGCGATATATTTTTGTGCACTTAATTGTATCATGTTTGATGATGCATGTTAACTTGGTTAAGTGTAAAGATTAAACCATGGTTAAGTTAATGATTAGGGTTTTCCTTATCTTATTTATTTATTTATTTATTTTTAGAAAGGATTAAAGAGAAGAATGGTGGCTTTCTTTGTTTCTAGTTGAAACTTCATGAAGGTTTGACCAAAGCTACCATTCTTGTCTTCTTCTCCTAACCCTAACCATTCAACTAACCTTGGTTAAATCTCTACACTTGACTATAGTTAATGTTATGATAAGTATTGATTTACTTTTGATTTTAAAAGAACTTATCATAACACTTTCTTCTTCTTCTTCATCTTCCTTCATGAAGAAAGCTTCTCTTCATCAATGGTGATTGATGAAAATGAGTGAGAAATCCAATTCTAAAGTCTACCAAGTTCCTATTTCTTCATCCTCTACCTCTTGCCAAGTAGAAGAGTGTGTTTCCTTCACAAGTTTTCTAGACTTGGTGAAGTTGGAGCTTGATCTAGCGATGCCTCGACGTAGATCATCTTCGGCACGTCGTCGATGACCTAGCCCGCCCTTTTCTCCGATGAAGCCGACGCTAGAGCCCGGATTTTGATTTGGACAGCGGAGAGGACTTCATCACGGAGCCGTGGAGGTGGAGGACCGGATCTACAAAGGTTGTATTTCCGTTCTTTTAGTTTAGATGTAAACTAGTTACTTTTTCGCCTAAAAATCTAGCCAACGATCTTGTTAGGGTTTCTCGGCACCGTTAAAATTTTTAAATTGGCATGGTTGATGCCTTGTGAGACCTCTTGAGAGTGCCTAGGAACCCTACAGTGGTATCAGAGCCTAGCTAGAGCCTTAGGCGAAGTCTAGACGCAATTTGAAGTCCGAACGAACCGAAACCCCAAAATTTCCACGCTCTCTGGACTTTTTCTGAAAACGTGGATTTTTCCAAATTAAAAATTGCTAAAAAATTCAGCAGGGTAATATATGAATTACGGAGCAAAATTGGACCCATGATTCATCCAAAACGCGGCGGAACCGCGGCAGAAGCCCAGCTTCTGCGGCGGTTCCGCGGCTAGGTGATGACGTCACCTTCCCATTATTGCACAGAAATTCCTATTTTAATATGCTGGGTTTTCTGGGAATTTTTAATATTTATTCAAGAGTTGAATTTTCTGGGGTTGTTTTGGGGATTCGGTGTTTCGATCGGAGTATCAGATTTTGTCTATGTGGCTTTCCGGATAATTTTAGAATATGTTAAAAAGTTCGACCGGATATAAATACCCAATTTTTCCCCTGTCGGGAAATTTCCAAGTGTTGGATTTTTCCGTAGTTTAACGACGTTCTAAGTAGTGCAAGTAACGCGATGGTCCCTCTAGAAGACAACAAACCTTAACTCGATTATGTGACCGTCTTGAACTGCCCTTTGAACCTTCGGGTTTGGGGCAGTACGGCGTGCCACATGTGAGGCGTTGGCTTGACCCTTCTACGGCTGGACCGTTGGTACTGAGGCACGAACTGAATGTTGTTAGACTCATATTTCATGTGTTGATCTGTATCGGGAAAACTTGGATGTTCGATTGTTCGATCGGAAAGTTTGACATTTTCTATTTATCCGGAATGGGATACAATAATTGGAATTCACAAGAAGTTATGAGATAACTGAATGAATGTTATAAACATAGCAGTTTAGTCTCACTTGATCGGTTGCCACGGAATTTTGATGTGATCAAAAGTCTGTCGCAATCACGTAGCGTACGCGGATACTCGCCGGGTAAACTTAATAGACAGCCTCACTCCATAGCCCCGACCAAGTGACTGTAGGAGAACCCCGTCGCCGAAAGCATCCGTTCGGGTGCTCGCGGTGGCGGTGTTCCGCCTTGGTGCACTTTGTCGACGGCGTCAGGGGTGCAGCCGCCTACTGAAGTTTGCGACGAGCATTCGATCAGGATGTCGGGAATCTTGTTGAATTACCCGACTTGATATTGAAAAGTGTTTTCGATTTTGAGACTAAAATGCGGGGTTTATAATTGTTAGGCATGCGATGTCTAAGTAATTCATTTGGTCAGGCATGCGATGTCTGAGGAGGTTGCGGATTCCAACTGTTGTAGTTTTACACTTTCTTTTCTGTGACCGTAAGTGTAATATATGATATTGCCGGTTTCGTTGCTATATGTCAACGACAATTGGGATGGACATATTTACTTACGTTGATGACATGTGATGTTATGTGTTGCTGGATATGTTATATTGGATCGTCGTGTTCGAATAGCCGGGGGTTTTTATATGAGATGAGTGTTTTTCATTTTCATTCATGTAAAAACTTGTATGTAATATTCTTTTATTGGGGCGCTTCCAGGTTGCGGAAGTTGTCACCGTTTGTATATTATTTACTTTTCCGCACTAGGATAGACCCAAGGAGGGGAGCACAAGTAACCGGGTTCTGGAGTCCAGTGGGAGACCAACTCGAGGAGTCGAGTTCGGGTCTCCTAACTCTAGAATTGGTAGGGTTGCTTGCCGCTATCGTAGGGGTCTAGGGGTGTGGGTTAGGCTATTCATCACGACCGTGGAATCCCTGTTTTATACTGGCTCGTATTGAAAACACGGACGTCCTAGTATATCCAATATTTCATATGATTCTTCTGCTGCGATATCTGTGATGTGATCATGTGATGTTCTGTGATGGATACTTTATATAGTATATATGATATATTATATAGGCGTTACTTATGTTTTACACCCGCGCTAGCCCTGCCCCGCTCTGCCATTAGTTACCTAACCTAACGGTGCACGAGGGGACATCGAGGCGAATGCGGATGGCATAAGTGTACGTTGTATTTATCTGTGATGTTTAGGTACTTAAATGATGGGACTTCATTAATGAGATTAATGAAATAAAAGAAACCTAAGATGTTGTAGAATCGAATTTCAAAAATAAAACAGGTAGCTACAGTTCTTGCTTTGCACAGCGGTATATGTGATATATCCTGCACCTTATTTGATGAGGAAAGGACCGAGATCCCTTCACCGGGAGTGACTCCTTTAGCAATAACTGGCAGATGCTACACACTCGGTTTGTCTTTTGATTGCTTTTAAGAGTTTTTGCTTTGCACAGCGGTATATGTGATATATCCTGCACCTCATTCGACGAGGAAAGGACCGACGATCCCTTCACCGGGAGTGACTCCTTTAGCAAAACTAGAAAAGCCTCAAAAGCACTCCATTTTAAAATCATTTGATTCTACAATGATATCAAGTTCATTACGCAATAGGTTTTCAGAAAAACCTGTCGTAACCCTCCGTCATTTCAGATAAGTACTGGTTAGTATTCGTGCTACGTTTGTTGACTATGTTAAGGCGTAGTGTGCGGTAGCTAATTAGTGCTTATCTGCATAAGCATATGATGTGATTGGATTAGGGTAGTCGTGCGACTTTGTTGACTATGTTAAGGGTCGTGCGGGTGGGTTTAATTCAATCGGGAAATGACGGGTTGAACTTGACTAGCACTTATGATTTGTTGACTATGTTAAGGTCATATAGCTGCTAGGGGCAAAATATTATCGGGAATTTCAAGTGTTGAAATTTGCAATGAGATTGCATACCTTCTATGAGATAGTTGGATCCCGATACCCGCTGCGAGTAAGTGTTACTCCTGGGAGAGTTTTATACATTACAATTAGCCGATCAAGTAGGTGTCTAGAAAGGTGTCAACGGGGTTACGTCTCTGGGAAAACGAGGTTTACATTAATTAGGTTCGTGCGAAAGCACGGGGGACCTCCCTCAAAGTACCGACACTGGCCTGGCTGAAAGATTGGCGAAATTGTAGTGTGTAATTAATCCCGGCTAGTCTTTCCTTTTAGGGTTTGAAGGAAGATTTGATAAAAAGCAGTGGGAGCCATCCTGATTAGATAAAATAATAACCAATCTATTCTTGCAAAGCGCACGCTGAGTGTTTTCTTCTCTCTCTCTCCAGGTAGCGACCATATCACGCCTTAATCAAGATAATAAAACGGATTATTGACCGAATCCGCTTGTTATACTGAACTGGGGAACGTTGGTCCCGCTCCAACTTATAATTGTTATAAGACAGAGCAGGGAATTGGGGATTACTAGAATTCCCGTGCCGCCCAAACGAAGAGAGTGCATGCTGATGCATCATCTTCGGGTGTGTACATTACAAAGAACTGTTTCTCAGTATCCTCTACGTCCTGGGTATGTGATACCAGATCAGGATCCCAGATATGTAATCTGTTACATAGGGCTACAGATAGGTAGAGAACTGAGAACGGGTGATAAGTTTCATGAGACAGAAAACGGGGCAAGTGTTGCAGCCAAGTCTGTTGGTCACTGTCACCCTGTATCCCAAATACATTTATTCTGAGCGAATGTTATTAGATACCGAACCTGATATATAAAATCATATCAGTCTCTTTACTAGAAAAGAAAGGATATAATTTTGTATTGTTGGATAATGTTTTGAACATTTCCTATATCAAAAGTTGATCGGTTCAGGCATGTTATCTAAAAGCATTGATGTTCTAAATCAAACTACAGTTCTTAGTATACGGATCACACACAAGAGGAAGAGTTCAGAAATGAACGAATTCTTCTTGAGGCATTGTAGACAAGGTCAGATCAATGTGACCCGACTAGCTAGAGTTACATATAGATGCATATTTAAATCAGTTTGAATCTACATCTTGTGAAACTTGCCAGTCATGTCACAGAGATAAGATGACCACAGCTCTGTTTATTGGAAACAGAGAAAGAGTTATTGAACTCTTGGGATGATACATGTTGATGTATGTAAGGTCCCCTGTCTACACATGCCAAGACCGGTTCTTTGTACTTCGTTACATTCTCTGATAATCTCTCAAGATTCAGACATATGTTCCTGTTGAAACACAAGTCCGAACCTTTTGAGATATTCACAGAATATAAGTTAGAAGTAGAGAACCGATAAGGGTATAAGTATTATGTCCTTTGATGTGATAAAGGAGGAGAATACTTGAGCACGGAAATCCTGGATTATTCTAAAGGAGAATGAGATTCTCTCTCAGCATTACTCCTCCGAATACACCATAGCACGATGGTATATCGGGGCGGAGCTATCTCACCCTATATGATAAGGTGTGCTCTATGATGAGTACTACTGAGTTACCTATTTCCTTTTTGGGAGTTATGCACTTGAGAAGCTGCATACCTATTGAATAGGGTTCAAATCAAATCAGTTGCCTACCACTTCATATTTGATATGATAAGGGAAGAGCCCATCTCTCAAGTTAGTTGAGATTTGGGGTTGTCCAGCCTATGTCTGAAAAGCAAAATCCGGACAAGCTCGAGGCAAGGTCAGTTATGTAGAACTGGAAAGGTTCCATCTATTCAAACTGCAGCTGATGATTTGAAAGAACCAAAGGATTCAATAGTTACCAACGAACCTCAACCTCTCCGCCGATCTAGTAGGGTTCCTCACCCACCTGAGAGATACTTCGGTTTCTCTATGACAGTGGGAGCGAGGATTGCATCATGAGATGATGACCCAACTAGTTTCGAGCTGGCCATCAGGAGTAAGACTCTGTAAGAATGGCTGGATGCTTAGTGATCTGAGATGGAATCCATGTACACCAACAAAGTATGGACTTTGGTTGCTATATCTGAAGGGTTAAATCCCCATCAGGAGTAAGTATATCTTGAGAAGATTACTTGGTGTAGATGGAAAAGTTGAGACTTTCAAAGCTAGACTTGTTAAAGGTTTGCATCATTGACCAGGTGTGGATTATGTTGAAACCTTTTCTAAGGATCTATGCTTAAGTCCATCCAGATCCTACTTGCCACGGCTACATACCATGACTACGATCTCTGGTGGTTGGGTGTCTTGACTGCTTTTCTAAATGATGATTTGGAAGAGAGCGTCTATAAGTACACAGCCAGAGGGCTTCGTAGACAGTGGGAGCAGCGGAAACGTGTGCAAGATGTTTTATAGGATAAAGCAGGCATCGCGGAGTTGGAACATCTGTTTTGATGAAGTAGTCAAAGAGTTTGACATCATCAAAACGGTAGATGAACCTTGTATAAACAAAAAGGTAGTAGGGAGTATGGTGACGATTCTCATAGAGTACGTGGATGACATACTCTTGATAGGGAAAGAGTTTCCTATGCTACGCTCGATCAATCTCCGCTTATCACAATGATTCTCCACATAGGATCAAAGTGATACCTACTAAATCCTGGGTTTTGGATCTATGAGATAGATCTAAATAGATGTTAGGATACTCACTAGTTGTAGTGAGATGGTATCAGTTGATCCTGGGGAAAATCACTGGAAGTGTTCCAGGGTGATAAAGACGACTGAATGTCAGTCACAGGCATTGTCTATACCCTCAGTAGAGGGACGGTATGTTGGAAGAGTTCCAAGCTAGATACCGTGGCACACTAGACGATAAAGGCAGGATACATCGCTACTTAAGATGCTACCAAAGAGGCTGTTTGGGTGTATATTGGTTCATAAGATGAACTATGTTCCTCCCATTGTGTGACAATGGAGTTGTGGCTTATGCCAAGGAACGCAGGTCCCATCAGTGATCCAGACATATTCTAAGGCAGTATCACCTGATCATGGAGATAGTTGATCTCCAGGGAGATCGAGGTTAGGAGAGTAGACTCAGAGGACAACACAGCGGATCCACTCACAAAGGCCTGTTCCCAGAGAGAGACTTTTATGGGATGGTTGAGTATGAGATACTGCAACTACTGCTATCAGATGGCCCTAGTGCAAGTGGGAGATTGTTAGTTATATGTATGCCCTAGAGGCCATTACTATACATATGATGTATATTGTAGTGGACGCTGGGACATATATAGGGAGGACTTTCTTGCTCGACATAATAGTATGCTATCTGGTTACTCTTTACCTTAACGTGTACATTGATTGTCTCTCTGTTACATGTTGGTAAAGCCTTTAGGATGTGTACTTGACTACCTGGACTATGATGCGGATCATACTAGTGGGGACATGGTAGTCCATAAGTACATCCTTCAAAGTCCCTAGTCGTGGGTGTATCGAGATGGGGCATCGATATACCAGAGTAGACTAGCGTATACCTTCTCGACCCATACAGATGGGCGATGGATGATCCCATATCCATTGGTGTTTGACATCAGAGATGATATACGGGTGCTCAGTAGAGACTGGGTACACTGGACGGACTCGCCGAAAACTCCCAGATGGTATTATACCTTACGTCAGATGGCAGTTCTCTGGTGACACTGGTACAGAGTAGTCTGTTGACCCGAGATCGTCATAGAGTCTTGTGTGGTTCCCACTGTGCTTTGATTTCCATCTTACCACGTCCAAGAGGGCGTGCAAAACGGTGGTTTTTGGGTACAGTCCCGAGTCACATGGAGGCAATGAGCGATAGGAGGGGATTCGTCTCTCCCGGTATAGGGAGTTGATGTTGCGCTGTGTTCGATTGGCTATAACAGGAAATCCCTGGCCAGGGTTGCTGAGATTTACTGGTAAGTGTTACCAGTAGTTTCTCGAATTGTTATAGACCTCATATCGACACGACTTATCGAGCTATTGGGGTCTGACGTTTACCACCCCTAGGCGAGATATGCAACATATCAGACGATCAGACCGGACTGTACGGTAGTGTTACTGGTTGGATTCACTGGAGTGTGAGCGGGCTTGCTCGTCGATCTTCTGATCGTTCAATACCCGGGTGGCCGTTACGTTTAGCAGACCGCTTGCGGCTTGTGGGTGTTTGATATGATCATCATCTGCTGTCGGCGTATTGACGAGTCTTTAGAGTCCTACACAGAGGTTTCTTGGCTCAAGCGAAACGAAATAGGAGCGCATATGAGATATGTGCGGGACCGAGAATGATACCAGTATGTGATACTGTATACGATTCTCGCGATTTATGACATTGATCGGTTATATGCGATATAGCCGGGTTATCGGATCAAGTGTTGATTCGATAAGTTGTTACTGTTGAAACTAGTCGGTTATATGCGATATGACCGGATCGTTAAATCAAGTGTTGATTTAATGATTTAATGTATAATTATATATTTGATATATCACTTTACATTAACTAGTATCGGTTCACTTAAGATCGATTTTCTCACTCGGATGTGCGCATTGTATATGCGATATATTTTTGTGCACTTAATTGTATCATGTTTGATGATGCATGTTAACTTGGTTAAGTGTAAAGATTAAACCATGGTTAAGTTAATGATTAGGGTTTTCCTTATCTTATTTATTTATTTATTTATTTTTAGAAAGGATTAAAGAGAAGAATGGTGGCTTTCTTTATTTCTAGTTGAAACTTCATGAAGGTTTGACCAAAGCTACCATTCTTGTCTTCTTCTCCTAACCCTAACCATTCAACTAACCTTGGTTAAATCTCTACACTTGACTATAGTTAATGTTATGATAAGTATTGATTTACTTTTGATTTTAAAAGAACTTATCATAACACTTTCTTCTTCTTCTTCATCTTCCTTCATGAAGAAAGCTTCTCTTCATCAATGGTGATTGATGAAAATGAGTGAGAAATCCAATTCTAAAGTCTACCCACTTCCTATTTCTTCATCCTCTACCTCTTGCCAAGTAGAAGAGTGTGTTTCCTTCATAAGTTTTCTAGACTTGGTGAAGTTGGAGCTTGATCTAGCGATGCCTCGACGTAGATCATCTTCGGCACGTCGTCGATGACCTAGCCCGCCCTTTTCTCCGATGAAGCCGACGCTAGAGCCCGGATTTTGATTTGGACAGCGGAGAGGACTTCATCACGGAGCCGTGGAGGTGGAGGACCGGATCTACAAAGGTTGTATTTCCGTTCTTTTAGTTTAGATGTAAACTAGTTACTTTTTCGCCTAAAAATCTAGCCAACGATCTTGTTAGGGTTTCTCGGCACCGTTAAAAATTTTAAATTGGCATGGTTGATGCCTTGTGAGACCTCTTGAAAGGTCCTAGGAACCCTACAGCAGAGAGTAAGGTTGTCTTCCTCGTATTGTACGTGGATGACATACTCTTGATAGAAAATGATGTTCCTATGCTGTACTAGGTCAAGCTCTTCTTATCACAGAGATTCTCAATGAAAGATCTAGGTGATGCCTCCTACATCTTAGGGATTAAGATCTATAGAGATAGATCTAAACGGATACTGGGATTGTTCTAATCCAGGTACATAGATACCGTACTAAAGAGGTTTAGTATGGAAGAGTCCAAGCGTGGGAATGTACCCACGATCTCTGGACTCACTCTCTCCAAAGAGATGTCTCCCAAGACTGATTTGGAGAGAACTCGCATGCAGGGGATACCCTATGCTTCGGCAGTAGGCTCTATCATGTATGCGATGTTATGTACCAGACCCAGTGTAGCATACTCACTAAGTGTAGTGAGTAGGTATCAAGAAGATTCAGGAGAGACTCGCTGGACAGCTGTTAAGAACATTCTCAAGTACTTGAGAAGGACTAAGGAGATGTTCTTATTATACGGTAACGGTGAACTCCAAGTGGATTCCTTTACCGACTCGAGCTTCCAAATTGATAAGGATGACAGTAAGTCGGTCTCAGGTTTTGTCTTTACCCTCAACGGAGGGGCAGTGTGCTGGAAGAGTTCCAAGCAAGTCACCGTTGCAGCCCCGATGATGGAGGCTGAATACATCGCTGCCAACGATGCTACCAAAGAAGCTGTCTGGATGAAGAAGTTCATTAATGAGCTTGGAGTGGTTCCATCCATTGATCATCCAATACCCGTGTATTGTGATAACAATGGAGTGGTGACTTTGGCCAAGGAACCCAGGTCCCATCAGAGATCCAGACATATTCTGAGACGGTATCACCTGATCCGGGAGATAGTAGATCGCCGGGAGATCGAGGTCATGAGAGTTGACAAGAAGGACAACGTAGCGGATCCACTCACGAAGGCCCTCCCTCAGACGCAATTTGAGAGACTTTTTAGGATGTTGGGTATGAGATACTACAACACATGGCCTGTTAGTTATATGTATGCCCTAGAGGCCATTACTGTACATACGATGTATATTGTAGTGGATGCTAGGACATATATAGGGAGGACTTTCTTGCTCGACATGATAGTATGCTATCTGGTTGTACTTTATCTTAACATGTACTCTGATTGTCTCTATATTACATGTTGATAAAACCCTTAGGATATGTACTAGACTACTGGGACTATGATGAGATCATACTTATGGGGCCACGGTAGTCGACGAGTACATCCTATAACTGTTCCTAGTCGAGGGTGTATCGAGACAGGGCATCGATACACCAGAGTAGACTAGCGTATACGCATCTTGACCCATATGATGGGCGATGGATGATCCCACATCCATCGGTGTTTGACATCAAGGATGGTGTACGGGTGCTCAGTGGAGACTGGGTACACTGGACGGACTCGCCGAGAACTCCCAGATGGTATTATACCATACGTCAGATGGCAGTTCTCCAGTGACACTGGTACAGAGTAGTCTGTTGACCCGAGATCGTCATAGAGTCTTGTGTGGTTCCGCTGTGCTTTGATTTCCATCATACCACGTCCAAGTGGGCGTGCAAAAAGGTGGCTTTTGGGTACAGTCCCGAATCACATGGAGGCAATGAGCGATAGGAGGGGATTCGTCTCTCCCGGTATAGGGAGTTGATGTTGTGCTGTGTTCGATTGGCTATAACCGGAAATCCCTGGCCAGGGTTGCTGAGATTTACTGGTAAGTGTTATCAGTAGTTTCTCGAACTGTTATAGACCTCAAATCGACACGACTTATCAAGCTACTGGGGTCTGACGTTTACCACCCCTAGGCGAGATATGCAACATATCAGACGACGAGACCGGACTGTACGGGAGTGTTACTGTTTGGATTCGCAGGAGAATGTACAGGCTTGCTTGTTGATCTTCTGAGCGCTCAATACCTGGGTAGCTGTTACGTTTAGCTGACCGCTTGCAGCTTGTGGGTGTTTGATATGATCATCACCTACTGCCGGCGTATTGACGATTCTTTAGAGTCCTACACAGAGGTTTCTTGACTCAGGCAAAACGGAGTAGGAGCATATATGTGATATGTGCGGGACCGAGGATAATGCGATATGTGATACCGTATTGTATTCTCGCGATATTTGATATCAGCCGGGTCATCGGATCAAGTGTTGATTCGATGAATCGGTACGGATAAATATTAGTCGGTTATATGCGATATAGCCGGATTGTCGGATCAAGTGTTGATTCGATAATTTAATGTATAATAATATATATGATATATTAAATTGCATTAACTAATATTTGCTCGCTAAAAGATTCTTTTTCTCACTCGGATAATACATTGATATATATGCGATATATGTTAACTGTATTATTTTATTTTGTTACAATAAATATTATATATGTGATATATAATATTGTAACATGATATGATAACTAATGCAACATGTTTAGTGGAGTTTAAACATGATTAGGGTTTGGATTAGGGTTAAGCTTTCTAGATGTTTCTAGAAGGTTTTCTTTTTGTCATGATAAAGATATTTACAAGTGACTCATGCTTTAACCCAACCCAAACCCTAACCCTAGTCAATTCTCTACAATGGTTAAGTCAACCATGGTTGCATTATTCTTCATATTAATCCTTTCTTATTCATCACAAAAGAAAATGGATTACTATTCTTCTTCTTCCTTCATTCTTTCATGAAAAAGCTTGCTAGATTTTTCCAAAGTGACGAATAAATATGAGAAAAAGATAAATAAAGAGAGCAAAAATCCTACTTCATCATCCTCATCTTCCCTTGCCATTTAGATGAGGGTGTTCACATCATTTCATGAGTGTTAGCTTGTGTTAAAGAAACTTCAAGGTAGATCATCTTAGTATCGAAGATCGGAAGCAAAGGTTGCATCTTTCTCTTCGTGGAACCTCTCGAGAGCCCGGAACCCGATGATCGCAGCGAAGGGACCACAACACGGAGCATATGAAGTGAAGGACCGGATCTACAAAGGTTGTAATCCCTCTCACTTAGTGTTAAAGTGTTTAGCATGCTAGTTTTCGCCTAATCTCTAGTTTAAAGATCCGTATTCGGGTTGTTCGGCACGGCTAAATTTTTAATCGGGCATGGTTGATGCCTCGTAGACCCTTGTGCGCGTGCCTAGCAACCCTACAGTGGTATCAGAGCCAAGCTAGAGCTTTAGGCGAAGTCTAGACGAAGTTTAAAGTCCGATCGAACCCGGAAAACCCGATATACCCTAGTTTCTGGAAATTTTTTAAAACTGTGATTTTTTCCAAATTAAAAATGCTCAAAAAAATCAACAGGGAAATACAAGAGTTACTGTGAAGCACGTGCACCTAATTCCACCAAAGCGCGGCGGAACCGCGGCACATGCATGGCATGTGCGGCGGTTCCGCGGCCCTTTTGTTGCTTCACTGTTTCAAATTTGCACAGTAATTCTTGTCTTTTAGTGCTGTATTTTCTGGGAATTTTTAATATTTATTCAACTGTTGAATTTTCTGGGTTGTATTGGGGATTCGATGTGTAACACCCGAGCCCAATAATACTATTCATATTACTGGTTGAGGGTTATGTATTGCTCATTTCCAATTATTCTGATTTTCTGGTATTTATTGCTAAATTTTAACCGGTTAAGTCATTTTGGCACATAACAAATTTTAACTCCTAAAATGAAATTTAAAATATCCATGTTGGCCTACTCGTCGCCACTAGTCGCGTGGTAGCGTCCGCGTGTCGAGATTCTGTCCCGTTTGGCTAAACGGGCAAGTTTGGACGACTACGCGCGCGTGCAAGTGTCCGACTTGGGGGCATGCATTTTAATCACTAAACACCTCTTTTCAAAATTTGGAACCCGCTTAAAATCCTATAATTTGAATTTGGAACATATGGGCGCAACCCGGGCGCGATTCGGAAATGTTTCATTTAGCGCCAAAAAGGCCCATTTAATTTAATATCATAAAACTATATAATATACGAATATTTTTCCTTAACTGTTATAATCATTCAAATCCTTCAAAATCTTTATTCCTTTCTCCTTACCAGCCTATCGCAAGCGGCCAGCTCGCCTCATGAGGCCGCCTCCTCTTTCTTTATCTCTGTCTCTCTCCCTATTCTCTTTCTCTCTCTCTCACTCTAAATCTTTCTCTCTCTCTCCAATCTCTCTCTCTCTTCCTCTATAAATCTTTCCCATGCAGCCGCCTTCTGTGCCCTCCCCATCACGAGAAAACCCACGCGAACCCTAACCCTAGCCACCTCCGGACCTCGCCGTCGACCTCCCCGCGACCTCGCCGTCGCCGCCCTCGCCACCACGAGCCAGCCGCACCCTCTTCCTCCTTCCTCCTCTCTCTCCTGCGCCTGCACCCAACCCCCGACACCTCCACTCGGTCGCAGAGCCCGACGTCGACGCCACCTCCCGTCGCCGACGACGCCCGCGACTCCCTCTCCTCCTCCTCGTCGCAACCTCGTCGTCGCCTTCCCTCTCCCCTCGCCGGACCACCACCAACCCGAGCCATAACCCCATTACCTACCCTCTGCTGTTCGCCGGAGAACGCGCCGGAGATCCTCGCCATCGTCACCAGAGCCACCTCCGTCTCCCCCTCGACCACCAGAGCAGGCCAGCACCCTTCTACGCACTGCAGCACCCTCTTTCCAGCGAACTCAGGATTTCCAGCCATCGTTGTTCGCCGTCGCTGCCTCGCCGGCGTCCCATCGCCGTCGAGCCCGCCGGGGTCACCCTGGTATCTCTCTGTAAGCATCCTTATCTCTCCTTTGTGCAAAGTTTTCCCCCCGCTGATCGCATTAAGTTTATCATTGTTGCTAACCTCGTTGCCGTGACTTTTACCGGAACCCGACCGTGCCGTCTTGGCGAACCCGACGCTCCAGCGAAGCCCTCTGGTCCGTGTGATCCCGTTGTTCTCTGTTGGGACTCGATCCGTGACCCGTGCTATCATATCGCGTTTTCTGCCGACATCGCATCCGTGTTCCGGTTTGCAAAACCGTCGAGGCAAGTATTTGAATACTTGCTCTAACATGCTAGCGTGCGAGATCTAGTCTTGCCACGCAATTGAATTCATACTATATAATACAACAACTCAATGATGGTAATTGATATTACATTATAAGTTAGAATTGATAGTTGCAGTTATCTTTAACATGGAACCTTTATAATAGTTTCTCGTAATTAATCAACCCACTATCAATCCATAATTCAACTAAATAAAACAATTGGATCATATCTGCTTTAACTGTTAAATCATTCACGAGACAATTATTATACTTAGTGTAAATTCCTGTAGCTTCATTACTTCATGATTGTGGATATTGCTTCACCTTGTGGCTATTGCACCCTAAAGGTGCGTGAACCTGTTAATAAGAGAATACAAAACATCATTGTGTTTGCATGGAATAATATGGTTATTTACTGTTTCTTGCTGCTGTTCATTATTTGATTATACACCTGTTGTGAGCACATAACCGATTGCACTACATATTGGCCTGACCCTGCTACACATGACATATACATACATACCGACTCATCTTGTTGTACTATGACATTACTTGTTTCATGATCTCCTGCCTAATGCCGACAAACCCGACCATCCCTGCTGTCTATCCAGACAGACCTACTCTTACCGGATTTTGTGTTGGCATTAGTCCTTGACTACTGAATACCTGACCTGACATACATAGCTTGGGGGTATGGGGAAATCAAAGGTGAAACCGACTTGTAACTCAACAGTTCGATACATTGATCTGATCAGTCTTACGGGCTTGGCCAGCTCCGGAGTGTTGATGCTGACATCACTCGTCCATCCTACTACCTTTTACTGCTTAGCGGCACGTCTCGGATTCAGCCCCGAGGATCTTGACCGTGGTCCCGGGCACGCACGGGATACTATTGAGTTACATCGACGATTCATCAATTGATTTCAAAGACTATAGAGTAGAAACCTGATAGGACAGTTTAGTCACCATTGCACATTACCCTGCTCTGTTATTTCTGAGTACTGCTTATTTCATGTTCATACTTGCATTGCTTATTACCATGTTTATTTTATATACTTGATGTCGTGACGCGCTGACGTCTGGGTTTTGCATGGCCCAGATTCCGTACCACTGTCGACGACCGAGCAGGAGTACTTCAGCCAGCAGGCTGATTTGAGTTCTATAGTGGTTAGTTTGTTTATTGCATTTTATTTCCAGGTGCGATCCCGCATTCTGGGACGTACCTTTCTATTATTATATTGGATCATTTGCTTCCGCACTTATTGTTTATTGACTCTCATTATTATGGATTTGGACATGTGCTAGATTAGCTTATTATCTTGTTCTTGATAACCTTACAACCGTAATGTGACTGTGGATGGATACTTCCTACCCACAGGTAGCATGGTTGGCTATGTCACGTGCCCAATCTTGCGTACTCTGGGAAGCGGGGCGTGACATGGTTCTTTTGGTATCAGAGCCATAGGTTAGTCGGGTTGATTCTTTTGTAGTTGGGTATTGTACCCAATACACGAATCAGAATACCCGTGTTTAGGAAACATGTCCAGCCACATTGACCGTTTTACCATTCTTGAATCACATTCTTCCTGACTATATCTTTTACGACGTGCAAACTTACTTTGCATGTCGACTCGGAAACCTGATTTCTTGTTATCCCTAGGACTTGGGCGACTTGGGTGGAGTTAAGTAATTGCGGCTATGATACCGCGGCATAGCTACAATGCAGTACTCTATTTAAGTATCTTGGAGTTCTAGCCTTGATCCACATTCAGAATCTATCATCATGCTAATGTTGGGTATTTTGAGTTCAGGATTATGACAGGTGAGAAGTTGTAGACGTACCGGAGACGTGTGAACGAAGCCGCCATGCTTGGAGTGATAAGAGAAATGTTGGAAATCAAAGAGACAGACTGAGCTGATCCAGCAATAGCAGATTCGTTTCAGGAGGGTTTGCAGATCGTTCAGCAGTCTGTAAACCACGATGGAACTAGACCAGTTAGCCGAGTAAGGACCGTGGCAGATTTCAGACGTTTGGGTCCTACTACTTTCACTGCTCTGGAGGAGCCGTTGCCAGCCGAGCCGTGGCTAGTGACACGGAGAATTTGCTGATTGCGACACAGATTCCAGAGGACAAAGGAGTTGATGTGGTGCGCATTCAGTTAGTGGATTACGCCCGAGAGTAATGGCTTGTGGAGGAGACCCGCTTGCCCAAGCCGATCAGTTGGGCGAAGTTTTTCTAATAACCCCCTGGAGAAGTTCTTCCCGCAGACTGCGCGGAGGAAAGGGAAGAAATTTATCGGACTAAGGCAGAATGGAGCAACCGTGGATGTGCATGCAGCGGAGTGGACGAGACTCAGTAGTCTCGCTGGACCTTTCACGGCCAACGATGCAGACAGCAGTTGCGGTAAGGAAGCAGTTCTGTCGGGCCAGTCGAGTTTAGGGCTAGGCCGACAAACAGTGTTCTTGCGACAATGGAAGCGGATAGTAATGAAGAGCCGGCAGTTGTTTGCGACTTTATGGATGTGTTTGAAGATATTTTAGGCCTACCGCCAAAGAGAGATGTGGAGTTTGCGATTGACCTTATTCCTGGTGCAGCGCCAGTATCAAAATCTTATTATCCAATGGCACCGGTGGAATTGGAAGAAGTTAAGAAACAAGTTGGTGAAATACTCGAGAAGGGATGGATTCGAAGCAGCAACTCACCGTGGGGAGCTCCAGTTCTTTTAGTAAAGAAGAAGGATGGCACGAGAAGGATGTGCATTGATTATCGAGAATTGAACCGGGTGACTATTAAGAACAAGTACCCGATCCCTCGCATTGGAGAACTTTTTGAGCAGCTTAGTGGTGCGAGGGTATTCTCGAAACTGGATTTGCGATCAGGATATCATCAGGTCCGAGTGAAGGCAGAAGACATTTGCAAGACGGCGTTTCGAACTCGATATGGGCATTTCGAGTATCTAGTGATGCCCTTCGGCGTGACTAATGCGCCAGCAATATTTATGGATTTGATGAACAGGATCTTTTCACCGTTCTTGGACCAGTTTATTGTGGTATTCATTGACGATATTCTGGTGTACTCGAAGAGTCCGAAGGAGCATGCTGAGCATTTAAGGATCGCATTGCAGACGCTAAGACAAGAGAAATTATTTGCGAAGATGAGTAAGTGTGAATTCTGGCTGGAAGAAGTGAAGTTTCTGGGGCATGTCGTGTCGGGCGATGGAATCGCCGTCGATCCCGAAAAGATTGCAGCAGTTCGAGATTGGCCTATTCCCAAGAATGTTGCGGAGATAAGCAGTTTTCTTGGACTCGTCGGTTACTACAGAAGATTGGTGGAGAACTTCGCGCGTTTAGCTGAGCCGTTAACCAAGCTTACGCGTAAGGAGGTACCGTTTGTTTGGACAGATGGATGTGCATTGGCCTTCGAGGCGTTGAAGCAGGAGTTGATAACCGCCCCTATCCTAACCGTACCGGATAATTCAGGAGGACTGGTGATTCATAGCGACGCATCCGGAAAGGGATTGGGATGTGTTTTGATGCAGAATGGGAAAGTCGTCGCTTACGCATCGAGACAACGGAAGACTCATGAGAAGAACTATCCGACTCATGACTTAGAGCTTGCAGCCGTAATCTTCGCCCTGAAGATTTGGAGACACTACCTTTTGGGCGAGAGAGTTGAAGTCTTTACAGATCACAAGAGTTTAAAGTATGTGTTCACTCAGAAGGAGTTGAACATGAGGCAACACAGATGGTTGGAGCTGATGGCCGACTATGACCTTGATCTTAAGTACCATCCGGGAAAAGTCAACGTCGTGCCGGATGCGCCGAGTCGGTTACCAGCAATTCAGATATTGACTGCACAGAGAGAGATAATTGCGGATTTTCGGAGATTTGACTTGGAGGTTGTGCTACCACAAGCTACAGGACAGTTGATGAAGTTGCAAGTACAGTCGTCCTTAGTTGAGAAGATTAGAGCGACACAATCGCAGGATCCTAGACTGCAAAAGTTTCGGGAGCAGGTTGGAGCCGGACTACGAACCGATTTACTGATCCATGAAGACGGTTCGTTGAGATATGGTAGCCGTGTGTGTGTGCCAAAAGGAGATGTGCGTGAAGAGCTTATGAAGGAGGCACACAGTTCAGCTTACTCTGTACATCCAGGAGGGATAAAGATGTACCGAGATATTCGACAGCACTTCTGGTGGGAAGGTATGAAACGGGAAATTGCTCGCTTCGTGGCTAAGTGCTTGGTGTGTCAGCAAGTCAAGGCTGAACACCAAAGGGTTGCTGGTTTGTTGCAACCACTTCCGATTCCTCAGTGGAAGTGGGAACATATAACTATGGATTTCGTGACAGCTTTACCGCGGAGTCCAAAGGGCAACAATGCAGTATGGGTGATTGTCGATCGGTTGACCAAGGCAGCTCACTTTATTCCTTTTCGGGTTGGTCAATCGACAGAGACTTTAGCAGAGCGATACATGCAGGAGATTGTCAGATTGCATGGAGTGCCGGTGAGCATCGTGTCCGATCGGGACACCCGGTTCTTGTCACACTTCTGGAGGAGTTTACAAGAAAGTTTGGGGACCCGATTGAAGTTTAGCACAGCCTATCATCCTCAAACTGATGGACAATCGGAGAGAACGATCCAGACCCTTGAAGATATGTTGAGGGCTTGCATGTTGGACTTCAAAGGTTCTTGGGAGGATCATCTACACCTGGTGGAGTTTTCGTACAACAATAGCTTCCAAGCGACTATTCAGATGGCTCCGTTTGAAGCACTGTATGGTCGTAAGTGTCGTTCACCTGTTTGTTGGGATGATGTTGGTGAACGAAGGTTACTAGGACCAGATTTGGTGGTACAGACAGTCGAAAAGGTGAATACAATCAGGAAGCATATGAGGGCAGCTCAAGACAGACAGAAAAGTTGGGCCGACACGTCAAGAAGACCTCTAGAGTTCGCCGTGGGCGATTTGGTATTCCTGAAGATATCACCGACTAGAGGGGTGATTCGCTTTGGGAGTCGGGGAAAGCTTAGTCCTCGATTCGTTGGACCCTTCGAGATTTTGGAGCGTGTTGGAGAGGTATCGTACCGGTTGGCGTTACCACAGTCATTAGCAGGAGTTCACGATGTGTTTCATGTGTCTCAACTACGGAGGTATGTTCGTGATGAGACTCATGTCTTGGATCATTCGGAGTTGACTGTACGGGAGGACCTGACTTTTGAAGAGCGACCAGTGGAAATCAAGGATCGAAGAGAAAAGGTTCTTAAGAACAAGGTTACCCCTCTTGTGCTAGTTTCTTGGGGTAATCAATCGCATGGAGAATCCACTGGGGAGCGAGAAGACGAGATCCGGCAGAAATTCCCTCACCTTTTTCCAGTAGTTAGCTATCTTGTATTCTTGGAATTTCGAGGACGAAATTCGTTTGTAGTTGGGTATGATGTAACAGCCGAGCCCAATAATACTATTCATATTACTGGTTGAGGGTTATGTATTGCTCATTTCCAATTATTCTGATTTTCTGGTATTTATTGCTAAATTTTAACCGGTTAAGTCATTTTGGCACATAACAAATTTTAACTCCTAAAATGAAATTTAAAATATCCATGTTGGCCTACTCGTCGCCACTAGTCGCGTGGTAGCGTCCGCGTGTCGAGATTCTGTCCCGTTTGGCTAAACGGGCAAGTTTGGACGACTACGCGCGCGTGCAAGTGTCCGACTTGGGGGCATGCATTTTAATCACTAAACACCTCTTTTCAAAATTTGGAACCCGCTTAAAATCCTATAATTTGAATTTGGAACATATGGGCGCAACCCGGGCGCGATTCGGAAATGTTTCATTTAGCGCCAAAAAGGCCCATTTAATTTAATATCATAAAACTATATAATATACGAATATTTTTCCTTAACTGTTATAATCATTCAAATCCTTCAAAATCTTTATTCCTTTCTCCTTACCAGCCTATCGCAAGCGGCCAGCTCGCCTCATGAGGCCGCCTCCTCTTTCTTTATCTCTGTCTCTCTCCCTATTCTCTTTCTCTCTCTCTCACTCTAAATCTTTCTCTCTCTCTCCAATCTCTCTCTCTCTTCCTCTATAAATCTTTCCCATGCAGCCGCCTCCTGTGCCCTCCCCATCACGAGAAAACCCACGCGAACCCTAACCCTAGCCACCTCCGGACCTCGCCGTCGACCTCCCCGCGACCTCGCCGTCGCCGCCCTCGCCACCACGAGCCAGCCGCACCCTCTTCCTCCTTCCTCCTCTCTCTCCTGCGCCTGCACCCAACCCCCGACACCTCCACTCGGCCGCAGAGCCCAACGTCGACGCCGCCTCCCGTCGCCGACGACGCCCGCGACTCCCTCTCCTCCTCCTCGTCGCAACCTCGTCGTCGCCTTCCCTCTCCCCTCGCCGGACCACCACCAACCCGAGCCATAACCCCATCACCTACCCTCTGCTGTTCGCCGGAGAACGCGCCGGAGATCCTCGCCGTCGTCACCAGAGCCACCTCCGTCTCCCCCTCGACCACCAGAGCAGGCCAGCACCCTTCTACGCACTGCAGCACCCTCTTTCCAGCGAACTCAGGATTTCCAGCCATCGTTGTTCGCCGTCGCTGCCTCGCCGGCGTCCCATCGCCGTCGAGCCCGCCGGGGTCACCCTGGTATCTCTCTGTAAGCATCCTTATCTCTCCTTTGTGCAAAGTTTTCCCCCCGCTGATCGCATTAAGTTTATCATTGTTGCTAACCTCGTTGCCGTGACTTTTGCCGGAACCCGACCGTGCCGTCTTGGCGAACCCGACGCTCCAGCGAAGCCCTCTGGTCCGTGTGATCCCGTTGTTCTCTGTTGGGACTCGATCCGTGACCCGTGCTATCATATCGCGTTTTCTGCCGACATCGCATCCGTGTTCCGGTTTGCAAAACCGTCGAGGCAAGTATTTGAATACTTGCTCTAACATGCTAGCGTGCGAGATCTAGTCTTGCCACGCAATTGAATTCATACTATATAATACAACAACTCAATGATGGTAATTGATATTACATTATAAGTTAGAATTGATAGTTGCAGTTATCTTTAACATGGAACCTTTATAATAGTTTCTCGTAATTAATCAACCCACTATCAATCCATAATTCAACTAAATAAAACAATTGGATCATATCTGCTTTAACTGTTAAATCATTCACGAGACAATTATTATACTTAGTGTAAATTCCTGTAGCTTCATTACTTCATGATTGTGGATATTGCTTCACCTTGTGGCTATTGCACCCTAAAGGTGCGTGAACCTGTTAATAAGATAATACAAAACATCATTGTGTTTGCATGGAATAATATGGTTATTTACTGTTTCTTGCTGCTGTTCATTATTTGATTATACACCTGTTGTGAGCACATAACCGATTGCACTACATATTGGCCTGACCCTGCTACACATGACATATACATACATACCGACTCATCCTGTTGTACTATGACATTACTTGTTTCATGATCTCCTGCCTAATGCCGACAAACCCGACCATCCCTGCTGTCTATCCAGACAGACCTACTCTTACCGGATTTTGTGTTGGCATTAGTCCTTGACTACTGAATACCTGACCTGACATACATAGCTTGGGGGTATGGGGAAATCAAAGGTGAAACCGACTTGTAACTCAACAGTTCGATACATTGATCTGATCAGTCTTACGGGCTTGGCCAGCTCCGGAGTGTTGATGCTGACATCACTCGTCCATCCTACTACCTTTTACTGCTTAGCGGCACGTCTCGGATTCAGCCCCGAGGATCTTGACCGTGGTCCCGGGCACGCACGGGATACTATTGAGTTACATCGACGATTCATCAATTGATTTCAAAGACTATAGAGTAGAAACCTGATAGGACAGTTTAGTCACCATTGCACATTACCCTGCTCTGTTATTTCTGAGTACTGCTTATTTCATGTTCATACTTGCATTGCTTATTACCATGTTTATTTTATATACTTGATGTCGTGACGCGCTGACGTCTGGGTTTTGCATGGCCCAGATTCCGTACCACTGTCGACGACCGAGCAGGAGTACTTCAGCCAGCAGGCTGATTTGAGTTCTATAGTGGTTAGTTTGTTTATTGCATTTTATTTCCAGGTGCGATCCCGCATTCTGGGACGTACCTTTCTATTATTATATTGGATTATTTGCTTCCGCACTTATTGTTTATTGACTCTCGTTATTATGGATTTGGACATGTGCTAGATTAGCTTATTATCTTGTTCTTGATAGCCTTACAACCGTAATGTGACTGTGGATGGATACTTCCTACCCACAGGTAGCATGGTTGGCTATGTCACGTGCCCAATCTTGCGTACTCTGGGAAGCGGGGCGTGACACGATGATTCGATCGGGAACTTTAACTGCGTCTTTGTGTTTTGTCCGGATAACTTTTAGAAACTGTTAAAAAGTTCGAACGGATATCAATAACTCACTTTTTCCCCTGTCGGAAAATTTTTCAAAAGTTGGATTTTTTTTTCTCGTGTTTAAGAATGTTCTAAGTCGTGCAAGTAACTCGGTGGACCCTCTAGAAGACAACAAACCTTAACTCGATTATGTGACCGTCTTGAACTGCCCTTTGAACCTTAGGGTTTGGGGCAGTACGGCGTGCCACATGTGAGGCGTTGGCTTGACCCTTCTACGGCTGGACCATTGGTACTGTGGCATGTGATGAATGTTTTTAAACTGATTTCAAGTGTTGAGATATATTGGGGAAATCTTGGGTGTTTGATGATTCGATCGGAAAGTTTAACTTTATCTATTTATCTGGAATGTGATACAATATTTGGAATCCACAGGTAGTTATGAGATAACTGATTTGAATATTATAAACATAGCAGTTTAGTCTCAATTGATCGGTTGTCACGGAATTTTGATGTGATCAAAAGTCCGTCGCAATCACGTAGCGTGCGCGGATACTCGCCGGGTAAACATAATATACAGCTACGCCCCATAGCCCCGACCAAGTGACTGTAGGAGAACCCCGTCGCCGAAAGCATCCATTTGGGTGCTCGCGGTAGCGGTGTTCCGCCTTGGTGCACTTTGTCGACGGCTTCGGGGCTGCGGCTGTCTACTAAAGTTTGCGACGATGATTCGATCAGGTTGTCGGAAATCTTGTTGAATTGTCCGACTTAATATTGAAAAGAGTTTTCGATAATGAGACTAAAATGCGGGGTTTATAATTATTAGGCATGCGATGTCTAAGGAATTCATTTGGTTAGGCATGCGATGTCTAAAGAGGTTGCGAATTCCAACTGTTGTAGTTTTACACTTTCTTTTCTGTGACCGTAAGCGTAGTATGTGGTGTATCGCCGGCTTCGTTGCTATACATCAACGACAATCGGGATACGCATACTTGCTTACGTTGATGATATGAGATATTATGTGTTGCTGTGATATGTTGTATTGGATCGTCGCTTTTGAATAGCCGGGGGTTTTATGTGAGATGAGAGTTTTTCTTTTTCATTCATGTAAAATTCATTTGTATGTAATATTCTTTTATTGGGGCACTTCCAGGTAGCGGAAGATGTCACCGTTGTATATTATTTACTTTTCCGCATTAGGTAGACCCAAGGCGGGGAGCACAAGTAACCGGGTTCTAGGGTCCAGTGGGAGACCATCTCGAGGAGTCGAGACCGGGTCTCCTAACCCTAGAATTGGCAGTGTTACTTGCCGCTCTCGTAGGGGTCTAGGGATGTGGGTTTGGCTATTCATCGCGACCGTGGAATCCGTGTTTTATACAGGCTCGTATTGAAAACACGGACGTCCTAGTATATCCAATATTTCATATATGTTCTTCTGCTGCAATGTTCTGTGATGAGATCATATTACTGCCCGTGACGAATGTTTATATTATATATATGAGATATATGTTATATTGCAGATTTCGTTTCAATTGTGATGCTTGTGAAGCATAATAAAATGGGACTTGATTAATGAGATTAATGAAACTAAAAGAAACCTAAGATGTTGTGGAATCGAATTTTCAAAAACAGGTAGCTACAGTTCTTGCTTTGCATCGCGGTGTTCCTTGTAGAACATCCTGCACCTTATTCGATAAGGAAAGGACCGAGATCCCTTCACCGGGAGTGACTCCTTTAGCAATAACTGGCAGATGCTACAAACTCGGTTTGTCTTTTGATTGCTTCTATAGTTTCTGCTTTGCATAGTGGTATTTTTGAAATATCCTGCACCTTATTCGATGAGGAAAGGGCCAACGATCCCTTCACCGGGAGTGACCCCTTTAGCAAAACTAGAAAAGCCTCAAAAACACTCCATTTAAAATCACTCGATTCTACAACGATATCAAGTTCATTACGCAATAGGTTTTCTTAAAAACCTGTCGTAACCCTCCGTCATTTTAGGAAGTAGAGTACTTAGTATTCGTGCTGTGTTTGTTGACCATAGTTAAGGCACAGTGTACGGTAGCTAAGTGATGTCTTCCTATATAGCATATGATGCGATTAGTTAGGACAGTCATATGACTTTGTTGACCTTAGTTAAGGGTCATGTGGGTGGGTCTAATTAATCAAAAAATGACGGGTAGAACTTGACTAGTGCTTATGATTTGTTGACCATAGTTAAGGTCATAAGTCACTAGGGGTAAAATATTATTGGGAATTTCAAGTGTTGAAATTTGCAATGAGATTGCATACCTTCTATGAGATAGTTGGATCCCGATACCCGCTGCGAGTAAGAGTTACTCCTGGGAGAGTTTTACACATTACAATTAGCCGATCAAGTAGGTGTCTAGAAAGGTGTTAACGGGGTTATGCCTCTGGGAAAACGAGGTTTACTTTAATTAGGTTCATGCGAAAGCACGGGGGACCTCCCTCAAAGTACCGACACTGGCCTGGCCGAATGATTGGCGAACTTGTAGCGTGTAACTAATCCCGGCTAGTCTTTCCTTTTAGGGTTTGAAGGAAGATTTGACTAAAACAATGGGAGACATCCTGATTAGATATATTAGATAACCAATCTAATCTTGCAAGAGCATACGCTGAGTGTTTTCTTCTCTCTCTCTCCAGGTAGCGACCATATCACGCCTTAATCAAGATAATAAAACGGATATATTGACTGAACCCGCTTGTTATACTGAGCTGGGGAACGTTGGTCCCGATCCAACTTATAATTGTTATAAGACAGAGCAGGAAATTGGGGAATACCAGATTTCCCGTGCCGCCCAAACGAAGAAAGTGCATGTTAATGCATCATCTTCGGGTGTGTTCATTACACAGAACTGTTTCTCAGTATCCTTTACGTGCTGGGTATGTGATACCGGATCAGGATCCCGTATATGTAATCTGTTACATGGGCTACAGATAGGTAAAGAACTGAGAACGGGTGATAAGTTTCATGAGACAGAAAACGGTGCAAGTGTTGCAGCCAAGTCTGTTGGTCACTGTCACCCTGTATTACCGGAATACATTGATTCTGAACAAATGTTATTAGATACCGAACCTGATATACAAAATCATATCAGTCTCTTTATTGGTAAAGAAGTGATATAATTTTGTATAGTTGGATAATGTTTTGAACATTTCCTATATCAAGAGTTGATCGGTTCAGGCACGTCATCTAAAAGCATTGATGTTCTAAATCAAACTACAGTTCTTAGTATACAGAACACACACAAGAGGAAGAGTTCAGAAATGAATGAATCCTTCTTGAGGCATTGTAGACTAGGTCATATCAATGCGACCCGACTGGCTGAAGTTATATTTAGATGCATATTTAAACTAGTTTGAATTTACATCTTATGAAACTTGCCGGTCATGTCACAAAGATAAGATGACCATAGCTCTGTTTATTGGAAACAGAGAAAGAGTTAGTGTACTCTTGGGATTGATACATGCTGATGTATGAAGGTCCCCTGTCTACACATGCCAAGATCGGTTCTTTGTACTTCATTACACTCTCTGAAAATCTCTCAAGATTCAGACATGTGTTCCTGTTGAAACATAAGTCCGAAGCTTTTGAGATATTCACAGAATATAAGTTAGAAGTAGAGAACCAAAATACGGGTATAAGTATTATGTCCTTTGATGAGATCAAGGAGGAGAATACTTGAGCACGGAATTCCTGGACTATTCTAAAGGAGAATGAGATTCTCTCTCAGCATTACTCCTCCGTATACACCACAGCACGTCGGTGTATCGGGGCGGAGTAATAGCACCCTATGTGATATGGTGTGCTCTATGATGAGTACTACTGAGTTTCCTATTTCCTTTTGGGAGTTATGCACTTGTGAAGTTGCATACATATTGAATAGGGTTCAAATCAAATCAGTTGTCTACCACTTCATATGTGATATGGAAAGGGAAGAGCCTATTTCTTAAGCTTGTTAAGATTTGGGGTTGCCCGGCCTATGTCTAAAAGCAAAATCCGGACAAGCTCGAGGCAAGGTCTGTTATGTACAACTGGAAAGGTTCCAGCCATACAAACTGCAGCTGATGATTTGGTAGAACCAAAGGATTCAATAGTTTCCAACGTACCTCAGCCTCTCCGCCGATCTAGTAGGGTTCCTCACCCACCTGAGAGATACTTCGGTTTCTCTATGATAGTGGGAGTGAGGATTGCATCATGAGATGATGACCCAACTAGTTTCGAGCTGGCCATCAGTAGTGAAACTCTGTAAGAATGACTGGATGCTTATCGATCTGAGATGGAATCCTTATACACCAACAAAGTATGGACTTTGGTTGCTTTATCTGAAGGGTTAAATCCCCATCAGGAGCAAGTATATCTTGAGAAGATTACTTGGTGTACATGGAAAAGTTGAGACTTTCAAAGCTAGACTTGTTAAAGGTTTGCATCATAGACCAGGTATGGATTATGTTGAAACCTTTTCTAAGGATCTATGCTTAAGTCCATCAAGATCCTACTTGCCACGGCTACATACCATGACTACGATATCTGGTGGTTGGGTGTCATGACTGCTTTTCTAAGTGATGTTTTAGAAGAGAACGTCTATAAGTACACAGCCAGAGGGCTTCGTAGACAGTGGGAGCAGCGGAAACGTGTGCAAGATGTTTTATATGATAAAACAGGCATCGCGGAGTTGGAACATCTGTTTTGATATGCTAGTCAAAGAGTTTGACTTCATCAAAATGGTAGATAAACCTTGTATATACAAAAAAGATAGTAGGGAGTATGGTGGTGATCCTCGTAGAGTACGTGGATGACATACTCTTGATAGGGAAGGAGTTTCCTATGCTACGCTCGGTCAATCTCCGCTCATCACAAGGATTCTCCATATAGGATCAAAGTGATACCTCCTAAATCCTGGGTTTTGGATCTATGAGATAGATCTAATTGGATGTTAGGATACTCACTAGTTGTAGTGAGATGGTATCAATCGATCTTGGGGAGAATCACTGGAAAGGTTCCAGGGTGATAAGAACGACTGAATGTCAGTCGCAGGCATTGTCTTTACCCTCAGTGGAGGGATGGTATGTTGGAAGAGTTCCAAGCTAGATACCGTGACATACTAGACGATTAAAGGCAAGATACATCGTTACCATAGATACTACCAAAGAGGCAGTCTGGATAAATATAAGTTCATAAGATGAACTTCGTTCCTACCATTGTGTGACAATGGACTTGTGGCTTTAGCCAAGGAACTACCGTCCCATCAGAAATCCAGATATAATTCTTAGGCAGTATCACCTGATCATGGAGATGGTTGATCTCCAGGGAGATCGAGGTTAGGAGAGTAGACACAGAGGACAACAGCGCGAATCCACTCTCAAAGCCCTTTTTCCCAGTAGAGACTTTTATGGGATGGTTGAGTATGAGATACTTCAACCACAGCTAATTGTTGGGTATGCGATACCATAACAGACTGGGTACACTGGACGGACTCGCCGAGAACTCCCAGATGGTATTATACCATACGTCAGATGGCAGTTCTCCAGTGACACTGGTACAGAGTAGTCTGTTGACCCGAGATCGTCATAGAGTCTTGTGTGGTTCCGCTGTGCTTTGATTTCCATCATACCACGTCCAAGTGGGCGTGCAAAAAGGTGGCTTTTGGGTACAGTCCCGAATCACATGGAGGCAATGAGCGATAGGAGGGGATTCGTCTCTCCCGGTATAGGGAGTTGATGTTGTGCTGTGTTCGATTGGCTATAACCGGAAATCCCTGGCCAGGGTTGCTGAGATTTACTGGTAAGTGTTATCAGTAGTTTCTCGAACTGTTATAGACCTCAAATCGACACGACTTATCAAGCTACTGGGGTCTGACGTTTACCACCCCTAGGCGAGATATGCAACATATCAGACGACGAGACCGGACTGTACGGGAGTGTTACTGGTTGGATTCGCAGGAGAATGTACAGGCTTGCTTGTTGATCTTCTGAGCACTCAATACCTGGGTAGCTGTTACGTTTAGCTGACCGCTTGCAGCTTGTGGGTGTTTGATATGATCATCACCTACTGCCGGCGTATTGACGATTCTTTAGAGTCCTACACAGAGGTTTCTTGACTCAGGCAAAACGGAGTAGGAGCATATATGTGATATGTGCGGGACCGAGGATAATGCGATATGTGATACCGTATTGTATTCTCGCGATATTTGATATCAGCCGGGTCATCGGATCAAGTGTTGATTCGATGAATCGGTACGGATAAATATTAGTCGGTTATATGCGATATAGCCGGATTGTCGGATCAAGTGTTGATTCGATAATTTAATGTATAATAATATATATGATATATTAAATTGCATTAACTAATATTTGCTCGCTAAAAGATTATTTTTCTCACTCGGATAATACATTGATATATATGCGATATATGTTAACTGTATTATTTTATTTTGTTACAATAAATATTATATATGTGATATATAATATTGTAACATGATATGATAACTAATGCAACATGTTTAGTGGAGTTTAAACATGATTAGGGTTTGGATTAGGGTTAAGCTTTCTAGATGTTTCTAGAAGGTTTTCTTTTTGTCATGATAAAGATATTTACAAGTGACTCATGCTTTAACCCAACCCAAACCCTAACCCTAGTCAATTCTCTACAATGGTTAAGTCAACCATGGTTGCATTATTCTTCATATTAATCCTTTCTTATTCATCACAAAAGAAAATGGATTACTATTCTTCTTCTTCCTTCATTCTTTCATGAAAAAGCTTGCTAGATTTTTCCAAAGTGACGAATAAATATGAGAAAAAGATAAATAAAGAGAGCAAAAATCCTACTTCATCATCCTCATCTTCCCTTGCCATTTAGATGAGGGTGTTCACATCATTTCATGAGTGTTAGCTTGTGTTAAAGAAACTTCAAGGTAGATCATCTTAGTATCGAAGATCGGAAGCAAAGGTTGCATCTTTCTCTTCGTGGAACCTCTCGAGAGCCCGGAACCCGATAATCGCAGCGAAGGGACCACAACACGGAGCATATGAAGTGAAGGACCGGATCTACAAAGGTTGTAATCCCTCTCACTTAGTGTTAAAGTGTTTAGCATGCTAGTTTTCGCCTAATCTCTAGTTTAAAGATCCGTATTCGGGTTGTTCGGCACGGCTAAATTTTTAATCGGGCATGGTTGATGCCTCGTAGACCCTTGTGCGCATGCCTAGCAACCCTACATGGCCTTAGTGCAAGTGGGAGATTGTTAGTTATATGTATGCCCTAGAGGCCATTATTGTACATATGATGTATATTATAGTGGACGCTTGGATATATATATATATAGGACTTTCTTGCTCGGCATGATAGTATGCTATCTGGTTACCATTATCTTAACATGTAGACTTGTATTGTGATACCGTCGTGCTCTCACGTATTGATAAAGCCCTTAGGATATGTACTAGACTACCAGGACTATGATGTAGATCATACTAGTGGGGCCAGGGTAGTTCACAAGTACATCCTTCAATTGTTCCTAGTCGACGGAATATCGAGCAGGGCATGGATATTCCAGAGTAGACTAGCATATACGTTTCTTGACCCATATAATGGGCGATGGATGATCCCACATCCATTAGTGTTTGACATCAGAGATGGTATACGGGTGCTCAGTGGAAACTGGGTACACTAAACAGGACTCGCCGAGGACTCCTATATGGTAGTATACCTATCGTCAGATAGCAGTCCTCTGATGACACTGGTACAGGTTAGTCTGTAGACCCGAGATCGTCATAGAGTCTTGTGCGGCTCCCACTGCGCTTTGATTTCCTCTCTACCACACTCAAGAGGAGTCGTGCAAACAGGTGGATTTTGGGTACAGTCCCGAGTCCTATGGAGGCAATAAGCGATAGGAAGGGTTTCATCTCTCTCGGTATTGGGGGTTGATGCTGCGCTATGCTTGATTGGCAATAACTGGAAGTCCCTGGCCAGGGCTGATATGGAGATCTACTGATAAGTGTTATCAGTAGTTTCTCGACCTGTTAGGAGCCTCACATCGGCATGACTTATCACGTTACTGGGGTCTGACGATTTCCACCCTTAGACATGATATGCGACGTATCAGACGAAGAGACCGGACTATACGGTAGTGTTACTGATAGGCTTCATGGAGACAATGGACAGGCTTGCTTGTTGATCTTCATATCGCTCAATACCCGGGTAGCCGTTACGTCCAGCTAGTACCGCTGACGGCTTGTAGGTGACTGATATGATCATCACCTACTACCGACGTATTGACGAGTCTTTAGAGTCCCACACAGAAGTTCCCTGGTTCAAGCGAAACGAAGTAGGACACATATGTGATATGTGTATGGGCCTGATTAAATACGAGTATGTGATACCGTATTGTAATCAGGCAGTCATCTGCTATCAGTTCGGTTATATGTGATATAACCAAATTGTCGAATCAAGTATTGATTCGATAATGTAATATACAGATAAATGATATTAGTCGGTCGTATATAATATAACCGTATTATTAGATCAAGTGTTGATTTAATAATGTAATATAAATTATATGTGATATAATTATATATTAACTAATATCATTAGCTCACTAATTAATCTTCATTAAATATATATTAATATATATGATATATATAAATATATTATAATGAAGCATGGCATTTTCTTTTCTATTTTGTGAAAATCGAAATGAGGTGTAAAGTTGTAGCATGGTTGCAAGCATGGGTTATATACTTCTTTATTCATTCTTGACTCACTATTCAAGCATGGTTGCAATTTAATATTGCATAATTCCATGCTTGAATGAGTGAGGGGTCTTGATATTATTTTCATTATGTTCATTCCTAAAGACATAGCCATTTTTCTCTCATGCTTGCTCTCATACTTCTTCTTCCTCCTCTTGCTTTGCCTCAAGCTTCAACCCTCACATGTGATGTGAATCATGAAGCTTGAGCACAAATAAGTGAGATCTTAACATCCCCTACTTCATCATCTCACACCATTCTAGCAAACTAGTGTGATGTGTTTCATACACTAAATAGTTTACTGTAGTGGTAGTTTGAACTAGTAGGAGCTTCGTGGTGGATCATCTTTCGCGCGAAGGCAACGAAGGAAGCCTGTTCAAAGTCTCAAGAGAAGCCTTGTGGAGTCGCGGGACTACTACACGGAGCATATTGAAGAGAAGGACTGTCTACAAAGGTTGTATTCTTGATCCTTTTGTATGTAAAGGTGTTTACATTCTTTTCCGACTAAATCTCTAGTTAACGATTCTTGCGTAGGGTTCTTTGTAATGACAATTTTTTTAACAAGGCATGCACGATGCCACCCGAAACCTTGCTGTCGTTGCTAGGAACCCTTCATCAATACTAAGTGAAAAGGGAATACAACCTTTGTAGACCAGTCCTTCACTTCTAAATCTCCAAGTAGTAGTCCTTTAGCTCCAAGTAGTGGTCCCTTGAACTCTTCTTAGGCTTCACTTGGTGAAAGGAACGAGCTTGCTTCGTCGTCTTCGAGGCCGTAGACGATCCACCTTGAAGAATCTTTAACTAAAGCTACCTCTTCACTAATTAAGAAATTGGTGAAGCAAACAACCTACACTAATGGGCTAGATGAGAGTAGGTTGATGATGTCGGAATTTTGCTCACTTTAGAATTCTATTTCTCTTTTTCTTTTTCTCTCAAGAAAAACAAGAGGAGGAAGATGATGAACCTTGAACTAAGGTGATGAAAAATATCTCTCGTGATATTTGTAGAGAGTTAACCAAGGCTAAGAATAAAGGTTAAGTTATAAAATATCTAGAGTAAAACAAAATTAGTGGGATGAGTCATGGCTTCTTGAAGCATCTTAAGCCATGCTCATTTTCCACTAATTTTCTTTTTACCTTAAATATAAATCACCCAACATTATCCTTGGCTTGGTGTGAGTCCCATACACCTATGTTCTATGTATCATCCACCATGATACAATAGTATATATAATATATATATAGATATATATATATATATATCACATAATTATATATATATATATCAATATATATATATATTCAAGAGAAGAAATTCTTTTGTGAGCTAATATTAGTTAATATATATTAATATATCAAATATATATATATATATATATCAAATTATTAAATCAACACTTGATTCAATAATGCGGTTATATCATATATGACCGACTAATATCACTTATATGTATATCAATTTATGGAATCAACACTTGATTCAATAACCCGGTTATATCACATATAACCTCATCGATATCATATATTGCGAGATTAGAATACGGCATCACATACACGTATTTAATCAAGCATTCGCACATATCAAATATGTGCCCTACTTCGTTTCGCTTGAGCTAGAAAACCTCTGTGTGGGACTCTAAAGACTCGTCAATACGCCAACAGTAGGTAATGATCACATCAGTTACCCACAAGCCGTCAGCGGTACAAGCTGGACGTAACGGCTACCCAGGTATTGAGCGAATAGAAAATCAACAAGCAAACTTGTCCAAACTCCCATGAAACCTATAAGTAACACTTACCGTACAGTCCGGTCTCTTCGTCTGATATGTCGCATATCAAGTCTAGGGGTGGAATCGTCAGACCCCAGTAACTTGATAAGTCATGTCGATGTGTGGTCTATAACCATTCGAGAAACTACTGATAACATTTACCGGTAAATCTCATCAGCCCTGACCAGGGACTTGCTGTTATAGCCAATCGAGCATAGCGCAACATCAACTCCCTATACCAGGAGAGACGAAACCCTTCCTATCGCTCATTGCCTCTATGTGACTCGGGACTTTACCAAAATTCCACCTATTTGCATGACTCCTTTGAGCCGTGGTGGGGAGGAAATCAAAGCACAGTGGGAACCACACAAGACTCTATGACGATCTCGGGTCTACAGACTAACCTGTACAAATGTCACTAGAGAACTGCTATCTGACGATAGGTATGGTACCATCTAGGAGTTCTCGGCGAGTCCTGTTGGTATACCCATTCTCTAATGAGCACCTGTGTGTACAATCTTTGATGTCAAACACCAATGGTTGTTGGATCAACCATCATCCCCATACAGGGTCAAGAAACATACACACTAGTCTACTCTAGAATATCGATGCCCTGTCTCGATACTCCCTCGACTAGGAACGGTTAAAGGATGTACTTGCGGACTACACAAGCCACACTAGTATGATCTGCATCATAGTCCTGGTAGTCAAGCTAACATCCTAAGGGCTTTATCAACATGTATCAGAGAGACAGAATAATATAAGTGTACATGTTAAGATAAAGTGCAACCAGATAGCATAATATCATGTCGAGCAAGAAAGTCCTATATATATATATATATATGACCAAGCATCCACTATAATATACAATAATAGCCTCTAGGGCATACATATGACTAACAGTTTACCTATATCAGTTGATGGTTATGTAAGGTGCATTCAACAACGGTGTAATTCTTCTTAACCATAATACAGTTTTCAACCTACGATGCACAGGGTTTGAGTTATTAAACTCGGTGGACTTATACAAAGTATCGTATGTTGTCCGATGTCTATTAGGACAAAAGGGTTGGTACTCGTACTATACTCCATTTACTTCTGACTTCTCTGCTTTTAGACATGCATTTCGTTGAAATACAAGGTCCAAATTTTGAGAAGTTATAGGTATAAGAATAAAGTAGAGAACCATACATTGCGAGTATCAGGATTCTTTGTGGTGATCGAAAGTGTAGATACTTATGCTAGGTATTCCGTTGTAAGTAATATATTTGAGAACTTAATTCTCTCTCATGTTACTCATCCGTGAGTACGCTCCTTGATGAGTAATGTTGCTTGGCCTTCTTCTATTTAGTCGATATGCACTGGAAACGGCTGCATGTATTTTGAATCTGGTTCCAATTAAATTAGTGCCTTTGTTTCTATATTGGATATAGAATGGATTAATATCTTAATGAAGTTAAGTTATATGGAGTAATCCGGCTTATGCTTAAAACTGTAGGAATGCTTAGTACGATAGCAAGGTTTCGGGAGGCATCGTCCATGCCATTTTCAAAAAAATTGTCATGCTAAACAACCCTAATCCTAGAATCCTAACTAGAGATTTAGACAATACAAAGTGTAAACAACTTTACAACTAAGTGAACAAGGAATACAACCTTTGTAGACCTGTCCTTCACTTCAATAGCTCCATGTAGTAGTCTCTTCGCTCCAAGTAGTGATCTTCCAGAATCTAGAGTGGCTCCACAAGATAAAAGGAATAAGCTTGCACGAAGTCTTCGAGGCCGAAGATGATCTACGTCGAAGAGACACCAACCCAAGCTACCTCTTCACTAATTAGAGATTAGTGAAGCTAACACCCTAAACTAAATGGATAATTTAGTAGAGGATGATGAAGTAAGATTTTTGCTCACTTTAGAATTAATTTTCTCACTAATTATCTTCACTTCTCAAAAACCTAGAGAGCTAAGCTCTTGATGAAGAAGAAGATGAAGAGATAATGTTATGGAAACCATGGGTGAGAAAATATCTCATATAACTCATGTATAGACTTAACCATGGGTTTAGATAATGGTTGGGTTAATAAATATCTAGTGTAAGAAAAAACTAGTGGACTAAGTCAATGGTTCTACAAGCTTCCACTAAGCCCACCCATGTGACTAATTTCCAACTAATATTTGATTTACTCAAAATAAATAAACCCTACATTATCATGAGCATGGTGTAAGTCTCATACACCCATGTAGCATGTATCATCAAGCATGACACAAAAAAGAAATACAATTAATATATATCACATATATATTAAATGCATAAGTGAGAAAAGAAATGATTAAGTGAGCTAATATTAGTTAATGTAAATTAATATATCAAATATATAATTATACATTAAATCATTAAATCAACACTTGATTTAATAATCCGGCTATATCTCATATGACCGACTAATATTATTTGTATCATCTCATCGAATCAACACTTGATTCGACAACCCGACTATATCTACTATAACCGACCAATATCATAAATCGCGAGAATAGAATACGGTATCACATACTCGTATTAATCTCGGTCCCGCACATATCACATATGTGCTCCTACTTCATTTTGCCTGAGCCAGTAAACCTCTGTGTATGACTCTAAAAACTCGTCAATACGCCGGCAATAGGTGATGATCATATCAAGCACCCACAAGCCGTCAGCGGTACTAGCTGGACATAACGGCTACCCGGGTATTGAGCGATCAGAAGATCAACAAGCAAGCCTACTCATACTCCTGTAAAGCCTGTCGGTAACACTACAATACAGTCCAGTCTCTTCGTCTGATATGTTGCATATCTAGTCTAGGGGTGGTAAACGTCAGACCCCAGTAACCGATAAGTCGTGCCGATGTGAGGCTCATAACGGGTCGAGAAACTACTGATAACACTTACCAGTAGATCTCCGAATCAGCCCTGACCAGGGACTTCCTGTTATAGCCAATCGAACACAGCGCAACATCAACCCCCAATACCGGGAGAGACGAATCCCCTCCTATCGCTCATTGCCTCCATGTGATTCGGGACTGTACCCAAAAGCCACCGTTTTGCATGTTCTCTTGAACGTGGTAAGGTGGAAATCAAAGCACAGTGGGAATCACATAAGATTCTATGACGATCTCGGGTCTACAGACTAACCTGTACCAGTGTCACCAGATAACTGCTATTTGACGATAGGTATAATACCAACTAGGAGTTCTCGGCAAGTCCGTTCAGTATACTCAATCTCCACTGAGCACCCGTATACCATCTTTGATGTCAAACACCAATGGATGTGGGATCATCCATCGCCCATCATATGGGTCAAGAAGCGTATACGCTAGTCTACTCTGGAATATCGATGCCCTGTCTCGATACACCCTCGACTAGGAACAATTAAAGGATGTACTTGTGGACTATCCTGGCCCCACTAGTATGATCTCCATCATAGTCCTAGTAGTCAAGTACACATCCTAAGGGCTTTATCAACATGTGAGAGCAAGACAGTATCACAATACAAGTCTACATGTTAAGCCAAAGAGCAACATCTGGATAAACTCAAGGCACGTTTCAGTAATGGCAGTTTGTGGGTTATCCCGGGTTTTGACAAGGGTTACCATTCTACCATTTGGAGGATCAATAGTTATATTGTTCTTGACTCGCCACCACTTTAGTAAAATGAATTCTTTTCAGAAAAATACAAGTGGGAGTATGGTTGAACTGGAAGTGATTCCAGAACCGCAAACGATTACTGAAAATTTAGTAGAGCCTAAAGATTCAATTGAATTTGACAATCCATTAGCCACTCTACAGATTTGGTGGGTAACCTCAGCCACCCGAGAGGTACTTCGGTCTCCTCAAAGATGGTGATAGGGAAGTTTTGATGACCCAAGCTTGCCACTACTACTGTTCTAAACTATGAGATCTGGCAGGTGGATGAATATAATGTCGTTCTGAATTAGCTTTAGAAGTGCACGTGTATATGACTCTGCCAGAGGGTTGTTGTAATCAGTGGGAGCAGCAGAAGCTGTTAGTTATATTTATGCCCTAGAGTCCATTATTATACATGTGATGTATATTATAGTGGGTGCTTGGACATATATAGGGAGGACTTTCTTGCTCGACATGATAGTGTGTTATCTGGTTGCTCTTTATCTTAACATGTACACTTATTGTCTCTCTATTACATGTTCATAAAGCTCTTAGGATGAGTAATTGACTATCAGGATTACGATGCAGATCATACTAGTGGGGCAAAGGTAGTCGGTAAGTACATCCTTCAAATGTTCCTAGTCGTGTGAGTATCTGTTAGTTATATGTATGCCCTAGAGGCCATTACTGTACATTGGATGTATGTTGTAGTGGATGCTGGGACATATATAGGGAGGACTTTCTTGCTCGACATGATAGTATGCTATCTGGTTACTCTTTACCTTAACGTGTACACTGATTGTCTCTCTGTTACATGTTGGTAAAGCCCTTAGGATGTGTACTTGACTACCTGGACTATGATGCGGATCATACTAGTGGGGACATGGTAGTCTATAAGTACATCCTTCAAAGTCCCTAGTCGTGGGTGTATCGAGACGGGGCATCGATATACCAGAGTAGACTAGCGTATACCTTCTCGACCCATACAGATGGGCGATGGATGATCCCATATCCATTGGTGTTTGACATCAGAGATGATATACGGGTGCTCAGTAGAGACTGGGTACACTGGACGGACTCGCCAAGAAATCCCAGATGGTATTATACCTTACGTCAGATGGCAGTTCTATGGTGACACTGGTACAGAGTAGTCTGTTGACCCGAGATCGTCATAGAGTCTTGTGTGGTTCCCACTGTGCTTTGATTTCCATCTTACCACGTCCAAGAGGGCGTGCAAAACGGTGGTTTTTGGGTACAGTCCCGAGTCACATGGAGGCAATGAGCGATAGGAGGGGATTCGTCTCTCCCGGTATAGGGAGTTGATGTTGCGCTGTGTTCGATTGGCTATAACCGAAAATCCCTGGCCAGGGTTGCTGAGATTTACTGGTAAGTGTTACCAGTAGTTTCTCGAATTTTTATAGACCTCATATCGACACGACTTATCGAGCTATTGGGGTCTGACGTTTACCACCCCTAGGTGAGATATGCGACATATCAGACGAACAGACCGGACTGTACGGTAAGTGTTACTGGTTGGATTCACTGGAGTGTGAGCGGGCTTGCTCGTCGATCTTCTGATCGCTCAATACCCGGGTGGCCGTTACGTTTAGCAGACCGCTTGCGGCTTGTGGGTGTTTGATATGATCATCACCTGCTGCCGGCGTATTGACGAGTCTTTAGAGTCCTACACAGAGGTTTCCTGGCTCAAGCGAAACGAAATAGGAGCGCATATGAGATATGTGCGGGACCGAGAATAATGCGTGTATGTGATACCGTATTCTATTCTTGCGATGATTGTATCGAATGGTTGTATGCGATATAACCTAGTTATCGAATCGAGGAATGATTCGATAAGCCGATACATAGGATACTAGTCGGTTATATGCGATATGACCGGATCATTGAATCAAGTGTTGATTTAATGATTTAATGCATAATTATATATTTGATATATTACTTTGCATTAACTAGTATTGGTTCACTTTAAATGGATTTTCTCACTTGGATGTACAAGTTGTATATGTGATATACTTTTTGTGCACTTGATTGTATCATGTTTGATGATACATGCTTACTTGTGTTTGTGTAAAGTTTAAACCTTGGTTAAGTAAATGGTTAGGGTTTTGTTTAATTTATTTATTCATTTATTGATTTGTTTATTTCATTTTGGCAAAAGGAAAATGGTGGCTAATTTTGTTTCTTTGTTGAAGTTTCATGAAGCTTTGAAAAAGTCCACCATTTTTGTTTTATGCCTAACCTAACCATTCACCTAACTATAGTTTGCTCTCTATACATAACCATGGTTAGTATTATGATAAGTATTGATTTTCCTTTTCATTTTAATAGCTTATCATAATATTATCTTCTTCTTCTTCATCTTCTTCTTGAAGAAAAAGCTTGCCTCATCAATGGCAACTTGATGAAAAGAGTGAGAAATCCAATTCTAAAGTGAACCCACTTCCTATTTCTTCATCCTCTACCTCTTGCCAAGTAGTAGAGTGTGTTTTCTTTACAAGTTTCATGACTTGGTGAAGTTGGAGCTTGATCTAGCGATGCCTCGACGTAGATCATCTTCGGCATCGTCGTCGATGACCTAGCCCGTTTTTTCTCCGATGAAGCCGACGCTAGAGCCCGGGTTTCCATTTGGACAGCGAGGAGACTTCATTGCGGAGCTATGGAGATGGAGGACCGGATCTACAAAGGTTGTATTTTCGTTTACTCGTAGTTAAGTTGTTAACTAGTTTATTGTTTCGCCTAAAATATCTAGTTAACGATCTAGTCTAGGGTTTCTCGGCACCGTAATATTTGAAATTGGCATGGTTGATGCCTTGTGAGATCTCTTGAGAGTGCCTAGGAACCCTGCAGTGGTATCAGAGCCTAGCTAGAGCCTTAGGCGATGCGTAGACGAAATTTGAAACCCGAACGAACCCGAAACCCTAATCCGAGACCACTCTCTGTCCAATTTTTGAAAATGTGGATTTTTCAATATTAAAAATATGCAGAAAATTCAGCACGGTTTTCTAAGAAAAACTGTGAAAAACAAGATCATGATTCCACTAAAGTGCGGCGGAACCGCGGCATTAGCATGGCTAATGCGGCGGTTCCGCGGCAAGTTGGTCCCTTCTCCCAGTACTTTTTGCACAGTAACTCTTAAACTTTAATGCTGTATTTTCTGGGAATTTTTAAATTGACTCAAGAGTTGAGTGTTCTGGGGTTGTTTTGGGGATTCGATGATTCGATCGGATTATCAGATTTTGTCTATGTGGCTTCCGGATAATTTTTGAATATGTTAAAAAGTTCGACCGGATATAAATACCCAATTTTTCCCCTGCCGGAAAATTTCCAAGTGTTAGATTTTTCCAAGGTTTAAAGACGTTCTAAGCAGTGCAAGTAACGCGATGGTCCCTCTAGAAGACAACAAACCTTAACTCGATTATGTGACCGTCTTGAACTGCCCTTTGAACCTTCGGGTTTGGGGGAGTACGGCGTGCCACATGTGAGGCGTTGGCTTGACCCTTCTACGGCTGGACCGTTGGTACTGAGGCACGAACTGAATTTTTTTAGACTTATTTCATGTGTTGAGCTGTATCGGGAAAACTTGGGTGTTTGAATGTTCGATCGGAAAGTTTAACATTTTCTATTTATCTGGAATGGGATACAATACTTGGAATTCACAATAAGTTATGAGATAACTGAATGAATGTTATAAACATAGCAGTTTAGTCTCACTTGATCGGTTTCCATGGAATTTTGATGTGATCAAAAGTCCGTCGCAATCACGTAGCGTACGCAGATACTCGCCGGGTAAACTTAATAGACAGCCTCACTCCATAGCCCCGACCAAGTGACTGTAGGAGAACCCCGTCGCCGAAAGCATCCGTTCGGGTGCTCGCGGTAGCGGTGTTCCGCCTTGGTGCACTTCGTCGACGGTATCGGGGGTGCGGCCGTCTACTGAAGTTTGCGACGAGCATTCGATCAGGATGTCGGGAATCTTGTTGAATTGCCCGACTTGATATTGAAAATTGTTTTCGATTTTGAGACTAAAATGCGGGGTTTATAATTGTTAGGCATGCGATGTCTAAAGAATTCATTTGGTCAGGCATGCGATGTCTGAGGTGGTTGCGGATTCCAACTGTTGTAGTTTTACACTTTCTTTTCTATGACCGTAAGTGTAATATGTGATATCGCCGGTTTCATTGCTATATGTCAACGACAATTGGGATGGACATATTTACTTACGTTGATGACATGTGATGTTATGTGTTGCTGGATATGTTATATTGGATCGTCGTGTTTGAATAGCCGGGGGTTTTTATATGAGATGAGTGTTTTTCATTTTCATTCATGTAAAAACTTATAGGTAATATTCTTTTATTGGGGCACTTCCAGGTTGCGGAAGATGTCACCGTTTGTATATTATTTACTTTTCTGCACTAGGATAGACCCAAGGAGGGGAGCACAAGTAACTGGGTTCTAGGGTCCAGTGGGAGACCATCTCGAGGAGTCGAGTCCGGGTCTCCTAACCCTAGAATTGGTAGGGTTGCTTGCCGCTCTCGTAGGGGTCTAGGGGTGTGGGATTGGCTATTCATCACGACCGTGGAATCCGTGTTTTATACTGGCTCGTATTGAAAACACGGACGTCCTAGTATATCCAATATTTCATATGATATTTTTCTGCTGCGATATCTGTGATGTGATCATGTGATGTTCCTTGATAGATACAGTATATATTATATATGATATATTATATAGACGTTACTTATGTTACGTTACTTATGTTTTGCACCCGCACTAGCCCTGCCCTGCTCTGGCGTTAGTTACCTAACCTAACGGTGCACAAGGGGACATCGAGGCGAATGCGGATGGCATAAGTGTACGTCGTATTTATCTGTGATGTTTAGGTAATTAAATGATGGGACTTCATTAATGTGATTAATGAAATAAAAGAAACCTAAGATGTTGTAGAATCGAATTTCAAAATAAAACAGGTAGCTACAGTTCTTGCTTTGCACAGCGGTGTATATGATATATCCTGCACCTTATTCGATAAGGAAAGGACCGAGATCCCTTCACCGGGAGTGACTCCTTTAGCAATAACTGGCAGATGCTGCACACTCGGTTTGTCTTTTGATTGCTTTTAAGAGTTTTTGCTTTGCACAGTGATATATATGATATATCCCGCACCTCATTCGACGAGGAAAGGACCGACGATCCCTTCACCGGGAGTGACTCCTTTAGCAAAACTGGAAAAGCCTCAAAAGCACTCCATTTCAAAATCATTTGATTCTACAACGATATCAAGTTCATTACGCAATATGTTTTCAGAAAAACCTGTCGTAGCCCTCCGTCATTTCAGATAAGTTGTATATAGTATTCGTGCTACATTTGTTGGCTTTCGTCAAGGTGTAGTGTGCGGTAGCTATATGCTGCTTATCTGCTGCATACGATGCGATTGGATTAGGGTAGTCGTGCGGCTTTGTTGGCTTTCGTCAAGGGTCGTGCGGGTGGGTTTAATTCAATCAAGAAATGTACGGGTTAAACTTGACTAGCGGGCTATGGTTTGTTGGCTTTCGTCAAGGTCATAGCACGTTAGGGGCAAAATATTATCGGGAATTTCAAGTGTTGAAATTTGCAATGAGATTGCATACCTTCTATGAGATAGTTGGATCCCAATACCCGCTGCGAGTAATTGTTACTCCTGGGAGAGTTTTACACATTACAATTAGCCGATCAAGTAGGTGTCTAGTAAGGTGTCAACGGGGTTACGCCTCTAGGAAAACGAGGTTTACATTAATTAGGTTCGTGCGAAAACACGGGGGACCTCCCTCAAAGTACCGACACTGACCTGGCTGAAAGATTGGCGAACTTGTAGTGTGTAATTAATCCCGGCTAGTCTTTCCTTTTAGGGTTTGAAGGAAGATTTGATAAAAAGCAGTGGGAGCCACCCTGATTAAATAAAATAATAACCAATCTATTCTTGCAAGAGCGCACGCTGAGTGTTTTCTTCTCTCTCTCTCCAGGTAGCGACCATATCACGCCTTAATCAAGATAATAATACGGAATATTGACCGAACCCGCTTGTTATACTGAGCTGGGTAATGTTGGTCCCGCTCCAACTTATAATTGTTATAAGACAGAGCAGGAAATTGGGGAATACCAGATTTCCCGTGCCGCCAAAACGAAGAGAGTGCATGCTGATGCATCATCTTCGGGTGTGTACATTACAAAGAACTGTTTCTCAGTATCCTCCGCATCCTAAGGTATATGATACCGGATCAGGATCCCAGATATGTAATCTGTTACATAGGGCTACAAAAGGGTAGAAAAACTGAGAACGGGTGATAAGTTTCATGAGACAGAAAACGGGGCAAGTGTTGCAGCCAAGTCTGTTGGTCACTGTCACCCTGTATTATCAATACATTGATTCTGAACGAATGTTATTAGATACCGAACCTGATATACAAAATCATATCAGTCTCTTTATTAGTAAAGAAATGATAAAATTTTGTATTGTTGGATAATGTTTTGAACATTTCCTATATCAAAAGTTGATCGGTTCAGGCACGTTATCTAAAAGCGTTGATGTTCTAAATCAAACTACAGTTTCTTAGTATACGGAACACACAGAAGAGGAAGAGTTCAGAAATGAACGGATCCTTCTTCAGGCATTGTAGACTAGGTCATATCAATGCGATCCGACTGGCTGAAGTTACATATTAGATGCATATTTAAATCAGTTTGAATTTACATCTTGTGAAACTTGCCAGTCATGTCACAAAGATATAATGACACCAGCTCTGTTTACTGGAAGCAGAGAAAGAGTTAGTGAACTCTTGGGATGATACATGTTGATGTATGTAAGATCCCCCGTCTATATATGCCAGGACTGGTTCTTTGTACTTCGTTACATTCTCTGATGATCTCTTTAGATTCAGACATATGTTCCTGTTGAAACCCATGTCCGAACCTTTTGAGATATTCACAGAATATAAGCTAGAAGTAGAGAACCAATATGGGTATAAGTATTATGTCCTTTGATAAGATCGAGGAGGAGAATACTTGAGCACGAAAATCCTGGATTATTCCAAAGGAAAATGAGATTCTCTCTCGGCATTACTCCTCCGTATACACCATAGCACGATGGTATATCGGGGCGGAGCTATCTCACCCTATATGATAAGGTATGCTCTATGATGAGTACTACTGAGTTACCTATTTCCTTTTGGGAGTTATGCACTTGAGAAGCTGCATACCTATTGAATAGGGTTCAAATCAAATCAGTTGCCTACCACTTCATATGTGATATGGAAAGGGTAAAGCCCATCTCTTAAGCTAGTTAAGATTTGGGGTTGTCCGGCCTATGTCTGAAAAGCAAAATCCGGACAAGCTCGAGGCAAGGTCTATAATGTAGAACTGGAAAGGTTCCAGCTATACAAACTACAGCAGATGATTTGGTACAACCAAAGGATTCAGTAGATACCAACGAACCTCAACCTCTCCACCGATCTAGTAGGGTTCCTCACCCACCTGAGAGATACTTCGGTTTCTCTATGACAGTGGGAGCGAGGATTGCATCATGAGATGATGACCCAACTAGCTTCGAGCTGGCCATCTAGAGTAAGACTCTGTAAGAATGGCTGGATGTTTATCGATCTGAGATGGAATCCTTATACACCAACAAAGTATGGTCTTTGGTTGCTATATCTGAAGGGTTAAATCCCCATCAGGAGCAAGTATATCTTGAGAAGATTACTTGGTGTAGATGGAAAAGTTGAGACTTTCAAAGCTAGACTTGTTAAAGTTTTTTGTCATAGACCAGGCGTGGATTATGATGAAACCTTTTCAAGTGGCTATGCTTAAGTCTATCCAGATCCTACTTGCCACGGCTACATACCATGACTACGATATCTGGCGGTTGGGTGCCATGACTGCTTTTCTAAATGATGTTTTAGAAGAGAGCGTCTATAAGTACACAGCCAGAGGGCTTCGTAGACAGTGGGAGCAGCGGAAACGTGTACAAGATGCTTTATAAGTTAAAGCAGGCATCGTGGAGTTGGAACATCTGTTTTGATGTGTTAGTCAAAGAGTTTGACATCATCAAAATGGTAGATGAACCTTGTATAAACAAAAAGGTAGTAGGGAGTATGGTGGCGATCCTCGTAGAGTACGTGGATGACATACTCTTGATAGGGAAGAAGTTTCCTATGCTACGCTCGATCAATCTCCGCTTATCACATTGATTTTCCATATAGGATCAAAATGAAACCTCCTAAATCCTGGGTTTTGGATCTATGAGATAGATCTAATTGGATGTTAGGATTCTCACTAGTATGTAGTGAGACGGTATCAATCGACCCAGAGGAGAATCGCTGGAATGGTTCCAGGGTGATAAAGACGACTGAATGTCAGTCACAGGCATTGTCTTTACCCTCAGTAAAGGGACGGTATGTTGAAAGAGTTCCAAGCTAGATACCGTGACATACTAGACGATAAAGGCAGGATACATCGCTACTTAAGATGCTACCAAAGAGGCTGTTTGGGTGTATATTGGTTCATGAGATGAACTACGTTCCTACCATTGTGAGACAATGGAATTGTGGCTTATGCCAAGGAACGACGGTCCCATCAGTGATCCAGACATATTCTAAGGCAGTGTCACCTGATCATAGAGATGCTTGATCTCCAAGGGATCGAGGTTAGGAGAGTAGACTCAGAGGACAACACAGCGGATCCACTCACAAAGGCCTGTTCCCAGAGAGAGATTTTTATGGGATGGTTGAGTATGAGATAATACAACCACTGCTATCAGATGGCCCTAGTGCAAGTGGGAGATTGTTAGTTATATGTATGCCCTAGAGGCCATTACTGTACATTGGATGTATGTTGTAGTGGATGCTGGGACATATATAGGGAGGACTTTCTTGCTCGACATGATAGTATGCTATCTGGTTACTCTTTACCTTAACGTGTACACTGATTGTCTCTCTGTTACATATTGGTAAAGCCCTTAGGATGTGTACTTGACTACCTGGACTATGATGCGGATCATACTAGTGGGGACATGGTAGTCTATAAGTACATCCTTCAAAGTCCATAGTCGAGGGTGTATCGAGACGGGGCATCGATATACCAGAGTAGACTAGCGTATACCTTCTCGACCCATACAGATGGGCGATGGATGATCCCATATCCATTGGTGTTTGACATCAGAGATGATATACGGGTGCTCAGTAGAGACTGGGTACATTGGACGGACTCGCCGAGAACTCCCAGATGGTATTATACCTTACGTCAGATGGCAGTTCTATGGTGACACTGGTACAGAGTAGTCTGTTGACCCGAGATCGTCATAGAGTCTTGTGTGGTTCCCACTGTGCTTTGATATCCATCTTACCACGTCCAAGAGGGCGTGCAAAACGGTGGTTTTTGGGTACAGTCCCGAGTCACATGGAGGCAATGAGCGATAGGAGGGGATTCGTCTCTCCCGGTATAGGGAGTTGATGTTGCGCTGTGTTCGATTGGCTATAACCGGAAATCCCTGGCCAGGGTTGCTGAGATTTACTGGTAAGTGTTACCAGTAGTTTCTTGAATTGTTATAGACCTCATATCGACACGACTTATCGAGCTATTGGCGTCTGACGTTTACCACCCCTAGATGAGATATGCGACATATCAGACGAACAGACCGGACTGTACGGTAAGTGTTACTGGTTGGATTCACTGGAGTGTGAGCGGGCTTGCTCGTCGATCTTCTGATCGCTCAATACCCGGGTGGCCGTTACGTTTAGCAGACCGCTTGCGGCTTGTGGGTGTTTGATATGATCATCACCTGCTGCCGGCGTATTGACGAGTCTTTAGAGTCCTACACAGAGGTTTCCTGGCTCAAGCGAAACGAAATAGGAGCGCATATGAGATATGTGCGGGACCGAGAATAATGCGTGTATGTGATACCGTATTCTATTCTCGCGATGATTGTATCGAATGGTTGTATGCGATATAACCTAGTTATCGAATCGAGGAATGGTTCGATAAGCCGATACATAGGATACTAGTCGGTTATATGCGATATGACCGGATCATTGAATCAAGTGTTGATTTAATGATTTAATGCATAATTATATATTTGATATATTACTTTGCATTAACTAGTATTGGTTCACTTTAAATGGATTTTCTCACTTGGATGTATAAGTTGTATATGTGATATACTTTTTGTGCACTTGATTGTATCATGTTTGATGATACATGCTTACTTGTGTTTGTGTAAAGTTTAAACCTTGGTTCAGTAAATGGTTAGGGTTTTGTTTAATTTATTTATTCATTTATTGATTTGTTTATTTCATTTTGGCAAAAGGAAAATGGTGGCTAATTTTGTTTCTTTGTTGAAGTTTCATGAAGCTTTGAAAAAGTCCACCATTTTTGTTTTATGCCTAACCTAACCATTCACCTAACTATAGTTTGCTCTCTACACATAACCATGGTTAGTATTATGATAAGTATTGATTTTCCTTTTCATTTTAATAGCTTATCATAATATTATCTTCTTTTTCTTCATCTTCTTCTTGAAGAAAAAGCTTGCCTCATCAATGGCAACTTGATGAAAAGAGTGAGAAATCCAATTCTAAAGTGAACCCACTTCCTATTTCTTCATCATCTACCTCTTGCCAAGTAGTAGAGTGTGTTTTCTTCACAAGTTTCATGACTTGGTGAAGTTGGAGCTTGATCTAGCGATGCCTCGACGTAGATCATCTTCGGCATCGTCATCGATGACCTAGCCCGCTTTTTCTCCGATGAAGCCGACGCTAGAGCCCGGGTTTCCATTTGGACAGCGAGGAGACTTCATTGCGGAGCTATGGAGATGGAGGACCGGATCTACAAAGGTTGTATTTTCGTTTACTCGTAGTTAAGTTGTTAACTAGTTTATTGTTTCGCCTAAAATATCTAGTTAACGATCTAGTCTAGGGTTTCTCGGCACCGTAATATTTGAAATTGGCATGGTTGATGCCTTGTGAGACCTCTTGAGAGTGCTTAGGAACCCTGCAGTATCGAGACGGGGTATCGATATTCCAGAGTAGACTAGCGTATACGCTTCTCGACCCATATGATGGACGATGGATGATCCCACATCCATTGGTGTTTGACATCAGAGAAGGTATACGGGTGCTCGGTGGAGACTGGGTACACTGAACGGATTCACCGAGAACTCCTAGATGGTATTATACCTCACGTCAGATGGCAGTTCTCTGGTGACACTGGTACAGGTTAGTCTGTCGACCCGAGATCATCATAAAGTCTTGTGTGGTTCCCACTGTGCTTTGATTTCCACCTTGCCACGTTCAAGAGATCGTGCAAAACGGTGGTTTTTGGGTACAATCCCGAGTCACATGGAGGCAATAAGCGATAGGAGGGGATTCGTCTCTCCCGCTATTGGGGGTTGATGTTGCGCTATGCTCGATTAGCCATAACAAGAAATCCCTGGCCATGGTTGCTGAGATTTACTGGTAAGTGTTATCAGTAGTTTCTCAAATCGTTATGAACCTTATATCGGCATGACTTATCAAGCTATTGGGGTCTTACGTTTACTACCCCCAGGCGAGATATGCGACATATCAGACGAAGAGACCGGACTGTAAGGTAGTGTTACTGATTGGATTCGAAGGAGTATGAGCTGGCTTGCTTTTTGATCTTCTGATCGCTCAATACCCGGTTGGTCGTTACGTTTAGCAGACCACTTGCGGCTTGTGGGTGACTGATATGATCACCACATACTGCCGGCGTATTGATGAGTATTCAGAGTCCTACACAGAGGTTTCCTGGCTCAGGCGAAACGAAGTAGGAGCACATATGTGATATGTGCGGGACCGAGATTAATACGAGTATATGACACCGTATTCTATTCTCGCGATATGTGATATCAGTCGGTTATATATGATATAGCCGAGCTTTCGAATCAAGAGTTGATTCGATAAGTTGATATATTTGATATTAGTCGGTTATATGTGATATAGCCGGATTATTAAATCAAGTTTTGATTTAATAATTTAATGTATAATTATATATTCGATATATTATCTTACATTAACTAATATTAGCTCACTTAAGAATTCTTTTTCTCACTTGTGTACACTTAGTATATATGTGATATATATTAATGTACATTATTTTGTGTCATGCTAGATGATACATGTTACATGGGTGTATGAGACTCACACCATGCTTATAATAATGATGGGTTTTATTTATTTAAAGTAAATCAAATTAGTTGGAAATTAGTCATATGGTTAAGCTTAGTGGAATCTTGTAGAACTATTGACTTAGTCCACTAGTTTTGTTTTACATTAGATATTTATTAACCCAACCATTATCCTAAGCCATGGTTAAGTCTCTACATGAGTTAGTATGAGATATTATCTCACCCATGGTTGCTATTCTCACCACTTGATTCATTCTTCACTTGCTTCATTCCATGGTTGCTTTCTTCATCTCCTTCCTCAAGCTTTCTAGCTTCATGAGAGGTGAAGAAAATTAGTGAGAAAATTATTTTTAAAGTGAGCAAAATTCCTACTTCAGCAAGCTCTTCTCTACTAGCCATTTAGATTGGGTTGTTTCTTCACTAGTTCATTACTTAATGAAGAGGTAGCTTGAGTTAGTGTCTCCTAGACGTAGATCATCTTCGGCCTTGAAGACTTCAAGTAAGCTTGTTCATTTCACCTTGTGGAGCCTCACTAGAGTCCGGGAGATTACTACTTGGAGCGAAGGGACTACTACACAGAGCTATTGAAGTGAAGGACCGGTCTACAAAGTTTGCATTCCTTGTTCACTTTGTATGTAAAGTTGTTTGCATGCTTGTTTCGTCTAAATCTCTAGTTAAGATTCTAGGTTAGGGTTCTTTAGCACGGCAAATTTTTTAAAACGGCATGGACGATGCCTCCCAAAACCTTGTTGTCATGCTAGGTAACCATGCAGTGGTATCAAAGCCATACTAGAGAATTAGACGATGTTTGTAGAATTACAAAACCGAAACAACTCCGAAACACTCGAAACAAAAACCAAATTTCTGTCGAAATTTTTAAGGTGTCTAAAATTTTTTTAAGCAACTGCAGAATGTTACATATGATGTAACATGAACACCATAAAAAATTGAGCCCTCGTCGCCAGAATTTGACCGGCCACATGTTGAAAAATACCGGCCCCACTGGTTTTTATTTGGAGTTTGGAATTCGTTTTGGTGTGTTGTTCCAGTTTCTGAGTTTTGGTGTTTCAGGTGTTGCTTGTTTTTGCAAAGATTGCATGTGATGATATCTTCTGGAAAGGCAATTCGGAGTGTTTCATAGTCGTAATTCTAACATCGTTTCAGGTAATTTTAAACGACGTTAAAAAGTTCGAACGGATATCAATAACCCATTTTTCCCTCGCTGGAAATTTTCCAAGAGTTGGATTTTTTCCAAGTTTGAAATCTTCAGAAAATCATGCAGGTGTTTTCTATAGACCCTCTGGAAGAATGAAACCCTAACTCGATTCTATGACCGTCGGAACCGCCACCAAACGCTAGGGTTTATGGTAGTTCCACGGCGCCATAGGTGAGGCAAGGGTTGACCCTTCTATGGTTGGTCCATAGGTGCTGTGGTATGTTCTGGGTATTTTTTAAACTCCGCTCAAGTGTTGAGCTCTTTGGGAAATTTTGGGTGTTTGTTGATTCGATCGAAAAGTTTTACATCGTCTAGCTGTCTGTGATTGTGATAAAATACTTGTAATCCACAATATTTGGTTTTATGAAAACTAATTTGAATTTTATAAATCTAGCAATTCAGTCCCATTTGATCGGTTGCCACGGGATTTTGATGTGGATCAAAAGATCATCGCAATCACGTAGCGTACGCGGATACTCGCCAGGTAACCTTATTAGATAGCCACGCTCCATAGCCCCGACCAAGTGACTGTAGGAGAACCCCGTCGCCAAAAGCATCCGTTCGGGTGCTCGTGACCGCGGTGTTCCGCCTAAGTGCACTTCGTCGACGGCATCGGGGGTGCGGCCATCTACTAAAATTTCCGACGAGCATTCGATCAGGTTGTCGGGAATCTTGTTGAATTGCCCGACTTGTTATTGGAAAGTGTTTTCAATAACGAGACTAAAATGCGGGGTTTATAATTGTTAAGCATGAAATTCAGAATATGAGATATTTTGGGTTTATGATGTCTAAGGAATTCATTTGGTTAGGCATGAAATCCAAAGTATGTGATACATTGGGTTTATGATGTCTAAGGTGGTTGCGGATTCCAATTGTTGTAGTTTTCACTTTCTTTTCTGCGGCCGTAAGTGTAATATGTGGTGTATCGCCGGTTTCGTTGCTATATGTCAACGACAATTGGGATAAGCATATTTACTTACGTTGATGACATGTGATGTTTTGTGTTGCTGTGATATGTTATATTGGATCGTCGTGTTTTGAATAGCCGGGGGATTTTGCGTGAGATGAGCGTTTTTCATTTTTCATTTATGTAAAAACTTGTATGTAATATTCTTTTATTGGGGCACTTTCGGGTTGAGGATGATGTCACCATTGATATATATTATTAACTTTTCCGCATTAGGATAGACCCAAGGCAGGGAGCACAAGTAACCGGGTTCTAGGGTCCAGTGGGAGACCATCTCAAGGAGTTGAGACCGGGTCTTCTAACTCTAGAATTGGTAGGGTTGCTTACCGCTCTCGTAGGGGTCTAGGGATGTGGGTTTAGCTATTCATCGAGACCGTGGAATCCGTGTTTTTCACTGGCTTAATTTAAAACACGAAATTCCTAGTATATCCAATATTTCATATGTGTTTCTTCTGCTGCTGCTGATATTCTGTGATGTGATCACTTGATATTCTGAGACGAATGCTTATATTATATATATGAAATATAATAAATATTGATGTTTTCGTTTCTTCTGTGATGCTTAGGAAGCATAATTTATGGGACTTCATTAATAAGATTAATGAAAGAAAAGAAACCTAAAGATGTTGTGGAAACTTATTTTAAAAACTGGTAGCTCTAGTTCTTGTTTTGCATAGCGGTATTCCTTGTAGAATATCCAGCACCTTATTCGATAAGGAAAGAGTCGAGATCCCTTCACCGGGAGTGACCTCTTTAGCGAAACTAGCAGATGCTACAACCCATTCGGTTTTGTTTTTGATTGCTTTTTTAGTTCATGCTTTGCATAATGGTATTTGTGAAATATCCAGCACCTTATTCGTTAAGGAAAAAGCCGAGATCCCTTCACCGGGAGTGACCTCTTTAGCAAAACTAGTAAAATCCTCAAAAACACTCCTTTTCAAAATCACTCGTTTCTACAACGATATCAAGTTCATTATGCAAAAAATTTTCTTAAAAACCTGTCATAACCCTCCGTCATTTTAGGAAGTAGATTACTTAGTATTCGTGCTACGTTTGTTGACCATAGTTAAGGCGTAGTGTGCGGTAGCTAAGTGATGTCTTCATACACAGCATATGATGCGATTAATTAGGACAGTCATGTGACTTTGTTGACCATAGTTAAGGGTCATGTGGGTGGGTCTAATTAATCACGAAATGACGGGTAGAACTTGACTAGTGCTTATGATTTGTTGACCATAGTTAAGGTCATAAGTCACTAGGGGTAAAATATTATCGGGAATTTCAAGTGTTGAAATTTGCAATGAGATAGTTGGACCCGATACCCACTGCGAGTAAGAGTTACTCATGGGAGAGTTTTACACATTACAATTAGCCGATCAAAGTAGGTGTCTAGAAAGGTGTTAACGGGATTACGCCCCTGGGAAAGCGAGGTTTATTTTAATTAGGTCCATGCGAAAGCACGGGGAACCTCCCTCAAAGTACCGACACCGGCTTGGCCAAAAGATTGGCGAACTTGTAGGATGTAATTAATCCCGGCTAGTCTTACCTTTTAGAGTTTGAAGGAAGATTTGATAAAAACAGTAGGAGACATCCTGATTAGATAAAATTATAACCAATTTGATCTTGCAAGAACATACGCAGAGTGTTTTCTTCAATCTCTTCTGGTAGCAACCATATCATGCCTTAATCAAGATAATAATATGGATGTTTTGACCGAACCTGCTTATTATACTGTGCTGGGGAACGTTGGTTCCGCTCTATCTTATAATTGTCATAAGTTTGAGCAGGAAATAGGGGAATACCACGATTCCCATGCAGCCCAATCGAAGAAAGTACATGTTGATGCATCTTCTTCGGGTGTGTTCATTACCGAGAACTGTTTCTCAGTATCCTCTACGTCTTGGGTATGTGATACCGGATCAAGATCCCGCATATGTAATATATTACATGGGCTATAGAAAGGTAGAGAACTGGGAATAGGTAATATGTCTCTATGAATAGAGAATGGTGCAAGTGTTGCAGCCAAATCAGTTGGCAGATATCACCTTATATTAATACATTGATTCTGAACGGATGTTATTACTTACCGAACCTGATATACAACATTACATCGGTTTCTTTAATAAGTTAAAAAGGGATATAATTTTGTATTGATGGATAATGTTGTGAACATTTTCCTTAATCAAGAGTTGATTGGATCAGGCACGCTATGTAATGGCATATACGTTCTAAATTAAACCACAGTTCAAAATATATAAGAGGAATAGTTCAGAAATGAACGAATCCTTCTTGTGGCAATGTAGACTAGGTCATATCAATGTGACACAACTAGCTAAGTTACATAAGGATGAATATTTGAATCCGTTCGAATTTTCATCTTATGATACTTTCCAGTCTTGTCTCAAAGGTAAAATGACCAATACTCCGTTTACTGGAAACGGAGATAGAGTTACTGAACTCTTGGGACGGATATATGATGATGTATACGGTCCGATGTCTATACATGCCAGGGTTGGTTCTTTGTACTTCATTAATTCATCGATGATCTCTTAAGATTCGGACAGGTGTTCCTGTTGAAACACAAGTCTGAAGTTTTTGAGAAATTCAAAGAATATAAGCTTGAAGTTAAGAACCAGACGGGTAAAAGTATTAAAGTCCTTTGATGTGATCGGGGAGGTGAATACTTGGGCATGGAGTTCCTGGATTATTTAAAAGAGAATGTGATTCTCTCTCAGCTTACTCCTTCGAGTACACTACAGCACAACGGTGTATCGGGGTGGAGGTATCGCGCCCTATGAGATATGACGCGCTCTATGATGAGTACTGCTGAGTTGCATGTTTTCTTTTGGGGTTATGCACTTGAGAAGCTGCATAACTATTGAATAGGGTTCCATCCAAATCAGTGCCTACCACTTTATATATGATATGGTATGGGAAGAGACCATGTCTTAAACGAGTTAAGATATGGGGTTGTCCGGCCTATGTTGAAAAATAAAATCCAGTCAAGCTCAAGGCAAGGTTGGTTCTGCAACTCAAGGCAAGGTTGGTTCTGTAAGTTTGTTGGATATCCCAAATATTTGCGAGGGTATATCTTCTACCAAACTGAGGATAAAAAGGTGTTTTGTTCCTCAGCATGCCACCCTTTTAGAAAAGGAATTTCTTGTGAATAAATTTGTAGTCATGGGGTAGAACTGGAAGGAGTTCCAGCTAAAAAAACTAACAGCTGATGATTTGGTGAAACCAAAGGATTCGATAGTCTCCAACGAACCTTAGCCTCTCCACGAATCTGATAGGGTTCCTCATCCACCTGAGAGATACTACGGTTTCCTCGGTAACGGTGGGAGCGAGGTTTGCATCATAGTAGATGATGACCCAACTAGGTTCAAGCAGGCCATCACAAGTGGAGACTTTGTGAAATGGCTGGATGCTATACAATCAAAGATGGAATCCATGTACACCAACAAAGTATGACTTTGAATGTTGCACCTGAAGGGGTAAAACCCATCAGGAGCAAGTGGGTCTTGAGAAGATTCTTGGTGTAGATGGAAAAGTTGAGACTTTCAAAGCTATGCTTAAATCCATCAGGATTAAAGCAGGCATCGCGGAGTTGGAACATATGTTTTGATGTGGCAGTCAAAGTGTTTGACTTCATCAAAAAGGTAGATGAACCTTGTATATACAAGAAGGTTGTAGAGAGTAAGGTTGTCTTCCACGTATTTTACGTAGATGACAAACTCTTGATAGAAAAGGATTTCCTATGCTACACTCGGTCAAACTCCTCTTATCACGAAGATTCTCCATGGAAGATCTGGATGATACCTACTACATCTTGTGGATTATGATCTATGGTAATAGATCTAAGTGGATGTTGGGAGTGTCCCAAATCTAGGTACATTAACACTGTACTAAAGGGGTTTAGTATAGAAGATTCTAAGCGTGGTGGTTCGCCAACTTTCTCAGGGATCACTCTCTCCAAAAAGATGTCTTCCAAGACTGATTTGGAGAGAGCTCGCGTGCAAGGGATATCCTATGCTTCGGCAGTAGGCTCTATCATGTTTGCGATGTTATGTACCAGACTAGATGTATCTAAATCACTAGGCGTAGTGATTAGGAATCAATCGGATCTTGGGAAAATCACTGGATAGCTGTGTAGGACATTCTTAAGTACTTGAGAAGCACTGAAGAATTGTTCTTGGGGTTTTGGTAACGGTGAACTCCAGTGGGAGTCCTTTACCAATTCGGGCTTCCATAGTGATAAGGTCGACTGAAAGTCATTCACAGGCTTTGTCTTTACCCTCAGTGGAGGGACGGTATGTTGGAAGAGTTCCAAGCTAGATACCGCGACAAACTAGACGATAAAGGCTGAATACATCGATACCAATGATGCTGCCAAAGTGGCTGTCTGGATATTTCTTGTTCATGAGATGAACAAGGTTCCTACCATTGAGCATCCAATAAATGTTATTACGACAACAGTGGAGTTGTGGCTTTTGCCTAGGAACGCCAGTCCCATCAGCCATCCAGACATATTCTGAGAACAGTATCACCTGATCAGGAAGATGGTTGATCTCCAAGGGATCGAGGTTATGAGAGTTGGCGCGAAGGATAACACTATGGATCCACTCACAGAGGCCTTTCCCTAGAGAGACTTTTATGGGGCGTTGAGTATGAGATACTACAACAAATGGCCTTAGTACAAGTGGGAGATAGTTAGTTATATGTATGCCCTAGAAGCCATTATTATACATGTGATGTATATTATAGTGGATGCTTGGATATATATAGGGAGGACTTTCTTGCTCGACATGATAGTATGCTATCTGGTTGCTCTTTATCTTAACATGTACACTTATTGTCTCTCTATTACATGTTGATAAAGCCCTTAGGATGAGTACTTGACTACCAGGATTATGATGCAGATCATACTAGTAGGGCAGAAGTAGTCGGTAAGTACATCCTTCAAATGTTCCTAGTCATGAGAGTATCGAGACAGGGCATCGATATTCCAGAGTAGACTAATGTATACACTTCTCGACCCATATGATGGGCGATGGATGATCCCACATCCATTGGTGTTTGACATCAGAGAAGGTATTCGGGTGCTCAGTGGAGACTTGGTACGCTGAACAGACTCGCCGAGAACTCCTAGATGGTATTATACCTCACGTCAGATGGCAGTTCTCTGGTGACACTGGTACAGGTTAGTCTGTTCACCCGAGATCGTCATAGAGTCTTGTATGATTCCCACTGTGCTTTGATTTCCACCTTACCGTGTTCAAGAGATCGTGCAAAACAGTAGTTTTTTGGTACAATCCCGAGTCATATGAAGGCAATGAGCGATAGGAGGGGATCCGTCTCTCCCGGTATTAGGGGCATTTTGCTCGATTGGCCATAACAGGAAATCCCTGGCCAGAGTTGCTGAGATTTACTGGTAAGTGTTATCAGTAGTTTCTCGAACCGTTATGGATCTTGTATCGGCATGACTTATCAAGCTATTAGGGTCTGACGTTTATCACCCCCAGGCGAGATATGCAACATATCAGACGAAGAGACCGGACTGTACAGTAGTGTTACTGATTGGATTAGCAGGAGTATGAGCAGACTTGCTTGTTGATCTTCTGATCGCTCAATACCCGGGTGGCTGTTACATTTAGCAAACCGCTTGCGGCTTGTGGGTGACTGATATGATCACCACCTACTGCCCGCATATTGACGAATCTTTAGAGTCCTACACAGAGGTTTCCTGGCTCAGGCGAAACGAAGTAGGAGCACATATGTGATATGTGCGGGACCGAGATTAATACGAGTATGTGACACCGTATTCTATTCTCGCAATATGTGATATCGGTCGGTTAAATGTGATATAGCCGGGCTGTCGAATCAAGTGTTGATTTGATAAGTTGATATATTTGATATTAGTCGGTTATATGTGATATAGCCGGATTATTAAATCAAGTGTTGATTTAATAATTTAATGTATAATTATATATTTGATATATTAACTAATATTAACTCACTTAAGAATTCTTTTTCTCACTTGAGTACACTTAGTATATATGTGATATATATTAATGTACATTATTTTATGTCATGCTAGATGATTCATGTTACATGGGTGTATGAGACTCACACCATGCTTATAATAATGATGGGTTTTATTTATTTAAAGTAAATCAAATTAGTTGGAAATTAGTCACATGGTTAAGCTTATTGGAAGCTTGTAGAACCATTGACTTAGTCCACTAGTTTTGTTTTACATTAGATATTTATTAACCCAACCATTATCCTAAGCCATGGTTAAGTCTCTACATGAGTTAGTATGAGATATTATCTCACCCATGGTTGCTATTCTCACCACTTGATTCATTCTTCACTTGCTTCATTCCATGATTGCTTTCTTCATCTCCTTCCTCAAGCTTTCTAGCTTCATGAGAGGTGAAGAAAATTAGTGAGAAAATTATTTCTAAAGTGAGCAAAATTCCCACTTCATCAACCTCTTCTCTACTAGCCATTTAGATTGGATTGTTTCTTCACTAGTTCATCACTTAATGAAGAGGTAGCTTGAGTTAGTGTCTCCTCGACGTTGATCATCTTCGGCCTCGAAGACTTCAAGCAAGCTTGTTCATTTCACCTTGTAGAGCCTCACTAGAGTCCGGAAGATCACTACTTGGAGCGAAAGGACTATTACACGGAACTATTAAAGTGAAGGACCGGTCTACAAAGGTTGTATTCCTTGTTCACTTTGTATGTAAAGTTGTTTGCATGCTTATTTCGTCTAAATCTCTAGTTAAGATTCTAGGTTAGGTTTCTTTAGCACATCAAATTTTTGAAAACGGCATGGACGATGCCTCCCGAAACCTTGCTGCCGTGCTAGGTAACCCTGCAAAAGCGTGGTAGGCCAGTAGTTTATGTCTATTTATAGACTAAAGAAAGTATAGCGGAGATAGATCATCTATTTTTGATGTGACAGTCATATAGTTTGACTTCATCAGAACAATAGATGGACATGGTAAGAAAGTAGTAGGGAGTGATGTCCTGGTATTTGGATGACATACTCCTTATAGGAAGTGATATTCCTATACTACGATCGGTTATACTATGGTCGTCACAAGATATTTCTCCACATAGGATCTGGATAAAATATCAGGGATTCTGGTCACTAGATCTATGGTTTTAGATCTATATTTGGGAAGTGTCCCAATTTGGGCACTTTGACACTATTCTAAAATGTTTTAGAATGGACGACTCCTCGCGTGGTGGTGTACCCATAGATGATAGAGTCACCCTCTCTAAAGAGATCTCTTCTAGACTGATGAGGAGAGGGATTTATGGGATTGACATATCACTTGCTTAGGCAATTGAGTCAATCATGAAATGTCAAGTACCACACCAGATATTGCTTTTGCACTGGATGCAATAAACATATATATTAATCCAATCCTGGAGAAACATTGGGAAGCAGTTATGAACATAAGTGGATGTTCTTTGCATATGATAACGGCAGCCTCCTTTAGTAGGCGGTTATCATTTCAGACTTCTAAGGTGACATGGATGATAGAGTGGCTGTCAGAGTTAATAGTTTTCCCTCTTTTAAGGGGCAGTACATTGGACAGATAGTCCAAGCGGATACTGAGGAAGGCATGGCGCATGATACTGATTAAATTAAATGGAAGATACGGTGTAAGAAGTTTGTTGGATTTGGAGTTCATTTGTGAACCGGGTCCCATCAGATATCCAGACAAATTCTAAGACATGTATCGCTCATTTCGGGAGATAGTCTTTCTCCACAAAGTTAAGATATAGAGAAATAAAGATAGAAACATTGGAACGGATCCACTCACTGAGGCTATTTCTCGAACTTAATAGTTTCACAAACGTGCTTTCCGAGACTGATTAGTAGAGAAGTTGGATGTTCGGTATCACACGGGCTGTGAGTATGCGACACTGCAATAATTAGCCTTAAGTGCAAGTGGGAGATTATTGGATATAGTGCCCTCAAATCAATTATTATAATCGCAGGCACACGATTATGATGATTGAGGGAAGACCTATACTGTAACGTTTTGAAAATCGTTTCGGTGAAATTTCGGAAAAATCGGTAAAATAAAGAGGTTTTCTGTAAAAAGTCAAAATACAAATATCTTTATTATAAAATTAATTATACATATTCTAGCTATGTAATTGCTTATTTGGTGTTTATTGAGTCGCTGGTGAAATTTCAAATTTTCTGAAAAATTTTCTGAAATTAATTATTTTAATATTATTTTAAGCCGTCACTAATACATTTAATTAGGGAAAATTACAAATTGGAATGAGTTGAAACAAATTTTGTGCATCATAACACATTAAACAAAATTTTATCATGTGGTTTTTGAAATGATATGGTTTGCCAAAACGGTTTAGAAAATATCGAAGAAAAAGGGCTTAATTAGTGAAATTAGTGTTAATGGGAATTGGGGTAATACATTTATCTTTTCCCTAACCCACACACCCACACCTTACCCTCTCTCCCCTCTCCTCATGGCCGAGCCAATTTGTGGCAGCCCCACTCTTTTGTCAAGCCCTCCATCTTATTCCCATTTGCAACCAATTAATAGAAAAAGAAAAGAAAAGAAAAGAAAGAAGCATGGGCTTTGTTGACTTGTGGTTTTTGTTCCAATACAATCAATCACTCTCTCTCCCCCCTAACTAAATGGCCGAGCCTCCCCTTCCAGAAATTCTGCATCAGTCCCTCCCATTTCTTCTCCTCTCATTCACATCAAAAATCCCCAATTTTGCCTCAAAATCCATACAAAATCAAAGCTAATCCAAATCCAACCTTTACCCATTATTCCTTTGTCATTCAAGCATGGATCTTGGAGCTAGTGAACCAATTTGGAGGCTATGTTAGCATGCTAGATCTCAAACATATTGAGGTATAAATACTAAACCATAATGTAATTTTCGATTAATTACTTCAGTCTAGTCTAGTTAGGTGTTAAATTGTGGGTTTAATTGAATGTTTGGAAATTCAAGTGGGGATTTTGAATTGAAGCTAGGGTTTGAATTAAATTAGGTTCGTTATCATTAGATTATGGTTGTAACGAGGGGATTAGCATGTAATTGAATGCAAAATCTAATTTGGTTACTAGTTGCTAATTTGATAGTTTAAAAATTGTGATAATTATGCTAAATTGCTAACTAGGTTTTAGAAATTAAATTAAAATGTGGGATTAAAATCTAGTTGGGATTTTTAGCACATCATTAAGGTTTCCATGATTGGTTTAACCATTTAAAATATGCAAAACCAAGTTTAATTGTAAAATTGTGAATTTTACATTAAAAAGTGTTAAAATCGGTATTTTTGCAAACTAGGAAATTGGAATTAATACAGATTTATGAGATTAAATTATGAAAGTGATTTGTATGATCTAATTATGATATTTAATGAGCATTTTGGCCATTTGAATCGTTAAAATATGTAGATTGGTTAAAACATCAAGTTTTGAACCAAAATGAGAATTTGTGCTAACTAGATTTTTGGGAAATAAAACGATTTGTTTACTTTTATGGTTTTGATGAATTAAAACCTATTTCATATATAATTAGTGAATTTTGAAACCATGATTGGTGCGTTTTAGTTTTTCGCGACCACTCGGCGTTTGTACGCCGATGTCGAGGGTTTTGGGGGTTGATTTGATAAAGCAAACCATAGGTTTTGACCTATATGAGATTCATGTGTCGTTTTGGTCATGAGTCGGATCTTAATGCGATACGATACGTTGTGACATGTAGGTACCCCCTGTGGACTTCGAGACGACAAGCAAGCACGTGGCGACGTCGGCATCGGCGAGCGAAGATCAGATGAGTAGATTTATATCTACGGGGAGAAGTCGGGTGGATGGCGTATAGCACCCCCGCAGTCCGTAGTATAGTTCATATATATATGTTTATATAGGTGTTTTATGATACGAGAATGTTTATTCATGATATGTTTATGTGTTCATGGATTACCTTTGGGGTTAGTTGTGAAACCCTAGAATAGTTGTTATACCCACATACGCACCCACAGACTTGCATACATTACTTTCTTGTGCGTAGATGGGGATGTGTATTTATGTATATATGCGTGGGTATGGGACTATGAATATATACATTCATATACACATGCATGGATGATGAGGATAGTACTTGGGATTTAAGATGAGTCGATGAGATTTGATTTGAGGCCGTGAGATCAGTGATATGGCAGGGTTCGTATTTGAGATACGACATGACGTTGTAGCGAGTCCTTGACGTAGTGTTTCACACACGTGCATGCATACTTAGGCGGTATCAGTATTGTACTAGACGTAGATCAGTACCCCGATTATGATATTTGATAAAGAGGATACCAGATGAATAGTATGTTGAATGTGATATTGACCCATACACAGATTTGGGATGCCGTACGACGGATTTACGTACGAGCTATATATTGATGATTGATCTGCACTCCTTACTTGGGATGTCTGATTATAGATATGGTATCGGATATGATATTATTGAGGCGGGATCACCGACTATACATATACAGGTATGTATATGTATCGACTCAGATGATAGGCGGTTTCCTTACCTGTAGTTCAGCTTGTTAGTTCAGCCGTATAGTTTAGAGTAGTTGTTAGATTAGATTAGACTCTTACCTATTTCAAAACTAGCGGATCATGGGTATTTTAAAAGTCAGGTCAAGGGATCTACGGATATTTCAAAAGACGTATCCTTTCTTAAAACCACCGTAGCCCTAGTTTCAAAACCCCACGATTCGTGTTATTTCAAATGGAACCATTGTTTAATATTTAGCTCCTGCTCATTTTGGTTGCTCGCTCCGCATCGCATACTTACATTGCTATTTCATATTGCATTGTTGACATTATGCTGTTAGGATACCAGCACCATTACCGATGATGCGTATGTACCACGTACACTTACTTGCCGGCTCACACACATCTTCATCGGTAATTGCCATGTCACGTACACCTTAGAAAATATTATTGCTTAATCTAGCTTGATAGCTAGTAGTTTGACATTATATTAGTGTACTTACCTTATATGCCGCTTAGATATTGTACTTATTACTTGTCACTTCATGTATACTGTTATTCATTGTTATGCCGTATTCATGGATTCTCATGCCTATATTCATAGGTTTATATGCTATTGATGATTTGGATTCGGATTTCTATGAGATTTTCTGGATTTGGGGGAAACCGCAAAACTTGTATAAGCTCATTCCCTCTCTTTTAAATAAAAAGTGCAGTTTTTCCATGATGTATGAGTCGTCCACCATGAGTTTGCTGATGGATTTCGAGACCCGATTCGAGGAGTTGGATGAACCGTTTCAGGTACATGGTGGGCCCGGTGCGGTACCCCGGGGCGAGAAGGTCGTGTTGTTGACGTTGAGCCTGGCAGGGGCGCACTACCGACCGGTGATTTTACCCGACGCGTCAGATATCCGGAGGATACCTTCGTAGTCTTGAGATGGATGGTAGGGGCCGGTCTGGACTGACGGCGCCCTAGATATTGAGATTTGATACATTGAGATTTCGAGATATTGCGGTACTGAGATTTGATGATCCAGGTCAGTCCGGGTAGCCGGAGCCTGAGATATTGAGATATGTGGATTTATGTTTTTGTGTCGATGCTAGACACGGTTTATACTGATTTCCTTATGATACCTCATTTTTTTTTTAAAAATACAGAAATCTCACTGAGTTATGAAAGCAGTTTCTTTAGTACATGTACTCTATTTTCATGCATTCATACATCATCCATCCATATGATATATTGCTATCTGAGGCACTGACACGAGCATTTGGTATTACTGTTGTTTAGTGGTATACCCTAGCCATGGTTATAGGCTGCTGGTTGTATTTTGAGGATATATTATGATCATATGACCTAGGATTGCGTTGTTCATGCGACTTCTGTTCGTAAATGTTTTCTATTCACGAGTTGGCAACTCACCCCCGTTGTGCCCCAGTTTTCTTGCAGGTTTGCCGTACAGGTTTCATTACGGCTTTGCTGGCACTGCTTCTTTCGGGTGACTTGCTAGTAGGTGGGTTTATTTGTATCATACCCATCATTATACATTGTATATTATTATTCAGTTGTATCTAGAAGTTCCATCAACCAAACATGTATTTATTTTGAGCTAGAGACAGTGATGTTATTCTTTAGACCTTAGAGTCGCGCGTTATTTTTCTGTGAATTTCTTGTTTTTTTGAGTTCCTTTTGAGTTTTGATCCTCGCCCTTGGCGTTGTATATTATATTGCTTGTGTGGTTGTGACCGTCGATTGACGAAGAGCTAGCTCCCGCTTGGGGATGCCTTTTATTGATTTCGTATACTATTCATGTTGTATCCCGTTTGGGGGCCAGTATTTACAAAGGAGACTCTGCCGAAATTTTCAGAAAATACTTGATGTCTTTTAAACGCCTAATTCGGCTTATGCTATTAAAACTACTTGTTTTAAGTTGGTTTTTCCTTCACTCTACTACTTTTGTTGGTTTGGATTTCTGGGTTTTCGGCTTACTTAGATTACGTACGCCTCGAGACATTTCGTAGTTTAAGTGCCGGTCATGTTCCGTACTTTCGGGACGTGACAAAGTTGGTATCAGAGCGTTAGGTTTTACTTTCGGAGCATAGGATGACCCTTGGTTGATGGAATAGGTGACTAAAGTAGAGTGACGTACCGTGGGTATGTTCCGCGGCATACTTACGATATGCTACTCCACTTAAGAAGCCTTAGGATGTACATTTCTTTGTCCAGTATTATATTTATTCCTGATCTAGCCTCATCGGTACCCGTTATGGTTTTACTGCCACGATTACGGGCAAGAAGAGCTACGGCTAGAGTTGCGGTCAGCACGAGCTCGTCACGAACGAGGACTGACCAGGGCGTAATTCCGGCGACACACGATTGCGGAGATGTGTCTTTTTATTGTGTTTTCGCCCCACGAGCGTTGGGTGGATTGCTGTATGAGATTACTCGGACGTTCCGATCTGCACCAGAGGGTCGAGCCAATGATAGAGGTCAGCCATATTTTGATGACCGTTGGCGTATTGCTTGGTCATGATGATTGAGGCACTGTTCAGCGTGCAGACGAATAAGCCAGTTGTTGCTGCGAACGACGGGATATCGCCCCAGATGTTGGAGCTATTGCAGTACGAGTTGTGCTAAGAGATGATAGAAGGTCGCTAGTCACCCGAAGATGAATGACTAGGACATGTGGTTCGTTCGCCTACCCCGATGCGAGGTCATCAGGAGACTGGATCCAGCTAGAGACGACTTCACGCGGAGACGTTGAGAGTCGACAGAGACGATCGAATGTTAGAAACCTATTATTCTAAGTTTAAAGTATTCGGAAAGACATGCAGGCAATTCTATGGAACCTCTAGAAGAATGAAACCCTAACTCGACATAATGACCGTGTGAAAGCCTTTGAACCTTAGGGTTTGTGGCAGTTCCGCGGCGTCATTAGTGAGGCTTGGGTTTGCCCTTCTACGGCTGGTCCACCGATGATGTGGTATGTACTCGATACTATTAAACTGTACCCAAGATGTTGAGCTCTTGGAGGATTATGAGATTTTGACAAATCGATCGGATGGTTCGACTTCATTCGGATGATCGGTGGTGAGACGCATTCTTGGGAGACTCCAGATACGAGGATAGCCGTAGGAGCTCAGTCCATGCAGCCACGACGAGACAAGTCCGAAACAGTCGACATTAGAGAAAGTGGAGTAAGAGGTTCGCACGAGATCTTGATGAGACGGCATTCCACTCCGCCGATATCGGAGATACGATACATATGCCGAGGCATTGTACTTGGATATACCTTCCAGAAGGAGTCGCGATGAGTATGCAGCCGTTCCGGAACGAGAGCGGATCTAGTAAGGGACGATGACTTCCGGACAGTTCGGCAGAGACGAGATTTGGGAAAGATCTCGACAGGACCTTTCTGGAATAAATTACGAGAAGACTTGAACCCAGGAGTGGTCATGATACGCACACCAGCAGGCCAGATTTCAGGATCGTTGACGAGACATGCTATGAGTGACCACGACAGTTGGCCAGAGATTCTTGGAGAACGTGCTTGAGCGGGACTATTCTGCCATACTTGATTTTGGTATTTTGAGCGATATATTCGCATGATTTGGTTCTGATGATTGAGTTTCATGATATCGTTTTTATGCACCATGGTGGCACCTGCTGAGTATTTATGATTTCTGCACAGTGTTGCACTTGATATCGTTTTCATGCCTTGGTTTCTCATGTTTGTGATTATATGGATTTCATACAGTTGAGTTGATTTGTGCGTATATACACACACGATTTGGTTTTTGCACTCGGTATAGTTCACATATGCTTGCAGTGCAGTGATACGCATTTTGTGCACTTAGATGCACTAGACTTCGATTTCGATTGTGATACTCGATATTTTTTTTATGCATCTTATGCACCTGATTTGATTTTGCGCATGTTCGGCGCTTGATATTGGATTTCATGATTTCGTGCATGATGGATGCACCTGGTTTTGATTTTCGCGCATGTTGAGCGCATGTTTTGAGAAGCGATTTCGGTGCACACCAGATGCACTAAATCGAGATTCTTCATGCGTGTCAGACGCACCTGTCCTTGCTGTCAGGCACACACATTGCCTATGACAGATGTTGTGTGCACACCCGATGTACTTAGATGTTGTTTCTGTGCGCATGTATGGCACATATATGGATTTTGATTTCCATGCGCACCAGACGCACGTAGTATTCATATGCGTATTTTGGGATTGATTTCTTATAGAGTAGTACATTTTTATGATATTTGCTATGTGTTTTCGTACTGAGCAGGACTAGTCAGAGGACAGTACCTGAATGTATTTTGTATGCATTGATAGCTATCGAAGGGAATTCCAAAAAGCGAGCTATAGTCTCAGTATTTACCTACGTGTCCGAGATGACACGAAACATTTTATAAAGGAAACCCTTCTACAATTGCTTTCAAAACGGCAGGACGTGCATATTAAACAAAGGATATATATATATATAGTTATTTTCTTACAATAGACGTCCGCCACTGTGCAGTGTTGCGAACATCGCACGGCGATTTGAAAAAGGTTTGGCATGCATTGCGTCCAGATGTTTTAATGATGTATAACATGTTGGTTTTCGTATTGGATCTGGACATTGGTGTCTTCACCATAACTCCGATGATTGCGGGATGCTTGATGGAGTTTTGATTTTGAGTTATATGCTCATTTTTCATGCGCATGCGCTGCGCTACGATTTGTTTTATGTATTTATGATTTCGGAGCCCCGACGACTTGATGGTTTTGCTTAGATGTTTTAGTATTTGGGGGAGTTTTTAATTTAAATTCGGGGACCGAATTTCTTTAAGGGGGGAAGATTGTACGTTTTGAAAATCGTTTCGGTGAAATTTCGGAAAAATCGGTAAAATAAAGAGGTTTTCTGTAAAAAGTCAAATACAAATATCTTTATTATAAAATTAATTATACATATTCTAGCTATGTAATTGCTAGTATTTGGTGTTTATTGAGTCACTGGTGAAATTTCAAATTTTCTGAAAAATTTTCCGAAATTAATTATTTTAATATTATTTTAAGCCGTCACTAATACATTTAATTAGGGAAAATTACAAATTGGAATGAGTTGAAACAAATTTTGCGCATCATAACACATTAAAAAAAAATTTATCATGTGGTTTTTGAAATGATATGGTTTGCCAAAACGGTTTAGAAAATATCGAAGAAAAATGGCTTAATTAGTGAAATTAGTGTTAATGGGAATTGGGGTAATACATTTATCTTTTCCCTAACCCACACACCCACACCTTACCCTCTCTCCCCTCTCCTCATGGCCGAGCCAATTTGTGGCAGCCCCACTCTTTTGTCAAGCCCTCCATCTTATTCCCATTTGCAACCAATTAATAGAAAAAGAAAAGAAAAGAAAGAAGCATGGGCTTTGTTGACTTGTGGTTTTTGTTCCAATACAATCAATCACTCTCTCTCCCCCCCTAACTAAATGGCCGGGCCACCCCTTCCAGAAATTCTGCATCAGCCCCTCCCATTTCTTCTCCTCTCATTCTCATCAAAAATCCCCAATTTTGCCTCAAAATCCATACAAAATCAAAGCTAATCCAAATCCAACCTTTACCCATTATTCCTTTGTCATTCAAGCATGGATCTTGGAGCTAGTGAACCAATTTGGAGGCTATGTTAGCATGCTAGATCTCAAACATGTTGAGGTATAAATCCTAAACCATAATGTAATTTTCGATTAATTACTTCAATCTAATCTAGTTAGGTGTTAAATTGTGGGTTTAATTGAATGTTTGGAAATTCAAGTGGGGATTTTAAATTGAAGCTAGGGTTTGAATTAAATTAGGTTCTTTATCATTAGGTTATGGTTGTAATGAGGGGATTAGCATATAATTGAATGCAAAATCTAATTTGGTTACTAGTTGCTAATTTGTTAGTTTAAAAATTATGATAATTATGCTAAATTGCTAACTAGGTTTTAGAAATTAAATTAAAATGTGGGATTAAAATCTAGTTAGGATTTTTAGCACATCATTAAGGTTTCCATGAGTGGTTTAACCATTTAAAATATGCAAAACCAAGTTTAATTGTAAAATTGTGAATTTTACATTAAAAAGTGTTAAAATCGGTATTTTTGCAAACTAGGAAATTGGAATTAATACAGATTTATGAGATTAAATTATGAAAGTGATTTGTATGATCTAATTATGATATTTAATGAGCATTTTGGCCATTTGAATCGTTAAAATATGTAGATTGGTTAAAACATCAAGTTTTGAACCGAAATGAGAATTTGTGCTAACTAGATTTTTGGGAAATAAAACGATTTGTTTATTTTTATGGTTTTGATGAATTAAAACCTATTTCATATATAATTAGTGAATTTTGAAACCATGATTGGTGCGTTTGAGTTTTTCGCGACCACTCGGCGTTTGTACGCCGATGTCGAGGGTTTTGGGGGTTGATTTGATAAAGCAAACATAGGTTTTGACCTATATGAGATTCGTGTGTCGTTTTGATCATGAGTCGGATCTTAATGCGATACGATACGTTGTGACATGTAGGTACCCCCCTGTGGACTTCGAGACGACAAGCAAGCACGTAGCGACGTCGGCATCGGCGAGCGAAGATCAGGTGAGTAGATTTATATCTACGGGGAGAAATCGGGTGGATGGCGTATAGCACCCCCGCAGTCCGTAGTATAGTTCATATATATATGTTTATATAGGTATTTTATGATACGAGAATGTTTATTCATGATATGTTTATGTGTTCATGGATTATCTTTGGGGTTAGTTGTGAAACCCTAGAATAGTTGTTATACCCACATACGCACCCACAGACTTGCATACATTACTTTCTTGTGCGTAGATGGGGATGTGTATATATGTATATATGCGTGGGTATGGGACTATGCATATATACATTCATATACACATGCATGGATGATGAGGATAGTACTTGGGATTTAAGATGAGTCGATGAGATTTGATTTGAGGCCGTGAGATCGGTGATATGGCAGGGTTCGTATTTGAGATACGACATGACGTTGTAGCGGGTCCTTGACGTAAGGTTTCACACACGTGCATGCATACTTAGGCGGTATCAGTATTGTACTAGACGTAGATCAGTACCCCGATCATGATATTTGATAAAGAGGATACCAGATGAATAGTATGATGAATGTGATATTGACCCGTACCCAGATTTGGGATGCCGTATAACGGATTTACGTACGAGCTATATATTGATGATTGATCCGCACTCTTGACTTGGGATGTCTGATTATAGATATGGTATCGGATATGATATTATTGAGGCGGGATCACCGACTATACATATACAGGTATGTATATGTATCGACTCAGATGATAGGCGGTTTCCTTACCTGTAGTTCAGCTTGTTAGTTCAGCCGTATAGTTTAGAGTAGTTGTTAGATTAGATTAGACTCCTACCTATTTCAAAACTAGCGGATCGTGGGTATTTTAAAAGTCAGGTCAAGAGATCTACGGATTTTTCAAAAGACGTATCCTTTCTTAAAACCACCGTAGCCCTAGTTTCAAAACCCCACGATTCATGTTATTTCAAATGGCACCATTGTTTAATATTTAGCTCCCGCTCATTTTGGTTGCTCGCTCCGCATCGCATACTTACATTGTTATTTCATATTGCATTGTTGACATTATACTGTTAGGATACCAGCACCATTACCGATGATGCATATGTACCACGTACACTTACTTGCCGGCTCACACACATCTTCATCGGTAATTGCCATGTCACGTACACCTTAGAAAATATTATTGCTTAACGTAGCTTGATAGCTAGTAGTTTGACATAATATTAGTGTACTTACCTTATATGCCAGCTTAGATATTGTAGTTATTACTTGTCACTTCATGTATACTGTTATTCATTGTTATGCCGTATTCATGGATTCTCATGCCTATATTCATGGGTTTATATGCTATTGATGATTTGTATTCGGACTTCTATGAGATTTTCTGGATTTGGGGGAAAACCGCAAAACTTGTATAAGCTCCTTCCCTCTCTTTTAAATAAAAAGTGCGGTTTTCCCATGATGTATAAGTCGTCCACCATGAGTTTTCCGATGGATTTCGAGACCCGATTCGAGGAGTTGGATGAACCGTTTCAGGTACATGGTGGGCCCGGTGCGGTACCCCGGGACGAGAAGATCGTGTTGTTGACGTTGAGACTGGCAGGGGAGTACTACCGACCGGTGATTTTATCCGACGCGTCAGATATCCGGAGGATACCTTCGTAGTCTTGAGATGGATGGTATGGGCCGGTCTGGACTGACGGCGTCCTAGATTTTGAGATTTGATACATTGAGATTTCGAGATATTGAGGTACTGAGATTTGATGATCCAGGTCAGTCCGGGTAGCCGGAGCCTGAGATATTGAGATATGTGGATTTATGTTTTTGTGTCGATGCTAGACACGGTTTATACTGATTTCCTTATGATACCTCATTTTTTAAAAAAAATACAGAAATCTCACTGAATTATGAAAGCAGTTTCTTCAGTACATGTACTCTGTTTTCATGCATTCATACATCATCCATATGATATATTGCTATCTGAGGCACTGACACGAGCACTTGGTATTATTGTTGTTTAGTGGTATACCCTAGCCATGGTTATAGGCTGCTGGTTATATTTTGAGGATATATTATAATCATATGACCTAGGATTGCGTTGTTCATGCGACTTTTGTTCGTAAATGTTTTCTATTCACGAGTTGGCAACTCACCCCCATTGTGCCCCTGTTTTCTTGCAGGTTTGCCGTACAGGTTTCATTACGGCTTTGCTGGCACTGCTTCTTTCGGGTGACTTGCTAGTAGGTGGGTTTATTTGTATCATACCCATCATTATACATTGTATATTATTATTCAGTTGTATCTAGAAGTTTCATCAACCAAACATGTATTTATTTTGAGCTAGAGACAGTGATGTTATTCTTTCGACCTTAGAGTCGCGCGTTATTTTTCTGTGGATTTCTTGTTGTTTTGAGTTCCTTTTGAGTTTTGATTCTCGCCCTTGGCGTTGTATATTATATTGCTTATGTGGTTGTGACCGCCGATTGACGAAGAGGTAGCTCCCGATTGGGGATGCCTTTTATTGATTTCATATACTATTCATGTTGTATCCCGTTTGGGGGCCAGTATTTACAAAGGAGACTCTGCCGAAATTTTCAGAAAATACTTGATGTCTTTAAAATGCCTAATTCGGCTTATGCTATTAAAACTACTTGTTTTAAGTTGGTTTTTCCTTCACTCTACTACTTTTGTTGGTTTGGATTTCTGGGTTTTCGGCTTACTTAGATTACGTACGCCTCAAGACATTTCGTAGTTTAAGTGCCGGTCATGTTCCGTACTTTCGGGACGTGACATATATGGGTAGAACAGTCTTACTCGAGATGATAATATGCTATCTGGTTTGTCTTTATTATCATGTACATGCATTATGTGGTATTACAGATCACTATTACATGTTGATAAAGCCCGTAGGATTATTACTTGACTACCTGCGTTATGATGCCGATCATACATGTGGGGGCTGAGTAGTCCATAAGCACATCCTTAAATGTCCCTAATCGTGGGAGTATTGAGACCGGGCGTCGATATTCCGGAGTTGACTGGTGTATACGTTTCTAGACTCCGACGAGGGGCGATGGTTGGTCCCTCAGCCATTGGTTTTTCGCACTTAAGATCGTATACAGGTGCTCACTGGGGGTGAGTACACTGGACGGACTCGCCGAAAATATGCTAGTTGGTATTATACCTATTGTCATATAGTAGTTCTCAGGTGACATGAGTACAGGTTAGTCCTTCGACCTAAGATCGTCATTTGTCTCGTGTGAGTTCCCAATGTGTTTTGATTACTACCCTACCATGGCTCAAAGGAGGCGTGCAAACAGGTTTTAGTTGGGTACAGTCCCGAGCCACATGGAGGCAATGAGCGGATCGTCGGGGATTCGTCTCTCCCGGTATTGAGGGTTGATGTCGTGTTGTGCACGGGTGGTCATCACCAGAAATCCTTGGCCAAGGTTAACGAGAATTACTGATTTGGATCAGTAGTTTCTCAGTGGATGATGGGCTTCACACCGACACAAAATATCGCGTTATTAGGGGTTTGACTTTATCTACCCCCTAGACCTGATATGCGATACTCTTAGACGAAAAGACCGGACTGTACGGAGATAGTCACAAATAGGCTTAGTAGGGATCCAGATGAGTTTGCTCGTCGGTCTTCCTTTTCGACAGGTACCTGGATAGTCGTTACGTACAGCCAGTGCCGCTGATGTGCTTGTGGTTATGGATTTATCCAGTAACTCACTGCCGGCATACTATCGAGTCTTTAGAGTCCCACACATAGGGTTTCCCTGGTTTAGGCGAAATGATGTAGTAGCCGTATTTTGATGCGTACAGGGTTCCGATCGAATGATTGTACTAGTTACCTGGACTTTCGATCGAACAGTTGATAATACTAGCCAGCTTAGGATTGAGCCGGATTATTAAATCGGGTATTGATTTAATAATTTACGTATATATATTTAGATATGTATATTCTAGTATTATGTTCATTGTATTATTCTATCTCTTTGTGTATTCCTATTTTGATACGAATACGGGTATGTATATACAATTGAGTGTATTCCGTATTTATACAGAAAATATTCTAGAAGGTGGACACCTCATTTTGGTTTATTCATTTATTAATTTAAATGAAAATGAGGAGTAAAGGTAGTGAAGAGAGAATGGTGAGAACCATGCTTCAATTCATTTGTGCAAACTATTCAAGTATGGTTGCTTTATTTTAATTGGAAAATGGTTTTTACAAAACCATGCTTCATATCATACTCTCATTTTGGATGTTGGATGAAGACTTGGTTGTTTTTCATGAAAAACTTTCTCACCATTTTCCTTATCTCTCTTCACTAGCCTTTCTTGAGCTCCTCCTCCTTCTTCTTGTTCTTCCACCCTAGCATCTCATGAGTTGAGAATCAAGGATGGAAGAGAGATAGATATACACTCAGAACAACTCACTACATCTCTAGACACTCTAGATTAGCAACCTAGAGTCCCTAATTGCACCACTAGATTTTTAGTGTGGAGCTAGAGCCATGCACCACGTCTCTCGGGCGGATCATGTTCGACGGAGGAAGACCGGTGGTTAAGCTCAATCAAGGAGACCTCAAGGACCTAAGGAAGAGGGTAGAAGACCAAAGGACATGGATCTTTTGGTAAAACAACTCAATTACAGTAGATAATATCTTTGTAGCTTGCTAGTTTCATGTTTGGTTTCGATTCTAGGTAGTTGTTTCTAGCGCCAAGTTTTAAACACCAAAATTTTCATTCCTCAACGGCCGTGGTCGATGGCCAGGGCGCTAGGAACCCTAACAATTGCTAATTGAGCATAGCACAACATCAACTCCCAATACCGGAAGAGACGAAACCCTTCTTATCGCTCATTGCCTCCATATGACTCGGGACTGTACCCAAAAACTACCTGTTTGCATGACTCGTAGAGCCATGGTATGATGGAAATCAAAGCACAGTGGGAACCACATAAGTCTCTATGACGATCTTGGGTATACAGACTAACCTGTACAAGTGTCATCAGAGAACTGCTATCTGACGATAGGTATGGTACCATCTAGGAGTTCTCGGCGAGTCTTGTTCGATATACTCATTCTCCAATGAGCACCTGTATATAATCTTTGATTTCAAACACCAATAGTTTTGGGATCAACCATCGCCCCATACAGGGTCAGGAAACGTACACACTACTCTATTCTGGAATATCGATGTCCTGTCTCGATACTCCCTCGACTAGGAACTGTTAAGGATGTACTTATAGACTACTCAAGCCCCACTAGTATGATCTACATCATAGTTCTAATAGTCAAGCCAACATCCTAAGGGCTTTATCAACATGTATCAAAAAGACAATAAACTAAAACAAGTGCACATGTTAAAATAAAGAGTAACCAGATAGCACACTATCATGTTGAGCAAGAAAGTCCTCTATATATTTATATGTGTGTCCAAGCATGCACTATAATATACAATAATGGCCTCTAAGGCATACATATTCCTAATAATCTCCCACTTGCACTAAGGCCAGTTGTTGTAGTAGTGCATACCCAACATCCCAAAAAGTCTCTCGAACTGTGTCTGGGGAAAGGCCTTTATGAGTGGATCTGCCGTGTCGTCCTTCGAGTCTACTCTCTTGACCTCAATCTTGCGGCAATCAACTATCTTTCGGATCAGGTGATACCGCCTCAGAATATGTCTGGATCGCTGATGGGACTGGGGTTCCTTAGCTAAAGCCACAGCTCCATTGTTATCACAATACAAGGGTATTGGATCTTCAATGGATGGAACCACACAAAGTTCATTAATGAACTTTTTTATCTAGACAACCTCTTTGGCAGCATCGTTAGCAGCATAGTCACATAATTCACGAATTATTCGCCGAATTCACGAATAATTCGCGAATTTTTGACCAGCCGACTTAATCGCCGAATTAATCGGCGGGCCGAATAATTCGCGAGTTATTCCCGAATAATTCGCGAGTTATTCCCGAATTATGTGATAAAACATCGAATAATTCAAAAAAACAGCAAATAATTCACAAAATCAAAACCTAGCGTCTCATATATTAATTTCTTGCTCGAAATCCTTCCTGAACATTTCCCGAACACTTACCGAATCTTTCCCGAATACCGGCCGATTTTTTCCGAATAGATCGCCGAATCTGAATTTTCGACCTCGCCGAATTATTCCCGAACGACGAATTTGTGACTATGGTTAGCAGTGATGTATTCAGCCTCCATCGTCGAGTCTGCGACGGTATATTGCTTGGAACTCTTCCAATATACTGCCCCTCCATTAAGGGTGAAGACAAAACCCGAAACAGACTTGGTGTCATCCTTATCACTCTGGAAGCTCAAATCGGTAAAGAATTCCACTTGGAGTTTTCCGTTACCATACACCAAGAACATCTCTTTAGTCCTTCGCAAGTACTTAAGAATGTTCTTCACAGCTATCCAGTGCTTCTCCCCTGTGTCTGATTGATACTTACTTGCTACACTAAGTGCGTAACCTACATCCGGTCTTGTGCATAAGATCGCATACATGATAGACCCAACTGCAGAAGCATAGGGTCACGTTCATGCGAGCTCTTTCCAAATCAGTCTTGGGAGACATCTGTTTGGAGAGCGTGATTCCTGAGCAAGCGGGTAAGTTACCATGCTTGGAATCTTCCATACTAAACCTCTTTAATATGATGTCTATGTACCTGGATTGGGACAATCCCAATATCCTTTTAGATCTATCCCTATAGATATTTATCCTCAGGATGTATGAGGCATCACGCAGATCTTTCATGGAGAACTTTTGTGATAGGAAGAGTTTGACCGAGTGCAGCATAGGAACATCATTTCCTATCAAGAGTATGTCATCCACGTACAATACAAGGAATACGATCTTACTCTCTACCACCTTTTAACATATACATGGTTCATCTACGTTTTTGATGAAGTCAAACTCTTTAATTGCTACATCAAAACAGATTTTCTAGCTCCATGATGCCTGCATTAATCCATAGATTGATTTAAGCAGCTTGCACATCTTTCCGCTGCTCCCACTGTCTACGAATCCCTCTGGCTGTGTCATATACACGCTCTCTTCTAAATCACCATTTAGAAAAGCAGTCTTGACGTCCATCTGCCAGATTTCATAGTCATGGTATGCAACAATGGTAAGTAGGATCCTGATGGACTTAAACATAGCCACTGGAGAAAAGGTCTCGTCATAGTCGACACCTGGTCGTTGACGAAAACCTTTTGCTACAAGTCTAGCTTTGAAGGTCTCAACCTTTCCATCTACACCAATCTTCTTATTGAAAATCCATTTGCTCCCAATGGGTTTTACCCCTTCAGGAGCAACCTCCAAAGTCCATACTTTGTTGGTATACATGGATTCCATCTCAGATCGCATAGCATCCAGCCATTTCACAGAGTCCCCACTTATGATGGCCTGCTCGAAACCAGTTGGGTCATCATCTTCCATGATGCAATCCTCTCTCCCACCGTCTATGAGAAAACCGTAATATTTCTCAAGTGGATGAGTAACCCTACTAGATCTGCAGAGTGGCTGAGACTCGTCGGGGACTATTGAATCCTCCGGTTCTACCAAATCTTCAGTGGTTGTTTGTGTTTCTGGAACTTCTTCCAGTTCTACCGTACTCCCACTAATTTCTTTGGCAAGAAATTCCTTTTCTAAAAAGGTGGCATGTTGAGCAATAAACACCTTTTGTTTCACGGTGTGGTAGAAGATATGCCCTCGTGAATGTTTGGGATGTCCAATAAACTTACATAAAACAGATCTTAACTCAAGTTTGTCAGGATTTTGCTTTTTAAGATAAGTCGAACAACCCCATATCATAATGAAATTAAGACATGGTCTCTTCCCTTCCCGTATCTCATATGGAGTGGTTGGCGTAGACTTGGTAGGAACCCTATTCAATATATAAGCAGTTGTTTCAAGCGCAAATCCCTAAAAGGAAATAGGTAATTCAGCAATACTCGTCATAGAGCGCACAATATCTAATAGGGTCCGATACACCATTGTACTGTGGTGTATACGGAGGAGTAAACTGAAAGAGAATCCCGTTCTCTTTTAGATAATCTCGGAATTCCATGCTTAAGTTTTCGCCTCCTTGATCAGATCGAATAATTTTAATACTTTTACCCGTCTGGTTCTCTACCTCGCTCTTATATTCCTTAAATTTCTCAAAAGTTTCAGATTTGTGTTTCAACAGAAACACATGTCCGAATCTTGAGAGATCATCGGTGAATGTAATGAAACAAGAGGAACCATTCTTGGCATGTGTAGATATAGGACCGCATACATCACTATGTATCAGTCCCAAGAGTTCAGTAGCTCTTGCTCCGTGTCCCGTAAATGGAGTTTTGGTCATTTTTCCTTTGAGACATGACTGACAAGTTTCATAAGATATAAATTCGAACGGATTCAAATATCCATCTTTATGCAACTTAGCTAATCTGGTCGCATTGATATGACCAAGTCTACAGTGCCACAAAAAGACTTCGTTAACTTTTCCTCTTATGAGTGTTTTGTATATTTAGAACTATATTTTGATTTAGAACATATAAATCATTACACAACTACCAAATCCGATCAACACATGATTTAGAAAAATGTTCATAATATTTTTCTCTAACGCAAATTTATCTCCATCTCTATCGGGCGTCTTTGGTTTAGGTTGAACAAGACCCACCCCATCGTCTTTGAATACTTGATACCTCAATGAGTGGGCTTGTGATATGTTGCAACCTCATTTGTTCCATATTGGATAGTACCATACCTAATATTTTAAGAAAAATGACATCTTTTCATAACAATTATTACTGTCAACGTATGCAATGTCACTTGATCTAATTAACAATACCTAATTAAAAATCACCATGTCAATAGGACGCAATGCCTAATTAAAATTGATTTCATATTCTCAGAACAAAACGAATGGTGCAATGGTGCAAATAATTCTAAAGAATGACATAATATTATCAGCCACGCAGCATAACTAACTTATAGTAAAACAACTAACTTATAGTAAAACAATCGCTCTCACACATCAAAAGAAATGTATAAAAATAAGTTCACATGCTCACTTCGAATTTGTTTTTGAAACCAGCAACACAAGCAGCTCTCTTCAACAGAAAAAAAAAAGGCGATCACTCATCTGTTCTCATTTTCTCATAAGTTCAACGAATTTAATTCAAATAATTATGAAGAATAATGCCAAACATATATAATACAGACAAGTTTGTCTCTTTGAACAAGTCGCCCTTATTTCCTTCTTATTTCAGAACCCAGGCCTATTGGGCACTGATCATAACAGAATTAAAATCAAAAGAATGGGGATGAATAATTGTTGATGACCATAAAACTATTCCAAAGTAGTTGACAATTCACGGAAATTGAACACGAGCCAGTCAGCTTTGGCTGCCACTATTTCTTGCAGCTGAACCCCTCCATAGCAGATAAACAAATCGGCTCCACCTGGTTTCCGAGCCCGCAACGTAGAACAAATTATAAAATAATGAGTCGAAGAATAATATAGGCGCTTCTGTAAGAAGTTACGTCTATAACATGGTATTTTACAATTTATAGGAAATAAGCAAGGATATAGACTGCAAGTTGGTGCTAAAAGGTGCACTTTTCCCTCCTACTTCGGGGGTGTTTGGTTACTTGAAGTTAGTCCAACCATTCAATTCCAGCTATATGTTGTTTCAACAACCATAGTTGGATTTGCATTGTAGTGTTTGGTAGGATTATATCTCAACTTCATTTTTTTTGCAAAACCAATGTTCGGTTTCTAGTAGTATGGATTGTTTAAAAACTATAAAAAAAAGACGGGCTTTTGTTGAATATAACATACAGACTCCAGGATGATGGGTTGTACTGTATCTAAAGAATATGGGTGTCACCACCCGAAATGGCACGTGACTGGCCCTTTAATCATACGAAATCTATAAGACCTCATCTAATTCAAGTAAACCAAAAATCCCAGAAATCTAAACCATTTTGAAGAAAGTGTTTTATTAAAATAAGCCGAATTATGCGTTTTTAAAATCACAATTCTTTTCTGAAAATTTTGGCAGAGTTTCCTTTGTAAAAACTGGCCCTAAACGAGTACAACATGCATAATATATATAAAGGCATCCCCAAGCGGGAGCTAGCTCTTCGTCAATTGACGGTCACAACCACGCAGGCAATATAATATACAACGCCAAAGGGCGAGTATCAAAACTCAAAAGAAAACTCAAAATCATCAAGAAAACCCATAATGATACAACGCGCGACTCTAAGGTCGAATAAACAACTGGTCTCTAAGGTTAATAAATATACATTTCTGGTTGATGGAGTTTACTAGATACAACTGAAATAAATAAAAGGTACAATGGTGGTCAGGATGCAAGTGAACCCACCTACCAAAGCAATCACCCGGAAGAAGCAGTGTGCCAGCAAAACCGCAATGAAAACCTGTACGGCAAAACCTACTAGAAACTGTGGCACAACAGGGATGAGTTGCCAACTCGTGAGTAGAAAACATCACAGAGCAGAAATCGTATGAATGACTCAATCTTAGGTCAATACGATCAGTAAAAAATATATCCTCAATATGATAAGGTCTGAAGCATGATAAGATGGTAAAGATAAACATTTATGCATAAGTGTAATACCAAGTGCTCGTGTCAGTGTCTCGGGTAGTAACATATCATAAATATGAGGTATGAATGTATCGAAATGAAAAAAGAATACATCATGAAAGAAAAACTGTTTTCATAAGTGAGATTTCTGTATATTTAAAACGAGGTATCATCAATGAAATCAACATAAATCAGTGTCTAGCATCGACACAAACATATATCAAAATATCTAATATCTCGGACTCCGGCTATCCGGACTGACCCATATCATAAAATCTCAATACCTCAAATGTCAATATCTAGGGCTCCGGCTATCCGGACTGGCCCCTGGGCTTCGGCTATCCGGACTGGCCCGACTCCGATCGGTGTTCTCCGGATATCCGTCGAGTCACACTAAAATCACCAGTCAATAGTGCTCCCCTGTCTCAGGCTCAACGCCATCATCTGCGACCTTCTTGCCCCAGGGTACCACACCGGGTCCACCATGCACCCAGAGACGGTTCCTCCTCCTCGAATTGGGTGTATCATATCGCTCAAGAGCCGAGAAAACTCATGGTGGACATATCTCAATCATATAATGAGAAAACCATAACTTTTATTTTAAAATGATAATCAGTTTATAAAATCCTTGCAGTTTCTCCAAATCCAGAAATCTCATAGAAATCTGAAATCTCGATCTCAAGAGTAAATAAACAATGGATTCCAAAATATTGGGTTAGAGAGGGTGACTCCATCACCTGTGGATATACCACCATGCCAGGAGTCGTCCATTCTAAAATACTTTTAGAATGTTGTCTAAGTACCTGATTGGGAAACTTCCCAAATCGAGATCTAAAACCAGAATTCCTGATATATTATCTATCTGGTTTTGTACAAGACATTGCATGATTGACTCAATTGCCTAAGCAAATGACATGTCATTCATGCCAGTCCCTCTCTTTATCAGTCTAGAAGATATCTCTTTAGAGAGGGTGACTCCATCACCTGCGAGTACACCACCACGCCACTAGTCGTTCATTCTAAAATACTTTTAGAATATTGTCTAAGTACCCGATTTTGGGAAACTTCCCAAATCTAGATCTAGTCACCAGAATTCCTAATATACTACCCATATCCAACGTGGAGAAAACATTATGTGACAACCAAAGTTTGACCGATTGTAGTATAGGAACATCACTTCCTATCTGGAGTATGTCATCCAAATCCCAGACAGTACTCCCTACATCCTTCTTACTAGATTCGTCTTTTATTTTGATGAAGTCAATCACCTTGACTGTCACATCAAAACAAATGATCCGTCTCCGCTATCCATGCTTCAATCTACGAATGGACATAAGCAACTTGCACACCTTTCGCTGCTCCCACTGATTACGATAACCCTCTGGTAGAGTCATATACACGTGCACTTCCAAATTCCCATTTGAAAAGATGTTATAGTTATCCATATGCCAAATATCATAGCCAAGAATAGTATCAGCACGAATTCATGTCCATATGGACTTCAGCGTAAACATTGAAGTGAGTCACATCACAATGCACAACGGGTATTTGATGAAAACTCTTTACAACAAGTCTAGTCTTATTAGATTATTACTTTTCCACCTGCACAGATCTTGAAAGATCTACTTGCTCCTAAAGGGTTTCGCCCCTTCAGGATAACCCAACAAAGTCCAAAATCCATGATTTGCTGAAGTGCGTAGAGTCCATCTTGGGTATGAAATATATGGTCATCTGGAAATTACCATTTCTTATGACCTGCTGATAACAAGTAGGGAGAACAGCAGTGTCAAGCAATATCTGTATGGACTTCAGCATAGACACTGGGGTAAAAGTCTTATTACAATTCACAACGGGTATTTGATAAAAACTATTTACAAAAAGTCTAGCCTTGTTAGGTTAGTACCTTTCCACCTGCACAGATCTCGAAAGATCTACTTACTCCTAATGGGTTTTACCCCTTCAGGAGCACCCAGTAAAGTCCAGAATCCATAATTTTGCTAAAGTGCATGGAGTCCATCTTGGATATAAGCATCTAGTCATCTGGAAGTTACAACTTCCTATGACCTGCTGATAACAAGTAGGGTCATCATCATGATGCCGACCTCCCCATCACCGTCTACGAGAAAACTGCAGTATCTCTCGGGTGTCTGAGGTCACCTCCTAAAATCTGCGAAGCGGCTAATGGTTTGTCAAGTCCTATTGAATCTTTAGGTTCTACTAAATTATTGGTAACCGTTTGTGGTTTTGGAATCACTTCCAATTCTACCATACTCCCACTAATTTCTTTTTCAAAAAGATTCCTTTTATAAAATGGTGACGAGTCAAGAACAATATAACTATTGATCTTGAAAATGGCAGAAACAAAATCCTAGCGAATGCTTAGGATAATCCACAAACTGCCATTACCGAAGCGTGGCTTGAGTTTGTCCGGATTCTGCTTTTAAACAAAAACCGGATAACTCCATATCTTAACAACCTCAAGATATATAACCATTCTATGTTCATATAGAATCAGGGCACTAATTTAGATGGAACTAGATCCAAATGTCATGCAGCTGTTTCCAGTGCATATCACCTAATGGAAAAAGGCCAATACAGCATTACTCATCATGAAGAGCACCCACGGATGGAATACCTAGCATGATGGAATCAAGTTCTCAATATTACTATGCTGGAATACCTAGCATAAGTATCTATATCTTCGAACACCTCGAAGAATCCTGATACTTCCTACATATAGTTCTCTACTTTATTCTTATACCTACAAACTTCTCAAAATCTTTGGACCTTGCATTACAACGAATGCGTGTCTAAAACTAGCAAACTCATAGGTAAACCTAAATGAAGTAAGAGTACCAACCCCGTGTCCCGAAGGACACTGGACAATATACATTTTTATGTATAAGTCCCAAGAGTATACTAACTCAAATTCTGTGTTTTGTAAATTGAAAACTGTATCTTGGTTAAGAATGTCTTACACCATTATTCAATGCATCTACCATTATCCTCGACTGATAAAGGTAAATATTTATAACACAATTTTCAAAATGTATATCTCACTTTAAAAATAAAGGTATAGATATTTCATTTTAAAATTTGGTGCATAACAGTTATTCGAAACCAAATATTTGCCGTCAGGCAAAGCCAAGCGATTTAATCCAATATCACCAATTACAATGAAATTCGATACTGAGGATCAAATCGCTCATTTACCAATATTCTACTCCTACTAATCATATGTAACATCGTATAGATGTGAGATTCAAATCGGGTAAATACATACCCTAGAGTCAGAATTGATTGGGAAAACGGTTCTTTTTTACAAGTACACAGAAAATCTGAAACATGAAAAAGTTTCATAGGGGGTGGCCAGGTATTTCTAGTAATGCCATTTCCATTATCCAGATTCATGACAGTAGTCGCAATTTCCTTTGCCCTCACTTCAATCCCTTTATATGTCTCTACATCTTACCTTTTATACACCGTCCTTAGGCTAATTGATTTTTTTCCTTCCTTACCTTTTGCGCCAGTCTAAGGTTTGGAAGAAGACTATCCAATAAACGTAATAGGTGTACACTCTTAGTACAAAGAGCTCTCACAACCTGAGAAAAAGTAAAGGGAAGAGACAATCGAATAATCCTATTCAATTTCTCCAGAACCTGTGGCCATTCTCGACTGAAGTAATTTCTTCGAGTTCGTATGTAACTATACGATGGTCGTTCCAAGCGATATGGATCATCGTAGTGATACGAAGTGTTCTGAAAAAATGCAAAGGGTAAAGTAGGAGTGGCAGGGACATGTGCGACTTTGTCGTGAATCATGACAATCCAAAGCCCAAGTGTGTAAGAAAGTTCGGTTAACTTGGTTGATGAGTTTTTAAGGTAAGTCATGGGTCACTATACCAGAGAGAGAAAAGAAACACTCAGCGTGCACTCTATCAAGATTAGATTGGTTTTCACTTTATCTAATCAGGATGGCTCCCACCATTTCCTCGAATTCTCCATCAAACCCTAAAAAGAGAACTAGTCGGGATCATTTACACTCTACAAGTTCGCTAATCATTCAGCCAGGCCAGTGTTGGTACTCCGAGGGAGGTCCTTCGTGCTTTCGCACAGACCCAATTAATAACCATGTTTCTGCAGATGCGTAATCTCGTTAACACTTTCTACATACCTAATAGGTTAGCTAATTGTGAAGTGAAAAATCTCCCGAGGAGTAATACACTCATCGGTAGGAATCGGGACCCAACTATCATTATGTGATAACCTGACGGAATCCACTCAAGTTACCATACTCCAGAAGGTATGGGCATGCCTGGAAAGTTTCCCGTCTATTTGAAACTCCCGATATGGTTTTTGCCTTAGGACCGAAGTGTTCTTGACACAATCAATATATCAAAAGGTCTTAGTCAAGTTCAACCCGTCATTATCTTGATTGCATTAAACCCAACCGCATAATACCCTTAACACAGTCAAATGATTACACGACTGTCCTAACTAATCAACATATCCATACGACAGAAAATTATTACAGAGCTACCGCACACTGCGCCTCGGCGAATGGCAACGACAAACGTAACACGAATACTAAGCAATACTAATCTGAAATGACGGAAGGCTACGGCTGGTTTTTGGCGAAAAACCTTCAACGTAATGAAGTTGATATCGTTGATGGACCTCGAGTGGTTTTGAAATGAAGTGGTTTTAAGCTCCGCTTTTTAAAACTAATAACATAAACCTTTGCTTAAGAGTGAACTCGCAATGAAGGGATCAAGGCTCTTCCCTTATAGAATGAGGTGCGGGATATTCCTAACCGAATACCTATATGCAAAGCAAAGAAATACGACTATGAGTTTTGAAGAAAACCGAGTCGTTTTAAAATTGGTTCCGACAACATCATTTAGATTTATTTTCCTTGCATTATTCAGATAATGCGTTCCCATCATTTTAAGTTTCCAAGCCACAAAAGAAACAACCAAAATAACATGCTTTTATATGCCATTTGCATTCGCCACGGGGCCCCGTCATACACCGTTAGGTTACTTAACTAACGGCAAAGCGGGGACAGGACTAGCGCGGATGCAAAACATATAGAAGTATCTACTAAATATATAATATGTATATATATATATATCAACATCGGAGGCAGATAATAGTCATCACGGGCAGATAAAAATCATCACAGGAATGCGAACAATATGGAATAGCGAATAATTTAGGAGCCCCGCGTTTCATTTGAGCCATAAATGAGACGTGACGTTTCTCGGTCGTGTGGATAGCTTGTGCAATGAAGAACCTAGACCCCCTACGAGTACGGCAAATTACCCGCCAATCCTGGAAGTGAGGCAACCCCAATCAATAAAGTGAATAGGTCATCCAACACCTCACGGAATCCGGTAATTTGAGCACCTCTCCGTGGGTCAACCGATACCCCTACAAGTGCGGCGAATAGCCCATCAATTCTGTTGGCTATAGTGCCCTCAAGGCAATTATCATAGACGCGGACTTGTGATTATGATGATTGAGTGAGGATCTGTACCGATAAAACAGTCTTACTCAAGATGATAGTATGCTATCTGGTTTATCTTTATCATCATGTACATGTTGATAGAGCCCTTAGGATTCTTGCTTGACTGCCAGCATTATGATGGCGATCATAAATGTGGGAGCTAGAGTCTATAAGCACATCCTTAAATGTCCCTAGTCATAGGAGTGTCAAGACCGGGCATCGATACTCCAGTGTAGACTAGTGTATACTGATCGAGACCCCGACGAGGGGCGGTGGCCAGGTCTCACAAGCCATTGGTGTTAGTTTGTTCACCTAAGATAGTATACAGGTGCTCATTGGGTTATGAGTACACTGGACGGACTCGCCGGGAATCTTCTAGTTGGTATTATACCTATTGTCAGATAGCAGTTCCCAGGTGACATGTGTACAGGTTAGTCTGTCGACCTGAGATCGTCATTTGTCTCGTGTGAGTTCCCACTGTGCTTTGATTACTACCCTACAACGGCTCAAAGGAGTCGTGCAAACAGGTTTTAGTTGTGTACAGTCCCGAGCCACATGGAAGCAGTGATCGGATCGTCGGGGATTCGTCTCTCCCGGTATTGGGGGTTGATGTCGCATTATGTACGGGTGGCCATCACCAGAAATCCATGGCCATGGTGAACGAGAATTACCGATCCAGGATCGATAGTTTCTCAGGTGGTGATGGGTTACATGCCAACAAAAAATATCGCGTTGTTAGGGGTCTGACTTTATCCACCCCCTAGACTCGATATGTGATACTCTTAGACGAACAGACCGGACTGTACGGATATTGTCACTGTCAGGCTCAGTAGGAGTTCAGGATAAGTTTGCTCGTCGACCTCCCTTTCGCTCAATACCTGGGTAGCCGTTACGTACAGCTAGTGCCACTGACGTGCTTGTGGTTAAACCCACTGCCAGCGTATTGACGAGTCTTTAGAGTCCCACACAGAGGGTTTTCACGGTTCAGGCGATATGGAGTACATGAGGTATGTTGATACATACAGGTGTCCGATTAAATATGTGCACATGTTGTGCAGACTTTAATCGGACGGTTGATAATACTGGCAGCTTAGGATTAAGCCGGATATTAAATCGGATTTTGATTTAATAATTAATATATGTATTTGTATCTACATATTCTAGTATTATTGTTCACTATTCGTTTTCTCTCTCGGCTATTCGTATTTTAGTACGAATATGCGTATATGTATTTTGATACATGTACTGGGAAGTATTCCATATTTTATACGGAATAGCTTCTAGAAGGTGCCACCTCATTAATAATTTTCTTTATTGAAAATCATTTGGGAAATGAGGTGGAAAGGAGGTATGGGTCAAAGCATGGTTCAAAGTGCATGTAGCAAAGTATGGTTGCACATTGTTTATTTGGAAAAAGAAAATGACATTTTGTGTGGAGGAGAGAGGGGGGCCGGCCAATTCATTTGGATGATGGATTTTCATTTGGTTAATTTTTACACTTGCTTCATTGCTCCCACTCTCTCACTCACTCAAAGAAAAAAAAGGAACAAAAGCCTTAACCATTTTTAGTTGCCTCATGCCAAAGCTTTCACCTCCTTCATCTTCTTCTTGAGTTTCTCATTGAGCTCAAGAGTAGAGAGAAAAACATAGTGACACACTACTACACCTCGACTCTCCATAGCTAGCGATTTTGGAGCGTCGGTTACCTCGTTCGTGGAGGTTGGAGCTTGCGCCGTTTCCCTCGGGTGGATCATCGGAGACGAAGGAAGACCGGCGACCAAACCACATCAACGAGCCGCTAGGAGCTTGGAATGAAGACTGAAGGACACGGATCAACTCGGTATAACGATTCTAACTCTCAGTTAGCATGCTAGTTTAGGGTTTAAGGTCGATCCGGGATTCGGGTAGCGGTAGCGCCGGTTTAATATTTTTTTGTTCCGCATTTTGGCCGCGTTTCGACGGCCGGGGCGCTGCCGCGACCCAACATGGTATCATAGCAACCCTTTAAACCCCTTACTAGCTTGTTTAAACGTGCTTGAAAGATCGATCGACGGAAATTTCTGAAATCACGATTCTATTTTCACGTTTGCTGTCGATTTTCAAAAGCGGTCAAAAAATTATTTCAGGCATCTTAAAAATCCGTGCAGGCAAATTTAAGGCTACACAAAAAATTTGGGCTCGTGATGCCTCTAAAGTGCCGTGGATCCACCGCACTTACCCCCTATTGGCGGCGGTTCCACGGCCATTTATTGGCGACGGGCCTTCAAATTTTCACTGTAGCCCTTTGACTTGGAATTGTGATTTTTGACATATTCTATTTTGGCCCAGAATTCTGTTTCAGTGCTGGTTTTGCTATTGGGGCCAATTTGGAAATTTAGTCGATCGATATTTTAAGTGGGCGTTTAACAGTACATACATTTATATCTGCGACCGTGAATGTCATTTGATCGGTAAACCCGTCTAACTGCTATATGTTCTTTTAGACGGGTTTGCGAACGTGACATTCATGTTGATGTTCTGTGTTGTGATGTGATGTTGGTTGGATCGTCGTGTTGGATAGCTATGGTGCAATGTTAGTACAGTTTAATTTCATTTGTACATTTGATATTGCGGGGCGAGCGTCCGACATATGGACTGCCGTCACTGCCAGTTTGTATATTATTCTTTTGGGGCACGACCGGGCTGAGGTCAATGTCACCCTTGTATATTATTTTATTTTCTGTACTAGGATTACCCTGAGGTGGAGTGCACGAATAGCCGGGTTCTAGAAGTCAACTGTAACGCCTTAGATTTCGGTTAGTATTCGTTTAGACGTTAATGCGGGTTTACTGTAAAAAGTTTACCAATTCGGGTTCCTCACATTTTATAACATTTAATTAATAAATTATTATTATTTGTTATAAGCATGCACGCACGTGTGCACGTAAATGTGAGTTTTGTTTGTGCTAATTTTGATCTTAACAACCATGCCACTTAACCTTATCCTTGTTTAATCCAATCCTTAATCTAAACCCTAGATCTTTTATGAGTGAGAAGATACTTGTTGGACGAGTGATGAGGTGTGTGTGAAGGCATTTATGAGGAGTTAATGCTTTGGTGTTCTCACCTCACCCTACACTCACCTCCCTCTCTCATATCCTCACACACTCCCTCTTTTCTTTAACTCTTTTATTCTTTCATCTCTCCCTCAACTAAACTGAACACTCTCTCATTCCTACACAAAATCCATCACTAAACATCACAAACTTCATCAAAATCACATCTTTCTTCACTTTTTGACTCTTGGATGCCTAGGACCATGCAAAGCTTGGATCTTTGTGTTCTTGAGGATAGGTATGATCACTATTTGTTCATTATGTTGTGGTAGTGATGTGTAGCCTTTTTATTTCAGTTTAGATAATGTAAAGTTAGGATTTGTGCGTAATATCGTATTTTAGTGTCGGTTTGTGATATCTGTGACCTGCTGTGACCCCGAGATTTTTCTAGAAAACCAAACAATGTAGTTGTGTTGTACCTGTGACCATAGGACCACACCTGGAGCATGAACCCATGGGGCTCGAACTCAGCCGGCGATGACTCGAAGGAATTCCGGCGACATCGGCCGTAGGTTAGAGTTGGGGTGTGGGTTTTTCTGGGTAGGTGTCTGCAGTGGTTTTGGTGTATTTGGTCTTGTTTGATTGTCGAGTTTTCTCAGTATGCAAAATCTGGGATCACCTAGGTAGTTTCTAGTGTTTTGTGTCTGCGCGGTACGTTATACGACACGGATCGTGCACTTTGTGTGTTTTTGCTCTTGGGTTAGTTTCGTCGTGTCGCTATGCACGTTAGCCACAATACGAACACTTGAGAATATGTTTTGTGTTGTTGCGTCGGTCTGATGTAGTTTGTATGTATTTTGGGTCTATTATTAATATATACTTGTTTTATCGTATTATGTTGCAGGTTCGCAGGCGGGGACTTCGGACACTGCTACAAGGGGTAAACAAATAGTTGGCTTCACTTAGCCAGGAGCGTTGGTGAGTAGATTTAACATCTATAGGGGAATCGCCCGCATGGCGTTATGCGTCTGGGCTAGAGATATTACTTTTGTCGCATATTTTATGTCATATTTAGAATTGCGCATTTACCCTACTACTTAGATATTGTTGTGCTTAGACTAGTATCCTTAGGAAACTGCACATATTATTGACGACTCATGTTGCACGAGCACTGATTGTATGCCACACACACCGTCAATAATTGCCATGCCACGCACAACCCATATATAGAAATGATATTGTCTGGTTAGGGAAATTGAGACATTGATTCATATTTCTTTACACGTATGCCTTGACATATTTACGTGCTAGTTACCTGTATACCTATAGAGTATTGTACCATTAGCGATAGGTACATACACACTTCATGACATAGCTACAGGTATACCTTGCACACATATTTCACTTATACCCGGGGGGTATACTACATCATTACTTATAGGTAGATACATATACCTTGCTATACCTTTGTGTTTACACATATATCAGTTATAGCTACATATTTACCTTTACTTGATGTTATTTTAGAATTGGATAAAATAGGAACCGCAAGATATTTTATATTAATTTGTTGCAGTTAATTAGCGGCTTTTCCTTTATATGCCTACATTTCCGTTTATGTTGCATATATTATATTCATGGATTTTCGCATTGTGATATGGATTTTTCATGATGTTTTATGGATTTGGGGACCGTGGGAGTTCATGAAATTATGCATTATTTAAAAAACCTGGTTTTCCTTGATATGATATTATAGCATCTATCATGAGATTTATCGGTTCTGATTATATACCCGATTCGATGAGCGGGAGGCACCGTCTGTGGGTACATGGTGGGGCCCGAAAGTACCCGGGGCAAGAAAGGGATGTCGATGTAATATGCCGATGAGGCCTGGCAGGGGAACCATACTTTCCGGTGACATTACCAATGACTCAGCGGTTATCATAGGGATACCGACGGGAGTCATGTGCGTATGGATACGTCGAGAAGCGAGGGTCAGAGCTAGGCACTCGAGCTTTCGGGATAGCGTATGATACGTACCTATCAGGGGGCCAGTCATAGAGACAGCACCTGATAGATTAGCCTTTCTGTGTCGATGCTTGACACATTGTTTTCATGATATTTTACTCCTAAGTATATATAACAGTGGAATGGGACGCTGTTATATATGCCTTTACACCAATATTAGTGGAATGGGACGCTAATATATGTGTATTGATATCAATTTATATATACATCGTCATATTTATTCATGAAAACACACAGGATATGTGAGATATACTTGATATTGTACATACGGGATATGTGAGATCTACTTGATGTTGTACATTCAGGATATACGATATATACTTGATATTGTACATACGGAATATGTGAGATCTACTTGATATTGTACATTCGGGATATATGAGATTTACTTGATGTTGTACATTCGGGGTATACTAGATATACTTGATATTGTACATTCGGGATATATGAGATTTACTTGATGTTGTACATTAAGGATATGTGAGACTTACTTGATATGATAGACAATTTGGGGGCTGATTTGAGAAAATTGGGATTTGGATTGTCTTGATGGATTTTGATCCTACCACGATGTCAAGATTCCGTGGAGATGACATGTTTCATTCCATACTCCACACTTATTGTTTATGCACTGCTTCATGTATTAGTTGTACCTGATAGAGTACTTTCCATGACTGTTGCATTTACATACGATTATATGCATTGTTTCATGTATTATTTGTACCCGATATAGTACCTTACATGATTGCTGCATACAAATTGTCATACTATTATTGCTTCATGTAGTAGTTGTACCTGCTAGCGTACCTTTCATGACTGATGCATTACTTATGACTATTCATTGCTATTAAATGCTTATGTTAGATTCGCGTTGTACGTGCATACTCGCGATTACCTGCATAAGTTATTACTATTCACGAGTTGGCAACTCACCCCCGTTGTGCCACAGTATTTTGCAGGTGTTCCTCAGGATAGTCAGAGGCATGGCTATTTTCATCCATCATATCACATTTGCTGCGGATACCGCTTCGCCTGACAGTGTGCAGTTTTGCTTAGGTAGGTTTTACGGTTATCCAATGTTGCTGGTTATGTATTCGTTGTAACATGTACTCTCCATCTACCATTATCATGTATGACTTAGAGACTTGATGTGAGGACGATATTGTATATTATTTTGTGACTTGGAGGTTTTTATGCAGTTTTATTTATATTGTCTCTTTCTTCGCTACGGCGTCGTATATCGGTGTGGTGGTTATTTTCCGCCTTTGGGCGTGTATTTGCTCCCGTTTGGGGATGATTTACTTTATATTTATGTTGTACCCATTTTGGGGGCTTGTTTTACAAAGGAGGTGCTGTCAAAATTTTAAAGGAAATAAGTTGGACTTTTAAAGAATTTGGGTTGAGATTTCAAAGAATTTGAAAATGCTATTATTTCTTATTACTTTTGATTGTTTAGATTGCTGGGTTTTGGCTTTCTTTTACTACGTTACGCCTGTAGACGTTGCGTAGTATTAGGGCCGTCACGTGCCAATTTCGGGTCGTAACAGCAACTAGTCCGCATCTCAAGGCATTCAGACGGAGGGGACTTTACTCTGGAATTGGCGGGCTATTCGCCGCACTCGTAGGGGGTATAGGTTGACCCAGGAGGGGTGCTCAAGTTACCGGATTCCGAGAAGTGCCGGGTGGCCCATTCACGTTGTTGAAGGGGGCTGCCTCACTTCTGGTTTTGGCGGGTAACTTGCCGCGCTCGTAGGGGTCTAGGTTTCATTGCACAGGCTATCCACACGACAGGGAACGTCGGGTTTCACTTGCGGCTCAAGTGAAACCCAGGGCTCCAGATAATCCACCATTCTGTGTTGCTTCTGTGATATTTCTGTGATGTTGCTTTATATCATGCCTGGGATGAATGTTATATATATATTTATATATACTAGTAGATGTTGTATATATTTTGCACCCGCACTAGTCCAAACCCCGCTCTGTCGTTAGTTAAGAAACTTAACGGGTGATGACGGGACCCAGTGGCGAATGCGTATGGCATATACGTACATTTTATTTTCGTTCTTTTCTGGTGTAATTAATTGATGGGACTGCATAGATTCTTATCAATGCAAGGATAAAACAAACCTATATATGATATTGTTGGAACCAAGTTTTTTTAAAAAAAACTGACATTACAGACGTACACTTTTGCTTTGCATCGTGGTATTCATTTTGGAATATCCAGCACCTCATTCGACGAGGTAAGGGCCGAGATCTCTTCATCGGGAGTGACCCCTTCACTTATATTCCATCAGACCGGGCTTCTTGGTGTTTAGGCAGAACGGGGCAGCAATCTTCATGAGATATAACCCGCATCGGTTCGCCCAGCAGCTGAGCTATAATCAAGGGGTACCGCTGGAGGCTTTCTTATCGGAACCTGCTGCGACCGAAGAAGGGATGGAGAGAGCGCTGCATCATTTCATGCGCCTAAACATGGGCTCCCACTTCTTTATCAGTGAGCCGGCTTGTGCTCCGCGACTCCTCAGGGTATACACAGAATGGTACAGTCATTCAACGGGAGCGGTCATAAAGGAGGAAAGGCGGTTGCTGATCGACCGTAAGGGTGCACCTCCAGGTAGCGATCGCAACACTCCTTTGGTGCCAAGGACCCCGGTAATCCCCCCTTTAAAAGATGCCAGAGCCGGACCTTCGCATGCGCAGAGTCCTCCACGTGGATTGCCGCTCCCTGATATTGCGGATGTACCCCAAGAGCCCTGTGCTCCAGTGGAGACAGTGGTTGTAGTTTCGCCAGAGTCTGGCGTGGGTGCGGACATCGGGACCCGCCGTCCCAAGGTGGCTGCTAAGCGGAAGTCGATCCTACGTGAGCCTAGGGTCGGAGGGCGGAAGAAAAAGAAATCGCTCTTCGCTGCAGATATCGTGTTCGGTCAGGAACCCCATGCTCCCTACGCCGAGGGCCTAATCGAATATGGGACTAACGAGGGATTAATCATGCCGCCGCCGGACGACACAGACTTGGAAGCCGCTCTCGAAACTTCAGCGTGGTTGGCAAAGCGTGACGCGTGGCTGGCTAAGCTTGCGCAATCAGGTAACTACTAGTCGCATTTCCTTTATTGCATCATATTTTCTCATTGCCTTTGACTAAGGTTTTCCTTTCTTTTCTTCCAACAGGCATCACTGATGAGGAAGCCATTGCCGCTTCACTCAAGACCTGTTAGTTATATGTATGCCCTAGAGGCCATTACTGTACATAGGATGTATATTGTAGTGGATGCTGGGACATATATAGGGAGGACTTTCTTGCTCGACATGATAGTATGCTATCTGGTTACCCTTTACCTTAACGTGTATGCTGATTGTCTCTCTGTTACATGTTGGTAAAGCCCTTAGGATCTGTACTTGACTACCTGGACTATGATGCGGATCATACTAGTGGGGACATGGTAGTCCATAAGTACATCCTTCAAAGTCCCTAGTCGTGGGTGTATCGAGACAGGGCATCGATATACCAGAGTAGACTAGCGTATACCTTCTCGACCCATACAGATGGGCGATGGATGATCCCATATCCATTGGTGTTTGACATCAGAGATGATATACGGGTGCTCAGTAGAGACTGGGTACACTGGACGGACTCGCCGAGAACTCCCAGATGGTATTATACCTCACGTCAGATGGCAGTTCTCTGGTGACACTGGTACAGAGTAGTCTGTTGACCCGAGATCGTCATAGAGTCTTGTGTGGTTCCCACTGTGCTTTGATTTCCATCTTACCACGTCCAAGAGGGCGTGCAAAACGGTGGTTTTTGGGTACAGTCCCGAGTCACATGGAGGCAATGAGCGATAGGAGGGGATTCATCTCTCCCGGTATAGGGAGTTGATGTTGTGCTGTGTTCGATTGGCTATAACAGAAAATCCCTGGCCAGGGTTGCTGAGATTTACTGGTAAGTGTTACCAGTAGTTTCTCGAATAGTTATAGACCTCATATCGACACGACTTATCGAGCTATTGGGGTCTGACGTTTACCACCCCTAGGCGAGATATGCGACATATCAGACGATCAGACCGGACTGTACGGTAGTGTTACTGGTTGGATTCACTGGAGTGTGAGCGGGCTTGCTCGTCGATCTTCAGATCGCTCAATACCCGGGTGGCCATTACGTTTAGAAGACCGCTTGCGGCTTGTGGGTGTTTGATATGATCATCACCTGCTGCCGGCGTATTGACGAGTCTTTAGAGTCCTACACAGAGGTTTCCTGGCTCAAGCGAAACGAAATAGGAGCGCATATGAGATATATGCGGGACCGAGAATAATGTGTGTATGTGATACCGTATTCTATTCTCGCGATGAATGTATCGAATGGTTGTATGCGATATAAACTAGTTATCGAATCAAGTATTGATTCGATAAGCCGATACATAGGATACTAGTCGGTTATATGCGATATGACCGGATCGTTAAATCAAGTGTTGATATAATGATTTAATGCATAATTATATATTTGATATATTAGTTTGCATCAACTAGTATCGGTTTACTTAAGATGGATATTCTCACTCGGGTGTGCGCATTGTATATGCGATATAATTTTGTGCGCTTGATTGTATCATGTTTGATGATGCATGTTAACTTGGTTAAGTGTAAAGTTTAAACCATAGTTAAGTTAATGATTAGGGTTTTCCTTACCTTATTTATTTATTTATTTATTAAGGAAAAAATTAAAGAGAAGAATGGTGGCTTTCTTTGTTTCTAGTTGAAACTTCATGAAGGTTTGACCAAAGCTACCATTCTTGTCTTCTTCTCCTAACCCTAACCATTTAACTAACCTTGGTTAAATCTCTACACTTGACTATAGTTAATGATATGATAAGTATTATATTTTCTTTTCTATTTTAAAAAGGATATCATATCATTTCTTCTTCTTCTTCCTTGAACTCAAGAAGAAAACCTTGAGGTCATCAATGGTGATTGATGATAAAGAGTGAGAAATCCAATTCTAAAGTCTACCCACTTCCTATTTCTTCATCCTCTACCTCTTGCCAAGTAGTAGAGTGTGTTTTCTTCACAAGTTTCTTGACTTGGTGAAGTCGGAGCTTGATTTAGCGATGCCTCGACGTAGATCATCTTCGGCATGAACATCGATGACCTAGCCCGTCCATTCTCCGATGAAGCCGACGCTAGAGCCCGGGACTTGTCATGGACAGTGAGGAGACTTCATTGCGGAGCTATGGAGGTGGAGAACCGGATCTACAAAGTTTGTATTTCCGTATCTCTTAGTTAAGTGTTAACTAGTTTGCTTTTCGCCTAGATTTCTAGCCAACGATCCGTACACTAGGGTTTCTCGGCACCGTATTTTTGAAATTGGCATGGTTGATGCCTTGTGAGACCTCTAGTGTGTGCCTAGGAACCCTACAGTGGTATCAGAGCCTAGCTAGAGCCTTAGGCGAAGTCCAGACGGATTTTGAAGTCCGAACGAACCCGAAACCCGATCACAAAATTGCTCTCTGTCCTTTTTCCAAAAACTGGGATTTTTCCAAATTAAAAATTGCTAAAAAATTCAGCAGGGAAATATAAGAATTACGATGCAAAAATTGTTCAATGAACAGTACTTATTGCGGCGGAACCGCGGCAAAAGCCTAGCTTCTGCGGCGGTTCCGCGGCTATCTGGTGACGTCAGCCCTCAATCTTTGCACAGTAATTCCTGATAAATTATGCTGAGTTTTCTGGGAATTTTTAATATTTTTTCAAGAGTTGAATTTTCTGGAGTTGTTTTGGGGATTCGGTGTTTCGATCGGAGTATCAAATTTTGTCTATGTGGCTTTCCGGATAAATATTAGAATATGTTAAAAAGTTCGACCGGATATAAATACCCAATTTTTCCCCTGTCGGGAAATTTCCAAGTGTTGGATTTTTCCGTAGTTTGACGACGTTCTAAGTAGTGCAAGTAACGCGATGGACCCTCTAGAAGACAACAAACCTTAACTCGATTATGTGACCATCTTGAACTGCCCTTTGAACCTTCGGGTTTGGGGCAGTACGGCGTGCCACATGTGAGGCGTTGGCTTGACCCTTCTACGGCTGGACCGTTGGTACTGAGGCACGAACTGAATGTTATTAGACTTATTTCATGTGTTGAGCTGTATCGGGAAAACTTGGGTGTTCGATTGTTCGATCAAAAAGTTTAGCATTTTCTATTTATCCGGAATGTGATACAATAATTGGAATTCACAAACAGTTATGTGATAACTGAATGAATGTTATAAATCTAGCGGTTTAGTCTCACTTAATCGGTTGCCACGGAATTTTGATGTGATCAAAAGTCCGTCGCAATCACGTAGCGTACGCGGATACTCGCCGGGTAAACTTAATAAACAGCTACACCCCATAGCCCCGACTAAGTGACTGTAGGAGAACCCCGTCGCCGAAAGCATCCGTTCGGGTGCTCGCGATAGCGGTGTTCCGCCTTGGTGCACTTCGTCGACGGCGTCAGGGGTGCGGCCGTCTACTGAAGTTTGCGACGAGCATTCGATCAGGATGTCGGGAATCTTGTTGAATTGCCCGACTCGATATTGAAAAGTGTTTTCGATAATGAGACTAAAATGCGGGGTTTATAATTGTTAGGCATGTGATGTCTAAGGAATTCGTTTGATTAGGCATGCGATGTCTATGTAGATATTGCGGATTCCAACTGTTGTAGTTTTACACTTTCTTTTCTGTGACCGTAAGTGTAATATGTGATATCGCCGGTTTCGTTGCTATATATCAACGACAATTGGGATGGACATATTTACTTACGTTGATGACATGTGATGTTATGTGTTGCTGGATATGTTATATTGGATCGTCGTGTTTGAATAGCCGGGGGTTTTTATGTGAGATGAGTGTTTTTCATTTTCATTCATGTAAAAACTTTTATGTAATATTCTTTTATTGGGGCACTTCCAGGTTGCGGAAGATGTCACCGTTTGTATATTATTTACTTTTCCGCACTAGGATAGACCCAAGGAGGAGGGCATAAGTAACCGGGTTCTGGAGTCCAGTGGGAGACCAACTTGAGGAGTCGGGTCCGGGTCTCCTAACTCTAGAATTGGTAGGGTTGCTTGCCGCTCTCGTAGGGGTCTAGGGGTGTGGGTTTGGCTATTCATCGCGACCGTGGAATCCGTGTTTTATACTGGCTCGTATTGAAAACACGGACGTCCTAGTATATCCAATATTTCATATGTTTCTTCTGCTGCGATATCTGTGATGTGATCATGTGATGTTCTGTGATAGATACAGTATATAGTATATATGATATATTATATAGACGTTACTTATGTTTTACACCCGCGCTAGCCCTGCCCCGCTCTGCCGTTAGTCACCTAACCTAACGGTGCACGAGGGGACATCGAGGCGAATGCGGATGGCATAAGTGTACGTCGTATTTATCTGTGATGTTTAGGTACTTAAATGATGGGACTTCATTAATGTGATTAATGAAATAAAAGAAACCTAAGATGTTGCAGAATCGAATTTCAAAATAAAAAGGGTAGCTACAGTTCTTGCTTTGCACAGAGGTATATGTGATATATCCTGCACCTTATTCGATGAGGAAAGGACCGAGATCCCTTCACCGGGAGTGACTCCTTTAGCAATAACTGGCAGATGCTACACACTCGGTTTGTCTTTTGATTGCTTTTAAGAGTTTTTGCTTTGCATAGTGATATATATGATATATCCCGCACCTCATTCGACGAGGAAAGGACCGACGATCCCTTCACCGGGAGTGACTCCTTTAGCAAAACTAGAAAAGCCTCAAAAGCACTCCATTTTAAAATCATTTGATTCTACAACGATATCAAGTTCATTACGCAATAGGTTTTCAGAAAAACCTGTCGTAGCCCTCCGTCATTTCAGATAAATCATGTTTAGTATTCGTGCTGCGTTTGTTGACCTTGTCAAGGCGCAGTGTGCGGTAGCTAACCAATATTTATCTGCTTATGCATATGATGCAGATTGGGTTAGGATAGTCGTGCGGCCTTGTTGACCTTGTCAAGGGTCGTGCGGGTGGGTTTGATTCAATCAAGAAATGACGGGTTGAACTTGACTTGCGGTCTATGGTTTGTTGACTTTGTCAAGGTCATAGATCGTTCGGGGCAAAATATTATCGGGAATTTCAAGTGTTGAAATTTTCAATGAGATTGCATACCTTCTATGAGATAGTTGGATCCCGATACCCGCTGCGAGTAAGAGTTACTCCTGGGAGAGTTTTACACATTACAATTAGCCGATCAAGTAGGTGTCTAGAAAGGTGTCAACGGGGTTACGCCTTTGGGAAAACGAGGTTTACATTAATTAGGTTCGTGCGAAAGCACGGGGGACCTCCCTCAAAGTACCGACACTGGCCTGGCTGAAAGATTGGCGAACTTGTAGTGTGTAATTAATCCCGGCTAGTCTTTCCTTTTAGGGTTTGAAGGAAGATTTGATAAAAAGCAGTGGGAGCCATCCTGATTAGATAAAATAATAACCAATCTATTCTTGCAAGAGCGCACGCTGAGTGTTTTCTTCTCTCTCTCTCCAGGTAGCGACCATATCACGCCTTAATCAAGATAATAATACGGATTATTGACCGAACCCGCTTGTTATACTGAGCTGGGGAACGTTGGTCCCGCTCCAACTTATAATTGTTATAAGACAGAGCAGGAAATTGGGGAATACCAGATTTCCCGTGCCGCCCAAACGAAGAGAGTGCATGCTGATGCATCATCTTCGGGTGTGTTCATTACAAAGAACGGTTTCTTAGTATCCTTTACGTCCTGGGTATGTGATACCAGATCAGGATCCCACATATGTAATCTGTTACATAGGGCTACAGTTAGGTAGAGAACTGAGAACGGGTGATAAGTTTCATGAGGCAGAAAACGGGGCAAGTGTTGCAGCCAAGTCTGTCGGTCACTGTCACCCTGTATTACCAATACATTGATTCTGAATGAATGTTATTAGATACCGAACCTGATATACCAAATCATATCACTCTCTTTGGTAGAAAAGAAAGGATATAATTTTGTATTGATGGATAATGTTTTGAACATTTCCTATATCAAAAGTTGATCGGATCAGGCACGTTATCTAAAAGCGTTGATGTTCTAAATCAAACTACAGTTCTTTAGTATACTAAACACACACAAGAGGAAGAGTTCAGAAATGAACGAATCCTACTTGAGGCATTGTAGACTAGGTCATATCGATGCGACCCGACTAGCTGAAGTTACATGAAGATGCATATTTAAATCAGTTTGAATTTACATCTTGTGAAACTTGCCGGTCATGTCACAGAGATAAGATGACCATAGCCCTGTTTATTGGAAACAGAGAAAGAGTTAGTAAACTCTTGGGATGATACATGTTGATGTATGTAGGTCCCCTGTCTACACATGCCAGGAACGGTTCTTTGCACTTCATTACTTTCTCTGATGATCTTTCGAGATTCAGACCTATGTTCCTGTTGAAACACAAGTCCTAACCTTTTGAGATATTCACAGAATATAAGCGAGAAGTAGAGAACCAAAATACGGGTATAAGTATTATGTCCTTTGATGAGATCAAGGAGGAGAATACTTGAGCACGGAATTCCAGAACTATTCTAAAGGAGAATGAGATTCTCTCTCAGCATTACTCCTCCGTATACACCATAGCACGATGGTATATCGGGGTGGAGCAATCACACCCTATGTGATAAGGTGTGCTCTTTGATGAGTACTACTGAGTTACCTGTTTCCATTTGGGGGTTATGCACTTATGAAGTTGCATACCTATTGAATAGGGTTTCAATCAAATCAGTTGCCTACCACTTCATATTTGATATGATAAGGGAAGAGCCCATCTCTCAAGTTAGTTGAGATTTGGGGTTGTCCAGCCTATGTCTGAAAAGCAAAATCCGGACAAGCTCGAGGCAAAGGTCTGTAATATAGAACTGGAAAGGTTCCAGCTATACAAACTACAGCAGATGATCTGATAAAACCAAAGGATTCAATAGTTACCAACGAACCTCAGCCTCTCCGCCGATCTAGTAGGGTTCCTCACCCGCCTGAGAGATACTTTGGTTTCTCTATGACAGTGGGAGCGAGGATTGCATCATGAGATGATGACCCAACTAGTTTCGAGCTGGCCATCAGGAGTAAGACTCTGTAAGAATGGCTGGATGCTTAGTGATCTGAGATGGAATCCATATACACCAACAAAGTATGGACTTTGGTTGCTATATCTGAAGGGTTAAATCCCCATTAGGAGCAAGTATATCTTGAGAAGATTACTTGGTGTAGATGGAAAAGTTGAGACTTTCAAAGCTGGACTTGTTAAAGGATTTCGTCATCGACCAGGCTTGGATAATGATGAAACCTTTTCCAGTGGCTATGCTTAAGTCCATCCAGATCCTACTTGCCACGGCTACATACCATGACTACGATATCTGGTGGTTGGGTGTCTTGACTGCTTTTCTAAATGATGATTTAGAAGAGAGTGTCTATAAGTACACAGCCAGAGGGATTCGTAGACAGTGGGAGCAGCGGAAACGTGTGCAAGATGCTTTATAGTATAAAGCAGGTATCGCGGAGTTGGACCATCTGTTTTGATGTAGTAGTCAAACAGTTTGACATCATCAAAATGGTAGATGAACCTTGTATATACAAAAAGGTAGTAGGGAGTATGGTGATGATCCTCGTAGAGTACGTAGATGACATACTCTTGATAGGGAAGGAGTTTCATATGCTACGCTCGGTCAATCTCCGCTTATCACTAGGATTCTCCAAATAGGATCAAAATGATACCCCCTAAATCCTGGGTTTTGGATCTATGAGATAGATCTAATTGGATGTTAGGACTCTCACTAGTTGTAGTGAGACGGTATCAACCGATCCTGGGGAGAATCACTGGAAGGGTTCCAGGGTGATAAAGACGACTGAATGTCAGTCACAGGCATTGTCTTTACCCTCAGTGGAGGGACGGTATGTTGGAAGAGTTCCAAGCTAGATACCGTGACATACTAGACGATAAAGGCTGGATACATCGCTACTTAAGATGCTACCAAAGAGGCTGTTTGGGTGTATATTGGTTCATGAGATGAACTATGTTCCTCCCATTGTGTGACAATGGAGTTGTGGCTTATGCCAAGGAACGCCGGTCCCATCAGTGATCCATACATATTCTAAGGCAGTATCACTTGATCATGGAGATGGATGATCTCCAGGGTGATCTAGGTTTGGAGAGTAGACTCAGAAGACAACACAGCGGATCCACTCACAAAGGCCTGTTCCCAGAGAGAGATTTTTATGGGATGGTTGAGTATGAGATACTGCAACCACTGCTACAGATGGCCCTAGTGCAAGTGGGAGATTGTTAGTTATATGTATGCCCTAGAGGCCATTACTGTACATAGGATGTATATTGTAGTGGATGCTGGGACATATATAGGGAGGACTTTCTTGCTCGACATGATAGTATGCTATCTGGTTACCCTTTACCTTAACGTGTATGCTGATTGTCTCTCTGTTACATGTTGGTAAAGCCCTTAGGATCTGTACTTGACTACCTGGACTATGATGCGGATCATACTAGTGGGGACATGGTAGTCCATAAGTACATCCTTCAAAGTCCCTAGTCGTGGGTGTATCGAGACGGGGCATCGATATACCAGAGTAGACTAGCGTATACCTTCTCGACCCATACAGATGGGCGATGGATGATCCCATATCCATTGGTGTTTGACATCAGAGATGATATACGGGTGCTCAGTAGAGACTGGGTACACTGGACGGACTCGCCGAGAACTCCCAGATGGTATTATACCTCACGTCAGATGGCAGTTCTCTGGTGACACTGGTACAGAGTAGTCTGTTGACCCAAGATCGTCATAGAGTCTTGTGTGGTTCCCACTGTGCTTTGATTTCCATCTTACCACGTCCAAGAGGGCGTGCAAAACGGTGGTTTTTGGGTACAGTCCCGAGTCACATGGAGGCAATGAGCGATAGGAGGGGATTCGTCTCTCCCGGTATAGGGAGTTGATGTTGTGCTGTGTTCGATTGGCTATAACAGGAAATCCCTGGCCAGGGTTGCTGAGATTTACTGGTAAGTGTTACCAGTAGTTTCTCGAATAGTTATAGACCTCATATCGACACGACTTATCGAGCTATTGGGGTCTGACGTTTACCACCCCTAGGCGAGATATGCGACATATCAGACGATCAGACCGGACTGTACGGTAGTGTTACTGGTTGGATTCACTGGAGTGTGAGCGGGCTTGCTCGTCGATCTTCAGATTGCTCAATACCCAGGTGGCCGTTACGTTTAGCAGACCGCTTGCGGCTTGTGGGTGTTTGATATGATCATCACCTGCTGCCGGCGTATTGACGAGTCTTTAGAGTCCTACACAGAGGTTTCCTGGCTCAAGCGAAACGAAATAGGAGCGCATATGAGATATGTGCGGGACCGAGAATAATGTGTGTATGTGATACCGTATTCTATTCTCGCGATGAATTTATCGAATGGTTGTATGCGATATAACCTAGTTATCGAATCAAGTATTGATTCGATAAGCCGATACATAGGATACTAGTCGGTTATATGCGATATGACCGGATCGTTAAATCAAGTGTTGATATAATGATTTAATGCATAATTATATATTTGATATATTAGTTTGCATCAACTAGTATCGGTTTACTTAAGATGGATATTCTCACTCGGGTGTGCGCATTGTATATGCGATATATTTTTGTGCACTTGATTGTATCATGTTTGATGATGCATGTTAACTTGGTTAAGTGTAAAGTTTAAACCATAGTTAAGTTAATGATTAGGGTTTTCCTTACCTTATTTATTTATTTATTTATTAAGGAAATGATTAAAGAGAAGAATGGTGGCTTTCTTTGTTTCTAGTTGAAACTTCATGAAGGTTTGACCAAAGCTACCATTCTTGTCTTCTTCTCCTAACCCTAACCATTTAAGTAACCTTGGTTAAATCTCTACACTTGACTATAGTTAATGATATGATAAGTATTATATTTTCTTTTCTATTTTAAAAAAGATATCATATCATTTCTTCTTCTTCTTCCTTGAACTCAAGAAGAAAACCTTGAGGTCATCAATGGTGATTGATGATAAAGAGTGAGAAATCCAATTCTAAAGTCTACCCACTTCCTATTTCTTCATCCTCTACCTCTTGCCAAGTAGTAGAGTGTGTTTTCTTCACAAGTTTCTTGACTTGGCGAAGTCGGAGCTTGATTTAGCGATGCCTCGACGTAGATCATCTTCGGCATGGACATCGATGACCTAGCCCGTCCATTCTCCGATGAAGCCGACGCTAGAGCCCGGGACTTGTCATGGACAGCGAGGAGACTTCATTGCGGAGCTATGGAGGTGGAGAACCGGATCTACAAAGGTTGTATTTCCGTATCTCTTAGTTAAGTGTTAACTAGTTTGCTTTTCGCCTAGATTTCTAGCCAACGATCCGTACACTAGGGTTTCTCGGCACCGTATTTTTGAAATTGGCATGGTTGATGCCTTGTGAGACCTCTAGTGTGTGCCTAGGAACCCTACAAGACCTTCTAGGAAGAAGAACGCTTTAGAGCGTCTTTAGGCCTCAGTAAGTCTATATTCATCAAGTTTTCATTTCCCTTGTGTTATGGTCGATCTAACTTCCCCTTTTTATCACAGGAACCTCAATGCCGCTCCCGCCAAGTGATGCAGATGTTCCGCCAGCTGCCGATGTTCCCGCTTCCTCTAGGCCACCGCAGGAGGTTCGTCTTGAAGAGCCGATGAAAGATGACCTAAAGCTTCTGGAGGCATCCCTAAATGAGGATGACGACGCCTTGAAGGAAGCGTCACGAAGGTCCATCGCGACTGCCCGGGAGGAAAGGAAGCGGCTGAGGCGTGAGGCGAAGGTGTGCAGGGCTGCCTTGGCTGTGGGAGCGGGCCCCAGCACCGCCCCTCGTGCTGATACTCCATCCGAAGAGGCCCCGGTCGCCCTGTCTACAGCTCATATACAGGCGATCCGCGCCAATAGAGAGGCTAACGACAAGTCTACCTCAGGTAATACTTCCTTCAGAATTTCGTTACTAGACTCATAAAGCTGTCGGTTCTTATATATTCTATCTTGCAGGGCCAAGTCCGACCGAGGGGGAGGCAGAGACCGTTGTACCTAAAGAAACAGAGGGGGCGGCACCTGCCGGACCTGAGCCGACGGTGGGCAACGTCGCTGAGGCTTCGGAGCCTGAGATGGAGGTGGAGGGGTCTATAGCAGAGAAGGTCATTGATGCTGAGCCTGAAACGGCGGTAGATGAAATGATCGTCGTAATTGAGCCCAGGGTAGTGGCGGACGAGGCGCTTGAGGCCGGCGACCTCGTGGTGACGGTGGATGAGCCGATGGAGACGGCGGAGCCCAAAGAAGTAGCAGATGAGATGGGCACGACTCTTGGGGAAGAGTCAACCGCTTCCTTCCAAGAATCCGGCAACGCTCCAATCATTGCCCTCCCTGCCTACGATCTTTCGCCGTCTCCTGGCCGCACGAGCACGACGACGGTCCCCATCGAGTCGGGTGATGAGGCCACGGGTGGTGGCCTCATGTCGATAGAGGAGGGAGTCGCCTCCGTTTCAGCCGGGAGCTCCTCAGGTAAACCCCAAGTTGCTGTATTTCTTTACTTTACAATCCCTTCTGACAAGTTCACCTTTCTTGTAACGCAGGTGCAGCCAGCGCCGATGCCCCACTGCTTGAGGGAGCGCCTTCAGCGACTTCCTTGGCGGTGGTCACCTCTCAACCCTCTCTCATACCATCTAAGATGTTGGAAGGTATGGGTTTGCAATTTATTAATCTTATCTTCCAGACGCATAATTTGTGTACTAAAGTTACACTATTGTGTCTTTCAGGAGTGCTTTTTGACCATCTCTATTAAGTGTTGCTCCCACACTTCTCCTTCCCATCTGAATTCGCCTCTCCCTATGGTGGCGCTGGTGAGTACCGTTCCTGATTGATATCTTTGTTTTTCAGTTGTAGAATTATTTCTAACTCTCTCTTGTCCTGACTGCAGTGTTACAAATCGAAGGGGGAGAAGAAAGATCGGTTGCGCCACCGGCCCTTCCGGCCTTGCCACCTGCTTCAACCGGTATAGTAAACTATCTTATCAATGACTTTCTCCATATCTATTGAATCATCATCTAATCGCATTTTGTCTTTTTCAGCTGTCGTTCCAGTCTCGGTGCCTTTTGAGTCTCATATTACAATACCGGGCGGCCCTTCCCAGAGGCGTCCGTCCTCAAAAGGTGCGGCGAATAGTCTGCGTATGTTGAGCGACTACATCGAAGAACTCGAAGTCGAGACTCCTACATCTGCTGAGGACTTCGCTACGACGGTTAACCCGATGTTAGTGATATTTGCTACCTTCCATGACGAGGGCATTGTCGCCTCTTGGGTTAACCATTGTCGGGAGATTGAGGCTCGCCTTCATCAGCTGGAGTCGATGCGTCTATCCCACGAGACTTTGGCCGTGAGCACTCAACGGGGAGCATGGCTCGAGCAAAGCACTTCTCATTTCCATCATTTGGAACAAGAAGCAGCTTTGAGGCTGAAGGAGTGCCAAGAATCTTCAAGCGAAACTGCTCGCCTGCGTGCTGAAGTTGAGGCAAACGCCGCTAAGGTAAAGGCCGTCTTCGAGGGCCTTCTGGAGCGCATCTCAAATGGGCTGAAACTGAAGTGGGCACTTGATGTCGTCGAGCATGACACTCCAGGCCGTGAAGCTGCTAATCAGGCCGTCAGGGATCAGCTTGCATCTGTCGCGCAGCAACGAGCCCAAGTGGAGGCGGAGTTGGCAGTGGTGGCCAATCAGGAGAAAGTGGGGAAGGAAGTGCACGAACAATTGCTAGAGCTATGCAGGACGCTTCCTTCTCAGTAACTCTCCTTGTATCGTTTGTACTTATAAATAAAAAATGTATATATATACTTTTCATCCTTTAGCACAATGTATCCTGTACTCAATCAAGTTTATGAATAAAAGATACACATTTTCTGTAATGTCTTGTGTCATTTCTCTGCCTTTTCTTTCTTTTATTATCAGCACGCCACCTGAGTAAACATGGTCAATAGATAATAGAGCACGCGTCTTGACTTTCTTAAGAAATAGCGATGGCTTAGGCCGCAGGTTCAGATCTGCTGCCTAAGACTTTTCAACTCTATGAGCCGTGAGGGTCTCGTAGAGATTTTTCTCCCTACGGATCGAGAGGATCTCGTAGGTGGGTTTTTCTCCTTAGGAATCGTGAGGATTCCTAAGTGTGATTTTCTCTTATAAGTCGTAAGGATCCTATAAGAGAATTTTTCCCTCTTACGAGTCGAGAGGGCTCGTAAGCGGTTGTTTCCCTCCTTGTCGAGATTTGACTTCGGAGAGTGAGACCCGTGAATAGTATGCAAGAGACCTTTTTGGATCGACTTGCAGGGTCTCATTGTTCAGGAAGCAAGTTTTTTAGTCCCTGCTGCCTGAGGCTTCATTTGCAAGTTGAGACGAATCGGGAATTTTCCGCGGAGACACTGGTTTCTCTGCGAGCCGACGCGAATCAGGAGGCTCTCGTCAAGGAGTGTTTGTATCCGTGAGTCGAGGAATTTGCTAGGGATTATTTGTTTCCCAAGCGCCAGGGATTATTTGTTTCCTTGGGGTTTGAACGAGTCGAGGATTTCCCACGGAGGCACTAGTGGCTCTGCGAGTCGACGCGGATCAGGAGGCTCTCGTCAAGGAGTGTTTGTATCCGTGAGTCGAGGAGTTTGCTAGGGATTATGTATTTCCCAAGCGCCCAGGATTATTTGTTTCCTTGGGGTTTGAAACGAGTCGAGGATTTCCTACGGAGGCACTGGTGGCTCTGCGAGTCGACGCGGATCAGAAGGCTCTCGTCAAGGAGTGTTTGTATCCGTGAGTCGAGGAGTTTGCTAGGGATTATGTATTTCCCAAGCGCCAAGGATTATTTATTTCCTTGGGGTTTGAAACGAGTCGAGGATTTCCCACGGAGGCACTGGTGGCTCTGCGAGTCGACGCGGATCAGGAGGCTCTCATCAAGGAGTGTTTGTATCCGTGAGTCGAGGAGTTTGCTAGGGATTATTTGTTTCCCAAGCGCCAAGGATTATTTGTTTCCTTGGGGTTTGAAACGAGTCGAGGATTTCCCACGGAGGCACTGGTGGCTCTGCGAGTCGACGCGGATCAGGAGGCTCTCGTCAAGGAGTGTTTGTATCCGTGAGTCGAGGAGTTTGCTGAAGACATTGGTTTCTTCGGAATTGGACTGAACCGTCGAGATTTGGCTTCGTCTTCTGGCGGAGCCTGTTGGGAAAGTATGGTTCCCTCTTTGTTTACGCCCTTGGATTGTATACAGGGATCGATGTGATCTTAACTGTAGGGCCAAAGTTTTATCATCATTTTTTTTGTTTTATCTCCGCGATGCTCTATCATTTCAGCTTTTATATCGCGAAGGTCGCGATTGCCCAATCATTTCGGCTATTTTTCGCGGTGCCCAATCATTTCGGCTATTTATTTTATTTTTACTCGCTGCTTTTTATTGCGAGTTGCCCAATCATTTCGGCTATTTTGCATGCATACATTTTTACTTGTTGCTTTCTATTGCAAGTTGCCCAATCATTTCGGCTATTCCGTATGCATGTGTGGCCTACTGGCTTTCCGCCGTAAACCTAGAATTAGACACCGATTTCGGCATCAGCACCGCTACAACTGGGATATTGCCATGAGCGAATCATCATTTGCCTCCGTCGATGTCGAACAAAGGTGGCTTAGCGAACAGGGTTAGGGTCCTGTCGGCTAAGGCTTTTGACTTCATGAGCCGTAAGGGTTTCACGAAGTTATTTCTCCCTACAAGTCGTGAGGATCTTGTAGGTGTATTTTCTCCTTAGGACTCATGAGGATTCCTAAGTGTTCGTTTCCTTTGTAAGTCGTAAGGATCCTACAGGAGGGTTTTCTCCTCATAAATCGAGAGGATTTACAAGGATTGTTTACCATGCGAACATATCCCCAGTCAAGGATGAGACTTGATTAGGGAAATGCTTATTTGCGCCCGTGGATTGTATACAAGGGTCAATATTGAACCACTTGTAGGGCACAATTTCGGAAGTTGTGGGGGTTGCTTAAGCACAGGTTTAGGTCTCTGCAACTTAAGACTTTCAACTCTTATGAGCCGTGAGGGTCCCATAAGAGAGTTCTCCTTACGAGTCGTGAGGATCTCGCAAGTGTATTTTCTCCTTAGGAATCGTGGGGATCCCTAAGTGTGTCGCTCCCTTGTGAGTCGTAAGGATCTCACGCGGGTGGTTTCTCCTTACAAGGTCGAGAGGACCCTATAAGTGTCCTTTAACGAGGTTATGCCCTTTCAGGTTTTCACAAACACTCGCCGGTAGCCCTGCTGTTTTTACTCACGGAGCCCTTTCGGGTTTTCATCCGTGCCCATTTTGCTTATGGACGTACCGCTTTTTTTTTATTCTTTTTATTTTTATATATTTTTTTACGAAGTTGCGCCCTTTCGGGTTTTCACGAACACTCGTCGGTAGCCCTGCTGTTTTTACTCACGGAGCCCTTTCGGGTTTTCATCCGTGCCCTTTTTGCTTATGGACATACCGTTTTTTTTAATTATTTTTATATATCTTTTTTTTATCTTGTCAGCCTAAAGATGCTGCGGTAGTAGTTTAAAGACGTTTCGGTCTGCTATTAGTTTAAGGACATTTCGGTCCGACTTTGAGAAGGTTGGTTACTGCTGATAGAGTTTGAGCTTAGGAAGATAGCGAGCGGACATAGTCGTCGTCATCTATCATTGACCTAGGCTGTGGCTCATTAAGCGTAGTATCTCTTTAGGAAGCGACCGTTTATTGGCCTGAAAGGCCTTTCACCGTGCATGTCCATGAGTAGATAGGCCCCACCCTGGTAGACCTTATCTATGATGTATGGGCCTTCATAGTTTGGCTCAAATTTTCCTCGCTTGGCACGATTGGGAATCATAGGCCTTTTGACCACCAGCACGAGTTCGCCTTGGCGAAATGTCCTCGGTCGGGTCAGTCTTTCATATGAGCGCGTCATCTTTGCTTTATAAGCTTCCAGATTTTGTTGCGCTATGAGCCGGTTTTCATCAAGGGCGTCAAGCTCCTCAAGCCGAAGGTGATCATTTTCTTCATCCGTCGGCTCGTAGTGGACTGCCACTCGTAGAGAAGGTAACTCTATCTCGAGGGGGAGCACTGCTTCCATCCTAAATACCAATGTGTACGGCGTTGTGTTCGTGGCCGTCTTGAACGTAGTTCGATACGCCCAAAAAGCCTCTTGCAATCTCTCGTGCCAGTCTCTCTTATTTCGGGACACCGTTTTCTTTATGATCTTCGTCAAGGTCTTGTTGAAGGCCTCAGCTAGACCGTTAGCTCGCGGATTATAAACCGAGGAATATCTCCAGTCTATATTATGCTGTTGCGCAAAGCGACTGATCTTGTGGCTTCTGTAAGCTGGCCCGTTATCGGAGATGATCCGTCGCGGAGTTCCAAACCGATATATGACGTGCGTCTTGAAGAAGTGGAGGATATTTTCCGTCTTCACTTCTCTTAACGGTACTGCTTCTGCCCATTTAGAGAAGTAGTCAGCCGTCGCCAGGATGAAACGATGTCCCCTAGACGATGCTGGTTCGATAGGGCCGACTATGTCAATCCCCCACATTTCGAATGGCCAGCTAGCCACCGTTGGATGTAGTGGATTTGGATGCTGGTGGATGAAGTCCCCATGGATTTGGCATGAGTGGCATTGCTTCGCATATTCGAGGCAGTCCTGAATCATCGTGGGCCAGTAGTAGCCCATCCGTTTGATCTTCAACTTCATCTTTGGGCCCGCTTGGTGAGAACCGCAAAGTCCGTCGTGAACTTCCTGGACGACTCTTTTCGCTTCGTCAGGTCCTAGGCATCTCAGCCACAGAGAATCGAATGACCTCTTGTACAGAGTATCGTTGACGAAGGCGAAAGACAGAGCTCGTTTCATGAGCTGATGTCTTGTGGACGCATCTCCGGGCATTCGATGGGACTTAAAGTAGTCTATAAAGACTTCCCTCCAATCCTCAGCCTTTCTTCGTTCTTTTATTTGTAGGGTCGTCTGTTCAGTCGCCCCCTTCTCTTCGGATGATTCCGGAGATATTTCTGCTGGGGCAAGCACTTGACGGCTTTGTACTATGATTCTAACGTCATCGAGATTCTCGTCAGCCAGTTCTTTAGCAAGTTTAGCCAATGCGTCTGCTTTGCTGTTTTCCGCGCGCGGTATGTTTTCCAAAGTACAGGAAGGAATTTGGGTCAACAGTTGTTGCACCTTTTCGCCGTACTTCACCAACTCCGGCTTGCACGTTTGGTAGTCGCCGTTTACTTGACTAACGACCAGTTGAGAATCCCCGTATATGAGGAGATTTTCAATTCCCATGTCGATGGCGATCTCGAGGCCTGCTATCAGAGCTTCGTAATCAGCTTCATTGTTTGTCCTCGGCTTTGTTAAGGAGAAAGCGAAGCGCATTATCCCTCCTTGTGGAGTCACGAAGATGAGGCCTACCCCTGATTCGATTATAGGGGTATTTTGTTTACGCTTTTTCATGGAAGATGCTCCGTCAAAATAAAGCTCCCATCGGGTATCACTACCGTCGATCGCATCAAATGCATGTTCGTCTGGAAGATCGCAATTCAAAGGAGAATCGGCGGGTATCGGATGCTCAGCGAGGAAGTCGGCGATGGCCTGGCCTTTGACTGCCTTGAGAGGTTGATATGTTATCAAGAATTCCATCAAGAGCAGGGCCCATTTAGCGAGTCGTCCCGTCAATATGGCCTTCGACATCAGATATTTAAGAGGGTCAGCCTTCGAAATGAGACGGACCTCATGTGCCAATGCATAGTGCCTGAGCTTTGTTATCGCGAAGATTAACGCCAGGCAGTGTTTTTCGATAGGAGAGTAGTTGTTTTCTGCCCCCAGAAGAACTCGACTTAAGTAGTAGAGTGCTCTTTCTTTCCCCTGGTCATTCTATTGCGCCCATAATGCGCCTAAAGAACCTTCGAGGGCTGTTGTATAAAGAATGAGAGGCTTTCTCTTAACCGGAGCAGCCAACACTGGCGGGTTTTGCAGGTACTGCTTGATTTCGTCTTGTGCGCCCTGACATTTTTGATCCCAGATGAATGGAGTTCCCTTCTTCATCAGGTGACTGAAAGGGCGGCACTTACCTGAAAGGTTGGCTATAAATCGCCGTATATACGCGAGCTTTCCTTGGAGAGACCGCAACTGTTTGAGAGTTCTCGGCGGAGGCATTTCCATGATCGCCTTGATCTTGGACGGATCTATTTCGATACCCCGGTGTCGGACGATGAATCCCAGGAATTTGCCCGAGGAAACTCCGAATGCACATTTGAGAGGGTTCATCTTCAAGTTGTATTGCCGAAGGCGTTGAAATACAGTTTTTAGGTGCTCGAGATGTTCCTCGTATGATTTGCTTTTAACTACGAGATCGTCGATGTAGCATTCGACGATTTCATGTATGAGGTCATCGAAGATCTTCGTCATGGCCCTCTGATAGGTGGCACCGGCGTTCTTTAGACCGAAGGGCATCACCTTGTAACAGAATATACCCAAAGGAGTCCGGAAGGCGGTGTGCTTTTGGTCTTCGGGATGCATCTTTATCTGATTATACCCTGATGAACCATCCATGAAGGAGAAAACCTCGTGAGTAGACGTATTGTCTATCATCAGTTCGGTGACTGGCACTGGGAAATCGTCTTTTGGGCAGGCTTTATTGAGATCCCGGAAGTCCATGCATATGCGCACCGTCCCATTTTTCTTCATCACCGGGACGATGTTAGCGATCCACTCAGGATATTGAACTTCCTGGATGAAGCCAGAGTCGATCAGCTTCTTGACCTCAGCGTTGATGCTCATCTCAAGCTCGAGCCGCATTCTCCTCGGTGCTTGTTTAACTGGCTTGACGTTCGAGGATATCGCCAATTTATGCACAGCAATTTCTGGATCTAGTCCCGGCATTTCGGAATAGTTTCATGCGAAGCAATCTTTGTGCTGTATAAGGACGTCTTTTAACGCAGCCGCCCTTTCTTCAGATAGCAGCTCACTGACGAACATCGGCCGTGGGTCACTTACCGATCCCAACTCAATCTTCTTGAGGTTATCTGCAGTAGTATGTATGCCATCTTCCAGTTCTTTCGGAGCCGGTGGAAATTCTGAGATTACCTCATTGTCATTGTTTTCGAAGCACCAGGGAAGGCTGTCCATGTTCTCGGGCTCTTCTTTTAATATCGTTATCATGTGACAGGTGCGAATCCGCTTCCAATCCCAGTGTGGAGTTGGCTCTGTTCTTGTGGCTTTAGGTTCATGTTTTTGTGGCGGTGTTACCCTCCAGTTATCAGACAGAGCGAACTTGCCAAGCTGATATTGATCTTCGACCCAATTCTTGAAGGTGAAGCAGTCTTCGAGAGGATGCCCTATTACTCGATGGTAAGAGCAATAATTTGGGTTAGAGGCTTCGCCTGCTTGTTCGGGGTGCTTGGACTCCGGCAGTGTAAGCATCTGATGTTTTAGAGCAAGCTCAAGTATCTTCTCCGTCTTGTCCTGAGGAAATGAGTACGCTCGACTCATTTTCTTCATGAGGGATAGATCAATAACGCTCGACTCCCGCTCGTGTGGCTTCTTAGCCCCGCTTTGTTGCTGTTGAGCGCCTTTTTGGCCTTTCGGCTTGTTTTTGCTTCTGCGTCAAGCCTTCTTCATAACAGGTTGACACGGAGTGACACTTTCATTTTTGACGGCCTGTTGAAAGAGGCGTTGCGTTCTGGCTCTTTCGTAGATGGCCATTTCGCGATTATGATCATCTCGGACCTTTTGACCAGCTTCCCTTATAAGCATATCCATTTGTTCTTCAAACGACTGACCGGGCACTTTTGCATCAGAAACTTTTACTGGTTCAGGATTAGTGTCCTCCCGTTGCGCATCTGCTTCTTCATTGAAGTCGTGCACGACGTAACAGTCGCGGAGCAGTTCTCGTTTCTTAGGGCGAATGTATCCGAGCCCGATCGTTTCCATCCCCCATTAGGCAGCTTGCGTTGAGTCCCAGGAACGTTCCAGACCCTATCATAGAATTTGGCCTTTCTAACGGTCTGTTTGAAGGGTATCACTTGGTGCTTCAACAGCTTCTTCAAGCTTTCTGTATAATATCTGGGTAGACGGATGGGTTGAAGTCTGTCCGACGTAGGATCTGCCCCGTGCCAGATTTCTTTCTCCACTTTGTTTTCTTCAGATCGGTAGAATAGAATTGCCTTCTCGCCTTCTCGCCTTAGAGGGATATAGAACGTTTGCATCTCTTCTACATTATAAATATCGAGTGCATCCAGTTCTTTATGGTGTTTAAACGGTACCATAGCGACTTGTAGACTTTGCTCTCCGTCAGCGGAAGCCCGTATTGAAGGTCGAGCAGAGAATACAGCATGGACCTCATCCTCCGAATCACTAACAAAAATCAACGCAGGAGCGGATGGTCCCGGCTTGGTGTATTGGGGAGGACCCGAATAAACTATCTCCTATTCCTCCTCGGTATCACTACCGAAGACAGGGATGGTAGCGTTAGTTTTATTCTCCGGCTTGCGACACCTTTCCGTGTCTTCAAAATCTGGCAAGAAGTATTTGGCATCTTCATATTTGCGAACTTCGATCACGGAAAACGGATTCAATTCTCCCGTCACGGTATACTCGAGACCATCCCTAAAATATTTCATACACTGATGCTGTGTAGAAGGGATGATGTTGTATTCGTGTAACCATGGTCGGCCGAGTATAGCGTTGTAGCATGTCTTGGCATCTATGACGTGGAATTTAATGTCCGTGACGAGCAGTCTGAAGCGTAGCGTCAGTATCACAGACCAAGAGTCTTTGATGATTGGGAGTCGAACCCGGAGATGGTAATCTTGTCTCGAGCGAGGTGTTGAACGCTCATGCAAATTTCTTTTAAAACCCGCACATTGAGTAGGTTGACAGACGACCCGTTATCGATCAAGATTTTGCCTATCTTTATATCATGGCAGTATCCTGAGACATAGAGGGGGCGATTGTGTTCGCACGTCCTAAGGAGAAGGTCTTCATCGCCAAAAGTGACATCGGCCGTGTGCACTTCTTCCAGTTCATCCTTCATCTTTTCTTCGGCCAGGAAAGCCTAGAACTGCTCTGGGTCCTGTAGTGCCTTAATTAATGAATCTCTCGCCTCCTTTGATAGCAAAAGGGCGTCAAGAATGCTGAGCTGTGAGGGTAGCTTCTTCAGATGCGCTAAGACGTTGTAATCCACCTTATTTCTTTTCGGAGCGTCCTTGGCGCTTAGCTCCTCCACAACTTGGTCATCTAAGACGATATCTTCAGGGACCTTCTCTTTTCCCTTATCTTTTTTATTTGAGGGTCCGAGATTCTTTTCGGGCAGCGTGCGGTTACGTAGCCGGATATTTTCGCAAACCTTCGGCTCTTTTTCTTTTCCCGAAGTGGAATCTTTAAAGAGGGGGCCAAGCTCCAGCTCCTCATCAGAATCGCTCCCGAACGTGAGCACTTGTGATCTCCCAGTGTTGACCATGCGACAATTGCTGGTGGTTCTGTTAAGCCCTTCGGTCGTATCGTTCCGTTCTCGGCGAGTCTTGCGCTTTTCCCGCTTAAAATGCTGCCGGTGAGCAACGTATCCTTGCCACCATCTATCGAAAGCTTTGCACTCTTCAGTGGGGTGCGAAATCTTCCGATGATACAAGCAATAGGAGGGGTGCATTTCCGCTTCACCAGTAATTTTTCCTTCGGAGGATGGTAGCTTCATGCCCATTGATATGGCCTTAGCAAACATTTTCCTCATCTTGAATTTGCTTTTGTCCGCAGTGGGTGTACTTTGCTCCAGCGGGAGTATCTCAATTCTTTCGTCAAGGCGATGGCGTTTGGCCCTTTCGAATATAACCTCCTCACGCTCCCGATCAGCTTTGCTTTTTAAGAGAGCTTCATTGAGGAATGCATCGATTACTTCATCCGATGGCTCTAGAATTTTTGGTTCGGGATCTGCCCCCAGCGTTTCAGTACAAGAAGTCTCCTCATCGTCTATGAATGAGTGGGAAATCACATGACAGCTCGCCACGCATTCCTCAGAATCATCAGATGAACTTTCTCCCTCATCTTCCTCTTGAAAGACGTGATTGAGGAATTCTTGGAATATAATGGGAGTCCGTGCCTTCTGGTTGTATTCCCCCAGCGCGTCAATTTGTTTTTGCAAGTCCGTACGCTTGTCGCCAGGCTTCATGGGCTTCTTTGACTTCTTTTTCTTCTTCTTTGAAGATTTCGACGGCTGGTTATGAATGCTTGGGCCACCTCCATCAATCTTTTGATTTGGACGAGGCTTCAACATCCCTTCAATGATCTGCGGCTCCAACGGGTTCTTCCACTTGATCACTGGGCATGTCTGAAGATCGTTTAGCATCCTCTTTGTCTTGGTTGATAATACAACTTCCCAAGGAGCTTCTTCAACGACGGAGCATGTTGCCCCCGACGTATTCGTCCCTTTAGATGTGTGGGGCTGCGAGGGATTCACCTTCCATTTGTCAGACAATGCGAACTTGCCTTGTCGGTACTGGTTTTCAAGCCAATTTTTGAAAACGTAGCAATCTTCGATCGGATGGCCCAGTACTCGATGATAAGGACAGTAGTTGGGCTCGCTGACATCACTTGGTTGCAACGGACGTTTTGGATCTGGCAGGTTTATGAGTCGGTTGCGCAATGTTGCGCCACGGCAGCGCCCCGGCCGTCTTACTCGAGGCCAAATTGCGGAATCAAAATTTTTCCTTACTCGGAAACCGGCGCTACCGCGGACAAAGAAAACCCGGATCGTTAACCATTAACTTACGCTAGCTAACAAGAGATGGGAAGAGAAGTATACCAAGAGATCCGGTCCTCCGGTCTTCTCATCATCGCCCCGATCTCCCGCGGAAAGTGTAGTCTCCATATCGTCGCCTCCTCGCCGGAAAGGGCACCACATCGCCTTCGTCTTTTACGGGCTCCCGCCTCGATACCGAGGCAACTCGAGCATGAAGCCGGCAACTCGACATGCTCAAGATATGCTGTAGGAAGTGTAGTGTAGAATCATAGTCTCCTTTGGGGTTTGTTGTTGCCATGATGGAGGATTGGGGTTAGGAAAAATGGTGCTTGCATTTTTCCGAAACAAGAAGAAGAAGGAGATGAAGAATTCCTCCCATAACAAAGATGAACTCTCTCATTCTTTTTCTTTCTCTCTTTCTTTTTCTTCTTCTCTCTTTTTTTTTCATAACCATGAAAGACTTATCATATTCATCAAGTGAAGAATAAGGTGGAGGAAAGAATATATGAAGCAAGAAGGGAGGTGAGTGTAGGAGCACAAGGAGGTGACCATATCCAAGGTCAAAGAAAACATCAACCATGCTTAAAACACTATGCACTCCATAACCTTTCACTTCTCATTTAAATCAAGTGATGGATGAAAGAAATGAAATCTATCATAATCAAACTTTATGCAAGAAACCCCCCCACAAAGTGTAATTTGCAAAACTGCAAATTACCCCCTCCATCAGAAAAGTCCGGCCGGGAAAGAACAAAGGAAAACCGGCCGGAACGGAATGCAAACTGGCAACTCCAGAAAACTGGTCCCGTAATAAATTACAGGAAAACCCCGACACTGTGCATACACACCCGCATCTGTATTCCGACCGGATACAAATGCAATGAGACAAAATCTACACTGTACTAAACTAGGACCGGCTTAAACCAAAGCCGGCTAGTAAATCTGTTCGATCCTGATCCGTGCAATACCGCACGTATCTGATCGAACCCTGCCATATAACTATACGGCCACTAGTACAAAACTGTCCGATCCTGATCCGTGCAATACCGCACGTGTCTGATCGGACCCTGCCACATCTCCATACGGCCTCTACAGCGTTTCGCCCGAAAGCTGAGTAACTGAAAGTGTGGTGGACTCTAAAGACTCGTCAATACTATGGCTGTGGATTTAACCACTAGCACGTCAGAGGTATAAGCCAATACGTGACGGGCCACCAGCTATTGACCAAAAGGGACGTCGATGAGCGAACCCATCCTGACACCCTACTGAGCCTGTCAGTGACAATATCCGTACAGTCCGGTCCGTTCGTCTATGAGTATCGCATGGCGGGCCTAGGGGGTTGGTAAAAGTCAGACCCCCAAAAGCGGTACAAGTCGTGTCGGAGCGTAGCCCAGAACGCCCTGAGATACTACTGGAATACCTACCAGTAAATCTCCTGCCTCGGCCGAGGGCTTTGCGTAATGGCTCTCCTAGACACAGCGCGACCTCACCCCCAATACCGGGAGAGACGAACCCCTGCAGATCCGCTCACTGCCTCAATGTGGCTCGGGACTGTACCCAACTAAAACCTGTTTGCACGACTCCTTTGAGCCGTGGTAGGGTAGTAATCAAAGCACAGTGGGAACTCACACGAGACAAATGACGATCTCAGGTCGATGAACTAACCTGTACACATGTCACCTGGGAACTGCTATCTGACGTCTGGTACAAGACCAACTAGCAGGTTCCCGGCGAGTCCTGTCCGGTGTACTCATAACCCAATGAGCACCTGTATACATCTTAGGTGAACCAACTGACACCAGTGGCTTGTGAGACCGGCCACCGCCCCTCGTCGGGGTCTCGACTGTATACACTAGTCTACTAATGGAGTATCGATGCCCTGTCTCGAAACTCCCACGACTAGGGACCTTTTAAGGATGTGCTTATAGACTACCAGCTCCCACGTATATGATCGCCATCATACTGCTGGTGGTCAAGCAAGAATCCTAGGGGCTCTATCAACGTGTAATAGCGACATGTCAGGTCACCTAAAGCAGTACACGATGATAAAGATAAACCAGATAGCATACTATCATCTCGAGTAAGACTGTCCTACCGGGATAGGTCCTCCCTCAATCATTGCAATCACGTGCCTGTGATCCAATAATTGACTCTGAGGGCACTATCTCCAACAATCTCCCACTTGCACTCAAGGCTAATTATTGCGATGTCGCATACTCATAGCCCGTGTGATACCGAACACCCAACTCCTCTACTAGTCAGTCTCACAAAGCTCTTTTGTGAAACTATTGCGTTCGAGGAATAGCCTCAGCGAGTGGATCCACTGTGAAGTTTCTTTCTATGTCTCTCTATATCTCAAGTTCGCGGAGAAAACCATCTCCCGAAATGAGCAATACCTGTCTTAGAATGTCTGGATGTCTGATGGGACCTAGTTCATAAATGAACTCCAAATCCAAACTTCTTAGACTGTATCATCAACTGAACTTAATCAGTATCCTGCGCCATGCCGCCCTCAGTATTGCCTTGGACCACCTGTCCAAAATACTGCCCCTCGTCAGAGGGAGAACTATAACTCTGACAACCTCCTTGTCGTCCATGTCACCTTGGAAGCCTGGAGTGATAACCGTCTCCTATAAGAGGCAGCTGTTATCATATCCCTAGAACATTCACTTATGTTCTAAAACTGCTTCCTACTGTTTTTCCAGGATTGGATTAATATCAACTTATTGCATCTAGTGCAAGAACAACATCTGGTGTGGTACTTGACATCTCATGATTGACTCAATTGCCTAAGCAAGTGATCTGTCAATCATGCGTATCCCTCTCCCCTTTAGTCTGTAAGACACCTTTAGAGAGGGTGACTCCATTACCTGCAGGTACACTACCGTGCCAGGAGTCGTCCATTCTAAATACTCATAGAATGCTGTCAAGATACCCAGATTGGGAAACCACCCAAATCTAGATCTAAAACCATAGATCTAGTAACCAGTATGTCTGATATAATATCCAAGTCCCTTGTGGAGAAACTACTGTGTGACGACCAAAGTATAACCGATTGTAGTATAGGAATATCACTTCCTACTACCTTCTCAACAGATCCATCCCCTATTCTGATGACGTCAAACCTATGACTGTCACATCAGAAATAGATGATCTATCTCCGCTACATCTGCTTTAGTCTATAAATAGACATAAGCCTGATGTCCACCAATGCTTCCGCTGCTCCCACTGACTACGACAACCCTCTGGCAGAGTCATATAGACGTGCACTTCTAAAGCTAGTTTAGAACGACGCTATACTCATCCTCCTGCCGGGTCTCGCAGCCTGGAACAACAACAATGGCAAGTGTGGGTAAACAAGAACTTCCCTGTCACCGTCCTTGAGGCTACCGGAGTACCTCTCGGGTGCCTGAAGTTACCCACCTTATCTGCGGAGTGGCCAATGGAATGTCAAATCAGATTGAATCTTTAGGTTCCTTATCAAATCTTCAGTAATCATTTGTGGTTCTGGAATCACTTCCAGTTCTACCATACTCCCACTACTTTTCTGAAAAAATCCATTTTTAATAAAAACTGTGGCGAGTCTAGAACAATATTGCTATTGTTCATCCAGATGGTAGAAAGTCAACCCTAGTCATCGCCTGGGTCAACCCACAAACAGCCATTACAGAAACGTGCCTTGAGTTGTCCAGTGTCTGGTTTTAATCATAAGCTGGACAACTCCCCGTACCTTAACATCGTTAAGATATGAACTGTTCTATATCCAATATAGAACCAGAGGCACTGATTCAATTGAACCAGATTCAAAACATGCAGCTGTCTCCAGTGCATGTCAACTAAATGGAGAGAGGTCGATCAGCGTTACTCAACTTAGGAATGCTTCCAATTATGAGTATCCTGAAAGAGAAGCAATCTGTCTTCATCATTACTATCAACTGAATACCATACACAAGTATCTACATCTTCGATCTCTTTGAAGAATCCCGATACTTGCTACACCTGGTTCTCTACTCTATTCAAATACCTATAACTCCTCAAAACTTAGACCCTGTGTTTCCACGAAACAGCTGTCTAAAATCTAGAGAAGTCATAAGTAAACCGAATATAGTGCGAGGACCAACCCCTCTGTCCTGATGGACACTGGACAACATACAATACTCTGTATAAGTCCGCTGAGTCTAACAACTCTTTCACTGTGCGTCGCAGGTTGAAAACTGTACTTATGGTTAAGAAGAATTACACCGCTGTTTAATGCTCCTTACCTAACCATCCACTGATATAGGTAAATGTCATCGACATAATATCAAAAGGTATATCTCACTCTATGAAAATAGACGTACAGATATATCAATTTGAAATTGGTGCACAACAGCGGATATTCAAAACCAAATATTTGCCGACCGGCAAACAGCCCAGGTGATCTCCTCAAATATCACCGATTACAACGAATCCCGATATAATGAGGACGATCACCCAATTCCCAATAACTTACTCCCACTCATCATCTATAAAACCATACAGATGTGAGAATCAAACCTGGTAAATACATACCCTGGAGCAAGTGTCCAATCGGGAAATCAGTTTTCTTTTAACAGTACACAGTGAAACTGAAACATTGAAATGTTTCGATGGGGTATCCTGGTATTCCTAGTAATGCCTCTACCATTATCCAGATTTACAACTGTAACCGTATATCTCTTTGCCATCTGTCCAAATCCCTTTATATGTCTTTAGTCATTACCGTCTGCACACCCCTTTAGGCCAATTGGTTTTCTTCCTTCCCTACCGTTCGGCACCAGCCTATGGTTTGGAAGAAGACTATCCAATAAGCATAAAGGGTGTACTGTCCTAATCCTAGGAGCACTCGCAATGCGAGAGAAGGTGAAGATAAAAGACACCTGAATGTACTTTATTCCTATTTCTCCTGAACCAGAATCCATCCCCGAACTGGAACTAGTTCCTTTCGAGTTCGTATATAACCATACGATGGAGTATCCAATAAAATGGGATCTTCGTAGTGATACGGAGTGTCCTGGAGAAATACAAAAGTGATTTAGGATTGGCGAAGAAATACTTGGTTTGGTCGTGAATATCAGTCGCAATTTACTTTGCCCTCTTACTAATCCCTTGCTTTGTCTGAACTTAATACCTTCTGTACACCGTTTTAGGCTAACTGGTTTTCTTCATTCCCTACCGGTCGGCACCAGCCTATGGTTTGGAAGAAGACTATCCAATTTGCGTAATAGGTGTACTACTCCTAAACCAAGGAGTACTCGCAACCTGAGAGAAAGTGAAAAGAAAAGACAACTGAATAATCCTATCCGTTTTCTCCAGAACCAGAAACCATCCTCGAAGTCCTTCGAGTTCGTATCTAACCATACGATGGTTTTGTCCAATGGAAGTGGACGTTCGTAGTAATACGGGGTGTCCTGGAGAAAAGGGTAAAAGCAGGAGTGGCAATGAGGTCTGCAACTCTGACAATCCAAAAGCAAGTGTTAAGAAGGTTCGGTCAACTTGGTCACTGAGTCATAGTCCAGGGTCGGGTCAATGGTCGCTGCCAGAGAGAGAGAAAAGAAACACTCAGCGTGCACTCTAACCTAGATCAGAATGGTTATCACTTTGTCTAATCTGGAAACCTCCCACTGTACCTCAAATTCTCCTCCAAACCTGAAAGAAGAATTAGTCGGGATCACCCGAGGAGTAAACTAACTCATCAGTGGGAATCGGGATCCAACTATCACCGCATGATAACGTGACGGAATCCACTCACGTCACCACACTCCAGAAGGTATGCGCATGCCTGGCAAGTTTCAGTTCTTTTGAAATTCCCGATGTGATTTTTACCCCTAGGACCCAAGTGACCTTGACACAGTCAACAAATCAAAGAGTCCTAGTCAAGTTCAGCCCGTCATTATCCTGGATTGCATTAAACCCACCCGTACGAGCCCTTGACACAGTCAACAAGGCCGCACGACTGTCCTAACCAATCCCATTAATATGCTGCAAACAAACACTACTTAGCTACCGCACACTACGCCTTGACACAGTCAACAAACGCAGCACGAATACCAAGTAATACTTGTAAGAAATGACGGAGGGCTACGACTGGTTTTTGGCGAAAAACCTTTAACGTAATGAACTTGATATCGTTGAAGGAACTGCATAGCCTTTTTATAAAATATAGTGACGAAAACCTTTACTAAAGAGGTCACTCCCGGTGAAGGGATCTCGGCTCTTTCCCCGTAGAATGAGATGCAGGATATTCCAACTGAATACCACGATGCAAAGCAAAAGTAATCGGCTATAGTGAAGTTAATGCCCTGACGCAAACTTCTGTCCAAGGGGTCACTCCCGGTGAAGGGATCTCGGCCCTTGCCTCGTCGACTGAGGAGCAGGATATTCCAAATGAATACCACGATGCAAAACAAAAGTGAACGTCCTTGCAATAACAGCTTTTTTTGAAAAATGTTCCAACAACATCAGATTAGGTTTGTTTAAACTCGCATTGATCCGAATCAATGCAGTCCCATCAATTGATCACACCACAAAGAACGAAAATATACTGACGTACGTATATGCCATCCGCATTCGCCACTGGGTCCCGTCATCACCCGTTAGGTTAGCTAACTAACGGCAGAGCGGGGACTGGACTAGCGCGGGTGTAAAACATATACAACATCTACTAATATATATACCAATATATAGTATTTCGCTCAAGGCGTGAATAAAAAGCAACATCACAGAAATGTACAGCATCACAGAACAATACAGATGTCTGGAAGCCCCGGGTTTCACAGAGCCGCTGCTGAAACCCGACGTTCCCCTGGTCGTGTGGATAGCCTGTGCAATGAAATCCTAGACCCCTACGGGCGCGGCAAGTCACCCGCCAAAACCTGAAGCGAGGCAGCCCCCTTCAGTACCGTGAATGGACCACCCAGCACTTCACGGAATCCGGTAACTTGGGCACCCCTCCTGGGTCAACCTGTACCCCCTACGAGTGCGGCGAATAGCCCGCCAATCCTGGACTGAAGCCCCCTCCGTCCCAATGCCATGAGATGCGGGCTTGCTGCCCTCCAGAACCCGGCTATCCGCGCACCCCACCGCGGGGCAATCCTAGTACAGAAAGTAAAATATACATACACCGGGTACATCGACCGCAACCAGGTCGTGCCCCAAAAGAATAATACAAACTGGCAGTGACGGCAGTCCACATGTCGGACGCTCGCCCCGCAATATCAAATGTACATAATACCACAAAACAGTACTAGCATTGCATCCAGGCTATCCCCACGACCGATCCGCAACATCACAGCATAAACATAGAACATCAACGTGAAAGTCACGTTCGCAAATCCGTCTAACCGGGCTATAGCAGTTAGACCGGATTTACCGATCGAGTGACATTCACGGTCGCAGATATAATGTAAATACTGTGAAAAATGTGTTTTAAAAATTTCCGATTGACCAAAAATTAATAAATGGGCCCCCAATCAAAACTGTAGCACTCACAGAAAACCTGGGCCAAATTTTAATATTCCAAATACCCCATTTTCATGTAAAAACCTCACTGGAAAAATTTGGTCCAGAGACCAAACTGAACCGCGGCGGAAGAGCGGCGCCAAGGAGGGTTACGCCGCGCTTCCGCGGCGGATCTACAGTAACTCATGCCCAAAATTTCCCAGATGTCTTATAATTTCCTGTACATCATTCTGCAATCACCTGAAAAATTTTTCGAGCCCGGAAAAAATCGACAGAAAACTGATGTACACAAAACGCGGTTTTTGGAATTTCGGTCGATCGGAAACGCAAACACATCAAACGAAGCTAGGTAAGGTTAATGGCGTGGCTCTGATACCATGTTGCGCCACGGCAGCGCCCCGGCCGTCTTACTCGAGGCCAAATTGCGGAATCAAAATTTTTCCTTACTCGGAAACCGGCGCTACCGCGGACAAAGAAAACCCGGATCGTTAACCATTAACTTACGCTAGCTAACAAGAGATGGGAAGAGAAGTATACCAAGAGATCCGGTCCTCCGGTCTTCTCATCATCGCCCCGATCTCCCGCGGAAAGTGTAGTCTCCATATCGTCGCCTCCTCGCCGGAAAGGGCACCACATCGCCTTCGTCTTTTACGGGCTCCCGCCTCGATACCGAGGCAACTCGAGCATGAAGCCGGCAACTCGACATGCTCAAGATATGCTGTAGGAAGTGTAGTGTAGAATCATAGTCTCCTTTGGGGTTTGTTGTTGCCATGATGGAGGATTGGGGTTAGGAAAAATGGTGCTTGCATTTTTCCGAAACAAGAAGAAGAAGGAGATGAAGAATTCCTCCCATAACAAAGATGAACTCTCTCATTCTTTTTCTTTCTCTCTTTCTTTTTCTTCTTCTCTCTTTTTTTTTCATAACCATGAAAGACTTATCATATTCATCAAGTGAAGAATAAGGTGGAGGAAAAAATATATGAAGCAAGAAGGGAGATGAGTGTAGGAGCACAAGGAGGTGACCATATCCAAGGTCAAAGAAAACATCAACCATGCTTAAAACACTATGCACTCCATAACCTTTCACTTCTCATTTAAATCAAGTGATGGATGAAAGAAATGAAATCTATCATAATCAAACTTTATGCAAGAAACCCCCCCACAAAGTGTAATTTGCAAAACTGCAAATTACCCCCTCCATCAGAAAAGTCCGGCCGGGAAAGAACAAAGGAAAACCGGCCGGAACGGAATGCAAACTGGCAACTCCAGAAAACTGGTCCCGTAATAAATTACAGGAAAACCCCGACACTGTGCATACACACCCGCATCTGTATTCCGACCGGATACAAATGCAATGAGACAAAATCTACACTGTACTAAACTAGGACCGGCTTAAACCAAAGCCGGCTAGTAAATCTGTTCGATCCTGATCCGTGCAATACCGCACGTATCTGATCGAACCCTGCCATATAACTATACGGCCACTAGTACAAAACTGTCCGATCCTGATCCGTGCAATACCGCACGTGTCTGATCGGACCCTGCCACATCTCCATACGGCCTCTACAGCGTTTCGCCCGAAAGCTGAGTAACTGAAAGTGTGGTGGACTCTAAAGACTCGTCAATACTATGGCTGTGGATTTAACCACTAGCACGTCAGAGGTATAAGCCAATACGTGACGGGCCACCAGCTATTGACCAAAAGGGACGTCGATGAGCGAACCCATCCTGACACCCTACTGAGCCTGTCAGTGACAATATCCGTACAGTCCGGTCCGTTCGTCTATGAGTATCGCATGGCGGGCCTAGGGGGTTGGTAAAAGTCAGACCCCCAAAAGCGGTACAAGTCGTGTCGGAGCGTAGCCCAGAACGCCCTGAGATACTACTGGAATACCTACCAGTAAATCTCCTGCCTCGGCCGAGGGCTTTGCGTAATGGCTCTCCTAGACACAGCGCGACCTCACCCCCAATACCGGGAGAGACGAACCCCTGCAGATCCGCTCACTGCCTCAATGTGGCTCGGGACTGTACCCAACTAAAACCTGTTTGCACGACTCCTTTGAGCCGTGGTAGGGTAGTAATCAAAGCACAGTGGGAACTCACACGAGACAAATGACAATCTCAGGTCGATGAACTAACCTGTACACATGTCACCTGGGAACTGCTATCTGACGTCTGGTACAAGACCAACTAGCAGGTTCCCGGCGAGTCCTGTCCGGTGTACTCATAACCCAATGAGCACCTGTATACATCTTAGGTGAACCAACTGACACCAGTGGCTTGTGAGACCGGCCACCGCCCCTCGTCGGGGTCTCGACTGTATACACTAGTCTACTAATGGAGTATCGATGCCCTGTCTCGAAACTCCCACGACTAGGGACCTTTTAAGGATGTGCTTATAGACTACCAGCTCCCACGTATATGATCGCCATCATACTGCTGGTGGTCAAGCAAGAATCCTAGGGGCTCTATCAACGTGTAATAGCGACATGTCAGGTCACCTAAAGCAGTACACGATGATAAAGATAAACCAGATAGCATACTATCATCTCGAGTAAGACTGTCCTACCGGGATAGGTCCTCCCTCAATCATTGCAATCACGTGCCTGTGATCCAATAATTGACTCTGAGGGCACTATCTCCAACACGCAATGCCAGCTCGAATAACCTTCTTGTCTTATCTCGGGGAAAGGAGTAAGAACGTCCTAGCCTCTCCTCAAGGGCCACGTATGGACGCGTATTATTTTGACAAACAACCGGCTTCGAGTCGCTCGGTTGTTGTTGAGCATTGGCGACAATGATCGCTTTTCCCTTCCCTTTGTCGTTTCGGGAATCCGGTTTTGGAAGAAGGGGTTTATGGCCCATCTGATCCATTTGTGCTAGCTTGTCAATCAAGGCCTGGAAGGTAGTCGGCTTGAAAAACATCATAAATTGTGAAATGGTTGCTTGCGGATCAAGGGTGCCCACAAACATACCCACCGCGGGAGCTTCTTCAATGCACTGCTCGCACTTTGACCATAAATTACACCACCTTATAGCATATTGGACCCATGTCTCGCCTGGCTTTACCCTGGCATTAATCAGTGCCGTCATCGGGGTACATTCACTGGCGCTTGCAAAACGTTGAGTAAACAACAGCTCCATCTCCGCGAAGGTCTTGATCGAGTCGTTCGGGAGCTCAGAGTACCACTCGAACGCCGTATCTGATAAACTTCCAACAAACTGGCGAAGCAACAGCTTGTCGTCACCGCCGATGTTGCCGCAGAGTGCCCTGAACTGGGCAACATGCTGGTGGGGATTGCCAGTCCCCTTGTAGACATGGAACTTAGGAATTGTGTAACCGGGTGGGTACTTGATTTGGTCGTACCAACTTGGATATGGCCGCCCCGTTTTTACGACCTGACCCGCTGCTTCCGTCGCTTGATGGACCCGGATCTGCTGAGCTATGTATCCGTCCAGATCGGCTTTGGAGATTGTCTCTTCTTTAGCTGCTGACAGAGCTGGCGGAGGATTCGACGTCTCTCCCCTATCGTCTTCAAGGATGATCGGGGGATCTTCAGCAGGTGGATCTTGTTGAATCATCATACCCACCATATCCTGGAACAGGAGGGCCATTTTCTTTATGTTGGCTGCCTATTCCGCAGCTTCTTTATCCTTCTTCTCCAGTACGCGATGAAGGAATTCAGCGTCAGTTTCTTGTTCTTGACGCTCGTCCGAGGACATTTCAGGGGTTTCTTTTGGCCCTGTAAGTGCGGCCATAGCGTTCATCATCTCTTGGAGCTTCTGCTGCTGCTCCTGAGCCTTGGTCACTGACCTCGTGTGCGGTCTATGACCTGTTGATATGCGGCTGTCCTCTTTACCAGACGCCATACAGACGGTATGAACTACAATGCCCCCAGACCTAGGGCGTTTGGGTTCACCTCCTTTGGTATTTACTGCAGGTGTAGGGACTTTCTCTAGCTTCCTTCTCTTATGGGCCGTAGAAGTTGAAGGGGCCGTTGCTTTGGGCACCCAAGCGGTAGTCACCTTTCGTTGCTTGACCGGGGGATTTTCTTCTTGCCGACCTTTCGACTTCTTCTGTTGACGGGAGAAGTTAGGATCAATGACGGATTCTCGGACTCGTCTCCATGTCTTATTGATCCTGGAGGACAGCGATTGAATAGGCTGCTACGGCTTTTCTGCTTCCACGGCGGTTTCTACCGGTGGAGGAGATCTTTTAAGGACCGCAGTTGGCGAGTTTCTGCGTACCCTATTTAACAGCTCAAAGCTGTTCTCGGTTGGAACAGCAGCGTTAACTTCCACCGTCGGAGTTGGCGGAGTCATCCCAGAAGGGGAGTTGCCCCCGGCCCTCCTTATCCGGCGCCAGTGGCGTCGTCGGGCACGACGAGTCGTCGGTATTGGCTCAGAGACAAAAACAACTTCTTCTTGCCCCCTGTTTAGGTATGGGGTAGTTGCCGGTGTCAGCCTATTGAAGACTGATGTCTTTTGAGCAGCAAGAGTAGGAGTGGGAGTTGGGACGATCACTCTTGTAAAGACCGATCTCTTAGCAGGAGAAGCCGCCTTGATGACTTCAAGAGCAGGTTTGGGTACTCCTTTTGGAATAACCTTTTCTGAGACTGCACGCTTCATTGCGGGTCCACGAGAGTTTTGGTCCAATCTGGAGAAGACCGAGGCACTGGTGTTGGGCGACCCGTTGAGAGGGGCCGCGGTAACTGAAAGTCGATCGAAGACCGACTTCTTAGGAGCTTCTTGTACGGGCACGGGGGTGCTGAAGCTTATTGGCGGAAGCATAGTTCCGAAAAACAGCCCCGTGGTGGCTTGAGTAATCTGCTCCACGGGCATGGTGAACAAAGAGGCCGCTTGGGGCCCGTAGGTTATGCCCCCAGTTGAGGCCGGACGCGAGCTGCAGCTGCAGTTGGAGCACTTCGAACAGGTTGAGGCCATCGATGCTTGACTTCTCTTCTGCACCAAGCAAGAGACCAAATCTTAGTAAACTTGAAATCCAAAGGCAACCGTTAACAAATCACGATTGGTTCGCGAAGACGACACACGAAGTGTGGAGTGGAAAGAGGAAAAGGTCCCACCGGGCGTGCCAGAATCTGTACCCCTCCGAACGGCGGCCGCGGCGTTAGGACGTCCTGCCTGGGATTCGGGGCAGATGCTATATGGTTTTATCCGTCTACCTCTCCGAAGATGCCAAGTTGATTTATGGCACCGTGTATCGGAGGTTTAGACAGATGCGGCCGATGTAGCAGACTTCGTCATATTCCCCCTCGCTTGAGTGGTTTTCGATTGTGGGGACGCTCTTCCCTGCAGGCGCAAGCCCATGCTGTTAATTACGCTACCGCACCGCGGTAGCAACTTTCTCCTTCTCCAGAATTTCACTTCGTGTCGTGTGTGTTTGCTGTATTTGTGGTTGCCCGTGGATTGTATACGGAGACTGAGTAATGCCGTCGCCCGTAGGACGTGGATTAGTCCAAATCCGTATTTACTTAGATTTGGGTTTGGTGTTTTTAATTTAAGGATACGTTAGCCGCATTTGAGACTAAGATCAACTTAAACGTTCGTTAAGGATACGTTAGTCTGATTTGAGACTAAGATCGACTTAACGGGATCGTCTAGATCCATTTCCAGTTTAAGGACGTAGTGGTCCATTTATTATATGGCCGTCAGGACCCGTCACCTCTCTGACGTCGTTGAAGAATTACAACGATAGGTGTCAGAGGAGTTCAGGATACGTTAGCCGTGTTTGGGGCTAAGATCAACTTAAACGGGACCGTTTAGATCCGGCAAAAGAGCATTTGGAGGCTCTATTGTTCCAGTTTAGGGACGTAGTGGTCCATGTTCCAGTTTAGGGACGTGGTGGTCCATCGCCAGTTTAAGGACGTGGTGGTCCATCATTAATTTAGGGACGTGGTGGTCCATCATTAGTTTAAGGACATTTCGGTCCAATATTAGTTTAAGGACGTCTCGGTCCGATATTAGTTTAAGGACGTCTCGGTCCAGTATTAGTTTAAGGACGTCTCGGTCCGATATTAGTTTAAGGACGTCTCGGTCCGATATTAGTTTAAGGACGTCTCGGTCCACGAGTTTAGGGACCCCGCAGTCCATATTGATGTGTGGTCGTCGGGACCCGTCACCTCTCTGACATCGTTGAGGGATTACAACGATAAGTGTCAAAGGAGTTCGGAGATGTACCCTCGAACCGGTTGTAAATTGATTTAAGAGAGCAGCTGTGCTCAGCCAATTTAGTTTGAGGACTTACGGCCATGATTGGGCTAAGTCCAGTTTCAACATTTTTTGTCTTTGGCCTGTGCTAGGGCTTTACCCCTTTTTAGTAATGCCCTGCATTATTCTTGTTTTGGTTGGGCTCTGCCCTTTTATAAATGATGCAGAGCATCTATTTTTTGTTTGGGCTCTGCCCTTTTTAAAATAATGCATTGCATTTAATTTGGCCTGTTAGGCCTTTTGCGCTAATTAATGAGCGTAAGCGCATGTGGAGGTGACACGTGGCGCTCTCTGGTGGCTTGCGCCAACCCAAAAGCGCAACAGTACAGATTTACAAGTGCAAGGCACTGTTTTAATATCTTGATCCAATTTATGATTCAAGAAAAGAATCTTTTTTAAGATTCCAGAACCAGTGGTTCATCAAAAGGCAATGCCTTTGTGTAGATCAAATGATCTAATAAAGAAGTATATTACTTCTTATTTTATTCTTATTATTTGATCTTTTTTTTTTATTTTAAGATCTTGATCTTGTTCTTAGATCATTGATCTTTTCAGAAGAAATTCTTCTTTTCAAAAGTTTACCTTCTTTTCTTTCTGATTTCTTCTCAAACTTTCTTTTTAGGAGTTCTCTGAATTCTTTCCTTGTTTCTCTGTCAATGTTCTCTCTTCTTCTCTTTTTTTTTATCTTAGAAAGAAGGATCATTGGTCGTTGGGACCCACCACCTCTCCGACGACATTGAGAGATTACAGTGCCATATATCGAAGGTGTGGAGGGATGTACCCTTTGAACCATGTCTCAATCATTAGGGGGGAAGAACAGGCTGGAGCTTAAGCTTCTCGCTGCTGAAAAAGACTTCTTTGCGTTCGCGCACGTGCGTCGCACGTGTTGGGCGCACGTGCGTCGCACGTGTTGGGCGCTCATATTTGCACGTAGCGCACATGCGCATTATGAGGAGAAGCAGAGCTTCTATATATGGAGAACAAGCTCCTTTTAATATTATTAAATGTTCTCATGTGGTGCGCACGTGCGTTGCACGTGGTGCGCGCGTGGCGAGCACACGTGCGTTGCACGTAGCGCACATGCGCATTATGAGGAGAAGCAGAGCTTCTATATATGGTGAACAAGCTCCTTTTAATATTATTAAATTTTCTCATGTGGTGCGCACGTGCGTTGCACGTGGTGCGCGGGTGGCGAGCACACGTGCGTTGCACGTAGCGCACATACGCATTATGAGGAGAAGCAGAGCTTCTATATATGGAGAACAAGCTCCTTTTAATATTATTAAATTTTCTCATGTGGTGCGCACGTGCGTTGCACGTGGTGCGCGCGTGGCGAGCACACGTGCGTTGCACGTAGCGCATTATGAGGAGAAGCAGAGCTTCTATATATGGAGAACAAGCTCCTTTTAATATTATTAAATGTTCTCATGTAGTGCGCACGTGCGTTGCACGTGGTGCGCGCGTGGCGAGCACACGTGCATTGCACGTAGCGCACATGCGCATTATGAGGAAAAGCAGAGCTTCTATATACGGAGAACAAGCTCCTTTTAATATTATTAAATGTTCTCATGTGGTGCGCATGTGCGTTGCACGTGGTGCGCGCGTGGCGAGCACACGTGCGTTGCACGTAGCGCACATGCGCATTATGAGGAGAAGCAGAGCTTCTATATATGGAAAACAAGCTCCTTTTAATATTATTAAATGTTCTCATATGGTGCGCACGTGCGTTGCACGTGGTGCCGCATGGCGGGCACACGTGCGTTGCACGTAGCGCACATGGCGCTTGCGCATATGCACATTATGGAGGAGCATGCTCCTATCTTGGAGAACTAAGCTCCTTTGGAGAACTAAGCTCCTTTGAGTATTGAATCCTTTGAGGATTTAACTCTATCCTTTCTAAGATGTATCCCCTCTTATTTATATGGGAGTGATAGAGAAGCCATCTCTTTTTTTCCCGATGTGGGACTAAAAAATGCATTCCCCATGTAGTAGAGCATTACTTTAGATTACACGTGCATAACACATTTACTCATAACTTTTGATCTCGGATGACTTATGAGGCCCATAATATATCAAATCGAAGGTCTTTTCGAGATGCTTTCAATACCATCAGAATTTAGCCATTTCTCATTCCGGAGTTTGTCAAAATATAGCTCGGAAAATACTGGTTCGCATCTTCTTCCTTAGATCACATGTGCATTGATATTTGCTCATAACTTTTTATCCCGGATGAATTATGAGGCCCATAATATATCAAATCGAAGGCCTTTTCGAGATACTTTCAATATCATCAGAATTTAGTCATTTCTCGTTCCAGAGTTTGTCAAAATACAGCTCGGAAAATACTGGTTCGCATCTTCTTTCTTAGATTACATGTGCATAACACATTTGCTCATAACTTTTGATCCCGGATGAATTATGAGGCCCATAATATATCAAATCGAAGGATTTTTTGAGATGCTTTCAATAACATCATAATTTAACAGTTTCTCAGTGGAGAGTTTATCAAAATACAGGCCGGAAGATACTGGTTCGCATTTTCTTAAGCGTATCGCTGCCATTTGATACCTTGGACTCTTTTGCGCAGAAATTTTTGGCGGGAACAACGCCAACTCAAGCAACTCAAGCAAATCAATCCAGATTTTACCCTAACTGGAATCGATCAAAACTAGACATACCCAGGGTCAAGAATAGAGGAAATAGGGCCATGCACAAAAATCGAGGCAATTCCCTCCTGCTCTGGCCGCAATTTGCGGCCAGAAGGAATAAATTGGCGGCCGTACTTTGGAGTTGGGGGCTAGGGTTTGGTGTGGTGGTTCCATGGTGCCTGCACATCTCACTGTCAACTCAGTTTTATTTTTGGGGTCTCGGGGTGATAGCAGATTCTTAAATACGATCACAGATTCACAGTTTTTCTCCGACATCATCTCATAAATCCGTATTCTGGTTTCAAGTTCAGGTTTGGGTCTAAATTAGCATCACACATGGGGTTCTAAGGTCACCACAATCCTCAATTTCATCTTTAATTTCAGATCTCACATAAACCCTAACTTGAAGTTTCACAAATCCATCAAACGACACCATATCGACACAAAACTAGTATTTATGCACAAGAAATGAGATACTACTCTAATAGGTGCAGAAATTACCTCCTTTGGCAACTCAAGAAAATTCTTGAGTTGCTCAAAGTCCTCCAAATCCAATCTTGCTAGGTTCAAAGTGTAGCTAGTGAGCTTGGGAGCAAGTTTTGTGAAGTGGGAATGGGGTTTTGGTGAGGGAAATGAGAGGGATCTATGAAGTGAAGGGAAGGGAAATGAGAGGGAGCAGGAGCAGCAACAGCTCCATGAGAGGGGAGAGAGAAATGGGTGTGAGGAAATGATGGTTCAAAAAGTCAAAAGCAACTACTCTCTCTCTCTCATCATCATACTTACTTTTTCCTTTTCTTTTCTTTTCCTTTTTCTTTTCCTTCTCACTCCAATAGTGAACCCAAAAGAACAACCATGGCAATAGAAATGTAACACAAGTGTAACAAGTGTGGAAAATGATATGTGCACATTTTTGCATAAAAAAAGCTAAAAATCCAATTAGCGATTTTTAATCGCGATTAGCACCAAATTAGCATATAACTAATCTTAAAACTTTAAAATGGCATAATTCCATAAAATACCCTATTTTAGAATTTTCCATAATTTTTCCCCATTTATTTGTATTTAATTATACCCGAATATTAAAATATTCATTAAAGTAATAATAAATTATAAAAATTCCCGAAAATAATATTTTATTATTTTGGAAACGTTACACATATCACTTGCTTAGGCAATTGAGTTAATCATGAAATGTCAAGTACCACACCGGATATTACTTTTGCACTAGATGCAATAAGCAGATATATCAATCCAATCGTGGAGAAACATTGGGAAGCAGTTTATGAACATAAATGGATGTTCTAAGGATATGGTAACGGCAGCCTTCTTCAGGAGACGGTTATCATTTCAAGCTTCCCAGGTGACCTGGATGACAGAGTGACTGTCAGAGTTATAGTTTTTCCCTCTTCTAAGGGACAGTTTGTTGGACAGGTGGTCCAAGCGGATACTGAGGAAAAGCATGGCGCGGGATACTGATTAAATTCAGTGGACGATACAGTCTAAGTAGTTTGCTGGATTTGGAGTTCATTTATGAACTGGGTCCCATCAGACATCCAGACAAATTCTAAGATAAGTATTGCTCATTTTGGGAGATAGTTTTCTCCGCGAAGTTGAGATATAGAGAGATACAGAAAGAAATATTGGAGCGGATCCACTCACTGAGGCTATTTCTCGAACGCAATCATTTTCGCAAACGGGCTTTGCGAAACTGATTAGTAGAGAAGTTGGGTGTTCGGTATCACACGGGCTGTGAGTATGCGAGATCGCAATAATTGGCCTTAAGTGCAAGTGGGGGATTGTTGGCTATAGTGCCCTCAAGGCAATTATCATAGTCGTGGACTTGTGATTATGATGATTGAGTGAGGACCTGTACCGATAAAATAGTCTTACTCAAGATGATAGTATGCTAGCTGGTTTATCTTTATCATCATGTACATGTTGATAGAGCCCTTAGGATTCTTGCTTGACTGCTAGCATTATGATGGCGATCATATATGTGGGAGCTGGGGTCTATAAGCACATCCTTAAATATCCCTAGTCGTAGGAGTATCGAGACCGGGCATCGATACTCCAGTGTAGACTAGTGCATACTGATCGAGACCCCGACGAGGGGCGGTGGCCAGGTCTCACAAGCCATTGGTGTTAGTTTGTTCACCTAAGATAGTATACAGGTGCTCATTGGGTTATGAGTACACTGGACGGACTCGCCGGGAATCTGCTAGTTGGTATTATACCTATTGTCAGATAGCAGTTCCTAGGTGACATATGTACAGGTTAGTCTGTCGACCTGAGATCGTCATTTGTCTCGTGTGAGTTCCCACTGTGCTTTGATTACTACCCTACCACGGCTCAAAGGAGTCGTGCAAACAGGTTTTAGTTGGGTGTAGTCCCGAGCCACATGGAGGCAGTGATCGGATCGTCGGGGATTCGTCTCTCTCGGTATTGGGGGTTGATGTCGCATTGTGTACGGGTGGCCATCACAAGAAATCCATGGCCATGGTGAACGAGAATTATCGATCCAGAATCGATAGTTTCTCAGGTGGTGATGGGTTACATGCCGACACTAAATATCGCGTTGTTAGGGGTCTGACTTTATCCATCCCCCTAGACTCGATATGCGATACTCTTAGACGAACAGACCAGACTGTACGGATATTGTCACTGTCAGGCTCAGTAGGGGTTCAGGATGAGTTTGCTCGTCGGCCTCCCTTTCGCTCAATACCTGGGTAGCCGTTACGTACAGCTGGTGCCGCTGACATACTTGTGGTTAAACCCACTACCAGCGTATTGACGAATCTTTAGAGTCCCACACAGAGGGTTTTCACGGTTCAGGCGATATGGTGTACATGAGGTATGTTGATATATACAAGTATCCGATTAAATATGTGCACATGCTGCGCAGACTTTAATCGGACGGTTGATAATACTGGCGGCTTAGGATTAAGCCAGATTATTAAATTGGATTTTGATTTATTAATTAATATATGTATTTGTATCTACGCATTCTAGTATTATTATTCACTATTCGTTTTCTCTCTCGGCTATTCGTATTTTGGTACGAATACGCGTATATGTATTTTGATACATGTACCGGGAAGTATTCCGTATTTTATACGGAATAGCTTCTAGAAGCACCTCATTAATGATTTTTTTTATTGAAAATCATTTGGGAAATGAGGTGGAAAGGAGGTATGGGTCAAAGCATGGTTCAAAGTGCATGTAGCAAAGTATGGTTGCACATTGTTTATTTGGAAAAAGAAAATGACATTTTGTGTGGAGGAGAGAGGGGGGCCGCCCAATTCATTTGGATGATGGATTTTCATTTGGTTAATTTTTACAGTTGCTTCATTGCTCCCACTCTCTCACTCACTCAAAGAAAAAAAAGGAACAAAAGCCTTAACCATTTTTAGTTGCCTCATGCCAAAACTTTCACCTCCTTCATCTTCTTCTTGAGTTTCTCATTGAGCTTAAGAGTAGAGAGAAAAACGTAGTGACACACTACTACACCTCGACTCTCCAAAGCTAGCAATTTTGGAGCGTCGGTTACCTCGTTCGTAGAGGTTGGAGCTTGCGCCGTTTCCCTCAGGTGGATCATCGGAGATGAAGGAAGACCGGTGACCAAACCACATCAACGAGCCACTAGGAGCTTGGAATGAAGACCGAAGGACATGGATCAACTCGGTATAACGATTCTAACTCTCAGTTAGCATGCAAGTTTAGGGTTTAAGGTCGATCCGGGATTCGGGTAGCGGTAGCGCCGGTTTAATAATTTTTTGTTCCGCATTTTGGCCGCGTTTCGACGGCCGGGGCGTTGCCGTGACCCAACAAATTCTAGAGTAAAGCCCCCGGTCTCAATTCCATGAGATGTGAGCCCATTGCCCTCTAGAACCCGGCTATTCGAGCACTCCTCCGCGGGGTAATCCTAGTACCGAAAATAAAATATATACAAATGATGACATCGACCTCAACCCGGTCGTGCCTCAATAAAAGAATATACAAACTGGCAGAAACGGCAATCCACATGTCGGACGCTCGCCCCGTAATAATAAATATACAAATGAATCTGAACTGTACATCTAACATTGCACACAAGGCTATCCAGTACGAAAATCCATCCATAAGATCAGTGCAATACAGAACATCAACGCGAATAACATGTTCGTAAATCAGTCTGATTCTACATATAGCAACCAGTCGGATTATACCGCGCTATGATATTCACGGTCGCGGAAACTAACAAATGCACTGAAATCCACGAATTCAAAATTTTCGATCTATTAGAACTTTCTGTACGGATATTGTCACTGACAGGCTCAGTAGGGTGTCAGGATGAGTTCGCTCATCGACGTCCTTTTTGGTCAATAGCTGGTAGCCCGTTACGTATGGCTAATACCTCTGACGTGCTAGTGGTTAAATCCACAGTCATAGTATTGACGAGTCTTTAGAGTCCACCACACACAGTTACTCAGGTTTCGGGCGAAACGCTGTAGAGGCCGTATGGAGATATGGCAGGGTTCGATCAGATACGTGCAGTATTGCACGGATCGTGATCGGACGGATTTTACTAGCCGGCTTTGGTTTAAGCCGGATCCTAATATTAGACAGTGTATTTTTTGTCTCTTTGCATTTGTGTTCAGTGGAAATACAAATGCGGACATGTATATGCAGTCGCGGGGTTTTCCTGTAATTTATTACGGGATCAGTTTTCTGAAGTTGCCAGTTTGCATTCCGTTCCGGTCGGTTTTCCTTTGTTCCTTCACGGCCGGACTTTCTGGTGGAGGGGGTTATTTGCAAGTTTGCAAATAACTTATTGTGGGGAGGGTTTCTTGCTTTTGATGGCTTCATGATGGTTCTTGTCATCATGAGATTCCTTTTGAATCCATTCCTATGCATTTATGTGATGGTGCTTTGATTAGATGAGATAAGAAATTGGTGTGACCATTTTCTTCACATATTCATTCCCTTTCATCTCTTGGATCATTCATTCATTTTTCTCCACCATGAGAAAGAGGGGCCGGCCACATCCTAGAGGAGAGAAAGAGAGGAATTCATTTTGTGGGAAAATCTTCATATCATTTGGTTTGCTTCAAAAATCCCTCACTACTCTCCAAAGTTCTTCTTTCTCCTCCACATCCATACAAGGCAACTTCACTACCCACTTGAGACAAGCCTACTAAACTTAGTCTACAGCATCCTTTGGATGCGTCGGCTAGCCAACTTCGCGCCCGAGTTGCCTCGGTCCAGAGGTGGGAGCCCGTAAAATAATCCGGCTACGTGGTGCCCTTTCCGACGAGGAGTTGACGGACGGAGATTCCGCGGGAGATCGGAGTGGAGACGAAGACCGAAAGACACGGATCGCTTGGTATAGTTCTCTACCCATCTTTTAGTTTGCTAGTAGCTAGGTTAATGGCCCGATCCGGGTTGATAGTGCGCGGTGGTGCCGGTTTGCAAGTTTCGCAAAGTTTTTCGTTTCCGCGTTTTCGGCGTCGGATCGACGGCCGGGACGCCGCCGTGCACTTACATTGGTATCAGAGCCACGCCATTAACCTTGCCTAGCTTGCTCTAGTATGTTTAAAGACTCAATCGAACAAAAATCCCAAAAACCGTATTTCATGTGCATAAGGTTTCTGTCGAAATTTTTTTGGGCTCTAAAAATTTTTCAGGTCATTGCAGAAACACATGCAGGAAATTCTAAGAATTCTGGGAAAATTCGATGCAGTGATCCTTTAGTACGACCGCGGAAACGTGGCCAAACCCCGGGTTTGGCCGCGGTTCCGCGGTGGAAAAGTGTCCTCATTGTACCAAAATTTTCCAGTAGGCTTATGGGTTAGAAATAGGGGTTTTGGGATATTCTTTTTGGGCCCAGATTTTCTGTGAGAGCTACAGCACTGCTTGGGGCCCACTTCGATAAATTTGATCGATCGAAAAGTTTAAACATGTTAGATCACAGTAGTTACATTATATCTGCGACCGTGAAAGTCATTCGATCGGTAAATCCAGTCTATCTGCTATAGCCCTTTTAGACGGATTTGCAAACGTGACATTCACGTTGATGTTCTGTGTTGTGCTGTGATGTTGCGGATTGGTCGTGGGGGATAGCCTGGATGCAATGGTAGTACTGTTTTGTTTTATATGTACATTTTATATTGCGGGGCGAGCGTCCGACTTGTGGACTGTCGTCACTGCATGTTTGTATTATTCTTTTGGGGCACGACCGGCTCGAGGTCGATGTACCCGTTGTATGTATATTTTACTTTCTGTACTAGGATTACCCCAAGGAAAGGTGCACGGATAGTCGGGTTCTAGAGGGCAACGAGCCCGCATCTCATGGCATTGAGACGGAGGGAGCTTTACTCTAGAATTGGCGGGCTATTCGCCACACTTGTAGGGGGTACAGGATGACCCAAGGAGGGGTGCCCAAGTTACCGGATTCCGTGAAGTGCTGGGTGGTCCATTCACGTTGCTTAAGGGGGCTGCCTCGCTTCAGGTTTTGGCAGGCAACTTGCCGCGCCCGTAGGGGTCTAGGATTTCATTGCACAGGCTATCCACACGACCAGGGGAACGTCGGGTTTCAGTAGCGGCTCTATGAAACCCGGGGATCCCAGATATCTGTATTGTTCTGTGATGCTGTACATTTCTGTGATGTTGCATTTTATCACGCCTTGAGCGAATATTATATATTGATATATATACTAGTAGATGTTGTATATGTTTTGCATCCGCGCTAGTCCAGTCCCCGCTCTGTCGTTAGTTAAGTAACCTAACGGGTGATGACGGGACCCAGTGGCGAATGCGGATGGCATATACGTACATCATTATTTTCGTTCTTTATTGGTGTGATCAATTGATGGGACTGCGTTGATTCGGATCAATGCAAGCTAAACAAACCTATTCTGATGTTGTTGGAACATTTTTCAAAAAGCTGTTATTGCAAGGACGTTCACTTTTGTTTTGCACAGTGGTATTCAGTTGGAATATCCTGCTCCTCAGTCGACGAGGCAAGGGCCGAGATCCCTTCACCGGGAGTGACCCCTTGGACAGAAGTTTGCGTCAGGGCAATAACTTCACTATAGCCGATTACTTTTGCTTTGCATCATGGTATTCAGTTGGAATATCCTGCACCTCATTCCACGGGGAAAGAGCCGAGATCCCTTCACCGGGAGTGACCTCTTTAGCAAAGGTTTTCGTCACTATATTTTTAAAAGCTATCCAGTTCTTTCAACGATATCAAGTTCATTACGTTAAAAGTTTTCGCCAGAAACCATTCGTAGCCCTCTGTCGTTTCAGACGGGTAGCACGTAGTATTCATGCTATGTTTGTTGGCCTTCGTCAAGGCATAGTGTATGGTAGCTGCTTGTTACCTTTCTGCTGCATAGATAGATGCGTTAGTTTGGGATAGTCATATAGCCTTGTTGACCTTCGTCAAGGGCTTGTACGAGTGGGTTCAAATTAACCTGGACAATGACGGGTAGAACTTGACATGTGACTTATGATTTGTTGGCCTTCGTCAAGGTCATAAGAGCATGGGGCAAAAATCCACATCGGGAGTTTCTAAAGAAACTGAAACTTGCCAGATATGCGCATACCTTCTGGAGTGTGATAACGTGAGCGGATTCCGTCACGTTATCATGCGATGATAGTTGGATCCCGATTCCCACTGATGAGTTGGTTTACTCCTCGGGTGATCCCGACTAATTCTTCTTTCGGGTTTGGAGAAGAATTTGAGGTTACAGTGGGAGGTTTCCTGATTAGATAAAGTGATAACCATTCTGATCTAGGTCAGAGTGCACGCTGAGTGTTTCTTTTCTCTCTCTCTTTGGCAGCGACCATTGACTCGGTCTTAGACTATGACTCAGTGACCAAGATTAACCGAACCTTCTTAAATACTGGCTTTTGGATTGTCAGAATTGCAAACCTCATTGCCACTCCTACTTTTACCCTTTTCTCCAAGACACCCCGTATTACTACGAACGTCCACTTCTATTGGACAAAACCATCGTATGGTTATATACGAACTCGAAGGAATTTATTCAAGGATGGTTTCCGGTTCTGGAGAAAATGAATAGGACTATTCAGTTGTCTTTTCCTTTTACCTTCTCTCAGGTTGCGAGTACTCCTTGGTTTAGGAGATAGTACACCTATTATGCAAATTGGATAGTCTTCTTCCAAACCTTAGGCTGGTGCCGAACGGTGGGGAATGAAGAAAACCAATTAGCATGACGATGGTGTACAGAAGGTATTATGTAAAGACAAAGAAAGGGATTAGTAAGAGGGCAAAGTAAATTGCGACTGCTATTCACGACCAAACCAAATATTTCTTCGCCAATCCTAAATCACCTTTGTATTTCTCCAGGACCCTCCGTATCACTACGAAGATCCACAGTTTATTGGATACTCCATCGTATGGTTATATACGAACTCGAAAGGAACTTGTTCCAGTTCGGGGATGGATTCTGGTTCAGGAGAAATAGGAATAAGGTTTATTCGGTTGTTTTTTATCTTCACCTTCTCTCGCATTGTGAGTGCTCCTGGGATTAGGACAGTACACCCATTATGCTTATTGGATAGTCTTCTTCCAAACCATAGGCTGGTGCCGAACGATAGGGAAGGAAGAAAACCATTTGGCCTAAACGAGTGTACAGAAGGTAATGACTAAAGACATATAAAGGGATTTGGAGAGGTGGAAAAGAAATATACGGTTACAGTTATGAATCTGGATAATGGAAGAGGCATTACTAGGAATACCGGGATACCCCATCGAAACATTTCAATGTTTCAGTTCCACTGTGTACTGTTAAAATAAAACTGATTTCCCAATTAGACACTTGCTCCAGGGTATGTATTTACCAGGTTTGATTCTCACATTTGTATGGTTTTACAGATGATGAGTGGGAGTAATTTATTGGGAATTAGGTGATCATCCTCATTATATCGGGATTCATTGTAATTGGTGATATTTGAGGAAGTCACCTGGGTTGTTTGCCGGACGGCAAATATTTGGTTTTGAATATCTGTTGTTATGCACCAATTTCAAATTGATATATCTGTACGTCTATTTTTATAGAGTGAGATATACCTTTTTGAAATTATGTCTATGACATTTACCTATACCAGTGGATGGTTAGGTAAGGAGCATTGAACAGCGGTGTAATTCTTCTTAACCATAAGTACAGTTTTCAACCTACGACACACAGTGAATAAGTCATTTGACTCAAGGGACTTATACAGAGTATTGTATGTTGTCCAGTGTCCATTAGGACAGAGGGGTAGGTACTCGTACTATATTCTGTTTACTTGTGACTTCTCTAGTTCTTAGACAGGTGTTTCGTAGAAACGCAGGGTCCAAGTTTTGAGAAGTTATAGGTATATGAATAAAGTAGAGAACCAGGTGTTGCAAGTATCGGGATTCTTCAAGGTAATCGAAGATGTACATACTTGTGTATGGTATTCGGTTGATAGTAATGATTAAGAGAACTTGCTTCCCTTTCAGGTTACTCATAGTTGGAAGTACTCATAAGTTGAGAAATGCTGATCGGCCTCTCTCCATTTAGTTGACATGCACTGGAGACAAATGCATGATTTGAATCTGGTTCAATTAAATCAGTGCCTATGTTTCTGTATTGGATATAGAACAGTTCATATCTTGACATTGTTAAGATATGGGGAGTCATCCAGCCTATGCTTAAAACTAGACTCTGGATGACTCAAGGCACGTTTCTGTAATGGCTGTTTGTGGGTTGACCCGGGCTATGACGAGAGTTGACTTTCTACCATCTGGAAGATCAATAGTGATATTATTCTTGACTCGCCACAGTTTTAATAAAAATGGATTTTTTCAGAAAACAGTAGTGGGAGTATGATAGAACTGGAAGTGATTCCAGAACCGCAAACGATTACTGAAGATTTGATAAGAACCTAAAGATTCAATCTGGTTTGACATTCCATTGGCCACTCCGCAGATAAAGTGGGTAACCTCAGGCACCCGAGAGGTACTTCGGTATGCTCAAGGATGGTGACAGGGAGGTTCTTGTTTACCCAGACTTTCCATTGCTGTTGCTCCAGACTGTGAGACCCGGCAGGAGGATGAGTATAGCGTCATTCTAAACTAGCTTTAGAAGTGCACATCTATATGACTCTGCTAGAGGGTTGTCGTAATCAGTGGGAGCAGCGGAAGCATTGGTGGACAACAGGCTTGTGTCTATTTATAGACTAAAGCAGATATAGCGGAGATAGATCATCTATTTCTGATGTGACAGTCATAGGTTTGACTTCATCAAAATAAGAGATGGATCTGTTAAGAAGGTAGTAGGGTGTGATGTCCTGGTATTTGATGACATACACAAAGTAGGAAGTGATATTCCTATACTACGATCAGTTATACTTTGGTCGTCACACAGTGGTTTCTCCACATAGGACTTGGATATTATATCAGATATTCTGGTTACTAGATCTATGGTTTTAGATCTAGATTTGGGTAGTTTCCCAACCTGGGTACTTAGACAGCATTCTATGAGTATTTAGAATGGACGACTCCTGGCACGGTAGTATACCTGCAGGTGATGGAGTCACCCTCTCTAAAGGTGTCTTACAGACTAAAGGGGAGAGGGATGTGCATGATTGGCAGATCACTTGCTTAGGCAATTGAGTCAATCATGAGATATCAAGTACCACACCAGATGTTGTTTTGCATTAGATGCAATATGTTGATATTGATCCTATCGTGGAGAAACGATCGGAAGCAGTTTTAGAACATAAGTGGATGTTCTAGGGATTTGATAACGGCAGCCTCCTTTAGGAGACGGTTATCATTCCAGGCTTCCAAGGTGACCTGCATGACAGAGTGGCTATCAGAGTTATAGTTTTCCCTCTGACGAGGGGCAGAATTTTGGACAGGTGGTCCAGGCGGATACTGAGGGAAAGATGGCGCAGGATACTGATTAAGTTCAGTTGACGATACAGTCTAAGAAGTTTGGATTTGGAGTTCATTTATGAGCTAGGTCCCATCAGACATCCAAACATATTCTAAGACAGGTATTGCTCATTTCGGGAGATGGCTTTCTCCGTGAACTTGAGAAAAAGAGAGACATAGAAAGAAATATCACAGCGGATCCACTCACTGAGACTATTCCTCGAACGCAATAGTTTCGCAAACGAGCTTTGTGAGACTGACTAGTAGAGGAGTTGGGTGTTCGGTATCACACGGGCTGTGAGTATGCGACATCGCAATAATTAGCCTTGAGTCCAAGTGGGAGATTCTGTCACGCCCCGCTTCCCAGTGTACGGCGAAGTGGACGCGACGAGGCCCGCTACGTATGTACTCAGAAGTACATACGCTAAGCGTAGCTAAGCAATATAAATACACAAGAGACAAGAGTATAAAAAGAACAGCAACTTTTATTTATTAACATTCTTTGTACAATACATGGAAAGGAAAATACAACTGAAATAAAGATGCCTAAACAGTGGCATAACAGGAAAAGGAAAGTACTGAAAAGAAAAGTGTACAATGAAATTATACTGCTGGGTCATCGGCAAATTGCTCCAAGTCTTCTTCTGTTGGCTCTACTTCTGCCGGGTCCAAGTCACCTGACAACATTCAAAGAAGAGAGAACAGAATGTCGTCAGCGAACAGATCGCTCAGTAAGTCCCAAAGGTAAGAGGGAAGTAGAGAAGACAGAATAAGAAGATACATTTTTACAGTGTAAACTATTGTTGTAATGTTATGTAACGCTGTTGTTTGTAGCTTGGTACAGAAGAATGCCAGTGTATACGAGGGGAGTCTCACTTGCCAGAGACTAAGGCACGTGTAGTACAAGGAACCGTTATGCCACGGTACAACAGCAATGGGATTCAGGTTAGGTGTATTAATCTGACCACCTCGTGCCACCTTTAACATCTTCCGTACCAATCTACCCCTTAAACCCCGTAGTGTTTTTAACAGTATTGTTATCTTGTAAAATTGTATTGATTGTAAGATTGATTAACCGACTGTCCGAAACCATGATATCAGGAAACGGTTATAACCGTAGAGTCATGTAACTGGAATACTGGGAAACATGTAAAAGGAATATGTCCATGGTTCGGTTCAGTCAGGTTATATAGATTATTAACTGGATCCTGGGATTCATGTATTCATCTTGAGTTGAAATATACAGAATATAGATTGACTTGAATCATATTCAAGTCAGAAATAGTCAGACTCTAACCCGAGTCAGACTAAAAGAAAGATAATTTGAAGTTCTATATTTGTTAGGGGCCTTATTGTAATTTATAAAACTTGAGGGGGTTTATTGTAAAAAGTAATATTGTATAGTTTTCAAAATACACCTCAAGTAATTATTATTCGTCTTTATAGTTATAATAAGTGTAAATTTTATTTGGGTTATTCTAGTGAATATATCCTAATAAAAGTATTAATTTATTTATTTGAAATTCATGGTATTTTAATGTAACTTTTAATCTTGTAATTTTTAGAAAAAAGTGGAAACTTTATCTTATGATAAAATAGGTGTTTAAATGATAATTATATATATATTAACACATGAATAATTTTAAATAAATATTTTATTTTCCGAAAATCTCATTTTTCTTAAATGCCGTATTTTAAACCTTTCGAGACCGAATGCTCCTTGCGGAGGTCTGAATCTCGCACTACTAGCCCGCGGGTGTACGATGAACCGTACTATCCCTAACGGGTTCCCCAAAGTGGGTTGTAGTGGCACTTTGCTTAGGTTTAACAAATACTATTCATTTAGGAAAACGGTTTTATAAATAAAAGATATTTATTTGTAAAAGAGTATAGTTTTCTGTATTTTAATTTCTAGGGTTTCCTAAGCCAACTAGCCTATTTCTAAGGGTCTAAACGACAAGTCATTAGAAGGCTCAATTCGCCTCTTCACCGCCAATTGTGGCCAGGTAAGTACAAGTGAGGAGGGAGGGATCCGCTCACGAATCGTGAGACGGGCCTTTTAAAGTTACCCAAGCTCACTTGCCTAGCCTAGACACCACAAAGTCAGTTTAGATAAACGATCGATATCCATGACATATCGTATTTTCCTATTAAAAGATATTTTTTTAAAAATTGTAAACAACTTAGAACTTTTTAGAAAAGGTTTATAAAGAAAAGGGTATTTTAGTGAAAAGTCTTGTATTTTCGTATTCTATGTTTTGACGTTTATCAATTAAGGTTATATTTGTGTGTGTGTAGAGGTGGGTCATTACCTCGTGACTTATTTTAAGTTTTGATGAAGTTTAGAGGTAAAACATGATATATTAAACTTAAAGGTATTAAAGCGCAAGAATACGGTATTTGAAAACGTTATCATTTTATGTGTGAAATTTCATTGAAATTGATTTCTACAAGTTTAGTGATCAAGATAAACATATTTAGGAGTGAGGGATTTATTTAGAACAATAAAAACAAACTTTATGGTATTTTTATGAAAAGAATACGGTTTTACAAGAAAGCTATCATTTCATGTGAGAAACTTTGTTTAAATTGGTTTCTATGTGATTAATAGTCATCATGTATATGGGTAGGTATCATGGATTAGGTGACAAGTGGAATTTTGTAGAAAAACCGAATCGGAAATCGGTTTGTTCCGATTTCCGTCGGGTTTCATATTTCCGTATTTTAAGAAATAGAAAAGAGAGAGAGAGGGATGGGACTTACGGGTTTTAAGCTCTTCTAAAGAGTAAAGAGAACTAGGGAGAAAGACCGAGGGGTGGTTTCGTCGCCGGTTGCTTCAAAGCACGTCGCCGGAATTCTGTCAGAATCTCGTCGGAGCTTCGCCGCGAACTTGTTTTCAAAGCACACACTTCTTGGAAAACTTTTGAGAGAGTGGCTCAAGATTTTGGGGGTGAGAGGGTAGTGTGTAAGATTGGTATTTATAGGGTTAGGGTAGATGAAAAGTTAAAAATAAAAATGTGATAAAATGTAATAAAAAAATGTATTAAAAGTGGAGTAATTGAGGTTTTTAAAGAGCTCTGGAAGTGGTATGAGGCGGAAACTTTGCAGGTGCGTAGGGAATATGAAAAGACACAACTTTCATGTTGTGACCATCGTCGGAATCGGCCGAATCGGGGGTGACTCGGCCATGACTCGGCCGGATCACTGAGTTGGCCGAGTCAAGGCCGAGTTGGCCGATTCCCGACCGAGTCCGGTGGCCTGGATCCCCCCCGACGGTTCATCTAACTCCTGCAAGTGTTACATGTTTGGGTGTAGTGGGGTTTTTGTGAGATATGCACGTGTAAACTCTTGGTATTCTAAAGGTTTTTAAAAAAATCAATATTAAAAATAATGTGGGGTATGGGATTTGAACTCTGATGGCTTGGTTCAGCAGTGCAAGGTGTTACCAATGAGCTACAAGCTCTTTCTTGTAATTATTGTAGAGAGATAGATACTTAAAGTGTTATCAGCAACATTAATACTCCAAGTATACTTCAAATTTAATTCAAATTTAAGTATACAAAAATTGGAGTTGTTACAATCTACCCTCCTTACAAAAATTTCGTCCTCGAAATTTACAACTTTTATTTGAGGACTAGTTTACAAAAATGTGCGGATATCTTGCACGCATCTCATCTTCCCTTTCCCACGTGGATTCTCCTGGAGTGTCTTTTCTCCACATTACCCGGACTAAGTTAACTTCCTTGTTCCGAAGTGCCTTCACTTTTCTATCCAGAATTTCCACAGGTTGTTGCTCACAAGACAAGTCGGGCTGTATAGTGAGCTCGGAATGATCAAGTACATGGCTGGGGTCACTCACATACCTTCTGAGTTGGGATATGTGGAACACGTTATGCACTCCTTCCAATGAGGGTGGAAGCGCTAAACGGTACGCCACTTCACCGACTCGTTCGAGTATGTCGAACGGTCCAATGTATCTCGGACTTAGCTTACCCCGTCTTCCAAATCGGATCACTCCGCGGTTCGGAGATATCTTCAAGAATATATGGTCTACTGGCTGAAACTCCAAGTGTCGTCTCTTTGCATCAGCCCAATGTTTCTGTCTATCTTGGGCTATGCGCATTCTTTCCTTGATAGTACGAACCACATCAACGGTCGCTACTATCATCTCTGGTCCAAGGAGTTCCCTATCTCCGATGTCGTCCCAACTTAATGGTGATCGACACTTCCTTCCATATAATGCTGCAAAAGGTGTCATTCCTATACTTGCTTGGTAGCCGTTGTTATATGCGAACTCCACAAGGTGCAGGTGATCTTCCCACGATCCTTTGAAGTCGAGCATACATGCTCTAAGCATATCCTCCGAGATCTGAATAGTTCGTTCCGACTGACCATCTGTTTATGGATGATAAGCCGTGCTGAAGTTCAGACTTGTTCCCAAGCTAGCTTGCAGACTCTGCCAAAATTGCGATCAGAACCTGGTGTCACGATCGGAGACAATGCAGACCGGTACTCCATGAAGTCTCACAATTTCCTGTATGAGTTCATGGGTATCAGAGATAGTACATTATGAAGAGTTTTTAAATCTAAATTAGATTATTACCTCCATGTACTTCTTCGCTAGTGTCTCAGTTGATTGGCCAACTCGAAATGGGATGAAGTGAGCCGACTTTGTGGGTCGATCCACAATGACCCAAATCGCATCGTTACCCTTTGTGCTGCGAGGAAGGGCAGTTACAAAGTCCATCGTGATATGCTGCCACTTCCATTCTGGGATTGGTAACGGTTGAAGTAGTCTAGCTGTCCTGTGATGTTCAGCCTTTACTTGCTGACACACCAAGCATTTTGCGACACTTCTGGCTAGTTCACGCTTCATTCCATGCCACCAATAATTCTGACGTAGATCTTTGTACATTTTGGTACCTCCAGGATATACTGAATAGGGAGAGCTGTGGGCTTCTTTCATTAACTCTTCCCGAACAGGACCCTTTGGTACACACAATCTGCTGCCGTATCTCAAAGATCCGTCTTCATGGATGATGAAATCTGTTCTGAGTCCATTCTCCACTTGTTCTCTGATCTTTTGCAACTTAGCATCGCTGGCTTGTGCTGCCTTGATCTGATTGACAATGGTTGATTGAACTTGTAGATTCATCAAACTTGAAACATCACCTGGCATGACTAGTTCGATCTCCATCTGGTGTAGGTCTTGCTGAAACTTCCACTGGGCGGTGAGATTCGTTGCTAATGGTTGGCGACTAAGAGCATCAGGTACTACGTTCACCTTTCCTGGATGATATTGCAAATTGATGTCAAAGTCCGCCATGAGTTCTAACCATCTTCTCTGCCGCATATTCAACTCCTTCTGAGTAAACACATACTTCAGACTTTTATGATCTGTGTAGATGTTCACTCGTTCACCAAGTAAATAGTGGCGCCAAATTTTGAGAGCAAAAATGACGGCTGCCAACTCCAGATCATGCGTCGGATAATTGCGCTCATGAGTCTTCAGTTGTCTTGAAGCATAAGCTACAACCTTACCGCGCTGATGTAGAACACATCCTAGTCCCTTACCGGATGCATCGCAATGCATTTCGAATCCTCCAGATTGATCCGGTATTACGTGAATAGGTGCAGATGTCAGTCTTGACTTGAGTTCTACGAAAGCTTGCTCGCATGCTTCTGACCATACAAATTCTTCATCTTTTCGTGTGGGCTTGGTCAGGGGTATTGCTATCTTCGAAAAGCCTTCAATGAATCTTCTGTAATAGCCAGCTAATCCCAAGAAACTCCGAATATCCTTCACTGATTTTGGCGTAGGCCATTCGCTGACTGCTGAAACCTTTGCTGGATCCACAGAAATTCCTTCTCCTGATACGATATATCCAAGAAAACCAACTTGATTTAGCCAAAACTCGCACTTGCTGTACTTGGCATAAAGCTTATATTGTCGAAGAGTTTCTAGGACAATTCGTAGGTGCTCCGCATGCTCTTTCCGATTCTTAGAATATACCAGGATGTCGTCGATGAAGATGACAACGAACCTGTCTAAATATTCCCGGAAAACTTGGTTCATAAGATTCATGAAGATTGCTGGTGCATTGGTCACTCCAAATAGCATTACTAGAAATTCGTAATGTCCATAGCGAGTTCTGAAAGCTGTTTTGTGAATATCAGCTTCCTTGACCTTCACTTGATGATAACCTGAACGAAGATCTAGTTTAGAGAAGATACAAGATCCACTTAGCTGATCGAATAAATCGTCGATGCGCGGAAGTGGATATTTGTTCTTTATAGTAACTTCGTTCAAGGCCCTATAATCGATTCACATTCCGTATGAACCTTCCTTCTTCTTTACCAGTAGTACAGGTGCTCCCCAACTTGAAGTGCTGGGACGAATCCATCCTTTCGCCAGTAATTCGTCCAACTGTGTTCGAACTTCCTTCAAACCTTCCGGACTTAGTCTATAAGGTGCTTTTGATCACTGGTTGTTCTCCTAGTACTAAGTCAATACAGAATTCAAGAGCTCGATAGGGAGGCAAACCTAATATATCGTCAGGGAATACATCATCGAACTCTCGAACTACCTCCGGTCTTGATTCTTCCTCTGCTTGAGCTGCTTCAACTATTGCTTCTCTTGGCTTCGCTTTGTAAGTACTTGGTTCCAGTGTACGATCTCCACTCTTGAAATAGAAGACCGGATGATCTGGAATCTCAAATACTACCCTCCTTTGACGACAGTCGATGGTAGCATAAAAGGTTCCAAGCCAATCCATTCCTAGTACCACATCGAAGTTCGGTATGTCTAGTACCTTGAAGTCAGCATAAAACTCTCGACTGCAGACGACGACTGGATACATGCTGTATCCCATAGTTGCCTTTAGAACACCATTTCCGGAACTGACGTTCCAGCTGGATACAAGCGGTGAGACTGGAATCGCATGGGTTCGGACAAACCGTTGCGACATAAAGCAATGGGATGCTCCAGTATCAAACAGTGCAAGTGCAGGTAGTGAAGCTACTAGGATTGTACCAGTAATGACTTGGCCAGTGGCCTCAGCTTCTTCTACAGACATCATGAAAGCCTGGCGCTTTGGCACATTCCTCCTGGCCTGAGGAGCATTCCTCGGAACGTTCCTTTGAGCTTGATGGAACTGTCGAGGAGGTGGTGCAGCTTGTGGTCCCCTGGGTGGTGCAGGCAGTGCAAGTCTGGGAGCAGGTGCCTGAAGAGCTGGTCGCTGCTGATAAGTATTTGCTGGCCTGGGAGCAGCAACTGGGTTCTGTCTTTAGGGACAAGACCCAATACCGTGAGTAGCTGAACCGCAGATTAAGCAGAGGCGGTTGGCTCGACGGCAATCCTTCATCATATATCTAGTTCTCTTGCAGTAGGTGCAAAAGGCTGGGCTAGGACGATGGGTTGGTACTCCAGGTCGCCTTGGCACGAAAGGAGGTCTGGACGAGGCTCCACCTGCCATCTGATTGGCAGGGCGTTTGACTCCAGCAGACTGAGGTCTGCCCCTCTCTTTTATCACTGCCTCATAACTGCGGGCAGCTTCTAAGGCTTCCTCGTGAGTCAAAAACTTTCCTGTGGCTAGAGCAGCCTTAATCTCTGTGTCCAAACCTTGCTGAAAGCGACGGGCTCTGATCTCGTCCGTCGGTATCAGGTGTGCCGTGAATCGGCTCAACATGGTGAACTCAGCGTTGTATTCATCTACCGATTTATTCCACATTGATCCTTGCTGTAGATGAATAAACTGCTGTTCCATAGCGAACCTGGCAGTCACAGGGAAATATTTCACGTCGAACTTCTCGCGAAATGTCTTCCATTCAATTGGCTATACCAGACGGGTTTCTTCCGCCTTCCACCAATTGCGAGCATTATCCGTGAGCTGTAGCTTCGCTACTCGGACCCAAGCGTTATCTGGCACTTGAGCTGCTGCCAGATCGTCTTCGATGCTTTGTGCCCATTCTTCCGCTTCAAGAGGGCTTCCTTTACCAGAGAACTGCTTTGGGTGCAAAGCTCTGAATTGCTTTACTCCCGGTGCATCGGTCTAAGGACGATTCAAAAGTTGTTGTTGTCCCTCGAGAAGACTGCGGATCGCCTCAAATAGCATCGTTTGCTCAGTGGGTGGTGCAGGAACAACTGGTGTGAGAGCTAGTGCTGGAGGGGTGTTGTTGACGTTAGTGCTGGTGTTGTTTGGGGAATCCATGACCTTGAAGAAAAATTTGGGTTAGGACAGATTCAAATATATGAAATGATAAGATTCAAAGAATAGAGATTTGCAAGATTCAAGGAATATGAATTGTAAAGAATGTTTTAGTTGCTGGTTCTTGTGTTATATTGCTTAAGTTGTTCACGCAGACCAGAACTGCATGACAGGGATTCATACAGCTCTGACCTGCATGGGCCACCAACAAAACCTGTCACGCCCCGCTTCCCAGTGTACGGCGAAGTGGACGCGACGAGGCCCGCTACGTATGTACTCAGAAGTACATACGCTAAGCGTAGCTAAGCAATATAAATACACAAGAGACAAGAGTATAAAAAGAACAGCAACTTTTATTTATTAACATTCTTTGTACAATACATGGAAAGGAAAATACAACTGAAATAAAGATGCCTAAACAGTGGCATAACAGGAAAAGGAAAGTACTGAAAAGAAAAGTGTACAATGAAATTATACTGCTGGGTCGTCGGCAAATTGCTCCAAGTCTTCTTCTGTTGGCTCTACTTCTGCCGGGTCCAAGTCACCTGACGACATTCAAAGAAGAGAGAACAGAATGTCGTCAGTGAACAGATCGCTCGGTAAGTCCCAAAGGTAAGAGGGAAGTAGAGAAGACAGAATAAGAAGATACATTTTTACAGTGTAAACTATTATTGTAATGTTATGTAACGCTGTTGTTTGTAGCTTGGTACAGAAGAATGCCAGTGTATACGAGGGGAGTCTCACTTGCCAGAGACTAAGGCACATGTAGTACAAGGAACCGTTATGCCACGGTACAACAGCAATGGGATTCAGGTTAGGTGTATTAATCTGACCACCTCGTGCCACCTTTAACATCTTCCGTACCAATCTACCCCTTAAACCCCGTAGTGTTTTTAACAGTATTGTTATCTTGTAAAATTGTATTGATTATAAGATTGATTAACCGACTGTCCGAAACCATGATATCAGGAAACGGTTATAACCGTAGAGTCATGTAACTGGAATACTGGGAAACATGTAAAAGGAATATGTCCATGGTTCGGTTCAGTCAGGTTATATAGATTGTTAACTGGATCCTGGGATTCATGTATTCATCTTGAGCTGAAATATACAGAATATAGATTGACTTGAATCATATTCAAGTCAGAAATAGTCAGACTCGAACCCGAGTCAGACTAAAAGAAAGATAATTTGAAGTTCTATATTTGTTAGGGGTCTTATTGTAATTTATAAAACTTGAGGGGGTTTATTGTAAAAAGTAATATTGTATAGTTTTCAAAATACACCTCAAGTAATTATTATTCGCCTTTATAGTTATAATGAGTGAAAATTTTATTTGGGTTATTCTAGTGAATATATCCTAATAAAAGTATTAATTTATTTATTTGAAATTCATGGTATTTTAATGTAACTTTTAATCTTGTAATTTTTAGAAAAAAGTGGAAACTTTATCGTATGATAAAATAGGTGTTTAAATGATAATTATATATATATTAACACATGAATAATTTTAAATAAATATTTTATTTTCCGAAAATCTCATTTTTCTTAAATGCCGTATTTTAAACCTTTCGAGACCGAATGCTCCTTGCGGAGGTCTGAATCTCGCACTACTACCCCGCGGGTGCACGATGAACCGTACTATCCCTAACGGGTTCCCCAAAGTGGGTTGTAGTGGCACTTTCCTTAGGTTTAACAAATACTATTCATTTAGGAAAACGGTTTTATAAATAAAAGATATTTATTTGTAAAAGAGTATAGTTTTCTGTATTTTAGTTTCTAAGGTTTCCTAAGCCAACTAGCCTATTTCTAAGGGTCTAAACGACAAGTCATTAGAAGCCTCAAATCGCCTCTTCACCGCCAATTGTGGCCAGGTAAGTACAAGTGAGGAGGGATGGATCCGCTCACGAATCGTGAGACGGGCCTTTTAAAGTTACCCAAGCTCACTTGCCTAGCCTAGACACCACAAAGTCAGTTTAGATAAACGATCGATGTCCATGACATATCGTATTTTCCTATTAAAAGATATTGTTTTAAAAATTGTAAACAACTTAGAACTTTTTAGAAAAGGTTTATAAAGAAAAGGGTATTTTAGTGAAAAGTCTTGTATTTTCGTATTCTATGTTTTGACGTTTATCAATTAAGGTTATATTTGTGTGTGTGTAGAGGTAGGTCATTACCTCGTGACTTATTTTAAGTTCTGATGAAGTTTAGAGGTAAAACATGATATATTAAACTTAAAGGTATTAAAGCGCAAGAATACGGTATTTGAAAACGTTATCATTTTATGTGTGAAATTTCATTGAAATTGATTTCTACAAGTTTAGTGATCAAGATAAACATATTTAGGAGTGAGGGATTTATTTAGAACAATAAAAACAAACTTTGTGGTATTTTTATGAAAAGAATACGGTTTTACAAGAAAGCTATCATTTCATGTGAGAAAGTTTGTTTAAATTGGTTTCTATGTGATTAATAGTCATCATGTATATGGGTAGGTATCATGGATTAGGTGACAAGTGGAATTTTGTAGAAAAACTGAATCGGAAATCGGTTTGTTCCGATTTCCGTCGGGTTTCATATTTCCGTATTTTAAGAAATAGAAAAGAGAGAGAGGGGGATGGGACTTACGGGTTTTAAGCTCTTCTAAAGAGTAAAGAGAACTAGGGAGAAAGACCGAGGGGTGGTTTCGTCGCCGGTTGCTTCAAAGCACGTCGCCGGAATTCCGTCAGAATCTCGTCGGAGCTTCGCCGCGAACTTGTTTTCAAAGCACACACTTCTTGGAAAACTTTTGAGAGAGTGGCTCAAGATTTTGGGGGTGAGAGGGTAGTGTGTAGGGTTGGTATTTATAGGGTTGGGCTAAGGTTAGGGTAGATGAAAAGTTAAAAATAAAAATGTGATAAAATGTAATAAAAAATGTATTAAAAGTGGAGTAATTGGGGTTTTTAAAGAGCTCTGGAAGTGGTATGAGGCTGAAACTTTGCAGGTGCGTAGGGAATATGAAAATACACAACTTTCATGTTGTGACCATCGCCGGAATCGGCCGAATCGGGGGTGACTCGGGCGTGACTCGTCCGGTTCACTTAGTCGGCCGAGTCAAGGCCGAGTTGGCCGATTCCCGACCGAGTCCGGTGGCCTGGATCGCCCCCGACGGTTCATCTAACTCTTGCAAGTGTTACATGTTTGGGTGTAGTGGGGTTTTTGTGAGATATGCACGTGTAAACTCTTGGTATTCTAAAGGTTTTTAAAAAAATCAATATTAAAAATAATGTGGGGTATGGGATTTGAACTCTGGTGGCTTGGTTCAGCAGTGCAAGGTGTTACCAATGAGCTACAAGCTCCTTCTTGTAATTATTATAGAGAGATAGATACTTAAAGTGTTATCAGCAACATTAATACTCCAAGTATACTTCAAATTTAATTCAAATTTAAGTATACAAAAATTGGAGTTGTTACAAGATTGTTGGATATAGTGCCCTCAGAGTCAATTATTGGATCATAGGCACGTGATTGCAATGATTGAGGGAGGACCTATGCCGGTAGGACAGTCTTACTCAAGATGATAGTATGCTATCTGGTTTATCTTTATCATCGTGTACTGCTTTAGGTGACCTTACAGGTCACTATTGCACGTTGATAGAGCCCCTAGAATTCTTGCTTGACTACCAGCAGTATGAGGGCGATCATATACGTGGGAGCTGGAGTCTATAAGCAAATCCTTAAATGGTCCCTAGTCGTGGGAGTTTCGAGACAGGGCATCGATTCTCCAGAGTAGACTAGTGTATACAGTCGAGACCCCGACGAGGGGCGGTGGCCGGTCTCACAAGCCACTGGTGTCAGTTGGTTCACCTAACATGTATACAAGTGCTCATTGGGTTATGAGTACACCAGACAGGACTCGCCGGGAACCTGCTAGTTGGTATTATACCTGATGTCAGATAGCAGTTCCCTGGTGACATGTGTACAGGTTAGTTCATCGACCTGAGATCGTCATTTGTCTCGTATGAGTTCCCACTGTGCTTTGATTACTACCCTACCACGGTTCAAAGGAGTCGTGCAAACAGGTTTAGTTGGGTACAGTCCCGAGCCACATGAAGGCAGTGAGCGAATCTGCAGGGGTTCGTCTCTCCTGGTATTGGGGGTGAGGTCGCGCTGTGTCTAGGAGAGCCAGTACATGAAAAGTCCTTGGCCAAGGCAGGAGATTTACCGGTAGGTATTCCAGTAGTATCTCAGGGTGTTCTGGGCTACACTCCGACACGACTTGTACCGCTTTTGGGGGTCTGACTTTTACCAACCCCCTAGGCCCGCCATGCGATGCTCATAAGACTAACGGACCGGACTGTACGGACGTGCTAGTGGTTAAATCCACAGCCATAGTATTGACGAGTCTTTAGAGTCCACCACACACAGTTACTCAGGTTTCGGGCGAAACGCTGTAGAGGCCGTATGGAGATATGGCAGGATTCGATCAGCTACGTGCGGTATTGTACGGATCGTGATCGGACGGATTTTACTAGCCGGCTTTGGTTTAAGCCGGATCCTAGTATTAGACAGTGTAGTTTTTGTCTCTTTGCATTTGTGTTCAGTGGAAATACAAATGCGGTCATGTATATGCAGTCGCGGGGTTTTCCTGTAATTTATTACGGGATCAGTTTTCTGAAGTTGCCAGTTTGCATTCCGTTCCGGCCGGTTTTCCTTTGTTCCTTCACGGCTGGACTTTCTGGTGGAGGGGGTTATTTGCAAGTTTGCAAATAACTTATTGTGGAGGGGGTTTCTTGCTATTGATGGCTTCATGATGGTTCTTGTCATCATGAGATTCCTTTTGAGTCCATTCCTATGCATTTATGTGATGGTGCTTTGATTAGATGAGATAAGAAATTTGTGTGACCATTTTCTTCACATATTCATTCCCTTTCTTCTCTTGGATCATTCATTCATTTTTCTCCACCATGAGAAAGAGGGGCCGGCCACATCCTAGAGGAGAGAAGGAGAGGAATTCATTTTGTGGGAAAATCTTCATCTCATTTGGTTTGCTTCAAAAATCCCTCACTACTCTCCAAAGTTCTTCTTTCTCCTCCACATCCATACAAGGCAACTTCACTACCTACTTGAGACAAGCCTACTACACTTAGTCTACAGCATCCATTGGACGCGTCGGCTAGCCAACTTCGCGCCCGAGTTGCCTCGGTCCAGAGGTGGGAGCCCGTAAAAGAATCCGGCTACGTGGTTCCCTTTCCGACGAGGAGTTGACGGACGGAGATTCGGCGGGAGATCGGAGTGGAGACGAAGACCGAAGGACACGGATCGCTTGGTATAGCTCTCTACCCATCTTTTAGTTTGCTAGTAGCTAGGTTAATGGCCCAATCCGGGTTGATAGTGCGCGGTGGTGCCGGTTTGCAAGTTTCGCAAAGTTTTTCGTTTCCGCGTTTCCGGCATCGGATCGACGGCCGGGGCGCCGCCGTACACTTACACTTTCATCATTGGTCTTAAGTACAAACCAGTACTCAAACAAATCTGGGCCAAAACCAAATATTCCAAAAATAACATTTCCATAACCTAGAGCACCAGAAAAAAAATTGGGACACAACGGCCAAAATTGGACCGCGGTACCGCGGCCAAATAGTATCTTCGGCGGCGGTTCCGCGGCCGAATTTTAAGCTTATGTGCCTAAATTTCTTTCTGGTCTCTAGTTTTGTATGCACATAATTTTAATACAATCTGAATAATTTTTGGAACAACTTTAAAATTCGAACATCGGGCATGTATTAGGATATGCGATTTGGAAAAATCCATCGTTCGAAACTCTAAATAAGTGCAAGCTAGCTAGTTAAGATTTATGGGGTGGCTCTGAAACCATGTTGGGGTTCGGTGCCAGTGCCGCGGATGCCGCGGTCAAGACAGAAGCGAAAACAAAGAATTTACACGAGCACCAAACACCCGTAACCCAGGATACAATCCAAAAACCTAAACTAGCTAACTAGAAATACAAAGGTTGAGAAACTACAACTTTTATTGCGTGTCCGTCCAATTGTGGAAGACCCCTCCAAGCTCGTAGACGCCAGGAACGAGCTTGAAAATCGACCACCCTCACTGAAGACGATCCACCCGAGGAAAACCGGAAGAGGATCTAACCGATGATCCAAACTTGTTAGGTGTGGATGGTCGGTGGTGAAGGAATTTTTCACGAAAAAATTCTCTCATTTTCTCAACCTCAAGTAAGCACAGAGGAAGGAGGAGAAGGAGGTGAGGATGATGGTTGCTCATACTTGCAACCATGAAGCATGAAGCTCACAAAGAGTGTAACGAAAAATCAGTCACATGTAGAAAAGAATGGCTACAAATAAATCAACCATGCATGAATAGTGCATCCAAATGATTTTATTAATATAAAATCTAAGCCATACTTTTCTACATGTTTGCACACATGCCTCATGTCACCTCATTTCCATTTAATTTTCTGAAAAGAAAATCAAATATGAGTTGTCTTTCTAGAAGCATTCCCGTATAAATACGGAATACCTCACTCGGTATACGTATCGCTACATATATGCGTATCCGTATAAAAATACGGATAGCACCAAAGAGAGAAAATAAATAGTGAACAGTAATACTAAAATATATGTATCAAAATATATACATAAATTATTAAATCAAAACCTGATTTAATAATCCGGCTTAATTTTAAGCCGGCTAGTATTATCAACCGTCTGATTAAAATCCGTGTATCCCGTACACATATTTAATCAGACCCCTGCACGTACCAACGTACGGCTCCTACATCTATCGTCTGAACTGGAAAAACTCTCTGTGTGGGACTTTAAAGACTCGACAATGCGCTGACAAGGGGTTTAACCACAAGCACGTCAGCAGCACTAGTTTTACGTAACGGCTACCCAGGTACTTGTCGAAAGGGGGACGACAATCAAGTACATCCTTACCCTACTGAGCCTGAATGTGACAATCTCCGTACAATCCGGTCTCTTCGTCAAAGAATATCACATATCGGGTCTAGGGGGTGGATAACGTCAGAACCCTACTAACCCGATAAGTCGTGTTTGAGTCAAGCTCATCACCAACAGAAATACTACTAATCAACTATCAATAAATCTAATCCACCGTAGCCACGGATTTCTGCTGATAGCCAACTGAACACGACGCGATGTCGACTCCTAATACCAGGAGAGACGAATCCCCGACAATCGACCACTGCCTTCATATGGCTCGGGACTGTACCCAACTAAAACCTGTTTGCACGACTTCTTTGAGCCGTGGTAGGGTAGTAATCAAAGTACAGTGGGAACTCACACAAGACAAATGACGATTTCAAATCAAAAGACTAACATGTGCTCATGCCACCTGAGAACTTCCATCTGACGATAGATATAATACTATCTAGAAGTTCTCGGCGGGTCCGTCCGGTGTACTCACCTCCAGTGAGCACCTGTATACTATCTTAGGTGACACAACACCAATGGCTTGTGAGACCGGCCACCGCCCCTTGTCGGGGTCTAAAAACGTATACACTAGCCTACTCCGGAATATCCATACCCACTCTCGATACTCCAACGACTAGGGACATTTAAGGATGTGCTTATGGACAATCCAGCTCCCACATATATGATCAACATCATAATGCTGGTTGTCAAGCAACAATCCTACGGGCTTCATCAATGATGAAGACAGCCAGATAGCATACTATCATCTCAAGTAAAACTATTATACCTGTATAGGTGCTTCTTTAGTTATCATAATTGCCTACTTGCAATCACAATAATTGCCTTGAGTGCATTATATCCAACAGTTTGGACCCCCTGGCGTTTGCGCATGGCTCCTGCCAGTAACTAAATTTATTGCAAAAATATTCTAGAAATAAATAAATGACCAGAATAGTAACTGAATTTATTGGAAAATGCTGCCATGCAAGGGCACAGGGAGTCGGTCCCAAAAATATTCTATCACATCGATGACCAGAATAGTAACTAAATTTATTGCAGACAAATATTCAAGCTTTACCTAAATTTTATCAAAACAATTATAAAAATTTCTTCATTTCCTTGCAGAACAATTCATAAAAGTTTTTTTTTTTAATGACCTAGAAATTAAAAAAAATGCAATTTATCATTCTTCTTCAATATGACCTAGAAATAAATAAATGCAATTTATCATCCGCGAAATAAATGCAACATGTACAAACATCTCAACGTCATTATGGACACTTTTCTCGTTACTTTTCATATTATGTAATTCAACTGGCTACTTTTTCTATATATTTTAGAAGTATATATAACTTTTAGTATAGAATTAGTAGTCGATTTTTAGAATACGGATTTTCATTTCTTATACCTATCAATATCCATATTTGCATCTGTCAAAAACTACATGATACGAATATGGTAATATTTGTATCCAATCCATATCCGGTTGATGAAAAAAGTGTATACAAAGTAAAATTTGAAGTGTTGATTACAATTTTTCCAAAAATATCAAAAGCCTCGTCTAATTTTCCATACATGTACGAATTGAAGGTAATAGTGGATGGGTTGATTGCAATTTTCAAAAGATATCGAAAGCCTCAACTAATTTTCTATCCACATGTATCCAGGAAGAATGATCTCCATAGATGTTATGATGTAATCTAGATTGAATAACTATAACTCAAATATAGATTGAATAACAATAAATCAAATGAAAATAAATATAGATAACTCATGAAAATATATTGTGTATCTGAATTACAGCAAAAGTTACTAAAAATAAAATTTGATGACGACACAAATAAACAAAACATGTTGCATGTATCCGAATTAAATTGCTTTTAATTTCATTTTCTACGGAAATAACTCTTTTAGCTTTGTATAGATAAACTTAGAAAAAGCCAATAATAAACTAACTTAAAATATAGGGGCAAAGGTTAAATTCCTTGCAAGAAGATCAAAAGAAGGGGCGTAGTGAAAATTTCCTTAAAATAGAAGGGTTGGAGCTAATTTTCCATGCAAAAAGGCAAAAAGGCAAAAAAACTTGAACTGGGAATCTTCTCCCATATAGCTTTTATATAAGATAGATAGATATAGATTAGAGATAGGAATTAAATTGAATGCAAGGGGCAAAAGGGGAAAAAGAAAATCTTGAATCAAGCTCAAAAGCTTGAAGTAGGGCTTTATATTCTATATAACAATTGGATTTTGTGACCAACTACTGCATTTGAAAATTCTTGATATCATCACCGATTGCATTTGAAATTTGGAAAGATTTCTCTGAAATCTTCCTGCCATCATCACTGATTGCTGTCGACAACGGTTATCTTCGCATCATCATGTACTTTTATCTTGCTAATTTTCATATTATATAATTCGACTCACTACTGTATATAATTTTTAATATATATTTTATAGCCTTCTTGGCAGTCGATCTATAATATACGAATTTTCATTTCTTATAACTATCTATATCCATATTTGCATCCGCCAACGACCACATGATATGAATATGGTAACATCTACATTCGATCCGTGTCCGATCAATGAGAACGTATATAAAAGTAATAGTGAAAGTGTTGATTACAATTTTTCAAAAGACATTTGAACCTTATATAAATTTCCATGCATGTATGTACACAAAGTAACGTATCCGATCAATGAGAACGTATACAAAGTATTGTGAAAGTGTTGATTGCATTTTTTTTAAAATACATTTGAGACTTATCTAATTTTTCATGCATGAACGCATACAAAGTAATGGTGGGCAGGCTGATTTCAATTTTCAAAAGATATCAAACACTCCATCTAATTTTTCATCTGCATGTGTCCAGGAAGAAGATACATTTCATAGATGTTAAATTGAATGTTGATAGCTCGTATCAAAAGAAAAAAAGATAATTTATCCGAAATTATATTGCGTGAATCTGAAGAAATTTAATACAGGCCAAATGCATATTAACTTAAATTATAAGCGGCAGATGATTAATTTCTCGCAAGAATGGACTAAATGCATATCGTTAAACTAAAGGAGTAGAGACTAATTTTCCATGCTAGAGGAAAAAAAACTTGAAGAGGAAATATTCCCTCGCATAGCTTTATATATAATAATATAAAGATAATATAAAGAATGGATTGTTTACCAATAATTAAAATTTTCTACCAATGAGAAATAGTCGTACTTGGTATGGCATTTTCTCTTAGGGGTGCGGGGGTTTGAACCCTGGAGGGAAGTAGCCATAAATTAACGTTTTAAGGAAAAATTTAAGGGTGCGTGGATTTGGTGTGTGCTTGGGTAAGGCTTACGGGTCAGTTCCAAAAATAATAATAATGTACACCCGTAAAAATCATCTTGACAAAGGTGTTGTCTCGACATCAATGATAAGTCAGCATTTAAATTCTCTCAAAAGAAAATTATGTTGGATATAGTTCCCTCAGAGTCAATTATTGGATCACAGGCACGTGATTGCAATGATTGAGGGAGGAGCTATACCGGTAGGACAGTCTTACTCAAGATGATAGTATGCTATCTGGTTTATCTTTATCATCGTGTACTGTTTTAGGTGACCTTACAGGTCGCTATTACACATTGATAGAACCCTTAGGATTCTTGCTTGACGGCCAGCAGTATGATGGCGATCATATACGTGGGAGCTGGGGTCTATAAGCACATCCTTAAAGTGGTCCCTAGTCGTGGGAGTTTCGAGATTGGGCATCGATACTCCATTAGTAGACTAGTGTATACAGTCGAGACCCCAACGAGGGGCGGTGGCCGGTCTCACAAGCCATTGGTGTCAGTTGGTTCACCTAAGATATATACAGGTGCTTATTGGGTTATGAGTACACCGGACAGGACTCGCCGGGAACATGCTAGTTGGTATTATACCTGACGTCAGATAGCAGTTCTCTGGTGACATGTGTACAGGTTAGTTCATCGACCTGAGATCGTCATTTGTCTCGTGTGAGTTCCCATGATACTTTGATTACTACCCTACCACGGCTCAAAGGAGTCATGCAAACAGGTTTTAGTTGGGTACAGTCCCGAGCCACATGGAGGCAGTGAGCGGATCGGCAGGGGTTCCATCTCTCCCGGTATTGGGGGTGAGATCGTGCTGTGTCTAGAAGAGCCATTACACGAAGTCCTTGGCCAAGGCAGGAGATTTACTGGTAGATATTCCAGTAGTATCTCAGGGTGTTCTGGGCTACACTCCGACATGACTTGTACCGCTTTTGGGAGTCTGACTTTTACCAACCCCTAGGCCCGCCATGCGATGCTCATAGACGAACGGACCGGACTGTACGGATATTGTCACTGACAGGCTCAGTAGGGTGTCAGGATGAGTTCGCTCATCGACCTCCCTTTTAGTCAATACCTGATAGCCCGTTACGTACGGCTAGTACCTCTGACGAGCTAGTGGTTAAATCCACAGCCAAACTATTGACGAGTCTTTAAAGTCCCCCACAGACAGTTTTCAAGTTTCGGGCGAAACGTTGTAGAGGCCGTATGATATATGGCAGGGTTCGATCATATACGTGCGGTAGTGCACGAATCATGATCGGGCGGATCATACTAGTGGGCTTTGGTTTAAGCCGGATCCTAGTATTAGATTTGTTGGATTACTTTAGTCTCATCGCATTCGCATTCGGTCGGAATGCGGATGCAGGTATGTATATACAGGTGAGGGGTATCCTTGTGATCCGTCACGAGTTTACTTTAGATGTTGCCGTATCTTTTTATTGTTGTAAACATTTGGATTAATGTTTATAAATGGAAATTGTAAGCTTAATTTCATCATGAGGTGCATTTATTGTGACACATGCAATCTAGTGACTCATGGTCTCTTTTATTGTGCATATGTCACATTTTGGGTTGATTTTATGTGTTGAAATGATATGTAGAGAGAGGGGGCAGCCATGAGGCAAGGGTTAGCTCTTGGATTTTATTCTTGCTCTGACATTATCATTCTCAACACATAAGAAAAAGAGAGCCTCTTCTTCTTCATCTTCCTCTAGCTCACAACCTCCATTGATGGCTTCATCTTCAACCTCCATCCATGCAATGGATGCAAGAGACAAAGTTGTCACACACATTCTCTACTTCGCCTTGGACACGTCGGCTAGCGAACTTCGTGTCCGAGTTGCTTCGGATGAAGCAAGAGCCCGTAAAAAGACTCAAAGATGTGGTGCCCTTTCCGACGAGGAGATCGAGACCGGAGATACCGCGAGGAGTTTGGGATGGTGGCCAAAGACCGAAGGACACGGATCGATCGGTATAGCCTTTCCAAGCCTTCTCTAGTTAGCTAGTTGTAGGTTAATGGTTCGATCCGGGTTTTAAGCATACGATAGCGCCGGTTTCTAGTTTGAAAAAAGTTTTCGTTTCCGCATTTTGGCCTCGGACAGACGGCCGGGGCGCTACCGTAGACTTACAAATTATTGCAGAACTATCATAACAAAAATATAAAAATGTTTAAATAACAATCAAATAGATACATAAATGCCTATTAATTATTATATTTAAATTCCTTACAAAAATCTAACATCTGACAAATAATAACAATACTTCATTGATTTACATGGTAAATCAAAATCATCATTCCTCAAAGTGATGCACATGCTATCACGAGGAGATGTGACTTTAACACAACTAATAAACTTCATATTTAAGTGCTAAATGCTAGAATTCCTTCATTAAATGCCTTCTAAAAGGGCGCTCCAAAGCTTGGCATAACTTACCTCGTTCTGAGCACCGTTCCAGCTACACGCCACATCAGCAATTTTGTTTTTACAATGCCCTGTGAACCAACAATATCATACCAAACACCAAACTTTACTCATCCGTGTAGTTAGAGTAACATGTTGCTTAAACTACACACAACCAAACACGTCCGATGTTTTCTTCTTGTTTGTTCTTCTCCTCCTCTTGTTTCTACATTTTTCTACTCAAAACATCCATTTCTTCCCCAACATTGCATATTTAATACTTGGGTCAGTTGTACAAAACCTCATGTAGCTTACCCCGTATAGCACTTCTACCCCCTCAAGTGATTTATTAGCAAAAACACCCCTTCTGATTGTCGACTAAGACCCCTAAAAACACTCAAAGTAAACTGTAAACAACTCGAATGAATTTCTAATTTAACTCTGACACTTCTTTGTGTTGTTTAGGGTAGCACTCGAGTCTCTTTAGGGTTTGGATCAATAGCATAAAAGGTGTTTGCACTAATAAATTGATCGAGTGGAAATAAGTGCTAACAGGGTGATCTACATTCGAGTGGATATAACTACGGGCAGTAAACAAACATGCCAGCTTGGATTTGGCTCGCGTTCAGATTGGTAAGAGCTCGATCAAGCTCAATTTGTTTACTAAACGAACCGAACTTGACCCAAAAATTAGGCTTGTGCTAGGCTCGAGCCAACCCTGGTTAGTTTGTTACCAGCTCGGATTTAGCTCATTTAGACCAAAAGTCTAATAATTTAACCCATTCTATTAGACCCACTAACCAAACTAATAGTCTACACTAATTTTAATATATTAGTGCCTCTATCTTCCTCTAAGTCAAAGTGAAGCCAAAGGATCGAAGCCCTCTTCCCCTTCTCCACATCCTTAGGTTCTCCTTCTTGTGTTTTAAGATTCTCTCCAAGCTCTCCATCCTCTCAAAGCTCTTGGGTTCTTCTCACTTGAAAGCTTGAGGTCATCTCCAATTGCAAAATTCATGTTTGACTTGTGTTGATGGGTTAGGGTTTCAAACTTGCCATTATCATGGGGCATTTTTTTATGAAATGATAATCTTTTTGTAAATGAGTTGTAAGGAGCCGAGCTCAATTGAGCTCAGTTCGTTTAGTTATTGAACGATCGGTGAATCGAACCCGAGATAATTCTATCCCAACGAGCCAAACTTGAGCCAGGCATCTTCAGCTCGAATCGGACTCGAGCTGAACATGGCTCGCTCAAGCTCGGCTCGATACACCCCTAGATATAACTATACAAGTGCTAACAAGGAAGACTACAGGGGGGTTTAGTTTTTTGGGGGAATTGGCCAATAATACATGCACAAAGTGTGCACCGAGCTAATATCATTTGATACTCTTTGACGAGCCTGTTTAGTTGGACTTAGAGTTTCATGTGATTCCAATTACACAAGAATCTAAATATCATGTATCCAGTTATAAGTAACTGCTTGAACACCCAATTGGAATAACAATTTGAATTTAAAAATCAGTATTTGTTTAAATCTAATGCATTTCTAACAACAGTGGTCGGAAGGAAGAAAATAAAAGGATATCAGTTATGTCATTCCAACCACCAACCAGACACATTTTGACGCAGGACAGGAACAGAAGGGTGCTAGGCATGTGCGCATGCCTGTGGATGCAAAATTGATTAAAACAAGTAACCAAGGCAAATGCAAACTCTAGCGACAAAGTATATATGATGCAAACACACACATGATATCCGAAATCAATATCGCAAATAAACGATATAAAACTATAAAACTACGGGACCAAATATCCACAATTGAACCAACAATTTAGAGATTTGATTATGCACATGATATCCGATTATCCACCGAGTATAAACAACTAAACACTTTTCATTAATGATCGCGTTAGTTTATTCCAAAAGGTTGAATCCAATATTATCTAGAATTAGCGTTCATCAAGGTGTTCAATATTATATTCTTTTACCCAAACTTTTGCCAATTAATAATAAACTACTAGTTCAAGAGATCTAACCAAAGCTGTACCGTTTATATAGCTAACCCAAAGTAATAGATCTTCATAGATCAAGTTAGGTTGAATCAAATTTACCCCCTCTTGCTGCCAATATTGAGTGAGTTGTTTGTGCATGCAAATACTGACAACTTTCAGGAGTATGGCATATTGGATCAGGGTCAAGCTTCAAATAGGGTAGGGCCCCATAACCATTTGACTGTTGACAACAGCGGGTTCCGACAAAAGCGTCGGCGGCGACTCCGATGATGAAAACGTTGTTTAAAGTCAGATATGATAATTTCAGGATCTGATTTTGAATTTAGGCATCTACTTGACTGACTCCATAGGTCATATGTGAACCATGTCAGGATCTGAGGCAACAAGCTCCGATAAGGCGACGATGCGACTTGAAATTGTTCGGATCGATTATGACGAACAGAAAAGGTTTGCATAGGCTTTGTCAAAGATGGTGAAGAGGATCTGTTGATGATTTTGATGGTTTTGATGGCGAGGGATAGATCGACCGCAGCCGATAAAGGTTTCGATCGCGGCCTAAGGGTTTTTTAGCACGGACGCCGAAGAAAACGCAAGAACTCCACAGAGAGATCGCAGAGGCACACTTTTTATCAATCAAATATCATAGTCTAATCTCCAAACAATTGACTCTAAGGTTTCTTATACAGCAATTATGAAGTCGCTAAAAACATAAAATACCAAATATGATCAAAACTAACATTTACTCCTAATAAATGGTCCCACATCACATTTTCTCACATTACAACTGCATTTCAACTAAACAAAAAAAGAAGAAGGTGATTTCAGCTATTCTAGCTGGATATGCAATTAGGGTGTAAATCTATTTCATTTAACACACCTAAATGTAACAGTTCGATAATAATCAACGAACATTGTTTTCCTTACCTCAAGGTCAGTTGCTCCATCTCCAATCATGACCAAAGTTTTGTACCCATGAACCTGGATGTCCCAAGTATATCAAATGACGAAAATTAGCTAACACTCTTTTTAAAATATAATATCATCCCAAATTTATATACCTTTCTGATATGTTGGACAGCTGTAGCCTTGCCACCACTTATGGAAGTGAATTCATCCTTGTCAAACCCAAGGAACTCCCCTGACTTCCCAAAAAGTAACTGATTTGCAAATATGTTTTCAAGAGGAATTCCAAGCTGCAATGCAACAGGTTTCGTTTTGAAGAAGAGGGGGGAGGGGGTGTCAGTTTACTAATTTCAAGTTAGGGTGTTGATTCAAAGGTTTAAACCCGAACCTGCAACAGAAATTGCAAAACTCCATTTTGGATAATACCATACCTATTATTTTAAGAAAAATGACATCTTTTCATAACAATTGTTACTCACTGTCACCGGATGCAATGTCACTTGATCTAATTAACAATACCTAATTAAATATCACCATGTCAATAGGAGTTGTTACACTTATAGCCGAGGTAACTAGGATACCTAGTTCGCTAAACTAAATAGCCTAAAGGATGTAGAATTTAATGATGGATTAATTTGTCTCCAAATACCCTAGGTTTCTCAGTACATGAGACTTCTAGGGTGGAGTGAAGCAACCATAGAAAAAATTGCTAAGTGTTGTGAACCAAGAATAAAACTCAAGTCTCACAAAATATCTCACAACACAAACAAATATCAAGCATACTTCAATAGTGAATCCATGAGATGAGAGTGAAGCAACCATAGAAAAAATTGCTAAGTGTTGTGAACCAAGAATAAAACACAAGCCTCACAAAATATCTCACAACATAAACAAATATCAAGCATGCTTCAATAGTGAATCCATGAGATGAGAGTGAAGCAACCATAGAAAAAATTGCTAAGTGTTGTGAACCAAGAATAAAACACAAGCCTCACAAAATATCTCACAACATAAACAAATATCAAGCATGCTTCAATAGTGAATCCATGAGTCACCTCATGAGTCACCCTATGAGTCACCAAGTGAGCCATGCTTGATAAAAGCCATATAACACCTCATTAACCATTTAATCTAAATGGTTAAAACAAAAATGAGGTGGCAACTTTTAGAAGTAATCTTGTAATGAATTACAAGAATACCCCTCATCCGTATATATATATACTCGTATCCGTATTCCGAAAAATACGAATACAAAGAGACGAAAATAATCCAATAATATAATATTAGGATCCGACTTAAACCAAAACTCACTAGTATTATCCGTCCGAATCATGACACGTGCACAAGTGCACGTATATGATCGAACCCTGCCGTAAAACCATACGGCTACTACATCGTTTTGCCCGAAGCAGGGAAACCCTCTGTATAGGACTCTAAAGACTCGTCAATACGCTGGCAATGGGTTTAACCACAAGCACGTTAGCGTCACTAGCTGTACGTAACGGCTACCCAGGTATTGAGCGAAAGGAAGGCCGACGAGCAAACTCATCCGAACCCCTACTGAGCATGTCCATGACAATCTCCGTACAATCCGGTCTGTTCGTCTAAAAGTATCGCATAGGGGTGGATAAAATCAAACCCCTAATAACGCGATATTTCGTGTCGGCGTGAAGCCCATCACCCACTGAGTAACTACTAATCCAAATCAGTAATTCTCGTCTACCTTGTCCAAGGATTTCTGATGATGGTCACCCGTGCACCGCAAAACATCAACCCCCAATTCTGAAAGTGAACTCATCTTTGTCAAACCCAAGGAACTCCCCTGACTTCCCAAAAAGTAACTGATTTGCAAATATGTTTTCAAGAGGAATTCCAAGATGCAATGCAACAGGTTTCGTTTTGAAGAAGAGTGGGGAGGGGGTGTCAGTTTACTAATTTCAAGTTAGGATGTTGATTCAAAGGTTTAAACCCAAACCTGCAACAGAAATTGCAAAACTCCATTTTGGATAATACCATACCTATTATTTTAAGAAAAATGACATCTTTTCATAACAACTGTTACTCACTGTCACCTGATGCAATGTCACTTGATCTAATTAACAATACCTAATTAAATATCACCATGTCACTAGGACGCAATGCCTAACTAAAATTGATTTCATATTCTCAGAGCAAAATGAATGGTGCAATGGCGAAAATAATTCTAAAGAATGACATAATATTATCATCCACGCAATATAACTAACTTACAGTAAAACAATCGCTCTCACACATCAAAAGAAATGTATAAAAATAAGTTCACATGCTCACTTCGAATCTGTTTTTAAAACCAGCAACACAAGCAGCTCTCTTCAACACAAAAAAGAGGTGATCACTCATTTGTTCTCGGTTTCTCATAAGTTTAACGAATTTAATTCAAATAATCATAAAGAATAATGCCCTTTGAACAAGTCGCCCTTATTTCTTTCTTATTTCAGAACCCAGGCCTATTGGGCACTGATCATAACAGAATTAAAATCAAACAAATGGGGATGAATAACTGTTGATGACCATAAAACTATTCCAAAGTAGTTGACAATTCACGGAAATTGAACACGAGCCAGTCAGCTTTGGCTGTCACTATTTCTCGCAGCTGAACCCCTCCATAGCAGATAAACAAATCGGCTCCACCTGGTTTCCGAGCCTGCAACGTAGAACAAATTATAAAATAATGAGTCGAAGAATAATATAGGCGCTTCTGTAAGAAGTTACATCTATAACATGGTATTTTACAATTTAAAGGAAATAAGCAAGGATATAGACTGCAAGCTGATGCTAAAAGGTGTGCTTTTCCCTCCAACTTAGGGGGTGTTTGGTTACTTGAAGTTAGTCCAACCATTCAATTCCAACTATATGTTGTTTCAACAACCATAGTTGGATTTGCATTGTAGTGTTTGGTAGGATTATATCTCAACTTCATGTTTTTTTTGCAAAAACATTGTTCGGTTTCTAGTAGTATGGACTGTTTAAAAACTAAAAAAAAGTCAGGCTTTTGTTGAATATAACATAGACTCCAGGATGATGGGTTGTACAGTATCTAAAGAATATGGGATTCATTTGTCCAAAAAAATTAATAAGCATATACAACTATGCGCGACTTTGGTAAATGGCTTTTTCTGATTTTACTCATCTGCATTTGGACCCCCTGCATTTGCGCAGTGGCCCCTGCTAGTAACTAAATTTATTGAAAAAATATTCTAGAAATAAATAAATGACCAGAATAGTAACTAAATTTATTGCAAAATGCTATTGGTCCCAAAAATATTTCATCACATAGATGACCATAATAGCAACTAAATTTATTGCAGACAAATATTCAAGCTTTACCTAATTTATCGAAACAATTATAAAAATTTCTTCATTTCCTCGCAAAACAATTCATAAAAGTATTTTTTTAATGACCTCGAAATTAAAAAAAATGCAATTTATCATTTTTCTTCAATATGACCTAGAAATAAATAAATGCAATTTATCATCCACGAAATAAATGCAATATGTACAAATATGCAATTTATCATCTCAACGTCATTATGGATTCTTTTCTCGTAACTTTTCATATTATGTAATTCAACTGACTGCTTTTAATATATATTTTAGAAGTATATATAACTTTTAGTATAGAATTAGTGGTCGATTTATAGAATACGGATTTTCATTTCTTATAGCTATCGATATCCATATTTGCATCTGTCAAAGACTACATGATACGAATATGGTAATATCTGTATCCAATCCATATCCGGTTAATGAGAAAAGTGTATACAAAGTAAAATTTAAAGTGTTGATTGCAATTTTTCCAAAAATATCAAGAGCCTCATCTGATTTTCCATGCATGTATGTATTGAAGGTAATAGTGGATGGTGATTGCAATTTTCAAAAGATATCGAGAGCCTCAACTAATTTTCTATCCACATGTATCGAGGGAGAATGATCTCCATAGATGTTATGATGTAATCTTGATTGAATAACAATAACTCAAATGAAAATAAATATAGAAAACTCATATAAAAATATATTGTGTATCTGAATTACAACAAAAGTTACTAAAAATAAAATTTGATGACGACACAAATAAACAAAATATGTTGCATGTATCCGAATTAAATTGCTTTTAATTTCATTTTCCACGGAAATAACTCTTTTAGCTTTGTATAGATAAACTTAGAAAGAACCAATAATAAACTAACTTAAAATATAAGGGCAGAGGATAATTTCCTTGCAAGAAGATCAAAAGAGGGAAGAAGTGAAAATTTCCTTAAAATAGAAGGGTTGGAGTCTAATTTTTCATGCAAAAAGGCAAAAAAAACTTTGAGTGGGAATCTTCTCCCATATAGGTTTTATATAAGATAGATAGATATAGATTAGAGATAGGAATTAAATTGAATGCAAGGGGCAAAAAGGGAAAAAGAAAATCTTGAATCAAGCTCAAAATCTTGAAGTAGGGATTTATATTATATATAACAATTGGATTTTGTGACCAACTATTGCATTTGAAAATTCTTGATATCACCACCGATTGCATTTGAAATTTGAAAAGATTTCTCTGAAATCTTCCTGCCATCATCACCGATTGCTGTCGACTACGGTTATCTTTTAATATATATTTCAGAAGTGTATAATTTTTAATATATATTTTATAGCCTTCTTGGTAGTCGATCTAATATATGGATTTTCATTTCTTATAACTATCTATATCCATATTTGCATCCGCCAACGACCATATTATATGAATATGGTAACATCTACATTCGATCCGTGTCCAATCAATGAAAACGTATACAAAAGTAATAATGAAAGTGTTGATTACAATTTTTCAAAAGACATCTGAACCTTATATAATTTTCCATGCATGTATGTACGCATAGTAATAGTGGAGCGACGTATCCAATCGATGAGAACGTATATAAAGTATAGTGAAAGTGTTGATTGCATTTTTTTTAAAATACATTTGAGCCTTATCTAATTTTTCATGCATGAACGCATACAAAGTAATAATGGATGGGCTGATTGCAATTTTCAAAAGATATCAAACACCCCATCTAATTTTCCATCTGCATGTGTCCAGAAACAAGATACTTTTCATAGATGTTACGCTACAATCTAGATTGAATGTTGATAGCTCGTATCAAAATAAATAAAAATAATTTATCCGAAATCATATTGCGTGAATCTGAAGAAATTTAATACGGGCCAAATGCATATTAACTTCAATTATAAAAGACAGAGGATTAATTTCTCGCAAGAATGGACTAAATGCATATTTCGTTAAACTAGAGTAGAGATTAATTTTCCATGCTATAGGACAAAAAAAAGCTTGAAGATAGAATATTCCCTCACAAAGTTTTATATATAATAATATAAAGATAATATAAAGAATGGATTGTTTATCAATAATTAAATTTTTCTACCAATGAGCCATAGCACAGTTGGTATGGCATTTTCTCTTGGGGTGCGGGGTTCGAACCCTTGGAGGGGAAGTAGCCTTAAATTAACGTTTTTAGGAAAAACTTAAGGCGTCCCCTGGATGCGTAGATTTGGTGTGCTTAGGTAAGGCTTACGGACCACTTCCAAAAATAATAATAATGTGCACCCGTAAAAATCATCTTGACAAAGGTGTTGTCTCGACATCAATGACAAGTCAGCGTTAAAATTCTCTCAAAAGAAAATTATTGCAGACCTATCATAACAAAAATATAAAAAAGTTTAAATAACAATCAAAAATATACATAAATACCTATTAATTATTATATTTAAATTCCTTACAGAAATCTAACATCTGACAAATAATAACAATACTTCATTGATTTACCATGTAAATCAAAATCATCATTCCTCAAAGTGATGCACATGCTATCACGAGGAGATGTGACTTTTAACACAACCAATAAACTTCAGATTTAAGTACTAAGTGGTAGAATTCCTTCATTAAATGCCTTCTAAAAGGGCGCTCCAAAGCTTGGCATTGGAACTAACCTCGTTCTGAGCACGGTTCCAGGTACACGCCACATCAGCAATTTTGTTTTTACAACGCCCCGTGAACCAACAATATCATACCAAACACCAAACTTTACTCATCCGTGTGGTTGGAGTAACATGTTGCTTAAACTACACACAACCAAACACGTCGGATGTTTTCTTCGTGTTTGTTCTTCTTCTTCTTCTCTTGTTTCTGCATTTTTCTACTCAAAACATCCATGCTTTACATCCACCTCTTCCCCAACATTGCATATTTAATACTTGGGTCAGTTGTACAAAACCCTCATGCAGCTTCTACCCCCTCAAGTGATTTATTAGCAAAAACGCCCGACTAAGACCCCTAAAAACACTCAAAGTATACTCTAAACAACTCGAATGATTTTCTAATTTGACTCTGGCACTTGTTTGTGTTGTTTAGAGTAGCACTCGAGTCTCTATAGGGTTTGGATCAATAGCATAGAAGGTGTTTGCACTAATAAATCAATCGAGTGGAAAAAAGTGCTAACAGGGTGATCTACACTCCGAGTGGATATAACTAAGGGCGGTAAACAAGCTTGAATTTGGCTCGCATTCATATTGGTAAGAGCTCGATCAAGCTCAATTTGTTTACTAAACGAACCGAACTTGACCCAAAAATTAGGCTTGTTTACCTACCAAGCTGGGCTCGAGCCAACCCTGGTTAGTTTGTTACCAGCTCGGATTTTGCTCATTTAGACCAAAAGTCTAATAATTTAACCCATCCTATTAGACCTATTAACCAAACCTATTATAAAAGTCTACACTAATTTTTATATATTAGTAAAAACCCATTCCCATTGGACCCAATAGCCCAATACCTAATAAACAAGACTACATAAGCTTTATGTAAATAAAAAAAACTGTAATCCCAATTAGAGATCCTCATTCTGGCCGCCATCAAGTTATTCCTCTCTTGCTTTCGAGCTCTCCATCAGTGCCTCTTATCTTCCTCTAAGTAAAAGCGATGAAGTCGAAGGATCGAAGCCCTCTTCCCCTTCTCCACATCCTTAGGTTCTCCTTCTTGTGTTTTATGATTCTCTCCAATCCCTCCATCCTCTCAAAGCTCTTGGGCTCTTCTCACTTGAAAGCTTGAAATCATCTCCAATTGCAAAATTCATGTTTGACTTGTGTTGATTGTTGGATTAGGGTTTGAAACTTGCCATTAAATGACAATCTTATTGTAAATGAGTTGAAAGGAGCCGAGCTCAATTGAACTCGGTTCGTTTAGTTATTGAACGATCGGTGAATCGAACCCGAGATAAGCCTATCCCGACGAGCCAAACTTGAGCCAGGCATCTTCAGCTCGAATCAGACTCAAGCTGAACTTGGCTCGCTCAATCTCGGCTCGTTACACCCCTAGATATAACTATACAAGTGCTAGCAAGGAAGACTACAAGGGGGTTTATTTTTTGGGGGAATTAGCCAATAATACATACACAAAGTTGTACGACCCAACTTTTAAAACATACACCGAGCTAATATCATTTGATACTCTTTGACGAGCCTGTTTAGTTGGAGTTAGAGTTTCATGTAATTACAATTACACAAGAATCTAAATATCATATAAACTGCTTGAACACCCAATTGGAATAACAATTTGAACTTAAAAATCAGTAGTTGTTTAAATCTAATGCATTTCTAACAACAGTGGTTGGAAGCAAGAAAATAAAAGGATATCAGTTATGTCATTCCAACCACCAACCAGACACATTTTGAAGCAGGACAGGAACAGAAGGGTGCTAGGCATGTACGTGTGGATGCAAAATTGATTAAAAAAAGTAACCAATGCAAATGCAAACTCTAGCGACAAAGTATATATGATGCAAACACACACGTATGATATCCGAAATCAATATCGCAAATAAACGATATAAAACTACGGGACCAAATATCCACAATTGAACCGACAATTTAGAGATTCGATTATGCACATGATATCCGATTATCCACCGAGTATAAACAACTAAACACTTTTCATTAATGGTCACGTTAGTTTATTCGAAAAAGTTAAATCAAATATTATCTAGAATTAGCGTTCATCAAGGTGTTCAATGTTATATTCTTTTACCCAAAACTTTTGCCAATTAATAATAAACTACTAGTTCAAGAGATCTAACCAAAGCTGTACCGTTTATATAGCTAACCCAAAGTAATAGCTCTTCATAGATCAAGTTAGGTTGAATCAAATTTACCCCCTCTTGCTGCCAATATTGAGTGAGTTGTTTGTGCATGCAAATACTGACAACTTTAAGGAGTAGGGCATATTGGATCAGAGTCAAGCTTCAAATAGGGTAGGGCCCCATAACCTTTTGACTGTTGACAACAGCGGGTTCTGACAAAAGCGTAGGCGGCGACTCCGATGATGAAAACGTTGTTTAAAGTCAGATATGATAATTTCAGGATCTGATTTTGAATTTAGGCATCTACTTGACTGACTACATAGGTCATATGTGAACCATGTCAGGATCTGAGGCAACAAGCTCCGATAAGGCGACGATGCGACTTGAAATTGTTCGGATCGATTATGACGAAAAGAAAAGGTTTGCATAGGCTTCGTCAAAGATGGTGAAGAGGATCTGTTGATGATTTTGATGGTTTTGATGGCGAGGGATAGATCGACCGCGGCCGATAAAGGTTTCGACCGCGGCCTAAGGGTTTTTTAGCACGGACGCCGAAGAAAACGCAAGAACTCCACAGAGAGATCGCAGAGGCACACTTTTTATTAATCAAATATCAAAGTCTAATCTCCAAACAATTGACTCTAAGGTTTCTTATACAGCAATTATGAAGTCGCTAAAAACATAAAATACCAAATATGATCAAAACTAACATTTACTCCTAATAAATGGTCCCACGTCACATTTTCTCACATTACAACTGCATTTCAACTAAACAAAAAAAGAAGAAGGTGATTTCAGCTATTCTAGCTGGATATGCAATTAGGGTGTAAATCTATTTCATTTAACACACCTAAATGTAACAGTTTGATAATAATCAACGAACATTGTTTTCCTTACCTCAAGGTCAGTTGCTCCATCTCCAATCATGACCAAAGTTTTGTACCCATGAACCTGGATGTCCCAAGTATATCAAATGACGAAAATTAGCGAACACTCTTTTTAAAATATAATATCATCCCAAATTTATATACCTTTCTGATATGTTGGACAGCTGTAGCCTTGCCACCACTTCTGGAAGTGAATTCATCCTTGTCAAACCCAAGGAACTCCCCTGACTTCCCAAAAAGTAACTGATTTGCAAATACGTTTTCAAGAGGAATTCCAAGCTGCAATGCAACAGGCTTCGTTTTGAAGAAGAGGGGGGAGGGGGTGTCAGTTTACTAATTTCAGTGAATGCATTCTTATAAACAATATTGATGCAACTTCTGAAGATTTGGTTGGCATATAAAAACCAGAGGTACATAGTGCAAGTTTGCCTGAAATTTATTTCATCTCAGTAAAATGGCGGTTCTTTTGTTAGAAAGATACATAAAAAAAAGTAAAAATGACAACTTAAGATAGAACTCAACAAGTAAACTATTGGAGGAACTATAGGTATTGTCAAATAACTAAGACTTAGTGAAAATAAAGATATCTAAAGAAGATGGCAATGTTAAGAAGTCAGGACTTGATAATATCCGTATTGAGCTTTGGAAGAGTTGAAAAGCTATTGTGCTAAAAAAAATGCTTAATGAATAGCAAGAGGAAAACATTAGTACATATTAACAAGAATACAGCTGATATATAAAGCTCTATGAGAAATTGACTCAAATTATGAGACAATGATATGTTTGTAGAGACTCCACAGAGCAAATAAGATACGAAATGATTTTTTTTCTGACATCTTTTTAATGAATGTTTTACTCTATATAACTTGATAATATCCTATTGAGGTTTGAAAGTGTTTGGAAGCTAGTGAACCTACGGTATTCAACGAAATTATAGAGACCAAGAAATTGCTTCACAAATAGCAAAAGGGACACTTCGGTTATCAATAAGAACAAACTGATATAACGCTGTATGAAGTGTCATAAACAAAATTAAATGTTGGTAAATAGTAACCAAGGAGAAACTAAGAAAAGTTGTTCTATCTAGGAATTTAGGCTTATATCAGGCAGGTATTTTGCTGAAGCTGTTACTTGAATGATAACAAATGAATATTTAGAGGGAGGAAAGAGATTTACAATCTACTGAAGGCTAAAGTATGTGTATGGTTTTGGCTAGCACAAAAACAATTCGAACAACCGACAAATCATTATCTGTAACGTAAGGTCACATCAAGAACTCAAGTGATATCTCATCGCATTGGTTATGAATAAGCTTTTACAGAATTGGATCCATGGTAATAAATTTGCCAAAATTATTGTATTAGTCAATGATTTCAAAATGAGAATGTAGAGTAAGTTTTATAATCTAGAATATTCTCTATTCTGTACTACTAGGACAAAAAAAATGAATTTACGACAAATATAAAAGGATGTACTTCACATTGACTAAGATAATTCCCAGAGCATTTCTTTCTTGTTAAGTGAGACCAACCATCAATGCTTACTCATTATAATCCTCTAAGTTTTTCCCATCAGAATGGTGTTGGCAATGAAGCAACAGTCGATGAAAATTTTAGCACGGTTTTACATTGTCGAGCATATGTCAGCCCTATTCCAAATTTATGGCCGAGAAAACTATTAATATCAAAGGGGCTTGCCACTCTCCTAAATAACCAATCGGATGCCCTAAAATCTCCTAGACCAAGGAAAAAGTCTAAGAAACGGGAAAGCGGATGGTTTTGCTGAAGTGAGCAACTCTTAATGAAAACAACATTATGGAATAAAAGAAGAAAGGTTATGGGGGAAAGGATTACTCCCTTCATTTCATTAAGAAAGTCTTTTTTTTAATTTTGCACACTTACTAAGAAATAATGAAGTATTTAATTACTCTAAGATCTAAAACATACTAAATGATAATTTACCAGTTTAACCCTAATAATTACACTCGTTAATTTTTGGAAACTTATGTATACATTGCTAGTTTCAAGATGCATGGAGAAATTCATTGTTCTTGAAAACCTAAAAGGACTTTTATTTTGGAACAAATGAAAGGGCAAAAAAGTACTTTCTTAATGAAACAGAGGAAGAATAAATTACTATTTGATTAAGTTGAAGAGAAACGATAATAAAATGGCTATACGGACAGACATGCTCCATGGATAGAAATATTGGCAGTTAAGAAACGTCTCAAGATATAATAACTGAAACGAGAATGTTGATATGGATGGCTGATAATAAATAAAAGAATAAGTAGTAAGTGTAAGTCCACGTTACCCATCCCGGTTCTTTCGGGGATGCGGAAACAGTGAAAACGATTTTTTCGGTGAAGGGTAACATGGACTAGAAAACGGGATCTTTACTAAACTATCTAGCAACCTAACTACAAGTTTAACTATTATGTTAGGGGTTATACCTAGTCTTGAACTCCTTCTCTTCTTCTCCTTAGAGTGGTTGGATCGGCCTCACCTCGTCGTCTCCTCTTGCCGAAGATGGATCCACCCGAAAGCTTCTACCTTTGGCTCCTACCTCAATCGAGAGGAAACTAAAATACTTGGCTTGCTAGACCTTGTACTCTAGAGTAAGTAGAGAAGTGTTTTTAGGGTTTTATCTCAATGGCTCATGTTTCTCAACTCATGAGACAAGAGAGCCATGAGCAAGAGGAAGAGGGAGAGCTTGGATGAGAGAGAGTGAGAATGATAGAATGAACTTGACTTTTTACAACCATGCTCTCAAAAAAGAAAATAATCATGATAATAATAATAATTAAGTATTTGTGATGGTTCATATCAATGGCCATTATCATTTCATGCATTCATTTTGTAAAGAACAAGCAAGCAAAAGTCATAGCCATGAAATGATAGCCATGAAATGATGATGGTCAATGAGTCCAAAATAGTCAACCGGTCAACAAAATCAACAAGTCAACAAAAGTCAAACTTTCAACTCAACCATGACACAATAATACTTAATTAATATTATTATTAATCATATTTCTTATTCTCATTAGGGTTTAGAAAAAGTCAACAGTCAACACCCCTAATGAGAATCATCTGCCTCTGTCTCTGTCAACTGTGCATACACACCCGCATTCACGAATACAAAGAGATAAAACCAATCCCAAAACGCATACTAGGATCTGGCTTAAACCAAAGCCCGCTGGTAATAACTGCCCGGACACCAAACGTGCACAAGTGCACGGATGTGAACGAACCCTGTCGCAAAACCATGCGACCTCTACTCTGTTTTGCCCAAAGGCGAATAGCTCTCTGTGTGGGACTCTAAAGACTCGACACTACGCTGGCAATAGGTTTAACCACAGGACGCAAGCGGTACTAGCTGTACGTAACGGTCCCCAGGTAGATGCCGATAAGAAGACTGATAAGGTGAACCCATCCGAACTCCTACTGAGCCTGAATGTGACAATCTCCGTACAGTCCGGTCTGTTCGTCTAAGAATATCGCATGGCGGGCCTAGGGGGTGGTGAACGTCAGTCCCCTAATTGCGGTACAAGTCGTGTCGGAGTTTAGCCCAGAACACCCTGAGACAACACTGGATAACCTACCAGTATATCTTGCCTGTCCTGGCCAGGGACTTTGTGTAATGGCTCTCCTAGACACAGCACGATATCAACCCCAAATACCGGGAGAGACGAATCCTGTCTAACCGTCACTGCCTCCAAGTGCTTCGGGACTGCACCCAACTGCTACCAGTTTGCATGACTCATTTGAGCCGTGGTAGGGTAGCAATCTAAGAACAGTGGGAACACACTCGAGGCGAAGTGACAGTGTCAAGTCTGCGGACTAAGCTGTACTCATGTCACCTGGGAACTGATAACTGACGATAGGTATAGTACCAACCAACAGTTCCCGACGAGTCATGTCCAGTGTACTCGTAACCTAACGAGCACCCGCATACTATCTCAAGTACGACGTACTGACGGCTGTGGGACAGACCATCTCCCCTGCTGGGATGAGAAGCGCATACGCTAGTCTACTCCGGAATATCGATGCCCCGTCTCGATAATCCTACGACCAGAGACCTGTATAAGGATGTGCTTATAGATTACCCAGCCCCCACTAGTGTGACTGCCATCACAACGCTGGTAATTAAGCAAAGATCCTAAGGGCTCCACTAATGTGTATAGACGATATGCTAAAAGAAACACATGCACACATTAAAGTAGAAACAAACCAAGCAGCATACTACCATTTTGAGCAAGATTGTCTGTACAACTGCTGTGAATATCCCAAGCTTCCATTAAGTAATATACAAACTAGTATGATACAGTAATGGCCTATAGGGCATATACACTAACAGTAAGTGCATCCATAAATATCTAGAGACAAGCTTCAACCGTCAATTATTTGTTTAGAAGCCAATTCATTATGTTTTACCCACCAAAATTCCACAAGCCCATCTCTGAACCTCTCTTTTTATTTTCTGCAAAACCTAACCATATACACTAATACACCCCTTGTTAAAGAATAGAATATTATTTTAAAGGTAGGAAATAATTATTTAGGGGATAACTTGGGAATCAAGTAAAATATTATAAAGATATTCTGAAAATCTTATATAATTTTTTTATCATAATAATTTATTATAAACACAACGCAGAGAAAGAGATCCACTATCCTCTCTTTGAATTGTTTTCCCTAATACCTTGTTCACTTACATAGTATCCAATCTTCACCTTCTTCTCCATTGACAGCTTCACAACCCTAGCCCTTCCTCGACGTCGCCACCTTCTCATCTTGACGGCTTCTCAACGCCGATAAAAAAAACGCCATCACACACTGCCACCGCCTCCTCCCTTGGCTTTATTTAATGAAAGAACGTACTGAATTGTTATCTATATTTTGTGAACTTTATGCTGAAGTTAAAAAACAGTTTAATAAGCCGGTTAAAATTATACGAAGTGATAATGCAAAAGAATACTTTTCTCATGTTTTTAATGAATTTAGGCTAGCCATGAATTTATGTGTGGTAATGGGATTGCTTATCGATCACCATACTCATATACCCATCAACAAACTAGTTCGGTTGAATGGAAAAATAGACGCTTGGTAGAAATCATACGATGATTTCTGTTCCACACTAATGTTCCAAAATATTTTTAGGTGATGCAGTCCTTACTGCATGTTATGTCATGATTCGCATGCCTTCATCTGTCCTTAATAGCGCACACCAGACTCAGTTTTTTCGACTGTACCCGTGTTTTCTTAGCACCTTGCATATATGGATGCCTATGTTTTGTTCATAACAATGATCCAACTCTTTACAAATTCAACCCTCGGGCAATAAAATGTGTTTTTCTTGGCTATACTTAACATAAAAAAAGGCAACTGTTGTTATAGTCTGGACCTCCGGAAATTTTTCATTAGTGTCGATGTAACTTTCTTTGAACATCAACCATACTTTATGGAAAAATAAACTATTTTTGAAATTGATGAGTGTCCACATTACTTGATGAGTCTCATATCCAAGTTGCACCTTTTTCAACTTCTTTGCCAATTCAACCTTCCGAGTCGATTGCACCTATGCCTGTCCCTAACTCTCGTCGATTCTTAAATGCCCCAAACATAAAAAACCCATCAACGAAAGGAAAAGGAGGTACAATTGGTGACTCCAACACTTCACTAAACACCGTGTCTTTTAAGTACTTACAACCATCAGATTTTGATCTCTATTGCTTTCCGCAAAGGTAAACGAGCTCGTACATCTCATCCGATTTCCATCTTCATCTCGTACAACAATCTCTTCTTATTGTTTTTTCATTACATCTTTGGACTCCATTTTACCCAAGTCTGTGTCTGAAGCATTATAAGGTTGTGGATAAAATGCAACTATGGATGAGGAAATGATTGTGTTACACCAGACTGATAAGAGGGAATTAGTTTCTTAGTAGCCTTGGAACGGGCATGTTAACTGAAAAAAGACAATACAGCAGCTAATTGGAAGTCAAGTAAAATATTCTGAAGATCTTATGTAATTTTTTATCCTAGTAATTTATTACACACACACACACACACACACACACACACACACACAGAGAGAGAGATCCCCTCTCGTCTTTAAATTGTTTTCTGTATACCTTGTTCTTTTACAGACCCTTCAAAATATTGTAAAATCTGATCTGTCGTACAACTTCTTGCGGATTGATCTACTTTCTTGAAATTGCATCTATGGTCTATGTTAGGTCGAGATAAAGCCGTGTAACGCAGAATGCTTAGTATTCTAAGCATCGGAAACAAAAAGTAGGATCCTTGAATGCAATTTTGCTGCAATAAGGTATTTTAATGAATTACTTTACTAACATTTGTTATTATTAATTGTTTTTTGAATCTTTTTGTTTGCTTTTGCATCCTCGTGTTAGATTAGAACATCGTTTGGGTTCAAATTGAAATAATACAAGAAAATCCTTTTATTTCAATTCTTCAGGGTCAAGGCATGTTACAGTATTGCCTGTACAGCTTAACTCTAGCAAAAGTCGTTTATGTTCCGTATATTTTATGGCTACTTATTGGATATGTTTCTGGATTATTACTGATAAAATAATAAACAAAGTTGACATGCAATCAAAACCAGAAGGGTACCTCAAGTGGCCCTCCGCAAACACCAAGCTTCAAACAGACAGCAATTCAAGGGAAATTAATGGATATAACTGAATTATCGAAAATAGCCTTTAAATGCTACCAACTTAGTACAAGAATATGGGCCTGGTTATAGAGTTTAGGAGCATACATTGATCATTTGACGGAAGCCGCCTGATATTAAATATACAGTTATGCCTGCAGGCTTCATCTTGTTTATTAATTCCGAAATTCCAGGAGAAATTCTGCATATAAAGGAGTGGGACTGTAAAATAACGGTCAAGCAAACAAAAAATAACAGACAGAAGTCAAAAAACAAGATAAATAATCCAAGATCAGCAGGACTCTAAAAGGACATATGTCTCCATATGATATATCACAAAAATGCAATCTGAATGCAGTTTGTGTTCCCTCAAAGAAAAATGCAGTATGTGCAAGACAGATATAATTTCCTAGTATAATCTTCTAATAGCATGAGAATCCCCATTGCTTATCATATAATATAAGGTAGCTGATATTATATAGAAGCACTATCTGGAAGCCGTGGCTATTAGTAATATCAACTTCATAATGTTTCTTCCACATGTTAGTTCAAGAACCTTTCATCTTTTATAATTGACAAAATTATTATAAAAAAACATCAATTAAATTTACATCCTACAAATTATTTAACCGCTCCATATATTTTGCTCACATAATCCTCAATGTGCTTATAGAAGTCAGTTCCAAAGTCATTCTAGATGAAGATGGTACTATTGATCCATGAATATTAGCAATCCAAATATTAATATTTAATGCAAATGTTGGATTCTTTATTTCTTTCAAAGTCCATGAGGAGCATTTCAACTCTCCCTAAATATATATGCAATCGACATTCGTAAGTGTTAAAGAAGAAGCAGTAGCACATCCATAAAGTAAAATTTCTCATAGGATATAGTATACATAAATTAGAGAAACACGTAAGGAGCAGCTTTATACATCAAGGAAACTTTGTCTTTATTTTCTCTCATTTTCTTTTTTGCAAGAAATATAGTATATCTTTGCATAATAAACACAACACTATTTGAAATAATTCGGATCTTAATTTTTTAACTGAATCTGAATATATAACAACTTGCGTAATAATTAAATATTTCATGAAGGTTTCTACACATGGTCCTCTACTTTAAGGAGAAAACAGATGATATAGACAGCAATATGAATGGATTGCAACAAAATAAATTGCATGGGATATCAGGCATACAGAGATTTTTGAACCCATCTAACAATTTCTCGGCAATAAGGAACAAAGTGTGAAGTTTTCATAATTTTTATGTCCAATTATTCTAAATTGTTCAGAAAGAAAGTACTATTTACATGGCAAACAATTAGCCTTAAATTACATGAACATAGATCCGTAGAGTTGCTATTGACGAAGCTCAGAGATAATGATTCCAAATCTAAGCACGTCAGAGTAAGGAAATCATAGATAAAGAAGAATACTTTTATGCTTCAAAAAGCACTTAGTTGTAGTTATCAAGCTACCAATAAGAGAAATATCATTCTATCTACATGAAATGATTTTACATCCAACTAGAAAAGCCATAGTGACGCCATCACATGGAGATCTATAATGTTTTTTTTCTAAAAAGAGTAAAACGATTTTTGTAGCAATATTTCAAGCTATAAGTTGGAGCAGTAATCAACAATGTAATTTCATAAGAATATAGCTGCATAGATATCTAAATGACATATTGCTCATTAAACATGCAATGATATATCTGATTTTAAAAATCAGAATATTAATATTAGCCAATATTTCCTTAATTAGAAAAATGAAACCATTGTTTCATATGACATAGCAAAAACACTATATTACAACGACGATGGAAAAAAAGTATATACAGGATAGCCTTAAAACTTAATTACACTAAAAATACCTTTACTGACACTGTTTTCCACTAAACTACCTTAAAGTATTTTTATTACAGCAAGCTCCCTAAGAGTAGAATATTTAGGGGTATTTTAGTGAAAAAATCCATTAAAACCAAAGTTTAAATCGGGTTAATGTAATTTAAAAATACCTCTAAGGTAGTTCAGTGAAAAAGGTGAAGGTGGTTTAATTTAATATAGTGAAGCTATAAAGAATCATACCTTGGAGGTCTCTTCTGGAGAAAGTCCTGGAGCTGGGACAAAGAGGGGTTAAATAATTTAAGTCTAGCATCTAGAGCATCCTCAAAAGCAACAGATCCGCTCATGGCCCTAAAGATACAGACAAAAGAATCAGAGAAATCAAAGAGCAAAGGTCATATGAATTATTATGAATCAACAAGGCATAAATGCAAAAGAGGGTATGGTACTTGGATGTCCACTCTGCCACAGCTTTTCCAGCACCACAAAAGTCGGCAAGTTCATCAATACCCTCGTCCAAGCAAACAGTGCTATCCACATCAAAGCACACTGCATCGGCATTGCGCCAAATCTCAAGCACCTCTACAACAAGCAAAAATATGGATTAAAAAGAATGAGACTATTTTACAAGATCAAGCCAATAAGATACCTTGATTTTACATCAAAATACAGGCTATTTTCACCAAACTGTCGTTGTTTTCCACTAAACTACCCTAAGGTTTTTTATTACAAAACACACCAAAATTGGATTAATGTTTTTTTTTAAAACTAAAAAACCCTTAAATGTAGTATTTTAAGGGAGCTTACTGTAATAAGAAAAACAATAAGGTAGTATAGAGAAAAACAACTATAGTTAAGGGTGGTTTATTGAAATGTGTTGAAAGTAAAATAAAAAAAACAAATGACGGGACTTTAAAGATAGTCTCACATTGGAAACAACAAAAAGAAACACATGGGTATAAGATATAAGATGGGCCAAACCTCAGCAAGGCTTGAGTCTTATTGTTGGAACCCACTTATATCAAAGGCTCATGTGTACCTATAAAATGCCCATCACTCCCTCTACATTAAATAAAACTTTAAACTTTAGCAAAATGTATCCCAGAATATAATAGGACTGACCTCTTGAAGGCAGGGTATTATCAAAGTGGGCAGCAGACATAGTGCTCGGGGGCTGTAATGAGGATGTTGTAATAGTAAGAGATTTGTATGGCCTTGAAACACCAAAGGAAAGATTGGCTGTGCCTCTTGATAAATGTTTCAATACAAATGGAGGAAGTTGAGAACATGGAAGATCGTTGGACAAATTCTGACTGATACTTGAACCAACCAGCCTAGCCATCAATTCCTGATCTATAAAATCCAATTAGATTGTGTATACATCCAACAGATGTGGAATACACATAATAAACATTCATGTGAAACAAGCACCTTCACATTCCTTGTGAATGTACATTGGAAAATATACAAAATGTAAAATATTCTCAATTATTACGAGATTGTTTACATAAATTGTCATCATTAAGGTTAGCTAACCACAAATGGTATTGTTTCCCATAATCCCAAGCCACAAAACATGTTAGGCACAATATACTATGAATCGGAAGAAGCGGATTTAAACAATTGGCTTTTGTTTATGGTGTAAGGAGTCTCGCTATGGGTTCAATGCATATACTTGGGGCATATCTTATACTTCCAGGCGTAAACAACTTAGTTATGCCCACCTATCACAGTGCATATTAGATTACCCAGAAAAACAAATTTCCATTCATCGTGATCTATAAATAAAGCCTAAAATGTTAATAAAATGAAAAAAATTATGCATTGAGGACTTAAAAAGCATGACTACATCACTTCAGTTGTATTAGTTGTTCATCTTCAAGCATGTGTAAGAAGCCCATAAATTAAAAGGCTTAACCACCATCACCGCCATGCCATCCCCTGGGAAAAAAAGATAAAAATTTTATCCTTGACCAGCATGAATCTTTTTTCACTCTAGGAACTGTTTCATAGATATATGACTGAATTTGACTAACAGATGAATCAAACAGCCGTACTCATTCAGAAAGGCATAAAAAGGATGGTCAAACAACGTATCATTAAGCGTGACACCCCACCCAAATGCATGCACGAATGTCTGCACAAAAAGAATTTATCGCCTGACATAGGCAAAAAGAGAACATTGGGATTTATGTAAAATATTCAAAGCACTTTTCAGATCGATAAAGAAAAAACGACCAATTTATGAATTGTGTGTTACATTTATCACCTTCTAACTCTTTCTCACACCCTTACCTCTACGTGGCACCCTTAAAGTAAATATGGGGATACCCCATCCCCTCGCCTATCCCAAAGGAACCTCTACATGGCACCCCTAAAATAAATATGGGGATACCCCATCCCTCGCCTACCACCCAAAGGGCTTTTTTTAAATAAAAAATTGAATCAAATGAATATGTATTTGATGGTATACCATGAACTTTGGTAGATGATCATAACCAAAATCGTTCGGCAATAGAAGAGTTAACATATAATATCTCTTGAAAAATTAAAAATGAACTTTGCACACGATAGTATTAACAATGGCATGATTATTTTTTTAATCACATAAAATAGTGTTGTCTATCAATAATGACTTAAAATTGCAACGGTCACATGATAGTCATTAAAAACGCCATCACTTTTTCCATGATTTGTAGTGATTATTTTTTATCTTTTAATTTATTAGTCCTTTCACACTTCCGTCGCTTTTGATAATCAAATCAATCATGTATTATTTGGATTTCCATGGATATTAAGGCTACATAGTAATCTTACAGGTGGGATTGCACCAAAGACAATTGCACAACCGCTAAGGTATGTAGGATCTATCGCCAAAGGATATGAGTGAAGAATAAGATTGAGGTTTTTATGATAGGATGACTGAGTTTCTTGACTTGAGACTACACTTTAGGACTAGGATTTTTGAGAACTTACCAATTCGCTAGATTCTGAATTATGTGGGTATATTCACTGCAAATCCTCATGAGACAACGCTCATCCTTTAGGGTAACCTAAACGTTTAATTGCTTTAAGTATTTGCTAAATGCAACCGCGATTCCTGCGAAATTTAGGATTTTCAATTTCTTTTTCTTTTCATTAATAAGCTTTGCTCGAGGACTAACAAAAGATAGGTGTGGGGTATTTGATACACGTTTTATTGTATTTTATACTTCCCATAATCTATGCTCTTATCAATAAAACAATACTATTTGAGGTAGTTTACTTTGATTGTGCAGATTTCAAATTTAATGGCTAAAAGGATGAAGAAGATGAAACATGGGCTTTATGCCACTCAAAGTCCACCACAAACAAAGCCCATGCTACTGGTCCAAGCCAAATAACACTACAACCAAAATATACAGTCAAAAGAAACCCAACCATGAAAAAAGCGCCCGACAAAAACCAGGCGCCAACCGTTCTGAGAACTTACCAATTCGCTAGATTCTGAATTATGTGGGTATATTCACTGCAAATTCTCATGAGACAACGCTCATCCTTTAGGGTAACCTAAGCGTTTAATGGCTTTAAGTATTTGCTAAATGCAACCGCGATTCCTGTGAAAATTAGGATTTTCAATTTCTTTTTCTTTTCATTAATAAGTTTTGCTCGAGGACTAGCAAAAGATAGGTATGGGGTATTTGATATTCACGTTTTATTGTATTTTATACTTCCCATAATCTATGCTCTTATCAATAAAACAATACTATTTGAGGTAGTTTACTTTGATTGTGCAGATTTCAAATTTAATGGCTAAAAGGATCAAGAAGATGAAACATGGGCTTTATGCCACTCAAAGTCCACCACAAACAAAGCCCATGCTACTGGTCCAAGCCAAATAATACTACAACCAAAATATACAGTCAAAAGAAACCCAACCATGAAAAAAACGCCCGACAAAAACCAAGCGCCAACCGTTCTGATACTGTCGCCACATGGCGGAAAAAGCGGTCCGAAACCACTACCTAAGAGTCTTGTAAGGGTCAAAGTTGATGAGATTTGGCCAGCTGCTTTACATGGAGAAATGACACTTCTGCCCTCTCTCGAAACTTCCTGACTGCCTATAAAAGGCCAGCAGATCCATCTTGAAAAAGGAGTGGGGTGTAGAGACTATCTAGGGATTAGTTTTAGTTAGAGTTTACTTTTTCTTTGTTCCATTGCCCAAACAAGTGAACTCTTTCTTCTTTGTAAGAAGACTCCTTGCAAGCAAGAACACCTGTAATTTAGTTTCAATTAATGCAATTTACATTCCTTGCAATTTTCATTTATAGTTTGTAATCCTTTTGCAAGTTGAGTTCTTTCTTCTTTGTGAGAAGGCTCCTTACATAGAAAAGACTTCTTGTAATTATCTTTCAATTCATGCAATTTACTTACATGCCTATTTTTCAATATTTTGACTTGGTTAACTCTTACCATTCTATTCTCTTAGGTAATATTTAACGTTTGATCTATACAAGATCATTCTCAATTGACTTCTTGCTTTTTGATCATGCTTTCAATTCATAGTTGACGGTCTATGCTTAGGAAATGTAACCATGTTGAGATGATATTGGATATATCAAGAATCCAATTCTTATTATTTACAGGTTAGTCTAAAATGGTTGATGTGGTATGTACAGAACACATATAAGTCACACTTATCTAAAACGATTTGATGGCCAATGTAAAGAAGTCACATAGTCCATACTTCCTAAAGTTAACTTGTAAGTAAGACGAATAAGAAGCTAATTTCTTATTATTTGCAAGTAAGTCTAAATTGGTTGATGGCGTATGTAGAGAAGTCATATAGATCATACTTATCTAAAACGATTTGATGACCTATGTAGAGAAGTCACATAGTTGATGCTTCCACATGCTAACTTGTAAGAATTAAGAAGAGAAAAAGAGAGAGTGGAGAGGAAGTTGGCCATGATTAGACCTAACCAAACCGAAGCATGGACATGTTTTAGCTAATTTGATTTTCATTTAAGTTGTAGGATCTAAACACCTTCTCAAACCCTCCTCTTAACTCGTCTTAAACTAATCTTTTGTAAACGTCTTCCTTGCGATTCGACCTGTACTTGCATGCTTGCTACCTAGCGACCCATGCACTTGTTGTATTACAATATTAGAAAATCTCCAACAATATATATGAATACTTTTGATCTCTATCAATTTAGATCGTTCAATCTCTACGAAAGTTTTTGATTCATTTCGAGTAAATCCATCGATCGAATCATCCTGTTGCAAAAAAAAATTGATTCTTCAGAATTTTTCAATTGCCTGTAAAATTTTACTATAGGAATGGGTTCCTAATTTCATCAAGGTATACTAGCAATATTTAGGTTTGTCATGATGAATTTTGTGCCGCGCTAATTTGTGATCATAGATAAGATTAGCAGCTCAACATGCAAGGGTTAAGAAATTTTTATGCACATGTTATTTAGAGGAAGTACCAACGAAGGTGAAAGGAGACCTTGATGGCGAGTTAGAGATGGAGATAGCGGGAGAACTTAAGCACTCTTCTTTCCCCTCTTAAGCGGGTGATATTCCATACACTAGTAATTGGTGTTCATACCCTATTGCAAAGTGGTACATAAGTTAGATATTTGGTGTGAGAATAACAAAATTACATTTAACCACAAATCCTCCCCTTTTTTGTCCATGATAATTTTCCTCTCTCGACTTAGACTTGGTTCCGATCTCCTTCGTCTCCAGATCAGACTACTGCGAGATTAGGGCTTCAATGGCGAGATTAGGGTTTCTTCGACGCTGACTCAGCAATTCAGCAGAAGCAATTCAGCAGACTCTTCTCAGATTGGTCTTGGCAGGGTTCTCGAATTTGACTCCGAGGTTCGAGTTCGACTCGTTTACCCCTTTCGATTTGGACCAACTTAGGATCAAGGCTACTCAGCAAGGGCTTTCCATTAGGTCTAGGGTTTCCTGAATTCTTTGAAGCAATTCAGCAGATTTCTCTAGATCTTTGAGTAAATTTCTTGGCAATTTCAGCAAATATCTTAGTGTTGATTCATTTTGTGGATTGTTCAGAAGTGTTGGATGGTTTTCAAGTATTTAACAATACTTTACAATAAATAACAAAAAATAAACCAAAATGCAACTTTTGTTGATTTATGAGCGGACTCTTCATAGGCCAGGCTCTCCGGCCGCTTCACTTTTTTCCGAATATAAGAAATAATGCCATTGGGATTGGAGTTGCTTGGTAAACTTAGGAAAGGTAGCGGGGCAGCTAATGCATGCCATCATAGTTTCAATTTCTATGAGAATTTGCAAATGTGATTCTAATTTTTCGGAATAATAGTTTTTGGTTCCTTGCAACTATCCCTTATACAAGAATCAAGCCTCTTTTAAAATCCAATAAATTAACTTATAAGCTATATCGAAGTTTAAAATAGAATAATTTGTTTGTGTTTTCTTCTATGAGAATTTGCAAATGTGATTCTAATTTTAAGCGATAGCGCGTGGTAGAGGAGGTGCAGTGGCTCGAGGAAAGGACGGGTGCAGCAACTCGTGGGAGGGGTGCAGCGGCTGGAAGGGACGGGAGAACTGATGTTCCACCTTCTGCTAATACCATTAAGCAACCTCGAACTAGGGGTGGCCGCAGAGTCAGCAGGGTTCCAGAGATACCTGCGAACCCGGAGACAAAACCGTTGCAGGATGCCCCTGCTATTAATAATGATGGAGGTTTGGTCCTATGGCTTGTAGAAAGAGGTCTGCTCATACTACTAGGACAGCAAAACAAGGCCCTAATGATCAGGATAATCAATGGGGCAGTAAAGATTTAACACCTTCGTGGACATACAAGCTGAGTTCGTGGACATGCAAGCTGAGTTGGCCGAAAAGCAATGTGAGCTTATGGAAGAGCAATCCAAGGCGATAAAAGAGTTCGCCAAGGTGATAGAGTCATGGTGTCGACAGGATTTCCAAGACCGAAGGATATGATTTTGAGAAGTTTAAGATGTCCCCGCTTTCGTTTCAGGACGGTTCTAATCCCATAATAGCAAAATTGTGGCTTAAGCAGATGAAAAACTCCTCAAGATCTTGAAGTGCACTGAGGATCAGAAGGTGTCTTTTGTTACCTTTATGTTTCAGGAGGAGGCGGAGCACGGGTGGGAATCAAAAGAAGAGATTTTAGTCTCGCAAGACGAAGAGGTGATTACTTGGAGCAAATTTAAGCCGCTATTTGAGGAGAATTTCTTCCCTATTTATGTTCATGCTCGAAAGAAGAGAGAATTCCTGAATTTAAAGCAAGGATATGCAATTGTCAATGAGCATGAGGCAAAGTTCACAGAGCGATCTCAATATGCCAAAGAGTTAGTCGCTGAGAAGCACGATAAGGTCGAAATATTCGAGAACGATTTAAGGTCGGATATCACGGCATTAGTGACCATCAGCTTGTCAAAGACCTATATTGAGGTCGTACAGAGGGCACGCAGGGCCGAGAAGACCATCGATGCAAAGCAGAAGACTTGGGAGCAAAGGAAGAAGCCACAGCCAGATAGTGGTCATAAATCTTTCAATGGGCATTTTAAGAAGAAAGAATTCAGGAAGCATGAATATTCTTCTTAGAAACCGAGAGATCCGACTAAGAAGTTTGAAGTCCCTATTCAGAGGCATGAGGGGCTATGTTCCATGTGTGGAAAGGATCACAGGGGTCGACCATGCCCAAAGTTTGAGGGTTGCTTCCAATACGGGCTTCCAATACGGTAATACTTGACACATGTCCAAAGAGTGCCCAACGAGGAATGTTGTGCCTAATAAAGTGAACTAAAAGTCTAAAGACCCAAGGCAGGGTGTATGCTCTTACCCCTCAGGATGCTTTGGAATCCAACACCGTAGTCAGAAGTATATTGAGAACAATTCTAGTTTAGCACAGTTCTTTTATATGTTTCAATACATTCTATACATCATTACATCTCACACATTAAATCCTGAATTAGCTTAGAAATTGAACCAACTACCTTTCACCTTCAGGTTCTCTTTTAATATCATCATCTCCTCCTAGAATGTTGTTTGATTCGAGGTTAACACATTCTTTCGTGTCACCACACTTTGCACAAAGGCTGCATAGTCCACCGAGTTACCTAGATTATGAATTATCGGTTTCGACACCTGCTGGCATCTGTCTAATAACCGATAAGGTTTATAGAGGATGCAACGTGATGATGGGTGATGGAACTTTGCTGACAGATTTGATTCTCCTGGAGATGTATGATTTTGATGTGATTCTTGGGATGGGCTGGTTAGCCTCTTAGCATGCATCAGTTGACTGCTTAAGAAGCAAGTCATATTTTCAAGTTTCGGGAGAATCAGAATTCAGCTTTATAGAAGAGGGTTCCATCTCGCCTTTACGCACGATTTCAGATATGCAGACTTACAAGCTTATAAGGATTGGATGCCATAGTTACTTAGCCTATGCGGTAGATACACAAAAGGAGAAGATGAAACTTGAGGATATTTCAATAGTCCGAGAGTTTCCTAAGGTATTTCCGGAAGAGCTTCCGGGGTTACCGCTGGATCGGGAGGTCGAGTTCATTATCGACCTAGCGCTAGGCACTGCACCGATATCCAAAACTCCTTATAGAATGGTCCTCGTGGAGCTTAGAGAGCTAAAGGCTCGGTTGCAAGAGTTGCTTGATAAAAGTTTTATACGTCCAAACGTATCACCTTAGGATGCTCGGTGTTGTTTGTCAAGAAAAAGGATTGATCGATGCGTCTTTGTATCGACTATCAGGAGCTCAATAAAGTGACAATCATGAACAAGTACCCTATGCTAAGAATTGACGATCTATTTGACCAGTTGCAAGGTACCAAAGTATTTTCGAAGATTGATTTGAGATCTGGTTATCATTAGCTTAAGATTAAAGCAGAGGATATTCCTAAGTCTGCCTTTCGAACGAGATACGGTCATTATGAATTCTTAGTGATGACATTCGGCTTAACGAATGCCCCGCCGCGTTTATAAATCTTATGAATAAGGTGTTCAAACCTTATTTACATCAATTCATAGTAATATTCAATGATGATATTTTGATCTATTCGAAAAGTACGGTGGAACACGACGATCACTTAGAATTGTCTTGCAAACATTGAAGGAAAAGAATATTTATGCTAAATTAAGTAAATGGGAGTTTTGGCTCGAGAGCACGGCATTTTTAAGCCACGTAATATCAAAAGATGGTGTTTTTGTCGATCCGAAGAAAGTGGAGGCCTGTAACCCTTCGAAAATCGTTTAGGCAGTTTTTCGGTAATCGGCTAATTTTTCGGCTTTTTCCGTAAAAAGTCAAAATAGGTATTTTTCATTGTAGACCTAATTATACAAAATTTAGATAAGATATTACTATAATTTTGTCACTAAAATGTCACTTATAATTTTCTAGTTAAATAAAAAAAAATTCGTAATTAATTATTTTTTTATTATTTTAAGCCTTTTTAAATACATTAAATTAGTGATAAATACAAATTTAATTAGGTAAATTTCATAATTAGGAGTCTTTATAAGCTAAAATATGGTGTTAATAAAATTGTATCATGACTTGCAACATTTTAGTTTTATGGTGTGAAAATTATGAAAAAAATGATGTAAAAAGGGGTTTTTTTGTAAAAAGTTGATGTGAAATGCATTAAATGAGATGTGAGGGATCTTTTTGACCTAGAAACTTCTACAAAAACCCCACACCCTCCTCCTCTTCACCTCTGGCCGAAAATAGCAGCAGCTCCCCCTCTTTTCACCTCAATTCTTGCTTCAAAAATCATGAAAAATCATGAAAAATCCATAAAAATTCACCATTTTCTTCTCCAATTCAATGCTAAACCCTAATCCACTCTCTCCTCAACCAAATTTAGTTCAAAACTAGAAGAAAGGAGGCTTCTTTGGTGGCTTGATCATGCTAGGGTTCCATTTGTGAGGTGAAATTCTAAACTAGTTTGTTAACTTGTAGTTTATGTGTGCTAAAATTCAATTTTGAAGTATTAATTTAGTTGTAAATTCTTGTTCATGAAAATCAAGAATGGGATTTGGTGTTGAACTAGGGTTTGAAGCATGGTTGTTAGAGTTAAGTTAGGGCTTTGGTTACCTATTTGATTAGAGTGGTTAATTGCGGAGGGTTACGCTCGCTAAGTCGTTAAATTGCGACGTTTGCATCGAATCGGTTTGAAATTTGCTTACTAGATTTTTTACAAAAATTAGAATGCGATCAAATTGTGTTATGTTAGCGATATAATTAGCTTCGTATAGGACTATTAGAGTGCGCGAACGCGGGGTTTCGTCTAGTCGGGTTTTAGTTTTGTCGATTTCCCCGAAATGACGATTCTAGTTAACGATTAGCGATTTTCGTGCGTTTTCCCGCGCACCGAGTGTATGTTATGTTTAATTCGAGAGCGTTGATAATTGTATATTGTGACTTGCATCGTTTTAGGTTTTTTAATCTTATGCTTGGTGTTGTACAAATATAGGATCGGTCGGGGAAACATCGGACACGGCACGTAAAGGCAAGACGGTGGTCGGATCGGATTAGCGGGGATTTCAGGTGAGTAGATGTATTCATCTATGGGGGAATCGTCTGGATGGCGCGATGCGCCCCCCCTAGTTAGGATTACCCTACTTTTTACAAGATTTATATTGTTAGCTAGCTTATCCATTCATGTACACTGCATACCCTTATAGCGAACAGTATATTAGATTGCATGGACATTCATCTATACTTATGCGATATCATTTCATAGGACACGAACACCTTACCATTGGCATCTGTTGCACGCGCACTATTCATGTGACACACACGCCTTTGGTAATTGCCATGCCACGTGCACTATAGAACCTGTTTATCTTAATATCGTCACCTGCATTCATACTTGATATATGAAATTGCATCGCATGCATATATCTCGCATCATCATCATATTTACATAGATCTCTAGCCAAAACTCACATCATATACATTGATATCATAGACATTTATCATATATAACATGTGAACATTATGATTTTCTTGAGGATTTCAGTATTGCTGCGATTTCTGGATTTTTGGGGAAAACCGCAAGAATTTAACAAAAGCTTATATTTATCATTTTAAAACAAAGTTGCGGTTTTCTCGTGATGTATGTGTCGTCCACCATGAGTTTTCATGTTTTCTGTTGGATTTCGAGATCCGATTCGAGGAGTGGATGAACCGTCTCGGGTACATGGTGGGCCCGGTATGGTACCCCGGGGCAAGAAGATCGAGTTGTAGACGATGAGCCTGGCAGGGGAAGACTACCTACCGGTGATGTCTGGCGCGGCGGATATCCGGAGGATACCGACCGTTGTCGTGAGATTTATGATATGGGCCGATCCGGACTGACGGAGCCCGATATTGAGACAGATATGATTCCTATTTGGTGTCGATGCTTGACACGGGTTTTCAGATGATTTCTTGATGGTACTTAGCTATTATACAGATATTCATTTTCTAAAAGTTAAGAACGCAGTACCCTTAGCATTTAAAACACTTAAAGAGTTAGAAATGACATTGCATACCTGTGCATGCATACTAGAGCTATTATATCACATATGGACATGCATGTTGTGGTGCATTGCGTGCATTCTTACGATTGCCTTATTAGATGTTATATTTACTCACGAGCTGGCAACTCACCCCCGTTGTGCCACAGTGTCTTGCAGGTCGGACTCATCAGTCTTGTAGCGGCGGCTATCTTATCATCAGCTCCTTTTGCTCAGACTCGCGATATCGCCCATAGGTGGGTTGCGAGCACACTTTATTTCTTTTGCTTTGTCATTGTATCTAGTATTCTCCATCTACCACTTTATATTGTATATGTGACCTAGTGGTGAGACTGAGAGATTTGTATATTTGTGGTTTCTTTTGGGTCGAGCTCACTTGAGCCGGCGTTGTGTTTTCTGATATTTTGCGTTTCTTTTATGCTCTTTTCTTGATATTGCTATTATATTGCATGTGGTTGTGATCCGCCTTGGGCGAAGAGCTAGCTCCCGCTTGGGGGTGCCATTTTTATGATTACAGGTTTATTATCTTGTTGTACCCATTTTGGGGGGATAGAAAATACAGGGGAGACTCTGCCGAAATTTTCGGAAATTTTTGATGTTTTAAAAATGGATTCTATGCAACTTAAATGATTTTTAAAAACCATTGTCATTAAAGGTTTTCCTTCACTCTCTTTTGATTTTGGTTTAGATTCTTCTGGGCTTTGGCTGACTTAGGTTACGGTACGCCTTTAGACGTCTCGTAATCTAAGTGCCAGTCGCGTTCCGTACTTTTGGGTCGTGACAAAGTTGGTATCAGAGCGTAGGTTTTACCTTTCTGAGTGTAGGACGACCTTGGTAGATGGAGTAGGTGACTTAAGCAGAGTGGCGTAGCGTGGGTATGATCCGCGGCATACTTACGATACGGTACTCCGCCTAAGTGACCTTAGGACATAATTGCTTGTATTTCCTTTCTTGATTCCTTGCATTCCTTGATTCAATTGCAATGTCCTTATCAGTCCTGTTTCTTATTCTAGCTTCGATGCTGCCAAAGACTACGAGAGCTCAGCGGGCTGCCGCTAGGGATGAGATTCGGGCGGGCCCGTCTGAGGCGAGGATCGAGCGGGATGATACACCTACCCTCAGGGTCATACTGATCCGCCTTATCCAGATCGTATTGCCAGACTAGAGGCCGGCATGCAAGAGTTGCGGCAGATGATGGGATCTTTAGTTGAGTCCAGCCGAGCACAGAGATCCGAGGACGTTCCTTCCACCGCACAGACCACGATCGTACCTGCTGCACAGATGGTCACTCCTGCTGCTACTACGGAGACTATCCCTGTTTCACTACAGGAGTTCATAAGATTGAGACCTCCAGCTTTTACCGGTACAGATGTGACAGAGGACCCACAGGCATTTCTTGATAGGATGGCTCGGATTTGCCGTTCGTTGAGGTGTTCTGATGATAGATTGGTAGAGTTTGCGAGTTTTCGTCTGGAGGGTCTTGCCCAGACATGGTACAATTCAGTAGAGAGAGGCCGAGCTGCAGGTCTGCCTTCTATGACCTGGGATGAGTTTACATCTGCATTTCTTGCCCGTTTTCTTCCGGAGAGTGTCCGAGATGCTCGAGCCCGTAGTTTTGAGTCTTTGCGCAAGACTCCTGGGATGACAGTGTCGGAGTATGATATACAGTTTACCCAGTTGTCTCGATATGCTCCGTACCTAGTCGACACAGAAGAGAAGAGAATAAAGAGGTTTGTACGAGGGCTTGATACACAGCTATTCCTTGCCATCGGCACCCAGCACTTTGATACATACGCTGCCGCGATGGATGCAGCCTTACTTTTGGAGGAGCGTATTTCTGAGACTCCGGTCGTTTCTGGGCCGAAGAGGATCCGTACTGATACGCCAGCTCAGCGGCAGATGGGTAGACACCGCGATAGATTATTTTCGGGAGATGGTGGAGGCAGAGGATTGAGACGAGGTCAGTTATTTGGTTCATATCCACAGACCCAGCAGTCGTCTCCAGGATGTTTTCGGTGTGGGAGTCAGTACCACCGTGTCAGAGACTGTACCATTGGACGTCCGGGCGCGGCGACAGTCCCGCATGTGACTTTACCACCCTCACCACCTTCTCAGAGAGCTTTACTTCCTACTCCTGACGATGCTCCACGTCAGTCAGATGCTTCTAGAGGCCGTGGGCGTGGCGGTCCAGTTCCGAGAGGACGAGGCGACAGAGGCAGAGGCAGAGGCAGAGGCCGAGGTAGAGGCAGAGGACAGCCAGCTATTAGTGGTGGACAGGCCCGAGTGTCCGCATTGACTCCTCAGGATGCACAGGCATCCAATGCCGTCGTGACAGGTACTCTGCCAGTATGTTCTTTTGATGCACGGGTATTATTTGATCCAGGCTCCACACATTCCTATGTATCCACGTACTTTGCACCGAGGTTGGGCCGAGAGTCTTCTCCGTTAGATCAGCCGCTTGTCGTTATTACCCCGGTAGGCGAGTCTTTTGTTGCCCGTTTTGTGTACCGATCGTGTTCCGTTCGTATCGGGGAGAGAGATTCTTCAGTAGATTTGATTCTTCTCGATATGCTAGACTTTGACGTTCTTCTTGGTATGGACTGGCTAGCCACCTGTTATGCATCCGTGGACTGCCGTGAAAAGGCAGTCAGATTCAGTTTTCCTGGTGAGCCGGTTCTTGTTATTCAGGGAGATCGTAGCGCTACCCTTCCCAGCTTGATTTCTTCTCTTCGCGCTGGTCAGCTCTTAAGGAAAGGGTGTCAGGGATTCTTAGCTTATGTTTGTGATACTAGCTCCACAGAGGTTCCGTTGGACCAGGTCCCTGTTGTGAGAGAGTTTCCTGATGTTTTCCCTGAAGAGCTGCCTGGTCTGCCACCAGAGCGCGAGATTGAGTTCTGTATTGACTTGATCCCCGGCACGGGGCCTATCTCTATACCGCTTTATCGGATGGCCCCGGCGGAGCTGAGAGAGCTAAAGGATCAGTTACAGGACTTGCTGGACAAAAGGCTTATCCGACCGAGTGTGTCACCTTGGGGTGCTCCCGTCTTGTTTGTTAAGAAGAAGGACGGAAGTATGCGTTTATGCATTGATTATCGTCAGCTGAACCGGGTTACTATGCGGAACAGGTATCCCCTACCCCGCATTGATGACTTATTTGATCAGCTCCAGGGTGCAGGGTTTTTCTCGAAGGTTGATTTACGGTCAGGTTATCACCAGTTGCGGGTTCGGAAGGAGGATATTCCGAAGACCGCTTTCCGTACTCGTTATGGTCATTATGAGTTCTTGGTGATGTCGTTCGGGCTCACTAATGCCCCGGCAGCATTTATGGATTTGATGAACCGTGTATTCAAGCCGTATCTCGATCAGTTCATTATTGTGTTCATTGACGACATCTTGGTTTATTCTCGGAGCCGGGAGGAGCATGAGCAGCACTTACGTATCACATTGCAGACTTTGAGGGAGCATCAGCTGTTCGCCAAATTCTCCAAGTGCGCATTCTGGTTAGACAGTGTCGACTTCTTGGGTCATGTGGTGACGAGAGATGGTATTTGTGTGGACCCGAGGAAGATCGAGGCAGTTCAGCGTTGGCCTAGACCAGTATCAGTTACAGAGGTTCGCAGCTTTCTAGGTCTGGCCGGCTATTATCGGCGTTTTGTCCAGGATTTCTCCCGCATTGCTGCACCTTTGACCGGGTTGACCCGGAAGGGGGTTCCTTTTGATTGGACCCAGGCATGTGAGGATAGTTTCCAGCAATTGAAGACTCGTCTGACTACTGCACCAGTGTTAGCTTTGCCTTCAGGATTAGGCGGGTTCGTGGTATATTGTGATGCTTCTAGAGTGGGGCTGGGATGTGTATTGATGCAGCACGACAGAGTTATCGCGTATGCTTCTCGGTAGCTGAGGAAACACGAACAAAACTACCCCACCCATGATTTAGAGATGGCTACAGTGGTATTTGCACTTAAGATCTGGAGATATTACCTATACGGGGAGTCGTGCCAGATATTCACCGACCACAAGAGTTTGAAGTATATTTTCCAGCAGCGAGATCTGAATCTGAGACAGCGCCGATGGATGAAGTTGGTGAAGGATTATGACTGCGAGATTTTATACCATCCGGGCAAGGCGAATGTGGTGGCAGATGCTTTGAGTAGGAGGCCCGGAGGCAGCTTATCTTGTTTGAGCGCAGTACAGATGCAGTCGACGGCGGATTGGCAGGTTTTATGTGATAGCAGAGTGCAGTTCGAGTTTACTCCTACGGGGGGACAGCTGGCCCATTTCAGAGCACGCCCACAGTTACTTGACCGTATCCATGAGGCACAGTCCGGCGATGCCCGTATTTTAGAGATTATTGAGCAGATTCGGCAGGGCAGAGTTTCTGAGTTTGTGATTGATGATCAGGGGATACTTCAATTTGGGACTCGACTGTGTGTGCCAGATTCAGAGGGACTGAGGCGTGATATTCTCGAGGAGGCACATAGATCAGTATACAGTGTTCACCCAGGTTCCACCAAGATGTACCGTGATTTGAGAGAGGTTTACTGGTGGGACGGGATGAAGAAGGATATTACAGACTTTGTGTCGAGATTCCTGACTTGTCAGCAAGTCAAGGCCGAGCACCAGAGGCCAGCCGGCGAGTTACAACCTTTGCCCATCCCTGAGTGGAAGTGGGAGCAGGTATCCATGGACTTCATTGTGGGTCTACCCAGGACCAGTCGAGGGTACGACTCTATTTGGGTGAGTGTGGATCGACTGACGAAAGCGGCTCATTTCCTGCCAGTGAAGACCACTTTTGGATTTTCTCAGTACGCCCAGGTTTATATTGATGAGATAGTGCGACTGCATGGCGTTCCGACTTGCATCGTGTCCGACAGGGGCACCCAGTTTACCAGCCGATTGTGGCAGAAACTCCAGGATGCTTTGGGCACCCGATTGAGTTTTAGCACAGCCTTCCATCTGCAGACTGACGGTCAGTCGGAGCGTACGATTCAGACTCTTGAGGACATGCTCAGAGCTTGTGTTTTAGATTTCGGTGGTAGCTGGGATCGTCATTTGCCTTTGATCGAGTTTTCCTACAATAATAGCTTCCAGGAGACGATTCAGATGGCACCTTTCGAGGCTTTATATGGGAGGAGATGTCGATCGCCTGTATGTTGGACAGAGCTTAGGGAGAGCAGTATTTTGGGGCCGCAGATTGTACAGGAGACGACCGAGAAGATACAGCTGATTCGGGACAGGATGAGAGCGGCACAGAGTAGGCAGAAATCATATGCTGACAGGCGCCGTCGCCGACTCGAGTTCGCTGTTGGCGATCATGTTTTCCTGAAGGTCTTTCCGATGAATGGTGTGATGAGATTTGGGCGGAAAGGGAAACTGAGTCCTAGATATGTTGGTCCTTTCGAGATCCTAGAGCGTGTTGGTCCAATCGCTTATCGGTTAGCTCTTCCGCCTAGCTTCCCCGATGTTCACCCCGTATTCCATGTCTCGATGCTCCGCAAGTACCTTCATGATCCTTCCCAGGTGATTCAGCACCAAACGATCCAGTTAGAGCGTGATCTTTCTTTCACCGAGCAGCCGGTTGTCATTTTGGATCGGCAGGTGAAGAAATTGAGGTCGAAGGTTATACCGTCCGTCAAAGTCCTTTGGCGTGGCCCGAACAGCGAGGAGGTCACCTGGGAGACCGAGGTCGAGATGAGGAAGAGATATCCCCATGTTTTTGAAGGTACGCGTAGTTAAATTCTAAATTCGGGGACCGAATTTCTTTAAGGGGGGAAGATTGTAACCCTTCGAAAATCGTTTAGGCAGTTTTTCGGTAATCGGCTAATTTTTCGGCTTTTTCCGTAAAAAGTCAAAATAGGTATTTTTCATTGTAGACCTAATTATACAAAATTTAGATAAAATATTACTATAATTTTGTCACTAAAATGTCACTTATAATTTTCTAGTTAAATAAAAAAAAATTCGTAATTAATTTTTTTAAAATTATTTTAAGCCTTTTTAAATACATTAAATTAGTGATAAATACAAATTTAATTAGGTAAATTTCATAATTAGGAGTCTTTATAAGCTAAAATATGGTGTTAATAAAATTGTATCATGACTTGCAACATTTTAGTTTTATGGTGTGAAAATTATGAAAAAAAATGATGTAAAAAGGGGGTTTTTTGTAAAAAGTTGATGTGAAATGCATTAAATGAGATGTGAGGGATCTTTTTGACCTAGAAACTTCTCCAAAAACCCCACACCCTCCTCCTTTTCATCTCTGGCCGAAAATAGCAGCAGCTCCCCCTCTTTTCACCTCAATTCTTGCTTCAAAAATCATGAAAAATCATGAAAAATCCATAAAAATTCACCATTTTCTTCTCCAATTCAATGCTAAACCCTAATCCACTCTCTCCTCAACCAAATTTAGTTCAAAACTAGAAGAAAGGAGGCTTCTTTGGTGGCTTGATCATGCTAGGGTTCCATTTGTGAGGTGAAATTCTAAACTAATTTGTTAACTTGTAGTTTATGTGTGCTAAAATTCAATTTTGAAGTATTAATTTAGTTGTAAATTCTTGTTCATGAAAATCAAGAATGGGATTTGGTGTTGAACTAGGGTTTGAAGCATGGTTGTTAGAGTTAAGTTAGGGCTTTGGTTACCTATTTGATTAGAGTGGTTAATTGCGGAGGGTTACGCTCGCTAAGTCGTTAAATTGCGACGTTTGCATCGAATCGGTTTGAAATTTGCTTACTAGATTTTTTACAAAAATTAGAATGCGATCAAATTGTGTTATATTAGCGATATAATTAGCTTCGTATAGGACTATTAGAGTGCGCGAACGCGGGGTTTCGTCTAGTCGGGTTTTAGTTTTGTCGATTTCCCCGAAATGACGATTCTAGTTAACGATTAGCGATTTTCGTGCGTTTTCCCGCGCACCGAGTGTATGTTATGTTTAATTCGAGAGCGTCGATAATTGTATATTATGACTTGCATCGTTTTAGATTTTGTAATCTTATGCTTGGTGTTGTACAAATATAGGATCGGTCGGGGAAACATCGGACACGGCACGTAAAGGCAAGGCGGTGGTCGGATCGGATTAGCGGGGATTTCAGGTGAGTAGATGTATTCATCTATGGGGGAATCGTCTGGATGGCGCGATGCGCCCCCCTAGTTAGGATTACCCTACTTTTTGCAAGATTTATATTGTTAGCTAGCTTATCCATTCATGTACACTGCATACCCTTATAGCGAACAGTATATTAGATTGCATGGACATTCATCTATACTTATGCGATATCATTTCATAGGACACGAACACCTTACCATTGGCATCTGTTGCACGCGCACTATTCATGTGACATACACGCCTTTGGTAATTGCCATGCCACGTGCACTATAGAACCTGTTTATCTTAATATCGTCACCTGCATTCATACTTGATATATGAAATTGCATCGCATGCATATATCTCGCATCATCATCATATTTACATAGATCTCTAGCCAAAACTCACATCATATACATTGATATCATAGACATTTATCATATATAACATGTGAACATTATGATTTTCTTGAGGATTTCAGTATTGCTGCGATTTCTGGATTTTTGGGGAAAACCACAAGAATTTAACAAAAGCTTATATTTATCATTTTAAAACAAAGTTGCGGTTTTCTCGTGATGTATGTGTCGTCCACCATGAGTTTTTATGTTTTCTGTTGGATTTCGAGGCCCGATTCGAGGAGTGGATGAACCGTCTCGGGTATATGGTGGGCCCGGTATGGTACCCCGGGGCAAGAAGATCGAGTTGTAGACGATGAGCCTGGCAGGGGAAGACTACCTACCGGTGATGTCTGGCGCGGCGGATATCCGGAGGATACCGACCGTTGTCGTGAGATTTATGATATGGGCCGATCCGGACTGACGGAGCCCGATATTGAGACAGATATGATTCCTATTTGGTGTCGATGCTTGACATGGGTTTTCAGATGATTTCTTGATGGTACTTAGCTATTATACAGATATTCATTTTCTAAAAGTTAAGAACGCAGTACCCTTAGCATTTAAAACACTTAAAGAGTTAGAAATGACATTGCATACCTGTGCATGCATACTAGAGCTATTATATCACATATGGACATGCATGTTGTGGTGCATTGCGTGCATTCTTACGATTGCCTTATTAGATGTTATATTTACTCACGAGCTGGCAACTCACCCCCGTTGTGCCACAGTGTCTTGCAGGTCGGACTCATCAGTCTTGTAGCGGCGGCTATCTTATCATCAGCTCCTTTTGCTCAGACTCGCGACATCGCCCGTAGGTGAGTTGCGAGCACACTTTATTTCTTTTGCTTTGTCATTGTATCTAGTATTCTCCATCTACCACTTTATATTGTATATGTGACCTAGTGGTGAGACTGAGAGATTTATATATTTGTGGTTTCTTTTGGGTCGAGCTCACTTGAGCCGGCGTTGTGTTTTCTGATATTTTGCGTTTCTTTTATGCTCTTTTCTTGATATTGCTATTATATTGCATGTGGTTGTGATCCGCCTTGGGCGAAGAGCTAGCTCCCGTTTGGGGATGCCATTTTTATGATTACAGGTTTATTATCTTGTTGTACCCATTTTGGGGGGATAGAAAATACAGGGGAGACTCTGCCGAAATTTTCGGAAATTTTTGATGTTTTAAAAAGGGATTCTATGCAACTTAAATGATTTTTAAAAACCATTGTCATTAAAGGTTTTCCTTCACTCTCTTTTGATTTTGGTTTAGATTCTTCTGGGCTTTGGCTGACTTAGGTTACGGTACGCCTTTAGACGTCTCGTAATCTAAGTGCCAGTCGCGTTCCGTACTTTCGGGTCGTGACAAGGCCGTTGATTGGAAAAGGCCTTCTAATGCAACGGAAATTTAAAATTTCTTGGGTTTAGCGAGGTACTATAGAAGATACGTTGAAGATTTCTCTCGTATTGCTGCTCCACTGACTCGATTAACTCAAAAGAAAGCCAAGTTCAATTGGACCGTGGAATGCGAGAAAAACTTCCAAAAGTTGAAGAATCGACTTGTATCTGACCTATCTTTACTGTTCCACCAGGTTCTGGAGGTTGTCATATACAGCGGTGCGTCGGGAAAAATACTTAATGCAACAAGGGAAGGTGATAACTTATGAGTCAAGACAACTTAAACCATACAAGCAAAACTATCCAACTCATGACTTGGAGTTGGCAACGGTTATATTCGTCTTGAAATTTGGCGGTATTATCTATATGGCGAGAGTTGCGAGATATTTACCGAACATAAGAGTCTGAAATATATATTTACTCAGAAGGAGTTGAATATGAAGCAGAGAAGATGGTTAGAGCTGATGAAAGATTACGACCTAACCATACACTATCATCCCGGAAAAACGAATGTCGTAGCAGATGTTTTGAGCCGAAAAGCAGATGTTAAGCGGTCATGATTACGAAGCAACATCACATTCTTGAAGATATGCGATAACTCAAGATAGACGTCCATTACCATGGTCCGGGTGAAATCTTAGCTCGGCTTCAAGTGAGGCCAACTTTGCTCGAACAGATTAAAACTGCACAAACTAGAGATACTCAATTAGAGAAGATCCGATCAGAAGTCGAATAAGAGGCTAAGACAAAGTTTCCTATTCAAGATGGCATCCTCATATTCGGGTCCAGATTATGTGTACCCAATAGTCTAAAACTAAAGAAGCGGATCATGGAGGAAGCTCACTGCACTAGATATTCCATCCACCCGGGCAGCACAAAGATATACCGCGACCTTCGTGACACGTTTTAATGGAATAATATGGAGAGGGAGATTGCGGAATTTGTATCCCAATGTACGACGTGCCAACAAGTGAAGGCGGAGCATCAAAGGCCTGCTGGTCTACTTCAACCACTCTCCATTCCTGAGTAGAAGTGGTCAAATATCGCCATGGATTTCATAGTTGGGTTGCCGAGGTCTCGAAAAAGGAATAATGCTATATGGGTTATCGTTGATCGATTGACCAAGTCAGCTTACTTTCTTCATTATAAGATGACCCACTCGATGGAGAAAATGGCATCTTTGTATATAGAAGAAATTGTCAGGCCGCATGGCGTTCCAGAAAAAATCCTATCCGATAAAGATCGGCGTTTCGTGTCCAGATTTTGGGGGAGTTTGCATAAGAATTTGGACACCGGATTAGAATTTACCTCATCTCATCACCCCAAGACAGATGGACAATCCGAGAGGACTAATCGGATTTTTGAAGATATGCTTCAAGCCTGTGTTCTTGATCTCAAAAACGGATGGGAGGAGCATTTGCCGCTAGCAGAATTGCTTATAATAAAAGTTACCAAACCAGTGTCGGTTTGGCTCCATTTGAAGCGTTGTACGGTAGAAATGCAAATCTCCAATTGCTGAGAGGGGGTAGAAGAGATTTATTTGGTCATGAGATTGTACAGCAAACTACTGACAAGATTATATTGATTAGAGATAGACTTTTGGCGGCACAAAGCAAGAAGAAGAGTTATGCAGATAGAAAGAGAAGGAAATTAGAATTCCAAGTTGGAGACTTCGTGTTTTTGAAAGTCTCCATGGAAAGGAGTGATGAGATTTAGCAAGAACGGAAAATTGAGTCCGAGGTATGTCGGTCCCTTCGAAATTTTGAGACGAGTCGGCGCTGTAGCTTACAAGGTGGCATTACCTCCTAAGCTATCGGCGGTGCACAATGTGCTCCATATATCGATGTTGTGCAAGTATGTACCGGATCAACCACATATGCTACAATACGAGCCGCTTCAAATTAGAGACGATCTCTCATATGTCGAGCGTCCGATGCGGATCATTGACTAGAAGGAGCAAGTGTTGCGTAGGACTTTCTTTTGTTAAGATGCTATAGGGGAATCACTCCATCAAGGAGGCAACTTGAGAAAGCAAGAAGGAAATGATAGAGAAGTACCCATACCTATTTGAGAACCAAGGTATGTCTAGCTTCGGGGACGAAACTTATTTTGAAGGGGTTACTATGTCTCACCCAAAAAAAATTATTGCTTATTATTTTCGTAATTTAATGAAATACAACTTTTCAGATATGGAAATAAATGCAGTTAATGTCTATAATTGATTTCAAATTCTGGGTTAAATGCAAAGGTTTTGTAACTGTAGATTTAGAATTTATTTGGTTTTAAAGCCTAGTTCTTAAAAGAGTTAACTCTGGACAGTTTTCCCAAATATTCCTCACAAAACAAAACAAAACAAAAAGGAAAAAGAACAGAACAAGAGAGAAGCGAAATCTAAGTAGTTGAGAAGGAGGAGACGTTCGAAAGAGTGGAGATCGACGTACATCATCGATGATCGCCGCCGTTTTCGGATCTAGGGTTAGGATTGAGATCCCGATGTTGTTGGCGATGGCGGGGTCGAATTTGATCGGCCTTAGCAAGTTGCTGTAGTGGCTAGGATTAGGATTTCGGTCATAATTTAGGGCCGGAAGAGGAGAAAAACGCGATGGAGAGAAAGACTACATTGACAAATCTATAACTTAGAGATGCTCAGATTTAGGGTTTGCCCCACAAAATCTATAACTTAGCAATAACAGCAATGGGATTTTTCTCTCTCAACTCAACTTTCCAATCTCAATTCCCTTGCCCAAACCGACCAACTCTCATTCTCACAAATCAAAATAAACTCCAATTAACAAAAATTGCAATCCATTTTTGAAGGCAAATCATGGCATCAAAATTAAGAAATGGAGCTATGACCTTTTTCTTTTGTTCATGGAAATCAAGTTAGGGTGTTGATTCAAAGGTTTAAACTCCAAACCTGCAACAGAAATTGCAAAACTTGAATTTTTGATCGGTTTGCCTTCCTCTTCCTTCCCCAAAACTAATTCATGATACTTTATCTTCCATTAAACCCACATCCCACTTCTTCTAAAAGCTCAATACCAATCCCTCCATTAAACTCATATCCCACTTCTCAACAATTTCTCAACTCTTGATCAGAAACACCATATCAAAAATTATAAAAAGCATGGGATATATTTTTACATAACATAGAAAGATTGGGATGAAGATATATATATATATATATATATATATATATATATATATATATATATATATATATATATATAGTGAGAGAATGAGGCATGCACCTTGATGTAGAGAGAGGAGGAGGAGGATCTGCGATGAGGGGGCTTTGTCGACGACGAGGAGTAGCTCTGTGACGAGGGGAGCACTGCGGGAGGCGGCGATTCTGACGGAGTTTTCTCGACAAGGATGAGGACGATAAGAGGGAAGCCCGGCGGGGATAAAAAGAATAAGATTTTTTTGGAAACTAGATCGATGGGTTTCGTCGGGTTTTATTTTAATTTTTCCGGCTATTGCGAGATAGATTTGTAAAAAAATGAGAGTCCCAATTTAAAATGGGTCAGTAGGACTTTACCCGACGGAACAGGTTAGTCCAACGAATAGACGCATATCTCTTATAGGGATGGTTCTTGAGAACGAAACTTTAGTTTAAAGCCGGATACTGGGGTAACATATTTTTGAGAAACTTTAGTTTAAATTTATTTCGGATATAACTTGAAAATTTTGAAAACTTTAATTTAAAGTTATTTCGGATGTAAAAATCATTTTGATGTCCTTAGGATATGACTTTTTAATTTAAAGTACTTTTGGGACGTAATTTCATAAATATTTGTTTAAACTCGTTTCGTACATTAATTTCATTTTGTCGTCCCTTAGGACATGACTTTTAACTTAAAGTACTTTTGGGTACGTAATTTCATAAATATTAGGTTAAAATCATTTCGGACATAAATGTCATATTGATGTACCTGAGGATAAATATTAGTTTAAAGTCATTTCCAACATAAATGTCATATTGATGTACCTGAGGACATGACTATTAATTTAATTTGTAGACTTCTTAAAACGTAATTTCATAGATATTATTTTAAATTCCATTCAGACATAAAAGACATTTTGTCGTCCGTTAGAACATAACTTTTAACTTGAATTTCTCTTCAAACATAATTTCATACACAGTAGTTTAAAGTCATTTCGGACATAAAAGTAATTCTGATGTCCCTTATGACATGACTTTTAATTCGAGGTTCTCTTTGGGCATAATTTCATTAACATTAGTTTAACATTGTTGGATATAGGTTCCTTCAAGGCAATTATCGTAATTGTAGAAATGCAATTACTGAATTCATGAGGACATATACAGAGAACGGTCTTACTCGAAATGATAGTATGCTATCTGGTTTGTATTTATCATTCATAAATATATGTTTTACTTGTTATAACTTATCACTAATATATGATGATAAAGCCTACAGGATCTTTTCTTGCCTGCCAGGATTATGATAGGAATCATACTAGTGGGCTTTGGGTAGTATATAAGCACATCCTTAAAAGTCTTTAGTCATATGAGTATCGAGACTGGGCATCGCTACACCAGTCATAACATATGCATCCATACACTTGTGCTTTCGTTCGATTTGAGAAAATTTCGGCAAAACTTCACAACTGTTCTCCGAGTACACTACAATAAAAAAGCTTATCATTTCAATGCTATCAACGTCGAAATGACAACTCCGTCTATATTTACAGGAGAACAAGCGAAGAGTTACCGACGAAACTCGGCTCGAACCGAATGAAAGCATATGTACAGGGAGGTGTATGCGTTATACATTCTTAACTTGTCCATGTGGATAAATCTATTAGTTAAAATGCGACTAGTCTTCTCATCGCATAAACTACGAGATGGTTGTAAACAACAAACGATCAATGTTCGATATTGACAAACTTCGCGTAGTTTTATCACGAAGAAAACCTTACGCATATCGGGGCCTAAGGCGCTTTGTTTAGTTTGATAATTATTTGTCATAAGTTTTTTCAATATTATGTGAGAATCTCAATAATAATATCAAAATTTTCACATTTAGGGGTTTCCGTTTCAAGTTTAGGGTTTTGGTTTCAAGTTATGGATTTGGTTTCACATCAAGCTTAAGGATTAGGATTTCCGATTCAATCTTAGGGTTTATGGTTTCACAATAACAAACTTAAGGTTTAGTGATTGCATTTCCAATATTTAATTTCCAACATACACACACTCACACACACACATACACACACACGACTTGGCTCACACACACATGTGAGTGTGTTTGTGTGTGTGCGAGCTGAGTGTGTGTGAGAGAGAGTAAGAAAGGATATAACTTAGTATTTTAATTTTCGGAACCCTGACATTACAACAATTGCAAAGACTATAGCAATAACAATAATGTAATTAACAAATTAAGACTACATTGACAAATCTATAACTTAGAGATGCTCAGATTTGGGGTTTGCCCCACAAAATCTATAACTTAGCAATAACAGCAATGGGATTTTTCCCTCTCAACTCAACTTTCCAATCTCAATTCCCTTGCCTAAACCGACCAACTCCCATTCTCATAAATCAAAATAAACTCCAAATAACAAAAATTCCAATCCATTTTTTAAGGCAAATCATGGCATCAACATTAAGAAATGGAACTATGACCTTTTTTTTTTGTTCATGGAAATCAAGTTAGGGTGTTGATTCATAAGTTTAAACTCCAAACCTGCAATAGAAATTGCAAAACTTGAATTTTTGATCGGTTTGCCTTCCTCTTCCTTCCCCAAAAACTAATTCATGATACTTTATCTTCCATTAAACCCACATCCCACTTCTTCTAAAAGCTCAATACCAATCCCTCCATTAAACTCATATCCCACTTCTCAACAATTTCTCAACTCTTGATTAGAAACACTATACCAAAAATTATAAAAAGCATGGGATATATTTTTACATAACATAGAAAGATTGGGGTGAATATATATATATATATATATATATATATATATATATATATATATATATATAGTGAGAGAAAGAGGCACGTACCTTGAAGTAGAGAGAGGAGGCGGCGAATCTGCGTCGAGGACGAGGAGGCGGCGGATCTGCGACAAGGGGGCTTTGTCGACGACGAGGGGAGCACCACGGGAGGCAGCGATTCTGACGGAGTTTTCTCGACGAGGATGAGGACGATAAAAGGGAAGCCCGGCAGGGATAAAAAGAATAAGATTTTTTTGGAAACCAGATCGGAAGGATTTCGTCGGGTTTTATTTTATATTTTCCAGCTATTGCGAAATAGATTTGTAAAAAAATGAGAGTCCAAATTTAAAATGGGTCAGTAGGACTTTACCCGACGGAACAGGTTAGTCCAACGAATAGGCGCATGTCTCTTGGGATGGTTCTTGAGAACGAAACTTTAGTTTAAAGCCGGTTACGGAGGTAACATTATTTTTAAGAAATTTTAGTTTAAAGTTATTTCGGATATAACTTGAAAATTTTGAAAACTTTAATTTAAAGTTATTTCGGATGTAAAAATCATTTTGAAGTCCTTAGGATATGACTTTAATTTAAAGTACTTTTGGGACGTAATTTCATAAATATTTGTTTAAACTCGTTTCGTACATTAATTTCATTTTGTCGTCCCTTAGGACATGACTTTTAAGTTAAAGTACTTTTGAGTACGTAATTTCATAAATATTAGTTTAAAGTCATTTCGGACATAAATGTCATATTAATGTACCCGAGGATAAATATTAGTTTAAAGTCATTTCGGACGTAAATGTCATATTGATGTACCTGAGGGCATGACTTTTAATTTAATTTGTAAACTCCTTAAAAAGTAATTTCATAGATATTATTTTAAATTCCATTCAAACATAAAAGATATTTTGTCGTCCGTTAGAACATAACTTTTAACTAGAATTCCTCTTCAAACATAATTTCATACACAGTAGTTTAAAGTCATTTCGGACATAAAAGTAATCCTGATGTCCCTTATGACGTGACTTTTAATTCGATGTTCTCTTTGGACATAATTTCATTAACATTAGTTTAACATTGTTGGATATAGATGCCCTCAAGGCAATTATCGTAATTGTAGAAATACAATTACTGAATGCATGAGGACATATACAGAGAACAGACTTACTCGAAATGATAGTATGCTATCTGGTTTGTATTTATCATTCATAAGTATATGTTTTACTTGTTATAACTTATCACAAATATATGATGATAAAGCCTACAGGATCTTTTCTTGCCTGCCAAGATTATGATAGGAATCATACTAGTGGGCTTTGGGTAGTATATAAGCACATTCTTAAAAGTCCTTAGTCATAGGAGTATCGAGACTGGGCATCGCTACTCCAGTCATAACACATGCATCCATACACATGTGCTTTCGTTTGATTTGAGGAAATTTCGGCAAAACTTCACAACTGCTCTCCAAGTACACTACAATAAAAAAGCTCATCATTTCAATGCTATCAACGTTGAAATGACAACGCCGTCTATATTTACACGGAGAACAAGCGAAGAGTTACCGACGAAACTCGGCTCGAACCGAATGAAAGCATATATGTAGGGAGGTGTATGCGTTATACATTCTTAACTTGTCCATGTGGATAAATCTATTAGTTATAATGCGACTAGTCTTCTCAACGCATAAACTACGAGATGGTTGTAAACAACAAACGATCAATGTTCGATATTGACATACTTCGCGTAGTTTTATGCCACGAAGAAAACCTTACGCATATCAAGGTCTAAGACGCGTTGTTTAGTTTGATAATTATTTATCATAAGTTTTTTCAATATTATGTGAGAATCTCAATAATAATATCAAAATTTTCACATTTAGGGGTTTCCGTTTCAAGCTTGGGGTTTTGGTTTCAAGTTATGGATTTGGTTTCGCATCAAGCTTAAGGATTAGGATTTCCGATTCAAGCTTAGGGTTTATGGTTTCACAATAACAAACTTAAGGTTTAGCGATTGCATTTCCAATATTTGATTTCCAACATACACACACACATACACACACACGACTCGGCTCACACACACATGTGAGTGTGTGTTTGTGTGTGTGAGAGCGAGTGTGTGTGTGAGAGAGAGAGAGTAAGAAAGGATATAACTTAGCATTTTAATTTTCGGAACCCTGACATTACAACAATTGCAAAGACTATAGCAATAACAATAATGTAATTAACAAATTAAGACTGCATTGACAAATCTATAACTTAGAGATGCTCAGATTTGGGGTTTGCCCCACAAAATCTATAACTTAACAATAACAGCAATGGGATTTTTCCCTCTCAACTCAACTTTCCAATCTCAATTCCCTTGCCCAAACCGACCAACTCTCATTCTCACAAATCAAAATAAACTCCAATTAACAAAAATTGCAATCCATTTTTTAAGGCAAATCATGGCATCAAAATTAAGAAATGGAACTATGACCTTTTTCTTTTGTTCATGGAAATCAAGTTAGGGTGTTGATTCAAAGGTTTAAACTCCAAACCTGCAACAGAAATTGCAAAACTTGAATTTTTGATCGGTTTGCCTTCCTCTTCCTTCCCCAAAACTAATTCATGATACTTTATCTTCCATTAAACCCACATCCCACTTCTTCTAAAAGCTCAATACCAATCCCTCCATTAAACTCATATCCCACTTCTCAACAATTTCTCAACTCTTGATCAGAAACACCATATCAAAAATTATAAAAAGCATGGGATATATTTTTACATAACATAGAAAGATTGGGATGAATATATATATATATATATATATATATATATATATATATATATATATATATATATATATATATATATATATAGTGAGAGAATGAGGCATGTACCTTGATGTAGAGAGAGGAGGAGGAGGATCTGCGATGAGGGGGCTTTGTCGACGACAAGGAGTAGCTCTGTGACGAGGGGAGCACTGCGGGAGGCGGCGATTCTGACGAAGTTTTCTCGACAAGGATGAGGATGATAATAGGGAAGCCCGGCGGGGATAAAAAGAATAAGATTTTTTTGGAAACTAGATCGATGGGTTTCGTCGGGTTTTATTTTAATTTTTCCGGCTATTGCAAAATAGATTTGTAAAAAAATGAGAGTCCCAATTTAAAATGGGTCAGTAGGACTTTACCCGACGGAACAGGTTAGTCCAACGAATAGGTGCATATCTCTTATAGGGATGGTTCTTGAGAACGAAACTTTAGTTTAAAGCCGGATACTGAGGTAACATATATTTGAGAAACTTTAGTTTAAATTTATTTCGGATATAACTTGAAAATTTTGAAAACTTTAATTTAAAGTTATTTCGGATGTAAAAATCATTTTGATGTCCTTAGGATATGACTTTTTAATTTAAAGTACTTTTGGGATGTAATTTCATAAATATTTGTTTAAACTCGTTTCATACATTAATTTCATTTTGTCGTCCCTTAGGACATGACTTTTAACTTAAAGTACTTTTGGGTACGTAATTTCATAAATATTAGGTTAAAGTCATTTCGGACATAAATGTCATATTGATGTACCTGAGGATAAATATTAGTTTAAAGTCATTTCCAACATAAATGTCATATTGATGTACCTGAGGACATGACTATTAATTTAATTTGTAGACTTCTTAAAACGTAATTTCATAGATATTATTTTAAATTCCATTCAGACATAAAAGACATTTTTTCGTCCGTTAGAACATAACTTTTAACTTGAATTTCTCTTCAAACATAATTTCACACACAGTAGTTTAAAGTCATTCCGGACATAAAAGTAATTCTGATGTCCCTTATGACATGACTTTAAATTCGAGGTTCTCTTTGGGCATAATTTCATTAACATTAGTTTAACATTGTTGGATATAGGTTCTTTCAAGGCAATTATCGTAATTGTAGAAATGCAATTACTGAATTCATGAGGACATATACAGAGAACGGTCTTACTCGAAATGATAGTATGCTATCTAGTTTGTATTTATCATTCATAAATATATGTTTTACTTGTTATAACTTATCACTAATATATGATGATAAAGCCTACAGGATCTTTTCTTGCCTGCCAGGATTATGATAGGAATCATACTAGTGGGCTTTGGGTAGTATATAAGTACATCCTTAAAAGTCCTTAGTCATAGGAGTATCGAGACTGGGCATCGCTACACCAGTCATAACATATGCATCCATACACTTGTGCTTTCGTTCGATTTGAGAAAATTTCGGCAAAACTTCACAACTGTTCTCCGAGTACACTACAATAAAAAAGCTTATCATTTCAATGCAATCAACGTCGAAATGACAACTCCGTCTAAATTTACACGGAGAACAAGCGAAGAGTTACCGACGAAACTCGGCTCGAACCGAATGAAAGCATATGTACAGGGAGGTGTATGCGTTATACATTCTTAACTTGTCCATGTGGATAAATCTATTAGTTAAAATGCGACTAGTCTTCTCATCGCATAAACTACGAGATGGTTGTAAACAACAAACGATCAATGTTCGATATTGACAAACTTCACGTAGTTTTGTCACGAAGAAAACCTTACGCATATCGGGGTCTAAGGCGCGTTGTTTAGTTTGATAATTATTTATCATAAGTTTTTTCAATATTATGTGAGAATCTCAATAATAATATCAAAATTTTCACATTTAGGGGTTTCCATTTCAAGTTTAGGGTTTTGGTTTCAAGTTATGGATTTGGTTTCACATCAAGCTTAAGGATTAGGATTTCCGATTCAATCTTAGGGTTTATGGTTTCACAATAACAAACTTAAGGTTTAGTGATTGCATTTCCAATATTTAATTTCCAACATACACACACTCACACACACACATACACACACATACACACACACGACTTGGCTCACACACACATGTGAGTGTGTTTGTGTGTGTGCGAGCTGAGTGTGTGTGAGAGAGAGTAAGAAAGGATATAACTTAGTATTTTAATTTTCGGAACCCTGACATTACAACAATTGCAAAGACTATAGCAATAACAATAATGTAATTAACAAATTAATACTACATTGACAAATCTATAACTTAGAGATGCTCAGATTTGGGGTTTGCCCCACAAAATCTATAACTTAGCAATAACAGCAATGGGATTTTTCCCTCTCAACTCAACTTTCCGATCTCAATTCCCTTGCCTAAACCGACCAACTCCCATTCTCACAAATCAAAATAAACTCCAAATAACAAAAATTCCAATCCATTTTTTAAGGCAAATCATGGCATCAACATTAAGAAATGGAATTATGACCTTTTTCTTTTGTTCATGGAAATCAAGTTAGGGTGTTGATTTATAAGTTTAAACTCCAAACCTGCAATAGAAATTGCAAAACTTGAATTTTTGATCGGTTTGCCTTCCTCTTCCTTCCCCAAAAACTAATTCATGATACTTTATCTTCCATTAAACCCACATCCCACTTCTTCTAAAAGCTCAATACCAATCCCTCCATTAAACTCATATCCCACTTCTCAACAATTTCTCAACTCTTGATTAGAAACACCCTACCAAAAATTATAAAAAACATGGGATATATTTTTACATAACATAGAAAGATTGGGATGAATATATATATATATATATATATATATATATATATATATATATAGTGAGAGAAAGAGGCACGTACCTTGGAGTAGAGAGAGGAGGCGGCGAATCTGCGTCGAGGACGAGGAGGCGGCGGATCTGCGACAAGGGGGCTTTGTCGACGACGAGGAGGAGCTCTGCGTCGAGGGGAGCACTGTGGGAGGCGGCGATTCTGACGGAGTTTTCTCGACGAGGATGAGGACGATAAAAGGGAAGCCCGGCGGGGATAAAAAGAATAAGATTTTTTTGGAAACTAGATCGGAAGGATTTCGTCGGGTTTTATTTTATATTTTCCAGCTATTGCAAAATAGATTTGTAAAAAAATGAGAGTCCAAATTTAAAATGGGTCAGTAGGACTTTACCCGACGGAACAGGTTGGCCCAACGAATAGGCGCATGTCTCTTGGAATGGTTCTTGAGAACGAAACTTTAGTTTAAAGCCGGTTACGGAAGTAACATTATTTTAAAGAAATTTTAGTTTAAAGTTATTTCGGATATAACTTGAAAATTTTGAAAACTTTAATTCAAAGTTATTTCGGATGTAAAAATCATTTTGAAGTCCTTAGGATATGACTTTAATTTAAAGTACTTTTGGGACGTAATTTCATAAATATTTGTTTAAACTCGTTTCGTACATTAATTTCATTTTGTCGTCCCTTAGGACATGACTTTTAAGTTAAAGTACTTTTGAGTACGTAATTTCATAAATATTAGTTTAAAGTCATTTCGGATATAAATGTCATATTAATGTACCCGAGGATAAATATTAGTTTAAAGTCATTTTGGACGTAAATGTCATATTGATGTACCTGAGGGCATGACTTTTAATTTAATTTGTAGACTCCTTAAAAAGTAATTTCATAGATATTATTTTAAATTCCATTCAGACATAAAAGACATTTTTTCGTCCGTTAGAACATAACTTTTAACTTGAATTTCTCTTCAAACATAATTTCATACACAGTAGTTTAAAGTCATTTCGGACATAAAAGTAATCCTGATGTCCCTTATGACGTGACTTTTAATTCGATGTTCTCTTTGGACATAATTTCATTAACATTAGTTTAACATTGTTGGATATAGATGCCCTCAAGGCAATTATCGTAATTGTAGAAATACAATTACTGAATGCATGAGGACATATACAGAGAACAGACTTACTCAAAATGATAGTATTCTATCTGGTTTGTATTTATCATTCATAAGTATATGTTTTACTTGTTATAACTTATCACAAATATATGATGATAAAGCCTACAGGATCTTTTCTTGCCTGCCAGGATTATGATAGGAATCATACTAGTGGGCTTTGGGTAGTATATAAGCACATTCTTAGAAGTCCTTAGTCATAGGAGTATCGAGACTGGGCATCGCTACTCCAGTCATAACACATGCATCCATACACATGTGCTTTCGTTCGATTTGAGGAAATTTCGGCAAAACTTCACAACTGCTCTCCGAGTACACTACAATAAAAAAGCTTATCATTTCAATGCTATCAACGTTGAAATGACAACTCCGTCTATATTTACACGGAGAACAAGCGAAGAGTTACCGACGAAACTCGGCTCGAACCGAATGAAAGCATATGTGTAGGGAGGTGTATGCGTTATACATTCTTAACTTGTCCATGTGGATAAATCTATTAGTTATAATGCGACTAGTCTTCTCAACGCATAAACTACGAGATGGTTGTAAACAACAAACGATCAATGTTCGATATTGACAAACTTCGCGTAGTTTTATGCCACGAAGAAAACCTTACGCATATCAAGGTCTAAGACGCGTTGTTTAGTTTGATAATTATTTATCATAAGTTTTTTCAATATTATGTGAGAATCTCAATAATAATATCAAAATTTTCACATTTAGGGGTTTCCGTTTCAAGCTTGGGGTTTTGGTTTCAAGTTATGGATTTGGTTTCACATCAAGCTTAAGGATTAGGATTTCCGATTCAAGCTTAGGGTTTATGGTTTCACAATAACAAACTTAAGGTTTATTGATTGCATTTCCAATATTTGATTTCCAACATACACACACATACACACACACGACTCGGCTCACACACACATGTGAGCGTGTGTTTGTGTGTGTGAGAGCGAGTGTGTGTGTGAGAGAGAGAGAGTAAGAAAGGATATAACTTAGCATTTTAATTTTCGGAACCCTGACATTACAACAATTGCAAAGACTATAGTAATAACAATAATGTAATTAACAAATTAAGACTACATTGACAAATCTATAACTTAGAGATGCTCAGATTTGGGGTTTGCCCCACAAAATCTATAACTTAGCAATAACAGCAATGGGATTTTTCCCTCTCAACTCAACTTTCCAATCTCAATTCCCTTGCCCAAACCAACCAACTCTCATTCTCACAAATCAAAATAAACTCCAATTAACAAAAATTGCAATCCATTTTTTAAGGCAAATCATGGCATCAAAATTAAGAAATGGAACTATGACCTTTTTCTTTTATTCATGGAAATCAAGTTAGGGTGTTGATTCAAAGGTTTAAACTCCAAACCTGCAACAGAAATTGCAAAACTTGAATTTTTGATCGGTTTGCCTTCCTCTTCCTTCCGCAAAACTAATTCATGATACTTTATCTTCCATTAAACCCACATCCCACTTCTTCTAAAAGCTCAATACCAATCCCTCCATTAAACTCATATCCCACTTCTCAACAATTTCTCAACTTTTGATCAGAAACACCATACCAAAAATTATAAAAAGCATAGGATATATTTTTACATAACATAGAAAGATTAGGGTGAAGATATATATATATATATATATATATATATATATATATATATATATATATATAGTGAGAGAAAGAGGCATGTACCTTGATGTAGAGAGAGGAGGAGGCGGATCTGCGTCGAGGACGAGGTGAAGGCGGATCTGCGACGAGGGGGCTTTGTCGACGACGAGGAGGAGCTCCGCGACGAGGGGAGCACTGCGGGAGGCGGCGATTCTGACGGTGTTTTCTCGACGAGGATGAGGACGATAAAAGGGAAGCCCGGCGGGGGATAAAAAGAATAAGATTTCTTTGGAAACCAGATCGAAGGGTTTCGTCGGGTTTTATTTTAATTTTTCCGGCTATTGCGAAATAGATTTTTAAAAAAATGAGAGTCCCAATTTAAAATGGGTCAGTAGGATTTTACCCGACGGAACAGGTTAGTCCAACGAATAGACGCATATCTCTTATAGGGATGGTTCTTGAGAACGAAACTTTAGTTTAAAGCCGGTTACGGAGGTAACATTATTTTTGAGAAATTTTAGTTTAAAGTTATTTCGGATATAACTTGAAAATTTTGAAAACTTTAATTTAAAGTTATTTCGGATGTAAAAATCATTTTGATATCCTTAGGATATGACTTTTTAATTTAAAGTACTTTTGGGACGTAATTTCATAAATATTTGTTTAAAGTCATTTCGTACATTAATTTCATTTTGTCGTCTCTTAGGGCATGATTTTTAACTTAAAGTACTTTTGAGTACGTAATTTCATAAATATTAGTTTAAAGTCATTTCGGACATAAATGTCATATTGATGTACCTGAGGATAAATATTAGTTTAAAGTCATTTCCGACGTAAATGTCATATTGATGTACCTGGGGACATGACTTTTAATTTAATTTGTAGACTTCTTAAAACGTAATTTCATAGATATTATTTTAAATTTCATTCAGACATAAAAAACATTTTGTCGTCCGTTAGAACATAACTTTTAACTTGAATTCCTCTTCAAACATAATTTCAAACACGGTAGTTTAAAGTCATTTCGGACATAAAAGTAATCCTGATGTCCCTTATGACGTGACTTTTAATTCGATGTTATCTTTGGGCATAATTTCATTAACATTAGTTTAACATTGTTGGATATAGATACCCTCAAGGCAATTATCGTAATTGTAGAAATGCAATTACTGAATGCATGAGGACATATACAGAGAACAGACTTACTCGAAATGATAGTATGCTATCTGGTTTGTATTTATCATTCATAAGTATATGTTTTACTTGTTATAACTTATCACTGATATATGATGATAAAGCCTACAGGATCTTTTCTTGCCTGCCAGGATTATGATAGGAATTATACTAGTGGGCTTTGGGTAGTATATAAGCACATCCTTAAAAGTCCTTAGTCATAGGAGTATCGAGACTGGGCATCGCTACTCCAGTTTAAATTAGTGTATTCGTTTCTTGAACCTGTACGAGGCGATGGATGATCTCATATCCATTGGTGTTTGACATCGATTATATATAGGTGCTCATTGGATGAGTTACACTGAACGGACTCGCCGAAGACTCCTATATGGTATTATACCAATCGTCAGATACTGGTTCTCTGGTGACATGAGTACAGGGTAGTCCCTAGACCCGAAATCGGCATAGTGTTTTGTGTGTGTTCCCACTGTACTTAGATTACTATCCTACCACGGCTTTAAAGAGCCGTGCAAACAGGTTTTAGTTGGGTACAGTCTCGATGCACATGAAGGCAGTGAGTGGTCGAGAGAATTCGTCTCTCCTGGTATAGGGAATTGATGTCGTACTGTGCACAATTGGCTATGATCATAAGTCATAGGCTAAGGCAAACGAGATTTACTGATAAGTGTTATCAGTAGTTTCTCTGGTGGTCATGAGCTTGTCGTCAGCACGACTTATCGAGTTATTGGGAGTCTGACGGTTTCCACCTCCCAGACCCGGTATGCGACAGTCTCAGACGAAGAGACTAGACTGTACGGTGAGTGTCACTGATAGGCTCTAACAGAGTACGGACGAGCTTACTTGTCGACCGGCTTTTCGTTCAATACCTGGGTAGCCGTTATGTACAGCTAGTACCGCTAACGTGCCTATAGGTTAACCCGATAGCGGATTGATCTGAAAGTGTTTCAGATCAATCGGATATGATCCTAACCTACTGCCAACGTATTGTCGAGTCTTTAGAGTTCCACACAGAGGGTTTTCCTGTTCTAGCGAAATTATGTAGTGCACGTACGGTGATGCGTGCGGGATCGAATTAAACATGTGTATGTGACACTAGATATATTAATCAAACAGATGATACTGGCCAATTTATGATTAAACCGGGTAATTGAATCAGGTGTTAATTTAATGATATTTCTTATATATGATGATGCATATATAAACTAGTATTATTGTGTTATTCACTCTCTTTTATTTTGTTACATATCATGTGCATGTTACTTGTCATGTATATTTATATTTATGTGTGCGTGTAATATGCATTAATATGTATTTTTCTTTTTCTCCTTTATTCTTTTTGCATGTTAAGTGGTGAGGTGGAGGATTTTTCTTTTGCTTACTCATCCATTATACATGACACTTGTATGAGAGGAAAAAGGGATGGCTTTGATGTGTAGAGTTTCTACTCTTCTCATTCATCCAACCATGAGTTCATTTTATATGTTTTTTTCTCTCATCCAAAAACAAAAGAAAGAAGGAAAAGTAAAGAACAAAAGAAATGAGTGCAAGAGAGTTCATTTTTCATACTACATCTCTTTTATTTTGATATTTAGCACACACACAAAATGAGAGTTACTTCAATTTGATTGAAGTTGGAGCTAGAACTGGTGGCCTTGGCATGGATCATCTTCGATGAAGCCGACCGGGAACCAAACGCGATCCGGATCGCCTCGGAGCTTAGCCGGAGTCCTGTTAGGAGTACGTATGCCCTAGAGGCCATTATTGTATAATATAGTAGATTCTTGGACATATATATAGAGGACTTTCTTGCTCGACATGATATTATGTTATCTGGTTGCTCTTTATCTTAACATGTACACTTGTATTATTATACTCTCTCTATGATATATGTTGATAAAGCCATTAGGATGTTAGCTTGAATACCAGGACTATGATGCGGATCATGCTACTGGGACTTGTGTGTCCACAAGCACATCCTTTAACAGTTGCTAGTCGAGGGGATATCGAGACAGAGCATCGATATTCCAGACTAGACTAGTATGTTTCTTGACCTTATAGGGAGCGATGGTTGATCCCATAACTATTGGTGTTTGACATCAAAGATTGTACGCAGATGCTCATTAGAGAATGGGTACACCGAACAGAACTCGCCAAGAATTCCTAGATGGTACCATACCTATTATCAGATTGCAGCTTTCTAGTGACACTGGTACAGGTTAGTCTGTAGAACCGAGATCGTCATACTGTCTTGTGTGGCTCTCACTGTGCTTTGATTTCCTCGCTACCACGGCTTAAAAGATTCGTGCAAACAGGTGGATTTTGGGTACAGTCCCGACTCACATGGAGGTAGTGAGCGATAGGAGGGGTTTCGTCTCTCCCGGTATTAGGAGTTGATGTTGCGCTATGCTCGATTGGCTATAACAGTAAGTCCCTGGCCAGGGCTGATGATGAGATTTACTGGTAATGTCACGCCCCGCTTCCCAAAATACAGAATACGGAGAGTGACGAAGGTCAACCATGCTACCTACGGTAAGGAAAGATCCTTCCATAGTCACGTAAGACTGTCTAGCTTAACCTGTCAAAAATAAAACTAATACCAGAAGGGATAACACTGATAATCTTGCTGCAACGAAACCACAAAGAATACTAAAAATGGGTCCACTAGATAATCGATGCAAATAAAGATCTGATACAATAGATTCGAAATAAAGACAAGATCCAAAAGAGATACATAAGTCCTAATGTCCCATAAAGACGCACATGCTAAAAACTAACTGAAAGGAAAAAAACCTACGGGTTACTGATCTCCGGCAAAGTCCTGGTAGTCGCTGCGGTCCTGCTCAGCCTGAAAATCAGTCTCTAAACCTGAGAAGGTAAATCTCAGGGATGTCAGAACATCCCAGCAAATACTCAACGTATAAGGTATGTGTAGTATGATAACATGAATATATGAAAGTAGTTGTTAGATATGTATGCCCTAGAGGCCATTATTGTATAGTACTGGTTTGTATAATACATTTTGGAGGCTTGGGATATATATATGGTTTTACGACAGTCTTGCTCGATATAGCAGTATGCTATTTGGTTTGTTTCTATCTTAATATGTATATATGTTTCTTTTAACATATCGCTAAAAACATATTGTTAGAGCCCTTAGGATCTTTGCTTGACTACCGGCATTGTGATGGTGATCACACTAGTGGGGGCTGGGTAGTCTATAAGCACATCCTTATTTTGGTCCCTAGTCGTAGGATTATCGAGACAGGGCATCGATACTCTAGAGTAGGCTAGTGCATACGCTTCTCTTCCCAGCAGGGGAGATGGTCTGTCCCACAGCTATCAGTACGTCGTACTGGAGATAGTATGCAGGTGCTCGTTAGGTTACGAGTACACTGGACAGGACTCGTCGGGAACTGTTAGTTGGTATTATACCTATCGTCAGTTAACAGTTTCCAGGTGACATGAGTACATCTTAGTCCGCTGACTTGACACTGTCACTTCGCCTCGAGTGTGTTCCCGCTGTTCTTAGATTACTACCCTACCACGGTTCTACTGAGTCGTGCAAACAGGTAGTAGTTGGGTGCAGTCCCGAAGCACTTGGAGGCAGTGACGGTTAGACAGGATTCGTCTCTCCCGGTATTGGGGGTTGATATCGCGCTGTGTCTAGGAGAGCCATTACACAAAGTCCCTGGTCAGGGCAAGCGAGAATTGCTGGTAGGTTTTCCAGTAGATTCTCAGGGTGTTTTGGGCTACACTCCGACACGACTTGTACCGTTATTAGGGGACTGACGTTTACCGCCCCCTAGGCCCGCCATGCGATATTCTCAGACGAACAGACCGGACTGTACGGAGATTGTCACATTCAGGCTCAGTAGGAGTTCGATGGGTTCACCTCATCAGTCTTCTTATCGGCATCTACCTGGGGACCGTTACGTACAGCTAGTACCGCTTGCGGCCTGTGGTTGAACCCACTGCCAGCGTAGTGTCGAGCCTTTAGAGTCCCACACAGAGGGTTACTCGCCTTTGGGCAAAACAGAGTAGAGCTTGCATGGTTTTGCGACGGGGTTCGTTTACATCCGCGTACTTATGCACGTTTGGTGTCCGGACAGTAGTTACTAGCGGGCTTTGGTTTAAACCGGATCCTAGTAACTGTTTTTGGGATTGGTTTTGTCTCGGTGTATTCGTGTTCCTTGGAGCACGGATGCGGGTGTGTATGCACAGTTGACAGAGGCAGAGGCAGAGAATTCTCATTAGGGTTGTTGACCATTTGGCTTTGGTTGACTTGTTGACCGTTGATTTTGGTTGACTTGTTGACCGTTGACTTTTCTTTAAACCCTAATGAGAATATGATATATGATTAATAATATTAATTAAGTATTATTGTGCCATGGTTGAGTTGAAAGTTTGACTTTTGTTGACTTGTTGACTTTGTTGACCGGTTGACCATTTTGGACTTGTTGACCATCATCATTTCATGGCTATCATTTCATGGGTATGACTTTTGCTTGCTTGTTTGCAAAAGCAATTATAGCATGAAATGATAATGGTCATTGAAACTAACCATCACCATATACTTGATTATTATTATTATTATCATTATTCTCACTTTTGTGAGAAGGGTTGGATTATGAGAGCTTATTCTATCATTCTCTTTCTCTCTCCTAGAAAGAAAAGCTCTCCCTCTTCCTCTTCCTCTCTCAAGGTTCAAGTGTTCCATGAGTTGGAAATTATGAACCTTTGAGATAAAACCACCATCACTCTTCTCTACTCAATCTAAGGTATTAGGTTTAGCAAACCAAACACCTTAGTCATCTCTAGGTTGAGATAGGAGCCCAATTTCGAGACCCTCGGGTGGATCCATCTATGGCAAAGAGGAGACGACAAGGAGGATCCGTTCAAGCGACTAGGAGGAGCAAGAAAGAGGAAGAACCACATCAAGAAGAGGAGTTCAAGACCAAGGTATAACCATTCTACATAGTAGTTAGAACTTGTAGAATTTTGTTAGTTTTTGTTTAGCAACGATCCTTCATGAAAACGGTCCATGTTACCTAGCTAAGGAAAAAATTTCGTTTTACCTATTCCGCCTCCCCGAAAGGACCGGGGTGGGTAACGTAGACCTAACAGTAGTGAAGCCTGTGTGTGCAAGAAAAACAGATATATAAATAATTACATTGATACTATGAAACAAACATGTAAGAGGTCAAGTCATAACCTAACTGGTCACTAAAAGGAAAACTATCATATCGTGAGTTCGAGTGCGCGTCAAGCTCTGCAGGAGTATTCCTAACCCAAGAGTGGTGCCCCAGGGGCTAGGAAACATGGGCCCAACTGTGGAATGAACAAGCGACCGATATAGCCCGGTACGAGCTGTAATAACATGCGACCGATATAGCCCGGTACGAGCTGTAAACATGCGACCGATATAGTCCGGTACGAGCTGTAATAACATGCGACCGATATAGCCCGGTACGAGCTGAAATAACATGCGACCGATATAGCCCGGTACGAGCTGCTGACATGGGACTCCTGAGATCCTGTTGTACGAACGCACACTCAAACTACCCCAACACCCGCGTATTTATAACTACTATGGTGATGACTAGAGCACTAATTAAGAATGCTGAAAAGACTGTAACTTGTGATATAGGAATTGTATAGAAATAAAACTGGTAAATAGTGGTGTGTCATATCATGTAGTTCAGCATTCTAATTAGAGATCTCGTTCTTAGTAAAATGGACTAGAGTGATAAATAGTCAAAACATGTCGAAAGTAATTGTTATCGGGTACTGGTAACTGCATGAAAGTGATGTACAAACTGGTATTAGTCATGGTTGTTATCTTTACCGTTAATCTTAACATAGATATAATAATCGTAAGCTGGCTAGTAAGATACATGTATAAGTTAGATTAACAACTTTCAAACATTTTTCGCAGTTAAATAGATCTCATAGCAAAACCATACTTAATCTAGTTTTCTGATTATCACTTGGTTGAATACGAGTCTATATCTTTCTAACGATATGAAATCATTAAGCACTAACACTTACTTTCTATTCTAGTGCAGGAAAAAGAATATATATATATATATATATATATATATATATATATGAGAGGTTGCCAATGTGCATCGACCAAAGCAAACCAAGAATACTTGCCTGAGGATAAAGATCACGGGAAAACGATGTACGAAGATGCAAGGCACGATCTCAGCTAAAGTTCGACTTGGGATCTGAGTTATATGCTCCGCCTGGATAAATTTATCATCGGTTAAACTATAAATATTCTTATAAATACTATCATACAACCAACGCAAACATATCAACTTAGGGTTTTAAATCCTAATTTTCCCTTCCTTCAAGAGCTCTGTTTTATTCTACCATCTAATATAATTTCACCGTCAAAATAAACTCTATGTACACATATATATAACTTATAAACAAACCCATCAACTTAAGGTTTAAATCTTCCATTCCCCTTTCAACGTTCACTGTTTTCCTATCATTTTATTTAATTAATTTATTTATTTATTTATTTTTGGTTTTAAAAACAGGGATCAAGGAAACTTACAAAGGATGTTGATGGTAAATGCTAGGGTTTGGATGGGTCCTGATCGAGTCGAGAAAAAGTCGAGGAGTGCTCGGATCTGGCGATGGGAAGGCTGTGATGGTGATGGGGCAGGCGACATCGCCGTTGGAGAGAGGGGAGCAGCTACGAGGTGGAGATGAGGGCTGCGGCGGCGGGAGATGGCGACGGTGAGGGCAGCGACGGGTGTAGCGAGGATGGGTCGTGCGGCGATGGGTTGCAGGGGAAATGCGAGAGAGAGGGAGATGAGGAGGTCGAGGAGGGAAAGAGGAGAGGCAGGATCGAGGGTGGAGGCGACGACGACGGGGCTCGGCGAAGGCGTGGGTTAGGGTTTCGCGATGGCGAAGGCGGCGGGTGCGAAGATGAGGGCGAAGGCGGAAGGAGAAGGAGGCGAGGGTCGGCGAGGGTCGGCGAGTGAGGAGCGGGAGGCGAGGGTTGCGGCGGCGGTGATGGTGGCGACGAGGCGAAATGGAAGGGGCTGCCACGATGATGGGGTGAGAGGAGAGGAGTCGGTAGCGAAAAGGAATTCGAGGAGCAGAGTGCGAGAGAGATCTGAGTATAATAAAAAGATATATTTTGATTTGTATATATAAAAAAAATTATAAATATAGAGAGAGAACAATGGAGAAAAGAGGGTCCTCCTATGGCTTGGAAAAAATACAACCTCGACCAATTTTTTCGACGATCGGCCACATCATCTTCATCGTTATCATCTAAGATGTGGGTATACCAAATTTCATGTGATTCTACAACTTTTTCACCGTTGATTTAGCAATGTAAAAAGTTCTATTGTCGGTAAACCGTTAATTTTGAACCCACTAAATCAACGGTGAAAAAGTTGTAGAATCACATGAAATTTGGTGTACGCACGTCTTAGATGATAACAATGATGATGATGGGTGCCGATTGTCGGAAAAAATGGTGGAGGTTGTATTTTTTCCACGCCATAGGAGGAAATCCCCTCCTATGGCCTCTTTCCTCCATTAATCTCATATATATATACATATATATATACATATATATATATATACATATATATATATACATATCTTCAATTGATTGCATTTAGAGATTCGGCACAGATTTTTCTTGTTCTCATATTAACAGTAAACATGAGTTAGCCAATGTAATATATGTATGCAAACCAAATATTAATAGGTCAATTTAGAAATTTTATGATATGCAAAATATTGTTTTGCTGCCGCTAAGGAATTGTTGTATATAATATAAAAAGTGAAGATTTTTCATATCAAAATTATTTACGGTAAAAATTCAAAATAAAATATACTAGTAGCCAACTAAAAGTTCTAAAATTATGGAAAAAGAATCTCGATAAATCTTGAAGTATTGCATCCAAATAGGGCTATTATATCCTACCCACCTTACAGAAAATTTCGCCCTCGAAATTGGAAGGACAACTACAAGATCAAGAAAACAGGGTGTGGGTACTTTTGACGAATCTCGTCCTCACGCTCCCAAGTGGATTCCCCGCGAGAACGTCCGCCCCAAGATACAAGAACTAAAGGGATGATCTTGTTTCTCAATACCTTCTCTCTACAGTCGACAATGGCTGTAGGTTGCTCTTCATACGAAAGATCAGTGCTCAAGGTTAATTCAGAATGATCGGGAACATGATTGTCATCGCGAACGTACTGACGCAACTGTGATACATGGAATACATCGTGCACACCAGCCAAAGAGGGTGGTAAGGCCAATCTGTATGCCACTACTCCAACGCGTTCCACAATCCTGAATGGTCCGATAAATCGGGAACTGAGTTTCCCATGACTACCGAATCTAATCATTCCTCGAGTCGGCGAAATCGTAAGGAAGGCATGATCTCCTACTCCAAACTCAAGAGGTCTTCGACTAGTATCCGCCCAGCTCTTTTGACGATTTTATGCTGTCTTGATACGTTCCCTGATCAACTGGACCTTCTCAACGGTTTGGGTTACAAGCTCCGGTCCTAGTAATCGTCGCTCACCCACATCGTCCCAGCAAAGTGGGGAACGACACTTACGTCCGTAAAGTGCCTCGAACGGCGCCATCCAAATACTCGCCTGATAGCTGTTATTATACGAGAATTCCACCAAGCGAAGGTGATCCTCCTACGATCCCTAGAAATCTAGCATATACGCTCTCAACATGTCTTCTAATATCTGTATCGTACGTTCAGACTGTCCGTCGGTCTGGGGGTGGTAAGCTGTGCTGTAACGGAGACGAGTGCCTAGACTCTCTTGTAAGCTTCTCCAGAAATGTGAGAGGAATCTCGTGTCCCGGTCCGATACTATAGTGATAGGCACCCCATGTAACCGTACGATCTTTTGCATATATTTCTCTACCAATGTCTCCGTCGATTGTCCCACTCGAAAGGGTAGAAAATAGGCCGCCTTTGTGAGACGGTCGAAGATGACCCAAATAGTATTATTGCCCTTAGGACTCCACGGTAAAGCCGTCACGAAGTCCATAGTGATGTGCTCCCACATCCACTGAGGGATGGGAGGTGGTTGCAACAGGCCAGCCACTTGCTGATGTTCGGCCTTCACCTGTTAGCATACTAAGCATTTTGACACATAGCGAGCAATCTCTCTCTTCATGCCATTCCACCAAAAGTGTTGTTTAACATCCCTATACATCTTGGTGCCACCCGGGTGCACTGAATAGACTGAACCGTGTGCTTCTTTCAACACTTCCTCTCGAACCTCGCCCTTTGGCACGCATAATCGACTGCCGAATCTTAATGAGTCATCTTCGTGTATCAATAGATCTATTCTCAATCTGGCCTCTACTAACCCGCGAAACTTCTGCAACTGCGGGTCCCCAGCCTGTGCAGCTTTAATACGATCTACTAACGAAGACTACACTTGCAGTTGCCAATACTGTCCGTGTGTCCCCTGCTCTACCACTTCTAAATTGAGTCTTCGAAATTCATCAATGAGTTCCTTCTAGCCAGTCAACCACATCGCTGTTGGTCTCCGACTGAGAGCATCCGATACCACATTTACCTTCCTGGGATGATATTGCAAATCAATATTATAACCAGCTATGAACTCTAACCACATACGCTGTCTCATATTTAGCTCCTTCTGCTTGAATACATATTTCAAGCTCTTGTGGTCCGTAAAAATTTCCACTCGTTCTCCCAAAAGATAATGCCTCCAAATCTTCAGAGCAAAGATCACTGCGGCCAACTCTAAATCGTGAGTTGGGTAATTCTTCTAGTGCGTCCTCAGTTGACGCGAGGAATAAGCGACAACACTCCCACGCTGCATCAAGACACAACCTAGCCCCTCACCGGAAGCGTCACTATGAATCACCAGTCCTCCTGTCCCATCTGGTACGGTCAATATGGGTGCAGTTGTGAGTTTCTCCTTCAATAATTCGAACGCTCGGTTGCACTCTTCTGACCATACGAATAGTACTTCCTTTCAAGTAAGTCTTGTTAATGGCTCAGCCGCTCGTGCAAAATCTTTAACAAATCTGCGGTAGTAGCCCGCGAGTCCCAAGAAACTTCTACTCTCTTCTACTGACTTTAGTGTTGGTCAATCTTCCACTGCTTCAATCTTCGTCGGGTCTACTGAGATACCGTCTACAGAAACGATATGGCCCAAAAATTGAACCTATTCAAGCCAAAATTCGCATTTACTAAGCTTGGCATATAACTTTTCCTGTCTCAGTATCTGCAACACGATCCTCAGATGCTCGGCATGCTCCTCCTTACTTTTGGAATACACAAGGATGTCGTCGATGAAAACTACGACAAACTGATCAAGGTACTGAGAGAAAACTCGGTTCATTAAATCCATGAACACGGCTGGGGTATTAGCAACACCGAATGGCATTACCAAAAATTCATAGTGACCGTATCGAGTTCTGAAGGCTGTCTTGCATACATCCACCGCTTTAACACGAACTTGATGGTACCCCGACCGAAGATCCAACTTAGAGAACACTCGAGCACCGCATAATTGATCGAACAAATCATCGATCCGATGTATAGGGTACTTTTTTTTAATCGTAACCTGGTTCAACTCTCGGTAGTCAATGCACATGCGTAACGAGTCGTCTTTCTTCTTTACTAGTAAAACTGGAGCGCCCCACGGAGAAGTACTCGGGCAAATGAAACCCTTGCTGAGGAGGTCTTCTATCTGCTTTTTCAATTCCGCCAATTCAACTGGTGCCATCCTGTAGGGTGACTTAGAAATCGGTGACGTTCCTGGTAATAATTCTATCGAAAATCCCAAAGCACGAGGCGGGGGTAAGCCGGGTAAGTCCTCAGGAAAGACATCTAAAAATTCCCGAACTACGACCGGTGCCGAACTCATATCAATCTCCATTGACGTTATTATGCTGCACGTCGGCTTTGCTCTAAACTTTATGGGTTCCAGAGATTTTCTCCCCCCAGTAAACACGAACTCTGGGTGGTTAGGAATGCGAAAGTTTACAATTTTGGCCTGACAATCAATATGTGCGTCAAAGGTGCCCAACCAATCCATTCCTAAGACGACATCATAACTACCGGTCCCAATCAACAGGATATCTATGAAAAGCTCCCTGTCGCAAATCACTACCGGACAAAGCTTGCACTTTAGGTTGGTGGTAACCACTCCATTTCCAGTGTGAATGTCCCAACCTCGAGTCAGTGTTTTGTGTGTAATAGAATGTGTTGTGGCAAACCCCAAAGACATAAAACAATGTGAAGCCCCGGAATCGAAAAGTGCTATAGCAGGAACAGAACAAATTAGAATGGTACCTGAAACGACATCCTCCGACGCCTCCGCCTGCTCAACTGTCAGGGTAAAGGCTCGCCCCTGTCCACGACCTGTGTTGCCTTGTCTCTGATCAAAAAGTTGCTTCTGAGGGTCAAGTCCTTTCTGAGGTTGGTTGCGCTCTGCTCTCCTAGGACAACTCCCAATCTGATGGTCACTAGCACCACAAATCAGACATAGACCCTTAGCGCGGCGACAATTTCTCTCGACGTGTCCCGGTATCTGACACTATTCACAAACCGGAGATTCTCGTTGTGGTGGGGTTGCGGTATGCTTCATTTGAACTCCTCCATGCTGTCTAACTGGAATCCTCCCTAAAATTTGATTCACCAGCAGGTTGAATCCTCCACTCTGAAGTTTCTTCTTCTTATCCATAACTGTCTCAATTCTACGGACTACATTTAATACCTCTGAATAAGTCCCCATATCATGTAAAGCTAGTTTCTCCTGTATTTCCAGAGTGAGACACTGTAAAAATCTTCTAGCTCTATCCTCGTCCTGGACTACCATTGAAGGAGCGAAACGACTGAGTCGGATAAACTCAGCCGCTAACCCGTCCACTGTGCGATCTCTCTGACGAAGACTGATAAATTGATGTTCCATTTCGATCCTGGCCGATTTGGGAAAGAATTTCTCAAGAACAGCCGTAGAGAAATCAGTCCATGCAATTGGTTTCTTCAACCTGTTCTCTTCTGCGAGCCACCAAATTCTAGCCTCACATCAAAAACCCTTCGAGAGACGGTTATCATTCGGAAGCAGTTTTAGAACATAAGTGGATATTCTAGGGATATGATAACAGCAGCCTTTTTCGAGAGACGGTTATCATTCCAGGCTTCCAAGGTGACCTGGATGACAGAGTGGCTGTCAGAGTTATAGTTTTCCCTCTGACGAGGGGCAGTATTTTGGACAGGTGGTCCAGGCGGATACTGAGGGAGGCATGGCGCAGGATACTGATTAAGTTCAGTTGAAGATACAGTCTAAGAAGTTTGGATTTGGAGTTCATTTATGAGCTAGGTCCCATCAGATATCCAGACATATTCTAAGACAGGTATTGTTCATTTCGGGAGATGGTTTTCTCCGCGAATTTGAGATAAAGAGAGACATAGAAAGAAACATCTGAGCGGATCCACTCACTGAGGCTATTCCTCGAACGCATTAGTTTCGCAAACAGGTTTTGTGAGACTGATTTGTAGAGGAGTTGGGTGTTCGGTATCACACGGGCTGTGAGTATGCGACATCGCAATAATTAGCCTTGAGTGCAAGTGGGAAATTGTTGGATATAGTGCCCTCAGAGTCAATTATTGGATCACAGGCACGTAATTGCAATGATTGAGGGAGGACCTATGCCGGTAGGACAGTCTTACTCAAGATGATAGTATGCTATCTGGTTTATCTTTATCATCGTGTACTGCTTTAGGCGACCTTACAAGTCACTATTGCACGTTGATAGAGCCCTTAGGATTCTTGCTTGACTGCCAGCAGTATGAGGGCGATCATATACGTAGGAGCTGGGGTCTATAAGCACATCCTTAAATGGTCCCTAGTCGTGGGAGTTTTCGAGACAGGGCATCGATACTCCAGAGTAGACTAGTGTATAGAGTCGAGACCCCGACGAGGGGCGGTGGCCGGTCTCACAAGCCACTGGTGTCAGTTGGTTCACCTAAGATGTATACAGGTGCTCATTGGGTTATGAGTACACCGGACAGGATACGCCGGGAACATGCTAGTTGGTCTTATACCTGACGTCAGATAGCAGTTCTCTGGTGACATGTGTACAGGTTAGTTCATCGACCTGAGATCGTCATTTGTCTCGTGTGAGTTCCCACTGTACTTTGATTACTACCCTACCACGCTCAAAGGAGTCGTGCAAACAGGTTTTAGTTGGGTACAGTCCCGAGCCATATGGAGGCAGTGAGCGGATCTTCAGGGGTTCGTCTCTCCCGGTATTGGGGGTGAGGTCGCGCTGTGTCTAGGAGAGCCATTACACGAAGTCCTTGGCCAAGGCAGGAGATTTACTGGTAGGTATTCCAGTAATATCTCAGGGTGTTCTGGGCTACACTCCGACACGACTTGTACCGCTTTTGGGGGTCTGACTTTTACCAACCCCCTAGGCCCGCCATGCGATGCTCATAGACGAACGGACCGGACTGTACGGATATTGTCACTGACAGGCTCAGTAAGGTGTCAGGATGAGTTCGCTCATCGACGTCCCTTTTGGTCAATACCTGGTAGCCCGTTACGTATGGCTAATACCTCTGACATCCTAGTGGTTAAATCCACAACCAAGGTGTTGACGAGTCTTTAGAGTCCCCCACAGACCGTTTTCTCAAGTTTCGGGCGAAACGCTTAGAGGTGGTATGGAGATATGGCAGGGTTCGATCATATACGTGCGGTATTGCACGGATCATGATCGGACGGATAATACTAGCGGGCTTTGGTTTAAGCCGGATCCTAATAATGTACAGTGTAGATTTTGTCTCATTGCATTTGTATTCGGTCGCAATACAAATGCGGGTGTGTATATACAGTCGCGGGGTTTTCCTGTAATTTATTACGGGATCAGTTTTTGAAGTTGCCAGTTTGCATTCCGTTTCGGCCAGTTTTTCTTTGTTCCTTCATGGTCGAACTTTTGTGATGAGAGGGGCTTATTTGCAAGTGTGCAAATTAGCTATGTGGAGGGGTTTATTTGTAAATAAGGGATTATGATAGATATAGCATCTTTTCTTTTTTCTTCATGATGGCTAGTATTAATGGTGAGAAGATTGAAGGGTTTTTGATATGAGGCTTAATTTGGCTTATGGTCACCATTCCTTTTACTACACTCACCTCCCTTGTATTTTCCCTTCTCCATATTTTTGCTTGGCCGGCCACACTTAGGGAAAGGAGAGGATTCATTTTGTGAGTGGGAGAATTCTTGTTCTCATTTGAGCTTTCACTAAAGTTCCTAAAGCTTATCTCCATTGTTCATATCCTCCATCATACATGGCAACTTCATACCCGCTTGAGACAAGTGATATTACACTTTGCCTACAGCATCCTTGGGCACGTCGGCTCGCCAACTTCATGCCTGTAACACCCGAGCCCAATAATACTATTTCTATTGCTAGTTGAGTGTTATACATTGCTCATTCCAATTCTCCTGATTGTTTGGTGTTTATTGCTAAATTTTAACCGGTTAAATCATTTTGGCACATAACAAATTTTAACACCGAAAATGAAATTAAAAATGTCCATGTTGGCCTACTCGTCGCCACTAGTCGCGTGGTAGCGTCCGCGTGTCGAGATTTCGTCCCGTTCAGCTAAACGGGCAAGTTTGGACGACTACGCGCGCGTGCAAGTGTCCGACTTGGGGGCATGCATTTTAATCCTTAAACACCTCTTTTCAAAATTTGGAACTCGCTTAAAATTCTATAATTTGAATTTGGAACATTTGGGCGCAACCCGGGCGCGATTTGGAAATGTTTCATTTAGCGCCAAAAATGCCCATTTAATAAAATATTGTGAAACTGAAATATATATACGATAATATATTTCTAACGTTTAAAATCTTTTAAATTTTCCCTTTTAAAAGTTTCAGCCAATCACGAGGGAGTTAATTCCCTCGTGGGCCCCCCTTTCCCTCTTTATCTCTCTCCGTCTCTCTCTGTCTCTCTCTATTCTCTTTCTCTCTCTCTCTCTCCGCCTCTCAACCTCTCTCTATCCCCCTCAAATCTTTTTCTCTCTCTCTCTCTAACAATTTCTCTCTCCCTCTATCTTTTAAACCCACGTCCCTCGCCATCTTCTTCATGAGAAACCCCACGACGAACCCCACGTGAAACCCTAACCCTAGCCATCCCGTCGCCGTCGCCGCCGCAGTCACCGCGCCGACGAGACCACCACCGCCATCACCGTGCCTCCGCAACCTCGACCGCGCACCCCTCCTTCCTCCGTTCTCTTTCCAGCGCTGCAGCCAACGCCGCTGTCACCTGCACCGCCACCGCCGGCGACCCCACTTCCTCGTCGGCCCCGCTCGTCCTCCTCGTCACCTGCGCATCAGCCCCGACCTCCCTCCTCCTTCCCTCGCCGGCGCTACATCAGAACCCGAGCCCAACCCCATCGCTTAACCCTCTAGTTCGCCGGAGAAAGCCCCGTCGACCCTCGTCGTCGTTGCCTGCGCCACCGCCGACCACTTCCTCTCCCCCTGCAACCCAAACCAGACCTTTACCTCCCCTCATCGCACGACACCACCCTTTCCAGCGAACCCAGAAACTTTCCAGCCGTCGCAGCCGCCGTCGCTGCCTCGCCGGCGTCCCAGCGCCGTCGAGCCCGCCGTGGTTGCCCCCCGGTGTCTCCCTGTAAGCGTCCCTTATCCTTCCTTTGTGCTAAGTTTCCCCCGCTGATCTTTGTTACGTATATCATGTTGCTAACTTCGTTGCCGATGACTTTTTCCGGATTCCGACCGTGCTGTCGTTTGGACCCGACGCTCCAGCGAAGTACCCTGGTCCGTGTGGTCCCGTTGTTCGCTGTTGGGACTCGATCCGTGGCCCGTGCACCCGTCTCGTGTTTTCTGCCGACATTGCATCCGTGCTTTCCGGTTTGCGAAACCGTCGAGGCAAGATTTCTTGCTACATGCTACGTTAAACTAATTAAATGTTTGACTCACAAGCATGCTATATTAACTAAGTATTGCTACTTGTCTCATTGGACGAAATATGATGTACATTATAATACTGCCACCTAAATCGTATTTTGCCACCGTAACCTTAATAACAACTACCTGCTAATCATTTTACTACTTAGAGGATAATAGTCGCACACTTATATCTTTATTGTCTGCTGTTATTAATATTGCGCTACACTGGAATTTTTGCACCCCAAGGGTGCTTGAACCTGTTAATAAGAGAATACAAAGCATCACTGTGTTTACATGGAATAATATTGTTATTTACTGTTCCTGCTGTGGTTCCTTATTCGTTACTATACCTGTTATCAGCATACATTTGATTGCATTACATATTGACCGATCTTGATACACCTGACACATGTACTGATACATCGGACATGACACCCTATACATACTGACTCAACCTATTGGACTACAACCTGACTTGGGGTCCTCATGGACCATTCCTGCTGTCTATCCAGACATACCTGTTTTTACCTGATTCTGGGTTGACATTAATCCTGGACTATTGAATACCTGACCTGACATACATAACTTGGGGGTATGGGGAAATCAAGGTGAAACCGACTTGTAACTCAACAGTTCGATACTTGTTCTGATCAGTCTTACGGGCTTGGCCAGTCCGGGAGTGATGATGCTGACATCACTCGTCCATCCTACTACCTATCTTTACTGCCTAGCGGCACGTCTCGGATTCAGCCTCGAGAACCTTGACCGTGGTCACGGGCACGCACGGGATACTATTGAGTTACATCGACGATTCATCAATTGATTTCAAAGACTATAGAGTAGAAACCTGATAGGACAGTTTAGTTACCACTGCACATTACCCTGCACTGTTATTCCATAGTATTGCTTTATTCATGTTCATACCTGCATTGCTTATTACCATGTTTATATTATATTATTTGGTTGACATGACGCGCTGACGTCTGGGTTTTGCATGGCCCAGATTCCTTACCACTGTCGACGACCGAGCAGGAGTACTTCAGCCAGCAGGCTGAACTGTGAGTTCCTTAGGGTTTAGTTTATTTATTTCATTTCATTTCCAGATGTGAGCCCGCATTATGGGACGTACTGTTTATTTATTGTATTGGATCATTTGCTTCCGCACTCATTGTTTATTGACTCTTGTTATTATGGATTTAGACATGTGTTAGATTAGTTTATTATCTTGTTCTTGATATCCTTACAACCGTAATGTGACTGTGGATGGATACTTCCTACCCACAGGTAGCATGGTTGGCTATGTTACGTGCCCAATCTTGCGTACTCTGGGAAGCGGGGCGTGACATGGTTCTTTTGGTATCAGAGCCATAGGTTAGTTGGGTTGATTCTTTTGTAGTTGGGTATTGTACCCAATACACAAATCAGAATACCCGTGTTTAGGAAACATGTCCTGCCACCTTGACCGTTTTACCATCCTTGAATCATTCTTCCGGATCATGTCGACATGCAAACTTACTTTGCATTTGTCAACTCAAAAACCTAACTTCTTGTTATCTCTAGGACTTAGGCGACTTGGGTGGAGTTAAGTAATTGCGGCTATGATACCGCGGCATAGCTACAATGCTGTACTCTATTTAAGTATCTTGGAGTTCTAGCCTTGATCTATACTCAGAATCTATCATCATGCTAATGTTGGGTACTTTGATTTTCAGGAATATGGCCGGTAAGAATTTGAAGATGGACCAAAGACGTGCGGTCATAGCCGCCAGGCGTAGAGTGATAAGGGGATTGCTGGAGAATCTAAAGGAACAGACCGAGCTGGAACCGGCATTTGCACTGAACCAAACGTCTGTATGTAGAAGTATTCCGGTAAACAGGCGCAGCGTAGCACCAATGAAGAAAACAATTGTGGGTGATCGGAAAGGGAGCGTGATTTGTAACTACTGCCATGTACCCGGACATGTGCGAAAGGAGTGTCGTAAGAGGTTGGGACTCTGTTTTAGATGTGGAGCGGCAGATCACGCCGTTAGTGCTTGTCCGTCGAAGTTTCGTACAAGGGATGATATTCAGGAGCCTCCGCAGAGACCGTTCCAAGGGCAGAAACAGCTGACTCAAGGACCAAACCAGGCTCGAGCGTTCACGTTGACAGCTGAGGAAGCTAAGGCATCAGGAGAAGTGGTTTCAGGTACTTTGCTCGTTCATGGTTTTCCCGCATTGGCATTATTTGATTCCGGAGCATCCCACTGTTTTATGTCATCCAAATTTATAACTACACACTCGATTACCTGCACGACCCTGTCTAGTTTTTGGGACATACACACTGGGAATGGGAAAATCATAGCTAGTAAGGGATGTAGAGATTGTACAGTTGTTGTTTGCGGACGGGAGCTTTTTGCAGATTTCTTGGTGATAGATACGGGCAGTTATGAAGTAGTCTTGGGAATGGATTTTCTTGGCACTTTCCACGCACACATTGACCGTGGGGCAAGGAAAGTAATTTTCCAGATTCCCGGACACCCTGAGTTTACTTTCACTGGAGGAAGCAGCTCTGTCGGGCCAGTCAAGTTTAGGGCTAGGCCGACAAACAGTGTTCTTGCGACTATGGAAATGGATAGTAATGAAGTGCCGGCAGTTGTTCACGACTTTATGGATGTGTTTGAAGATATATCAGGCTTACCGCCGAAGCGAGATGTGGAGTTTGCGATTGACCTTATTCCTGGTGCAGCGCCAGTATCAAAGTCTTATTATCCGGTGGCACCGGTGGAATTGGAAGAAGTTAAGAAACAAGTTGGTGAATTACTCGAGAAAGGTTGGATTCGAAGCAGCAACTCGCCTTGGGGAGCTCCAGTTCTTTTAGTAAAGAAGAAGGATGGCACGAGAAGGATGTGCATTGATTATCGAGAATTGAACCGGGTGACTATTAAGAACAAGTACTCGATCCCTCGCATTGGAGAACTTTTTGAGCAGCTTAGTGGCGCGAGGGTATTCTCGAAACTGGATTTGCGATCAGGATACCATCAGGTCCGAGTGAAAGCAGAAGACATTTGCAAGACGGCGTTTCGAACTCGATATGGACATTTCGAGTATCTAGTGATGCCCTTCGGAGTAACGAATGCGCCGGCAATATTCATGGATTTGATGAACAGGGTCTTTTCACCATACCTGGACCAGTTTATTGTGGTATTCATTGACGATATTCTGGTATACTCGAAGAGTCCGGAGGAGCATGCTGAGCACTTAAGGATCGCACTGCAGACGCTGAGACAAGAGAAATTATTCGCGAAGATGAGTAAGTGCGAATTCTGGCTGGAAGAAGTGAAGTTTCTAGGGCATGTTGTGTCGGGCGATGGAATCGCCGTTGATCCCGAAAAGATTGCAGCTGTTCGTGATTGGCCTATTCCAAAGAATGTTGCGGAGATAAGAAGTTTTCTTGGACTCGCCGGATACTACAGAAGGTTTGTGGAGAACTTCGCTCGTTTAGCTGAGCCGTTAACCAAGCTCACGCGCAAGGAGGTACCGTTTGTTTGGACGAAGGGATGTGCATTAGCCTTCGAGACGTTGAAGCAGAAGTTGATAACCGCCCCATCCTAACCGTACCGGATGATTCAGGAGGACTGGTGATTCACAGCGACGCATCTGGAAAAGGATTGGGATGTGTTTTGATGCAGGATGGGAAAGTCGTCGCTTACGCATCGAGACAACTGAAGACTCATGAGAAGAATTATCCGACTCATGACTTGGAGCTTGCGGCCGTGATTTTCGCTTAGAAGATTTGGAGACACTACCTTTTGGGTGAGAGAGTCGAAGTCTTTACTGATCACAAGAGTTTGAAGTATGTGTTCACTCAGAAGGAGTTGAACATGAGGCAACGCAGATGGTTGGAGCTGATGGCCGACTACGACCTCGATCTTAAGTACCATCCGGGAAAAGTTAACGTCGTGCCGGATGCGCTAAGTCGGTTACCAGCAATTTAGGTTTTGACCGCACAAAGGGAGATCATTGCAGATTTTCAGAGATTTGACTTGGAGGTTGTGCTACCACATGCTACGGGACAGTTGATGCAGTTGCAAGTACAGTCGTCCTTGGTTGAGAAGATTAAAGCGGCACAATCGCAGGATCCTAGACTACAAAAGTTTCGAGAGCAGGTTGAAGCCGGACTACGAACCAATTTACTGATCCACGAAGATGGTTCGTTGAGGTATGGTAGCCGTGTATGTGTGCCAAAAGGGGATGTGCGTGAAAAGCTTATGAAGGAGGCACACAGTTCAGCTTACTCTGTACATCCAAGAGGGACAAAGATGTACCGAGATATTCGACAGCACTTCTGGTGGGAAGGTATGAAACGGGAGATTGCTCGCTTCGTGGCTAAGTGCTTGGTGTGTCAGCAAGTCAAGGCCGAACACCAACGGGTTGCTGGTTTGTTGCAACCACTTCCGATCCCTCAGTGGAAGTGGGAACATATAACCATGGATTTCGTGACGGCTTTACCGCGGAGTCCAAAGGGCAACAATGCTATATGGGTGATTGTCGATCGGTTGACCAAGGCAGCTCATTTTATCCCTTTTCGGATTGGTCAATCGACAGAGACTTTGGCAGAGCGGTACATGCAGGAGATTGTAAGGTTGCATGGGATACCGGTAAGCATCGTGTCCGATCGGAACACTCGGTTCTTGTCGCACTTTTGGAGGAGTTTACAAGAAAGTTTGGGGACTCGATTGAAGTTTAGCACAGCTTATCATCCTCAGATTGATGGACAATCGGAGAGAACGATCCAGACCCTTAAAGATATGTTGAGGGCTTGCATGTTAGACTTCAAAGGTTCTTGGGAGGATCATCTACACCTGGTGGAGTTTTCGTACAACAATAGCTTCCAAGCGACTATTCAGATGGCTCCGTTTGAAGTGTTGTATGGTCGTAATTGCCGTTCACCGGTTTGTTGGGATGACGTTGGTGAACGAAGGTTGCTAGGACCAGATTTGGTGGTACAGACAGTCGAGAAGGTGAATACAATCAGGAAGCTTATGAAAGCAGCTCAAGACAGACAGAAAAGTTGGGCCGACACGTCAAGAAGACCTCTAGAGTTCGCTGTGGGTGATTTGGTATTCCTGAGGATACCACCGACTAGAGGGGTGATTCGCTTTGGAATTCGGGGAAAGCTTAGTCCTCGATTCGTTGGACCCTTCGAGATATTGGAGCGTGTTGGAGAGGTAGCGTACCGTTTGGCGTTACCACAGTCATTGGCAGGAGTGCACGATGTGTTTCATGTGTCTCAACTACGGAGGTATGTTCGTGATGAAACTCACGTCTTGGATCATTCGGAGTTGACTGTACGGGAGGACCTAACTTTTGAGGAGCGACCAGTTGAAATCAAGGATCGAAGAGAAAAGGTTCTTAAGAACAAGGTTATCTCTCTTGTGCTAGTTTCTTGGGGTAATCGATTGCATGGAGAAACCACTTGGGAGCGAGAAGACGAGATCCGGCAGAAATTTCCTCACCTTTTCCTGTAGTTAGCTATCTTGTATTCTTGGAATTTCGAGGATGAAATTCTTTTTGTAGTTGGGTATGATGTAACACCCGAGCCCAATAATACTATTTCTATTGCTAGTTGAGTGTTATACATTGCTCATTCCAATTCTCCTGATTGTTTGGTGTTTATTGCTAAATTTTAACCGGTTAAATCATTTTGGCACATAACAAATTTTAACACCGAAAGTGAAATTAAAAATGTCCATGTTGGCCTACTCGTCGCCACTAGTCGCGTGGTAGCGTCCGCGTGTCGAGATTTCGTCCCGTTCGGCTAAACGGGCAAGTTTGGACGACTACGCGCGCGTGCAAGTGTCCGACTTGGGGGCATGCATTTTAATCCTTAAACATCTCTTTTCAAAATTTGGAACTCGCTTAAAATCCTATAATTTGAATTTGGAACATTTGGGCGCAACCCGGGCGCGATTTGGAAATGTTTCATTTAGCGCCAAAAAGGCCCATTTAATAAAATATTGTGAAACTGAAATATATATACGATAATATATTTCTAACGTTTAAAATCTTTTAAATTTTCCCTTTTAAAAAGTTTCAGCCAATCACGAGGGAGTTAATTCCCTCGTGGGCCCCCCTTTCCCTCTCTATCTCTCTCCGTCTCTCTCTGTCTCTCTCTATTCTCTTTCTCTCTCTCTCTCCGCCTCTCAACCTCTCTCTATCTCCCTCAAATCTTTTTCTCTCTCTCTCTCTAACAATTTCTCTCTCCCTCTATCTTTTAAACCCACGTCCCTCGCCATCTTCTTCACGAGAAACCCCACGACGAACCCCACGTGAAACCCTAACCCTAGCCATCCCGTCGCCGTCGCCGCCGCAGTCACCGCGCCGACGAGACCACCACCGCCATCACCCTGCCTCCGCAACCTCGACCGCGCACCCCTCCTTCCTCCGTTCTCTTTCCAGCGCTGCAGCCAACGCCACCGTCACCTGCACCGCCACCGCCGGCGACCCCACTTCCTCGTCGGCCCCGCTCGTCCTCCTCGTCACCTGCGCATCAGCCCCGACCTCCCTCCTCCTTCCCTCGCCGGCGCTACATCAGAACCCGAGCCCAACCCCATCGCTTAACCCTCTAGTTCGCCGGAGAAAGCCCCGTCGACCCTCGTCGTCGTTGCCTGCGCCACCGCCGACCACTTCCTCTCCCCCTGCAACCCAAACCAGACCTTTACCTCCTCTCATCGCACGACGCCACCCTTTCCAGCGAACCCAGAAACTTTCCAGCCGTCGCAGCCGCCGTCGCTGCCTCGCCGGCGTCCCAGCGCCGTCGAGCCCGCCGTGGTTGCCCCCTGGTGTCTCCCTGTAAGCGTCCCTTATCCTTCCTTTGTGCTAAGTTTCCCCCGCTGATCTTTGTTACGTATATCATGTTGCTAACTTCGTTGCCGATGACTTTTGCCGGATTCCGACCGTGCCGTCGTTTGGACCCGACGCTCCAGCGAAGTACCCTGGTCCGTGTGGTCCCGTTGTTCGCTGTTGGGACTCGATCCGTGGCCCGTCTCGTGTTTTCTGCCGACATTGCATCCGTGCTTTCCGGTTTGCGAAACCGTCGAGGCAAGATTTCTTGCTACATGCTACGTTAAACTAATTAAATGTTTGACTCACAAGCTTGCTATATTAACTAAGTATTGCTACTTGTCTCATTGGACGAAATATGATGTACATTATAATACTGCCACCTAAATCGTATTTTGCCACCGTAACCTTAATAACAACTACCTGCTAATCATTTTACTACTTAGAGGATAATAGTCGCACACTTATATCTTTATTGTCTGCTGTTATTAATATTGCGCTACACTGGAATTTTTGCACCCCAAGGGTGCTTGAACCTGTTAATAAGAGAATACAAAGCATCACTGTGTTTACATGGAATAATATTGTTATTTACTGTTCCTGCTGTGGTTCCTTATTCGTTACTATACATGTTATCAGCATACATTTGATTGCATTACATATTGACCGATCTTGATACACCTGACACATGTACTGATACATCGGACATGACACCCTATACATACTGACTCAACCTATTGGACTACAACCTGACTTGGGGTCCTCATGGACCATTCCTGCTGTCTATCCAGACATACCTGTTTTTACCTGATTCTGGGTTGACATTAATCCTGGACTATTGAATACCTGACCTGACATACATAACTTGGGGGTATGGGGAAATCAAGGTGAAACCGAATTGTAACTCAACAGTTCGATACTTGTTCTGATCAGTCTTACGGGCTTGGCCAGTCCGGGAGTGATGATGCTGACATCACTCGTCCATCCTACTACCTATCTTTACTGCCTAGCGGCACATCTCGGATTCAGCCTCGAGAACCTTGACCGTGGTCACGGGCACGCACGGGATACTATTGAGTTACATCGACGATTCATCAATTGATTTCAAAGACTATAGAGTAGAAACCTGATAGGACAGTTTAGTTACCACTGCACATTACCCTGCACTGTTATTCCATAGTATTGCTTTATTCATGTTCATACCTGCATTGCTTATTACCATGTTTATATTATATTATTTGGTTGACATGACGCGCTGACGTCTGGGTTTTGCATGGCCCAGATTCCTTACCACTGTCGACGACCGAGCAGGAGTACTTCAGCCAGCAGGCTGAACTGTGAGTTCCTTAGGGTTTAGTTTATTTATTTCATTTCATTTCCAGATGTGAGCCCGCATTATGGGACGTACTGTTTATTTATTGTATTGGATCATTTGCTTCCGCACTCATTGTTTATTGACTCTTGTTATTATGGATTTGGACATGTGTTAGATTAGTTTATTATCTTGTTCTTGATATCCTTACAACCGTAATGTGACTGTGGATGGATACTTCTGTAAGTGCACGGCGGCGCCCCGGCCGTCGATCCGACGCCGGAATGCGGAAGCGATGAATAACTTAAATTTTTGCGGACTTAGCAAACCGGCACCACCGCGCACTAAACACCCGGGATCGTTACCATTAACTAGTCTAAGCTACCTAGAAGATGGGTTAGAGATATACCGACGATCCAAGTCCTCCGGTCTTCTCGTCATGGTCCCGATCTCCTGCGGAAAGTCCTGTCTCCTCCTCGTCGCCGGAAGTGCACCACATCGCCTTCTTCGTTTATGGGCTCCCACCTCAATGCCGAGGCAACTCGGGCACGAAGCCGGCTACTCGACGTGCCCAAGGTTCGTTGTAGAATATGTAGTGAGCAAGTCTCATTTTTTGGGGTTTGTGGAATTGCCATTAGTGAAGGAAAAGAGAGCTTGGAGAGAGGTGAGAAAAATGGAGCATACTCAAGAAGGAATGTATCATATTTTTCTCCACACATCAAAAATGAAAATCAATCCCATTCCTTCAAGGAATGGCCGGCCCCCCCCCTTCATGTGTGATTGGAGAGAGAGAGAGAGAGCAAGGTCAAGGGGTGGGTGGAAGCAATGATGCAAGAGGGCATCATGAAAGAATATGATCACAAGCAAAAACCACACACAACCACAACCATCATCAACAACCATGATGCTAACAAAGTCAAGCCATCATGAAGTATGAAGTCAAGCAAGTCAAGGGAGGGTGCTATCATGATACAACAAAATGCAAAGACCCCCTTCCACAAATGCCTATTTGCAACAATGCAAATAAGGCCTCCTCCACCAATCTTCGGCCAATGAACGGAACAATGGAAATCGGCCGAAACGGAAAGCAAACTGGCAACTCCAGAAAACTGGTCCCGTAATAAATTACAGGAAAACCCCGATACTGTGCATACACACCCGCATTTGTATTCCGACCGAAATACAAATGCAATGAGACAAAATCTACACTGTACTATACTAGAATCCGGCTTATACCAAAACCGGATAGTAATATCTGTTCGATCCTGATCCGTGCAATACCGCACGTATCTGATCGAACCCTGCCATATAACCATACGGCCTATAGTACAAACTGTCCGATCCTGATCCGTGCAATACCGCACGTATCTGATCGGACCTTGCCATATCTCCATACGGCCTCTACAACCTTTCGCCCGAAAGCTGAGTAACTGTAAATGTGGGGGACTCTAAAGACTCGTCAATACTATGGCTGTGGATTTAACCACTAGCACGTCAGAGGTATAAGCCAATACGTGACGGGCCACCAGCTATTGACCAAAAGGGACGTCGATGAGGAAGCTCACCCCGACACCCAACTGAGCCTGTCAGTGACAATATCCGTGCAGTCCGGTCCGTTCGTCTATGAGCATCGCATGGCGGGCCTAGGGGGTTGGTAAAAGTCAGACCCCCAAAAGCGGTACAAGTCGTGTCGGAGTGTAGCCTAGAACACCCTGAGATACTACTGGAATACCTACCAGTAAATCTCCTTGCCTTGGCCAAGGACTTTGTGTAATGGCTCTCCTAGACACAGCACGACCTCACCCCCAATACCGGGAGAGACGAACCCCTGAAGATACGCTCACTGCCTCCATGTGGCTCGGGACTGTACCCAACTAAAACCTGTTTGCACGACTCCTTTGAGCCGTGGTAGGGTAGTAATCAAAGTACAGTGGGAACTCACACGAGACAAATGACGATCCCCAGGTCGATGAACTAACCTGCACACATGTCACCAGGGAACTGCCATCTGACGTCTGGTATATGACCAACTAGCATGTTCCCGGCGAGTCCTGTCCGGTGTACTCATAACCCAATGAGCACCTGTATACATCTTAGGTGATCCAACTGACACCAGTGGCTTGTGAGACCGGCCACCGCCCCTCGTCGGGGTCTCGACTGTATACACTAGTCTACTAATGGAGTATCGATGCCCAGTCTCGAAACTCCCACGACTAGGGACCTTTTAAGGATAAGCTTATAGACCCCCAGCTCCCACTTATATGATCGCCCTCATACTGCTGGTGGTCAAGCAAGAATCCTAGGGGCTCTATCAACGTGTAATAGCGACGTGTCAGGTCACTTAAAGCAGTACACGATGATAAAGGTAAACCAGATAGCATACTATCATCTCGAGTAAGACTGTCCTACCGGGATAGGTCCTCCCTCAATCATTACAATCACGTACCTGTGACCTAATAATTGACTCTGAGGGCACTATCTCCAACAATCTCCCACTTGCACTCAAGGCTAATTATTGCGATGTCGCATACTCACAGCCCGTGTGATACCGAACGCCCAACTCCTCTACTAGTCAGTCTCACAAAGCTCGTTTGCGAAACTATTGCGTTCGAGGAATAGCCTCAGTGAGTGGATCCGCTTAGTTGTTTCTTTCTATGTCTCTCTATATCTCAAGTTCGCGGAGAAACCTATCTCCCGAAATGAGCAATACCTGTCTTAGAATGTGTCTGGATGTCTGATGGGACATAGCTCATAAATGAACTCCAAATCCAAACTTCTTAGACTATATCGTCAACTGAACTTAATCAGTATCCTGCGCGCCATGCCTCCCTCAGTATTGCCTTGGACCACCTGTCCAAAATACTGCCCCTCATCAGAAGGAAAACTATAACTCTGACAACCTTCTTGTCGTCCATGTCACCTTGGAAGCCTGGAATGATAACTGTCTCCTGAATGAGGCTGTCGTTATCATCTCCCTAGAACATCCACTTATGTTCTAAAACTGCTTCCGACTGTTTCTCCAGGATTGGATTAATGTCAAGTTATTGCATCTAGTGCAAGAACAACATCTGGTGTGGTACTTGACATCTCACGATTGACTCAATTGCCTGAGCAAGTGATCTGCCAATCATGCCCGTCCCTCTCCCCTTTAGTCTGTAAGACACCTTTGGAGAGGGTGACTCCATTACCTGCAGGTACACTACCGTGCCAGGAGTCGTCCATCCTAAATACTCTTAGAACGCTGTCAAGTACCCTGATTGGGAAACCACCCAAATCTAGATCTAAGACCATAGATCTAGTAACCAGTATGTCTGATATAAAATCCATTTCCTTTGTGGAGAAACAACTGTGTGACGACCAAACTATAACCGATCGTAGTGTAGGAGTTTCCTTTCCTACTCTGTGTATATCATCCAAATACCAGGATATCACACCCTACTACCTTCTCAACAGATCCATCCCCTATTCTGATGAAGTCAAACCCATGACTGTCACGTCAGAAATAGATGATCTATCTCCGCTACATCTGCTCTAGTCTATAAATAGACATAAGCTACCTGTCCACCAATGCTTCCGCTGCTCCCACTGACTACGACAACCCTCTGGCAGAGTCATATAGACGTACACTTCTAAAACTGGTTTAGAACGACGCTATACTCATCCTCCTGCCGGGTCTCGTAACCTGGAACAACAGCAATGGCAATTGTGGGTAAACAAGAACTTCCCTGTCACCGTCCTTGAGGCTACCGGAGTACCTCTCGGGTGGCTGAAGTTACCCACCTTATCTGCGGAGTGGCCAATGGAATGTCAATTCAGATTGAATCTTTAGGTTCCTTATCAAATCTTCAGTAATCGTTTGTGGTTCTGGAATCATTTCCAGTTCTACCATACTCCCACTACTGTTTTTCTGAAAAATCCATTTTTAATAAAACTGTGGCGAGTCTAGAACAATATCGCTATTGTTCGTCCAGATGGTAGAAAATCAACCCTCGTCATAGCCTGGGTCAACCCACAAACAGCTATTACAGAAACGTGCCTTGAGTTGTCCACTGTCTGGTTTTAATCATAAACCGGACAACTCCCCGTACCTTAACATCGTTAAGATATGAACTGTTCTATATCATATATAGAACCAGAGGCACTGATTTAATTGAACCAGATTCAAATCATGCAACTGTCTCCAGTGCATGTCAACTAAATGGAAGGAGGCCGATCAGCGTTACTCAACTTAGGAATGCTTCCATTTATGAGTAACCTGAAAGAGAAGCAATTTCTCTTAATCACTACTATCAACTGAATACCATATACAAGTATCTACATCTTCGATCACTTTGAAGAATCCCGATACTTGCTATACCTGGTTCTCTACTCTATTCAAATACCTATAACTTCTCAAAATTTGGACCCTGTGTTTCCGCGAAACACTTGTCTAAAAACTAGAGAAGTCATAAGTAAACCGAATATAGTACGAGGACCAACCCCTCTGTCCTGATGGACCCTGGACAACATACAATCCTTTGTATAAGTCCCTTGAGTCTGATAACTCATTCACTGTGTGTCGTAGGTTGAAAACTGTACTTATGGTTAAGAAGAATTACACCGCTGTTTAATGCTCCTTACCTAACCATCCACTGATATAGGTAAATGTCGTAGACATAATTTCAGAAAGGTATATCTCACTCTATGAAAATAGACGTACAGATATATCATTTTGAAATTGGTGCATAACAGCGGATATTCAAAACCAAATATTTGCCGACCGGCAAACAGCCCAGGTGATTTCCTCAAATATCACCGATTACAACGAATCCCGATACAATGAGGATGATCACCCAATTCCCAATAACCTACTCCCACTCATCATCTGTAAAACCATACAGATGTGAGAATCGTACCTGGTAAATACATACCCTGGAGTAAGTATCTAATCGGGAAATCAGTTTTCCTTTAACATTACACAGTGAAACTGAAACATTGAAATGTTCCGATGGGGTATTCTGGTATTCCTAGTAATGCCTCTTCCAGATTCACGACTGTAACCGTATAGTTCTTTGCCACCTCTCCAAATCCCTTCATATGTCTTTAGTCTTTACCTTCTGCACACCCTTTTAGGCCAAATGGTTTTCTTCCTTCCCTACCGTTCGGCACCAGCCTATGGTTTGGAAGAAGACTATCCAATAAGCATAATGGGTGTACTGTCCGCATCCTAGGAACACTCGCAATGAGAGAGAGGGTGAAGATAAAAGACAACCGAATAAACCTTATTCCTATTTCTCCTGAACCAGAATCCATCCCCGAACTGGAACAAGTTCCATTCGAGTTCGTATATAACCATACGATGGAGTATCCAAATAAACTGTGGATCTTCGTAGTGATACGGAGTGTCCTGGAGAAATTCAAAGGTGATGTGGGAGTGGTAATGAAATATTTGGTTTGGTCGTGAATATCTGTTGCAATTTACTTTGCCCTCTTACTAATCCCTTGCTTTGTCTGAACTTAATACCTTCTGCACACCATCGTTATGCTAATTGGTTTTCTTCATTCCCTACCGGTCGGCACCAGCCTAAGGTTTGGAAGAAGACAATCCAATTTGCGTAATAGGTGTACTACCCCTAAACCAAGGAGTACTCGTAACCTGAGAGAGGGTAAAAGGAAAAGACAACTGAATAATCCTATCCGTTTTCTCCAGAACCAGAAACCATCCTCGAATAAATTCTTTCGAGTTCGTATCTAACCATACGATGGTTTTGTCCAATGGAAGTGGACGTTCGTAGTAATACGGGGTGTCCTGGAGAAAAAGGGTAAAAGTAGGAGTGGCGATGAGGTCTGCAACTCTGACAATCCAAAAGCCGGTGTTTAAGAAGGTTCGGTCAACTTGGTCACTGAGTCAAAGTCTTAGGGTCGGGTCAATGGTCGCTGCCAGAGAGAGAGAGAGAAGAAACACTCAGCGTGCACTCTATCCTAGATCAGAATGGTTACCAATTTATCTAATCTGGAATCCTCCCACTGTACCTCAAATTCTCCTCCAAACCTGAAAGAAGAATTAGTCGGGGTCACCCGAGGAGTATACTAACTCATCAGTGGGAATCGGGATCCAACTCTCATCGCATGATAACGTGACGGAATCCGCTCACGGTATCACACTCCAGAAGGTATGCGCATATCTGGCAAGTTTCAGTACTTTTGAAACTCCCGATGTGATTTCTGCCCCATGCTCTTATGACCTTGGCGTGAGGTCAAAATATCATAAGTCACATGTCAAGTTCTGCCCATCATTATCCAGGTTAATTTGAATCCACCCGTACATACCCTTGACGTAGGCCAAAATAGTAGTACGACTGTCCCAAACCAACGCATCTATCTATGCAACAGATAAATACCCGGCAGCTACCAAACACTATGCCTTGGCGTGAGGTCAAAATACATAGCTTGAATACTACCGAATATTTAACTGAAATGATGGAGGGCTACGAATGGTTTCTGGCGAAAACCTTTAACGTAATGAACTTGATATCGTTGAAGGAACTGATAGCTTTTTGAAAATATAGTGACGAAAACCGTTGCTAAAGAGGTCACTCCCGGTGAAGGGATCTCGGCTCTTTCCCCGTAGAATGGGGTGCAGGATATTCCAAATGAATACCACGGTGCAAAGCAAAAGTAATCGGCTATAGTGAAGTTAATGCCCTGACGCAAACTTATTGTTCAAGGGGTCACTCCCGGTGAAGGGATCTCGGCCCTTGCCTCGTCGACTGAGGAGCAGGATATTCTAATGAATACCACGATGCAAAACAAAAGTAAACGTCCTTGCAATAACAGCTTTTTGAAAAAGTGTTCCAACAACATCAGATTAGGTTTGTTTTTAACTTGCATTGATCCGAATCAATGCAGTCCCATCAATTGATCACACCAAAAAGAACGAAAATATACTGATGTACGTATATGCCATCCGCATTCGCCACTGGGTCCCGTCATTACTCGTTAGGTTAGCTAACTAACGACAGAGCGGGGACTGGACTAGCGCGGATGCAAAACATATACAACATCTACTAATATATATACCAATATATTATATTCGCTCAAGGCGTGAATAAAATGCAACATCACAGAGAATGAACAGCATCACAGAAACAATACAGATATCTGGGAACCCCGGGTTTCACAGAGCCACTACTGAAACCCGACGTTCCCCTGGTCGTGTGGATAGCCTGTGCAATGAGAATCCTAGACCCCTACGGGCGCGGCAAGTCACCCGCCAAAACCTGAAGCGAGGCAGCCCCCTTCAGCACCGTGAATGGACCACCCAGCACTTCACGGAATCCGGTAACTTGGGCACCCCTCCTGGGTCAAACTGTACCCCCTACGAGTGCGGCGAATAGCCCGCCAATCCTAGAGTGAAGCCCCCTCCGTCTCAATGCCATGAGATGCGGGCTTGTTGCCCTCCAGAACCCGGCTATCCGTGCACCCCTCCGCGGGGTAATCCTAGTACAGAAAGTAAAATATACATACACCGGGTACATCGACCGCAACCAGGTCGTGCCCCAAAATAATAATACAATCAGGCAGTGACGGCAGTCCACATGTCGGACGCTCGCCCCGCAATATCAAATGTACATAATACAACAAAACTGTACTAGCATTGCATCCAGGCTATCCCCCACGACCGATCCGCAACATCACAGCAAATACATAGAACATCAACGTGAAAGTCACGTTCGCAAATCCGTCTAACCGGGCTATAGCAGTTAGACCGGATTTACCGATCGAGTGACATTCACGGTCGCAGATATAATGTAAATACTGTGAAAAATGTGTTTAAAATTTTTCCGATCGATCAAACAATTAACAAGTGGGCCCCAAAGAAAACTGTAGCACTCACAGAAACAATTGGCCCAATTTTAATATTCTAAAACCCATAATTTAAGCCCAGAAAGCCTCTGGAAAAAAAATGGTGCAGTGATTGCTACAGGATGCGGCGGAAGGGCGGCATAAAGTGGGATAATGCGGCGCTTCCGCGCTCAGAATATGGTATCACTTCATCAAATTTTTACAGAGTGCTTATATTTTTCAGTACATCAATATTTTACAACCTGAAAAAATTTTCGACACTAAAAATTTCCAACAGAAAACTGATGCGACAAAATACGGGTTTTTGGACTTTTTGATCGATCGGAAATGCAAACACATTACACAAAGCTAGACTAAGTTAATGGGGAGGCTCTGATACCACTGTAAGTGCACGGCGGCGCCCCGGCCGTCGATCCGACGCCGGAATGCGGAAGCGATGAATAACTTAAATTTTTGCGGACTTAGCAAACCGGCACCACCGCGCACTAAACACCCGGGATCGTTACCATTAACTAGTCTAAGCTACCTAGAAGATGGGTTAGAGATATACCGACGATCCAAGTCCTCCGGTCTTCTCGTCATGGTCCCGATCTCCTGCGGAAAGTCCTGTCTCCTCCTCGTCGCCGGAAGTGCACCACATCGCCTTCTTCGTTTACGGGCTCCCACCTCAATGCCGAGGCAACTCGGGCACGAAGCCGGCTACTCGACGTGCCCAAGGTTCGTTGTAGAATATATAGTGAGCAAGTCTCATTTTTTGGGGTTTGTGGAATTGCCATTAGTGAAGGAAAAGAGAGCTTGGAGAGAGGTGAGAAAAATGGAGCATACTCAAGAAGGAATGTATCATATTTTTCTCCACACATCAAAAATGAAAATCAATCCCATTCCTTCAAGGAATGGCCGGCCCCCCCCCTTCATGTGTGATTGGAGAGAGAGAGAGAGAGCAAGGTCAAGGGGTGGGTGGAAGCAATGATGCAAGAGGGCATCATGAAAGAATATGATCACAAGCAAAAACCACACACAACCACAACCATCATCAACAACCATGATGCTAACAAAGTCAAGCCATCATGAAGTATGAAGTCAAGCAAGTCAAGGGAGGGTGCTATCATGATACAACAAAATGCAAAGACCCCCTTCCACAAATGCCTATTTGCAACAATGCAAATAAGGCCTCCTCCACCAATCTTCGGCCAATGAACGGAACAATGGAAATCGGCCGAAACGGAAAGCAAACTGGCAACTCCAGAAAACTGGTCCCGTAATAAATTACAGGAAAACCCCGATACTGTGCATACACACCCGCATTTGTATTCCGACCGAAATACAAATGCAATGAGACAAAATCTACACTGTACTATACTAGAATCCGGCTTATACCAAAACCGGATAGTAATATCTGTTCGATCCTGATCCGTGCAATACCGCACGTATCTGATCGAACCCTGCCATATAACCATACGGCCTATAGTACAAACTGTCCGATCCTGATCCGTGCAATACCGCACGTATCTGATCGGACCTTGCCATATCTCCATACGGCCTCTACAACCTTTCGCCCGAAAGCTGAGTAACTGTAAATGTGGGGGACTCTAAAGACTCGTCAATACTATGGCTGTGGATTTAACCACTAGCACGTCAGAGGTATAAGCCAATACGTGACGGGCCACCAGCTATTGACCAAAAGGGACGTCGATGAGGAAGCTCACCCCGACACCCAACTGAGCCTGTCAGTGACAATATCCGTGCAGTCCGGTCCGTTCGTCTATGAGCATCGCATGGCGGGCCTAGGGGGTTGGTAAAAGTCAGACCCCCAAAAGCGGTACAAGTCGTGTCGGAGTGTAGCCTAGAACACCCTGAGATACTACTGGAATACCTACCAGTAAATCTCCTTGCCTTGGCCAAGGACTTTGTGTAATGGCTCTCCTAGACACAGCACGACCTCACCCCCAATACCGGGAGAGACGAACCCCTGAAGATACGCTCACTGCCTCCATGTGGCTCGGGACTGTACCCAACTAAAACCTGTTTGCACGACTCCTTTGAGCCATGGTAGGGTAGTAATCAAAGTACAGTGGGAACTCACACGAGACAAATGACGATCCCCAGGTCGATGAACTAACCTGCACACATGTCACCAGGGAACTGCCATCTGACGTCTGGTATATGACCAACTAGCATGTTCCCGGCGAGTCCTGTCCGGTGTACTCATAACCCAATGAGCACCTGTATACATCTTAGGTGATCCAACTGACACCAGTGGCTTGTGAGACCGGCCACCGCCCCTCGTCGGGGTCTCGACTGTATACACTAGTCTACTAATGGAGTATCGATGCCCAGTCTCGAAACTCCCACGACTAGGGACCTTTTAAGGATAAGCTTATAGACCCCCAGCTCCCACTTATATGATCGCCCTCATACTGCTGGTGGTCAAGCAAGAATCCTAGGGGCTCTATCAACGTGTAATAGCGACGTGTCAGGTCACTTAAAGCAGTACACGATGATAAAGGTAAACCAGATAGCATACTATCATCTCGAGTAAGACTGTCCTACCGGGATAGGTCCTCCCTCAATCATTACAATCACGTACCTGTGACCTAATAATTGACTCTGAGGGCACTATCTCCAACAACTTCCTACCCACAGGTAGCATGGTTGGCTATGTTACGTGCCCAATCTTGCGTACTCTGGGAAGCGGGGCGTGACAATGCCCGAGTTGCCCCGGTCCAGAGGTGGGAGCCCGTTAAAGAACCCGGCGATGTGGTGCCCATTCCGACGAGGAGATGAAGATCGGAGATTCCGCGAGGAGATCGGAGTGGAGGTCGAAGACCGAAGGACACGGATCGCTCGGTATAGCCTTCTACCCTCTCTCTAGTTAGCTAGCATTAGGTTAATGGCCCGATCTGGGTTTATAGTGCGCGGTAGTGCCGGTTTACAAGTTTTTGTAAAAGTTTCGTTTCCGCATTTTGGCCTCGTTCTGACGGCCGGGGCACTGCCGTGCACTTACATTGGTATCAGAGCCACTCCATTAACCTAGTCTAGCTTGCTCTAACTTGTTTACAAGTTTGATCGATCGGATTTTCCAAAAACCGCGTTTTCATGTACAGTTTCTGTCGAATTTTCCCCGTGCTCTAAAAATTATTTGGTATACTGGAAAATACGTGCAGGGTTTTTGGTGAACGCTGTAGAAAAATGGTCACATGATGCCACTGTAGAGCCGCGGAACCATGGCCGTAACCCCCTTTTGGCCGCGGTTCCACCGCGGAACAGTGTCATCAATGCACCAGATTTCTATAGTGGTTCTCTGACTTGAAAATGGGGTTTTTGGTATATTCTGTTTGGGCCCAGATTTTCTTTGAGTGCTACAGTTGTGCTTGGGGCACACTTCGGGAAATTTAGTCGATCGAAAATTTTAAACATGTTAGTTCACAGTATTTACATTATATCTGCGACCGTGAATGTCATTTGATCGGTAAATCCTGTCTAACTGCTATAGCCCTTTTAAACGGATTTGCGAACGTGACATTCACGTTGATGTTCTGTGTTGTGCTGTGATATTGCGGATTTGTCGTGATGGATAGCCTGGATGCAATGGTAGTACAGTTTGGTTGTATATGTACATTTGATATTGCAAGGCGAGCGTCCGACATTTGGACTGCCGTCGCTGCCTGTTATTTATATTATTCTTTTGGGGCACGACCGGGCTGAGGTCGATGTACCCGTTGTATGTATATTTTACTTTCTGTACTAGGATTACCCCGCGGAGGCGTGCACGGATAGCCGGGTTCTAGAGGGCAACGGGCCCGCATCTCATGGCTTTGAGACGGAGGGGGCTTTACTCTAGAATTGGCGGGCTATTCGCCGCGCTCGTAGGGGGTAAAGGTTGACCCAAGGAGGATTGCCAAGTTACCGGATTCCGTGAAGTGCTGGGTGGTCCATTCACGTTGCTGAAGGGGGCTGCCTCGCTTCAGGTTTTGGCGGGTGACTTGCCGCGCCCGTAGGGGTCTAGGATTTTCATTGCACAGGCTATCCACACGACCAGGGGAACGTCGGGTTTCAGTAGCGGCTCTATGAAACCCGGGGATCGCAGATATCTGTATTGTTCTATGATGCTTATTACATTTCTGTGATGTTGCATTTTATCACGCCTTGAACGAATATTATATATTGATATATATACTAGTAGATGTTGTATATGTTTTGCATCCGCGCTAGTCCAGTCCCCGCTCTGTCGTTAGTTAAGTAACCTAACGGGTGATGACGGGACCTAGTGGCGAATGCGGATGGCATATACGTACATCATTATTTTCGTTCTTTATTGGTGTGATCAATTGATGGGACTGCGTTGATTCGGATCAATGCAAGCTAAACAAATCTATTTGATGTTGTTGGAACATTTTTCAAAAAGCTGTTATTGTAAGGGCGTTCTCTTTTGTTTTGCACAGTGGTATTCGGTTATGAATATCCAGCACCTCAGTCGACAAGGCAAGGTCCCTTCACCGGGAGTGACCCCTTGGACAGAAGTTTGCGTCAGGGCAATAACTTCACTATAGTCGATTACTTTTGCTTTGCATCGTGGTATTCAGTTGGAATATCCTGCACCTCATTCTACGAGGAAAGAGCCGAGATCCCTTCACCGGGAGTGACCTCTTTAGCAAAGGTTTTCGTCACTATATTTTTATAAAGCTATCCAGTTCCTTCGACGATATCAAGTTCATTACGTTAAAGGTTTTTCGCCAGAAACCATTCGTAGCCCTCCGTCATTTCAGACGAGTAGCACGTAGTATTCATGCTATGTTTGTTGACCTTCGTCAAGGCATAGTGTATGGTAGCTGCTTGTTACCTTTCTGCTGCATAGATAGATGCGTTGGTTTGGGACAGTCGTATAGCCTTGTTGACCTTCGTCAAGGGCTTGTACGGGTGGGTTCAAATTAACCTGGACAATGACGGGTAGTGTAACACCTTAGAATGTGTTTTGTAGCTAATTATATTTTAATGTATGGTTTTTAATAAATAGTTTACCAAATTAAGTTTCAAATATTTTATCCTATTTAATGAGTATTTTATTAGAATTTTTCTAGGCGCACACACACACTTGTGCATGATAACTAGGGTTTAGAGATGGGGTTAGACCATGATTAGCAAGCATGATGGATAACACATTCTCTTTAAGTTAATTATTGTTTAGGTGCTTTAGGGTTTAATAGTGTGCATGGTTGTTTTAAATTGAAAATGAATTTTAAAAGGGTTTTATTTTAAATTTGTTTGAATGGTTGACCAAGGAGAGAGAGAGAGAGGTGGGCATGGGGCTACATGGCTTGTGCCATGCCCATTTAATGAACAAAGAGAAAGAGAAGGGTGTGTGTGTGTTGTTGTTGTTCTCATTTTCCTTTCTCACTCTCATTCTCTCATTCTCTCACTCTCAAAAGCGCGCACACACACAAGCAGCACCATCAGCATCAGCTTGCAGCAGCAGCTCCAGACAGCACAGCAGCAGCCACAGCATCAACCACAACAACAATACCAGCATTAGCTCCACCAACTCAAGAGGCAGCAGCAGCAAGCAGCTCGAGCAACAGCTGAAGCAAGCAGCAGCACCATCAGCAACAACAACAGAAACAACAGCAACATCAGCAGCAGACAGCATCAGCAGTAGCACAGGCAGCAGTAGCAACACAAGGAGCAATTGCAGCAGCTCATCTCATCTTTCCACTTCTTCTCCTGCTCTCTAGGGTTCTACAGGGTATACTTCTTAACCCAATCCCCTAGTTGCTTAAGTTGTGCATCGATTAGCTTCGATTAGTGTTAAATAGCTAGTTTAGTGCTAGATTATGGTGTTTTGTGTGGAAGTTTGGTTATTTGATGATTGAGTTGGTAAACCCTACTTATTTAAGTGTTGTTAGGGTCACCTTAACTGAGCTTAACCCTGGATTACACTAAAATACCATAGGGTTTCCTTTTAGTGCGATTTAGCGTTTTTAAAGCGATTTATTGGCAATCTGAGATCTGCTATTGACCCGGACCCTTCAGAACAAAATTGAGGAAACTGGAACATGCTTATTAGGTCAGAACCACACTACCAGAACACGAGCCCCCCTTTCCCAAATCTGGCCGCCAATTTAATACATCTGGCCGCAAATTGCGGCCAGGAAGGGGACAGGGGTGTTGGGGTCTTGGCTAGGGTTCCCTGCTGTGTATTGTAGTGTTTTGGCATGTCTAGTTTTGTAAGATTTGGCCTGTAAGAAAATCTGGGGCAATATATCGTATTTGGTGTTCGTTGTGTTTGCGCGATACGCGTGATACGTGAGAGGGTTCTGTGATCCAGCGTATCGCGGCGTGTCGCGATGGTTTTAGACGCGTACACACACGTTTTAGCGTATCGTGCACGCGCGCGTTTAGTTCGCGACGCGAGTTTCTCGTTTTGGTTCGATATCGCGTTTTGCGGAATATTTGACTTATATATGATTTCCATGTCTTATTTGCAGGTTTGCAGGCAGGGACTACGAACACTGCTGCAGGGGGAAGCAGATGGTAGGATTCACCTAGCGTGGAGCGTAGGTGAGTAGATTTAACATCTACAGGGGAATCGCCCGCATGGCGTTATGCGTCTGGGCTAGGATTCAAATATCTGTTGCATATTCTACATCATTGTTAGAATTGCGCCTTACCCTATTCTACTTAGATATAGTTGTACTGTGACTAGTAGCCGTAAGGCACTGCACACATTATTTACGGTTCATGTTGCACGAGCACGGATTGTATGATACACACACACCGTCAATAATTGCCATGTCACACACTAACCATTATAGATACTATTGCTTATCACATATGATATTTAGCTTATCGGTATACCTATAGTGTATTATACCTTAGTGATAGGTACATATACACCTTGCGATGCAGCTACAGGTATACCTTGCACATATTTTACTTATACCGGGGGGGATATCCTACATATTTTACTTATACCCAGGGGGGTATACGACATCAGTTCTTATAGGTAGATACATATACATTGCTACACCTGTATGTTACACACATATTCAGTTGCTGTTACATATTTACCTTTACTGATGTTACTTAGCTGTACCTTATTGGTTTCGCATACATCTGGTTTCAGCTACATATTCTCATTTATATGCTCGCATTTCAAATATATCGCATATATTTATTCCTGGATTTGCGCATTGTTATTTGGATTTCACATGATGATTTCTGGATTTGGGAACCGCGGGAGTTCATGAAATTATGCATATATTGAAAAACCCGGTTTCCTTGATATGATATTTGCGCAGCCACCATGAGATTTATCGGTTCTGATTATATACTCCATACGAGGTGTGGTTGCCGTATGAGGGTACATGGTGGGGCCCGGTATGGTTCCCCTCGGCAAGAAGATCGATGGATGTTGCCGATTGAGCCTGGAGGCGGGCTAGTACCTACCGGTGACAGTACTAATGACTCGGCGGGGGTCATGGAGACACCGTTGGGAGTCATGCTTGTATGCATACGTCGAAAGGCGAGGGTCAGAGCTAGGCACTCGTGCTTTCGGGACAGCGTATGATACGTACCTATCAGGATTTCTGTGTCGATGCTTGGCACATTGTTTTCATGATATTTCTTTTAAACACCTTTGTATATATAACAGGGGATTAGCCGTTGTTATATATACCCTTACACCAATATTAGTGGAATGGGACGCTAATATATGTGTATTGACCCCATCATATTTATTTCTGCATATATATTTATTTAGGATGTTAGAAACTTACTTGGGATATAGGTGATTCATTGAGATTGGATATTGGATATGAAAGAGATTGTTAATTTGTACATTCGAGATATAGGAGAGCTATTCGATATTGTACATTGAGGTGATGTGAGACTTATATGATGTGAGAGCCCAGTTTGGGGGCTGATTTGAGGAATTGTGGATTTGAGTGTCTTGATGGATTGTGATCCTGCCACGATGTCAGGTTTCTGTGGAAATGACATATTCCACCCTATACCTCACACTTATCTATTTTATGTACAGTTTCATATATTGGTAGTACCTGTTAGTGTACCCTTATGATAGTTGCATATTTACATTCTCATATCCCTATTGCATGGTTATTGCATATTATTGTCATGTTACTATTGCTTCATATATTGATTGTACCTGCTAGTGTACTTTCCTTTATTCAGCATTTGCATGACATGTTATTACTGTAATCGCATATCTTAGATTCATGTTGTACGTGCATTCCTACGATTACCTGCATATGTTATCTACTATTCACGAGTTGGCAACTCACCCCCGTTGTGCCACAGGTGTTTCAGGTTGTTCCCCAGAATAGTCGAGGCAGGCTATTCCGCTATTCAGCTATCATCTTTTGCTACAGATACCGCATCAGCTCACAGTACTATTTTGCTTAGGTGGGTTTTGGTGGTTATCTGTATTTTGTATTGTACATTCGTTGTATCTTGTACTCTCCATCTACTATTATGTTGTTGACTTAGAGACTTGGTGAGGACGATATTGTATATTATTTGTGGGTTGTTGTCTTTTATATACAGCTTTCTCTCTATTGTCTTTATTTCTTCGCTACGGCGCCATATTTTTGTGTTGTATTCATCTTGGCTAGTCTTTATAAAAAGGGGGTGTTGCCAAAATTTTAAAGAAATAAAGTAAGACTTTTAAAGAATTTGGGTTGCGATTTTAAATGTTTCAAAAACTTATTTTATCTTTTCCGTATTTTTATGGTTTAGATTTGTTAGTTATATGTATGCCCTAGAGGCCATTACTGTACATTGGATGTATATTGTAGTGGATGCTGGGACATATATAGGGAGGACTTTCTTGCTCGACATGATAGTATGCTATCTGGTTACTCTTTACCTTAACGTGTACATTGATTGTCTCTCTGTTACATGTTGGTAAAGCCCTTAGGATGTGTACTTGACTACCTAGACTATGATGCAGATCATACTAGTGGGGACAGATAGTCTATAAGTACATCCTTCAAAGTCCCTAGTCGTGGGTGTATCGAGACGGGGCATCGATATACCAGAGTAGACTAGCGTATACCTTCTCGACCCATACAGATGGGCGATGGATGATCCCATATCCATTGGTGTTTGACATCAGAGATGATATACGGGTGCTCAGTAGAGACTGGGTACACTGGACGGACTCGCCGAGAACTCCCAGATGGTATTATACCTCACGTCAGATGGCAGTTCTCTGGTGACACTGGTACAGAGTAGTCTGTTGACCCGAGATCGTCATAGAGTCTTGTGTGGTTCCCACTGTGCTTTGATTTCCATCTTACCACGTCCAAGAGGGCGTGCAAAACGGTGGTTTTTGGGTACAGTCCCGAATCACATGGAGGCAATGAGCGATAGGAGGGGATTCGTCTCTCCCGGTATAGGGAGTTGATGTTGCGCTGTGTTCGATTGGCTATAACAGGAAATCCCTGGCCAGGGTTGCTGAGATTTACTGGTAAGTGTTACCAGTAGTTTCTCGAATTGTTATAGACCTCATATCGACACGACTTATCAAGCTATTGGGGTCTGACGTTTACCACCCCTAGGCGAGATATGCGACATATCAGACGATCAGACCGGACTGTACGGTAGTGTTACTGGTTGGATTCACAGGAGTGTGAGCGGGCTTGCTCGTCGATCTTCTGATCGCTCAATACCCGGGTGGCCGTTACGTTTAGCAGACCGCTTGCGGCTTGTGGGTGTTTGATATGACCATCACCTGCTGCCGGCGTATTGACGAGTCTTTAGAGTCCTACACAGAGGTTTCCTGGCTCAAGCGAAACGAAATAGGAGCGCATATGAGATATGTGCGGGACCGAGAATAATGCGTGTATGTGATACCGTATTTCATTCTCGCGATGAGTGTGTCGAATGGTTGTATGCGATATAACCTAGTTATCGAATCGAGGGTTGATTCGATAAGCCGATACATTGGATATTAGTCGGTTATATGTGATATGACCGGATCGTTAAATCAAGTGTTGATTTAATGATTTAATGTATTACTTTGCATTAACTAGTATTGGTTCACTTTAAATGGATATTCTCACTCGGATGTGCACATTGTATATGTGATATACTTTTGTGCACTTGATTGTATCATGTTTGATGATACATGCTAACTTGATTAGGTGTATGATTAAACCATGGTTAGTTAATGGTTAGGGTTTCATTTGATTTATTTATGCCTTTATTTATTTTGTTTTGACATAAAGAAAAAGGGGAATGAAAACAAAAGGGTTGCTTTCAAAGATGACGCTTGTTGAAGCTTCATGAAGGTTTGACCAAAGTGACCATTTTGTCTTCATCTCTAAACCTAACCATTCACTAACCCTAGTTCATTCTCTACACCTAACCATGGTTTTCTTATGATAAGATTTGATTTTCTTTTCTATTTTAAATATTCTTATCATAACAATTATCATCATCATCTTCTTCTTCTTCAAGATGAAAGCTTACTTCATCAATGGTGATTTGAGCATAAGTGTGAGAAATCCAAATCTAAAGTGAACCCACTTCCTATTTCTTCATCCTCTACCTCTTGCCAAGTAGTAGAGTGTGTTTTCTTCACAAGTTTCATGACTTGGTGAAGTGGGAGCTTGATCTTGTGATGCTTCGACGTAGATCATCTTCGGCACGAAGCCGACGACCTTGCCCGCCCATTTCTCCGATGAAGCCGACGCTAGAGCCCGGATTTTGATTTGGACAGTGGAGAGGACTTCATCACGGAGCCGTGGAGGTGGAGGACCGGATCTACAAAGGTTGTATTTCCGTTCCTTTAGTTAATTTGTTAACTAGTTTCTTTTTCGCCTAGATTTCTAGCCAACGATCCGTTCTAGGGTTTCTCGGCACCTAGAATTTTTGAAATTGGCATGGTTGATGCCTTATGAGACCTCCTTGGAGTGCCTAGGAACCCTACAGTGGTATCAGAGCCTAGCTAGAGCCTTAGGCGAAGTCCAGACGGAGTTTGAAGTCCGAACGACCCGAAACCCCAACCCTAAACTTGCTCTCTGGAATTTTTCTAAAATCTGGAGTTTTTCGAAAATAAAAATATTCAGAAAAATCAGCAGGAAGATATAAGGATTACTGCAAAATTCGAGCGGCTAATTCCATAATATTGCCGCGGATCTGCGGCATGAGCATGCTCATGCGGCGGTTCCGCGGCAACTTTGTCTTTTTGTGCATCGAAATTTGCACATTAATTCTTAGTTTTCAGTTCTGGTTTTCCTGGGATTTTTTAATATTTTTTCCAGAGTTTTATTTTCTGAGTTGTTTTGGGGATTCGAATGTTCGATCGAATTATCAAATTTTGTCTGTGTGGCTCTCCGGATAATTTTTTGAATATGTTAAAAAGTTCGACCGGATATAAATACCCAATTTTTCCCCTGTGGGGAAATTTCCAAGTGTTGGATTTTTCCGTAGTTTAACGACGTTCTAAGTAGTGCAAGTAACGCGATGGTCCCTCTAGAAGACAACAAACCTTAACTCGATTATGTGACCGTCTTGAACTGCCCTTTGAACCTTCGGGTTTGGGGCAGTACGGCATGCCACATGTGAGGCGTTGGCTTGACCCTTCTACGGCTGGACCGTTGGTACTGAGGCACGAACTGAATGTTGTTAGACTTGTTTCATGTGATGAGCTGTATCGGGAAAACTTGGGTGTTCGATTGTTCGATCGGAAAGTTTAACATTTTCTATTTATCCGGAATGTGATACAACAATTGGAATTCACAAGAAGTTATGAGATAACTGAATGAATGTTATAAACATAGCACTTTAGTCTCACTTGATCGGTTGCCACGGAATTTTGATGTGATCAAAAGTCCGTCGCAATCACGTAGCGTACGCGGATACTCGCCGGGTAAACTTAATAGACAGCCTCGCCCCATAGCCCCGACCAAGTGACTGTAGGAGAACCCCGTCGCCGAAAGCATCCGTTCGGGTGCTCGCGGTAGCGGTGTTCCGCCTTGGTGCACTTCGTCGACGGCGTCGGGGGTGCGGCCGCCTACTGAAGTTTGCGACGAGCATTCGATCAGGATGTCGGGAATCTTGTTGAATTGCCCGACTTGATATTGAAAAGTGTTTTCGATAATGAGACTAAAATGCGGGGTTTATAATTGTTAGGCATGCGATGTCTAAGGAATTCATTTGGACAGGCATGCGATGTCTGAGGAGGTTGCGGATTCCAACTGTTGTAGTTTTACACTTTCTTTTCTGTGACCGTAAGTGTAATATGTGATATCGCCGGTTTCGTTGCTATATGTCAACGACAATTGGGATGCGCATATTTACTTACGTTGATGACATGTGATGTTATGTGTTGCTGGATGTGTTATATTGGATCGTCGTGTTTGAATAGCCGGGGATTTTTATGTAAGATGAGTGTTTTTCATTTTCATTCATGTAAAAACTTGTATGTAATATTCTTTTATTGGGGCACTTCCAGGTTGCGGAAGATGTCTCCGTTTGTATATTATTTACTTTTCCGCACTAGGATAGACCCAAGGAGGAGGGCACAAGTAACCGGGTTCTGGAGTCCAGCGGGAGACCAACTCGAGGAGTCGAGTCCGGGTCTCCTAACTCTAGAATTGGTAGGGTTGCTTGCCGCTCTCGTACGGGTCTAGGGGTGTGGGTTTGGCTATTCATCATGACCGTGGAATCCGTGTTTTATACTGGCTCGTATTGAAAACACGGACGCCCTAGTATATCCAATATTTCATATGTTTCTTCTGCTGCGATATCTGTGATGTGATCATATGATGTTCTGTGATAGATACTGTATATAGTATATATGATATATTATATAGGCGTTACTTATGTTTTACACCCGCGCTAGCCCTGCCCCGCTCTGCCGTTAGTTACCTAACCTAACGGTGCACGAGGGGACATCGAGGCGAATGCGGATGGCATAAGTGTACGTCGTATTTATCTGTGATGTTTAGGTAATTTAAATGATGGGACTTCATTAATGTGATTAATGAAATAAAAGAAACCTAAGATGTTGTAGAATCGAATTTCAAAATAAAACAGGTAGCTACAGTTCTTGCTTTGCATAGCGGTATATATGATATATCCTGCACCTTATTCGATAAGGAAAGGACCGAGATCCCTTCACCGGGAGTGACTCCTTTAGCAATAACTGGCAGATGCTACACACTCGGTTTGTCTTTTGATTGCTTTTAAGAGTTTTTGCTTTGCACAGTGATATATGTGATATATCCCGCACCTCATTCGACGAGGAAAGGACCGACGATCCCTTCACCGGGAGTGACTCCTTTAGCAAAACTAGAAAAGCCTCAAAAGCACTCCATTTCAAAATCATTTGATTCTACAACGATATAAAGTTCATTACGCAAAAGGTTTTCTTAAAAACCTGTCGTAGCCCTCCGTCATTTCAGATAGGTAATAGTTAGTATTCGTGCTGCGTTTGTTGACTCAGTCAAGGCGTAGTGTGCGGTGGCTGGTTATTGCTTATCTGCAAAGCATATGATGCGATTGGATTAGGGTAGTCGTCCGGTCTTGTTGACTCAGTCAAGGGTCGTGCGGGTGGGTTTAATTCAATCGAGAAATGACGGGTTGAACTTTACTTGCGGTCTATGGTTTGTTGACTCAGTCAAGGTCATAGATCACATGGGGCAAAATATTATCGGGAATTTCAAGTGTTGAAATTTGCAATGAGATTGCATACCTTCTATGAGATAATTGGATCCCGATACCCGCTGCGAGTAATTGTTACTCCTGGGAGAGTTTTATACATTACAATTAGCCGATCAAGTAGGTGTCTAGAAAGGTGTCAACGGGGTTACGCCTCTGGGAAAACGAGGTTTACATTAATTAGGTTCGTGCGAAAGCACGGGGGACCTCCCTCAAAGTACCGACACTGGCCTGGCTGAAAGATTGGCGAACTTGTAGTGTGTAATTAATCCCGGCTAGTCTTTCCTTTTAGGGTTTGAAGGAAGATTTGATAAAAAGCAGTGGGAGCCATCCTGATTAGATAAAATAATAACCAATCTTTTCTTGACAGAGCGCACGCTGAGTGTTTTCTTCTCTCTCTCTCCAGGTAGCGACCATATCACGCCTTAATCAAGATAATAATACGGATTATTGACCGAACCCGCTTGTTATACTGAGCTGGGGAACGTTGGTCCCGCTCCAACTTATAATTGTTATAAGACAGAGCAGGAAATTGGGGATTACCAGAATTCCCGTGCCGCCCATACGAAGAGAGTGCATGCTGATGCATCATCTTCGGATGTGTTCATTACAGAGAACTGTTTCTCAGTATCCTTTACGTCCTGGGTATGTGATACCAGATCAGGATCCCAGATATGTAATATGTTACATAGGGCTACAGAAAGGAAGAAGACTGAGAACGGGTGATAAGTTTCATGAGGCAGAAAACGGGGCAAGAGTTGCAGCCAAGTCTGTTGGTCACTGTCACCCTGTATTACAAATACATTGATTCTGAACGAATGTTATTAGATACCGAACCTGATATACAAAATCATATCAATCTCTTTATTAGTAAAGAAATGATAAAATTTTGTATTGTTGGATAATGTTTTGAACATTTCCTATATCAAAAGTTGATCGGATCAGGCACGTTATCTAAAAGCATTAATGTTCTAAATCAAACTACAGTTCTAAGTATACAGAACACACACATAAGAGGAAGAGTTCAGAAATGAACAAATCCTTCTTGAGGTATTGTAGACTAGGTCATATCAATGCGACCCGACTAGCTGAAGTTACATTTAGATGCATATTTAAATCAGTTTGAATTTACATCTTGTGAAACTCGCCAGTCATGTCACAAAGATACGATGACCATAGCTCTGTTTACTGGAAGCAGAGAAAGAGTTAGTAAACTCTTGGGATGATACATGTTGATGTATGTAAGGTCCCCTGTCTACATATGCCAGGACTGGTTCTTAATACTTCATTACATTCTCTGATGATCTTTCGAGTTTCAGACCTATGTTCCTGTTGAAACACAAGTCCGAACCTTTTGAGATATTCACAGAATATAAGTTAGAAGTAGAGAACCAAAATACGGGTATAAGTATTATGTCCTTTGATGTGATCAAGGAGGAGAATACTTAAGCACGGAATTACTGGACTATTCTAAAGGAGAATGAGATTCTCTCTCAGCATTACTCCTCCGTATACACCATAGCACGATGGTGTATCGGGGCAGAGCAATAACACCCTATATGATAAGGTGTGCTCTATGATGAGTACTACTGAGTTACCTATTTCCTTTTGGGAGTTATGCACTTGAGAAGCTGCATACCTATTGAATAGGGTTCCAATCAAATCAGTTGCCTACCACTTCATATGTGATATGGAAAGGGAAGAGCCCATGTCTTAAGCTAGTTAAGATTTGGGGTTGACCGGCCTATGTCTAAAAGCAAAATCCGGACAAGCTCAAGGCAAGGTCTGTAATGTAGAACTGGAAAGGTTCCAGCTACACAAACTACAGCAGATGATTTGGTACAACCAAAGGATTCAGTAGATACCAACGAACCTCAGCCTCTCTGCCGATCTAGTAGGGTTCCTCACCCACCTGAGAGATACTTCGGTTTCTCTATGACAGTGGGAGCGAGGATTGCATCATGAGATGATGACCCAACTAGTTTCGAGCTGGCCATCAGGAGTGAGACTCTGTAAGAATGGCTGGATGCTTAGTGATCTGAGATGGAATCCATGTACACCAAGAAAGTATGGACTTTGGTTGCTATATCTGAAGGGTTAAATCCCCATCAGGAGCAAGTATATCTTGAGAAGATTACTTGGTGTACATCGAAAAGTTGAGACTTTCAAAGCTAGACTTGTTAAAGTTTTTCGTCATAGACCAGGCGTGGATTATGATGAAACCTTTTCAAGTGGCTATGCTTAAGTCCATCCAGATCCTACTTGCCACGGCTACATACCATGAATACGATATCTGGCGGTTGGGTGCCATGACTGCTTTTCTAAATGATGTTTTAGAAGAGAACATCTATAAGTACACAGCCAGAGGGCTTCGTAAACAGTGGGAGCAGCGGAAACGTGTGCAAGATGTTTTATAGGATAAAGCAGGCATCGCGGAGTTGGAACATCTGTTTTGATGAATTAGTCAAAGAGTTTGACATCATCAAAATGGTAGATGAACCTTGTATAAACAAAAGAGTAGTAGGGAGTATGGTAGTGATCCTCGTAGAGTACGTGGATGACATACTCTTGATAAGAAAAGAGTTTCTTATGCTACGCTCGGTCAATCTCCGCTTATCACTAGGATTCTCCATATAGGATCAAAGTGATACCTACTAAATCCTGGATTTTGGATCTATGAGATAGATTTAATTGGATGTTAGGATTCTCACTAGTTGTAGTGAGATGATATCAATTGATCCTGGGGAGAATCGCTGGAAGTGTTCCAGGATGATAAAGACAACTGAATGTCAGTCACAGGCATTGTCTATACCCTCAGTAAAGGGACGGTATGTTGGAAGAGTTCCAAGCTAGATACCGTGACATACTAGACGATAAAGGCTGGATACATCGCTACTTAAGATGCTACCAAAGAGGCTGTTTGGGTGTATATTGGTTCATGAGATGAACTATGTTCCTCCCATTGTGTGACAATGGAGTTGTGGCTTATGCCAAGGAACGCCGGTCCCATCAGTGATCCAGACATATTCTAAGGCAGTATCACTTGATCATGGAGATGGTTGATCTCCAGGGAGATCGAGGTTAGGAGAGTAGACTCAGAGGACAACACAGCGGATCTACTCACAAAGGCCTGTTCCCAGAGAGAGACTTTTATGGGATGGTTGAGTATGAGATACTACAACCACTGCTACAGATGGCCCTAGTGCAAGTGGGAGATTGTTAGTTATATGTATGCCCTAGAGGCCATTACTGTACATTGGATGTATATTGTAGTGGATGCTGGGACATATATAGGGAGGACTTTCTTGCTCGACATGATAGTATGCTATCTGGTTACTCTTTACCTTAACGTGTACATTGATTGTCTCTCTGTTACATGTTGGTAAAGCCCTTAGGATGTGTACTTGACTACCTAGACTATGATGCAGATCATACTAGTGGGGACAGATAGTCTATAAGTACATCCTTCAAAGTCCCTAGTCGTGGGTGTATCGAGACGGGGCATCGATATACCAGAGTAGACTAGCGTATACCTTCTCGACCCATACAGATGGGCGATGGATGATCCCATATCCATTGGTGTTTGACATCATATACGGGTGCTCAGTAGAGACTGGGTACACTGGACGGACTCGCCGAGAACTCCCAGATGGTATTATACTTCACGTCAGATGGCAGTTCTCTGGTGACACTGGTACAGAGTAGTCTGTTGACCCGAGATCGTCATAGAGTCTTGTGTGGTTCCCACTGTGCTTTGATTTCCATCTTACCACGTCCAAGAGGGCATGCAAAACGGTGGTTTTTGGGTACAGTCCCGAATCACATGGAGGCAATGAGCGATAGGAGGGGATTCGTCTCTCCCGGTATAGGTAGTTGATGTTGCGCTGTGTTCGATTGGCTATAACAGGAAATCCCTGGCCAGGGTTGCTGAGATTTACTGGTAAGTGTTACCAGTAGTTTCTCGAATTGTTATAGACCTCATATCGACACGACTTATCAAGCTATTGGGGTCTGACGTTTACCACCCCTAGGCGAGATATGCGACATATCAGACGATCAGACCGGACTGTACGGTAGTGTTACTGGTTGGATTCACAGGAGTGTGAGCGGGCTTGCTCGTCGATCTTCTGATCGCTCAATACCCGGGTGGCCGTTACGTTTAGCAGACCGCTTGCGGCTTGTGGGTGTTTGATATGATCATCACCTGCTGCCGGCGTATTGACGAGTCTTTAGAGTCCTACACAGAGGTTTCCTGGCTCAAGCGAAACGAAATAGGAGCGCATATGAGATATGTGCGGGACCGAGAATAATGCGTGTATGTGATACCGTATTTCATTCTCGCGATGAGTGTGTCGAATGGTTGTATGCGATATAACCTAGTTATCGAATCGAGGGTTGATTCGATAAGCCGATATATTGGATATTAGTCGGTTATATGTGATATGACCGGATCGTTAAATCAAGTGTTGATTTAATGATTTAATGTATAATTATATATTTGATATATTACTTTGCATTAACTAGTATTGGTTCACTTTAAATGGATATTCTCACTCGGATGTGCACATTGTATATGTGATATACTTTTGTGCACTTGATTGTATCATGTTTGATGATACATGCTAACTTGATTAGGTGTATGATTAAACCATGGTTAGTTAATGGTTAGGGTTTCATTTGATTTATTTATGCCTTTATTTATTTTGTTTTGACATAAAGAAAAAGGGGAATGAAAACAAAAGGGTTGCTTTCAAAGATGACGCTTGTTGAAGCTTCATGAAGGTTTGACCAAAGTGACCATTTTGTCTTCATCTCTAAACCTAACCATTCACTAACCCTAGTTCATTCTCTACACCTAACCATGGTTTTCTTATGATAAGATTTGATTTTCTTTTCTATTTTAAATATTCTTATCATAACAATTATCATCATCATCTTCTTCTTCTTCAAGATGAAAGCTTACTTCATCAATGGTGATTTGAGCATAAGTGTGAGAAATCCAAATCTAAAGTGAACCCACTTCTTATTTCTTCATCCTCTACCTCTTGCCAAGTAGTAGAGTGTGTTTTCTTCACAAGTTTCATGACTTGGTGAAGTGGGAGCTTGATCTTGTGATGCTTCGACGTAGATCATCTTCGGCACGAAGCCGACGACCTTGCCCGCCCATTTCTCCGATGAAGCCGACGCTAGAGCCCGGATTTTGATTTGGACAGCGGAGAGGACTTCATCACGGAGCCATGGAGGTGGAGGACCGGATCTACAAAGGTTGTATTTCCGTTCCTTTAGTTAATTTGTTAACTAGTTTCTTTTTCGCCTAGATTTCTAGCCAACGATCCGTTCTAGGGTTTCTCGGCACCTAGAATTTTTGAAATTGGCATGGTTGATGCCTTGTGAGACCTCCTTGGAGTGCCTAGGAACCCTACAAGATTTCTGGGTTTTGGCTTTCTTTTACTACGTTACGTCTTAGGGCGTTGCGTAGTACTTGGGCCGTCACGGGCCAATTTCGGGTCGTGACAAAGTTGGTATCAGAGCGCTAGGTTTTATCTTTCGGAGTGTAGAATGACCTTAGTATGATGGAGTAGGTAGCTTAAGCAGAGTAACGTAGTGTGTGTATGTCTGCAGCATACCTACGATGCGGTGCTTTGCATTAAGTAACCTAAGTACAATTTGCTTGAAATTCCTTCCTTGATGATTCATATCCTTAAGATTCGATTCCTTATTCTCATCGAATCTTATATCTATTTATAGCCTTGCCGCCGATGACTATGGGGACTCAGAGTGATGCAACGAGGGCCGAGGTCAGAATTGGCTCGGGTGAGACGAGTACTGACCAGGATGGCACTCTAGTTGCACAAGTGCAGACGGATCAGCCTACGACCTATACTATTGATAGACTTTTGTTAGAGATGTAGGACTTCCGCCAGACTATGAGTTCATTGGTTGATGTCGTTCGGAGCTACGACAGGAGGTTGTCACCCCTGTTACTCAGTTGTCACTTGCGATCAGCATGCAGCAGTCCGTCACCTACATAGCACCAGTAGTTGCAGCTCCAGTTGATGAGGCGCATATTCCAGAGGCTCAGAGAGTTCCAGGACAGTGGAGGACTCGTACCAGTGTACCAGCCCAGAGACAGAGGTTTGGTCATCGAGACAGATTTTGTGGCCGTCGCGGGAGTAGCAGAGGCTTAGGACGAGGACAGTCGTTCAGCTCTCATCCCCAGGATGGTCAGCAGTCAGCGCGTGGATGTTTTCGATGCGGGAGCCTTCAGCACTTCGTCAGGGATTGTTCCTTAGCACCTCGTCAGGATCGTCATCAGAGAGGCCGTGGACGTGGAAGATTTGCTCAGAGAGCTCAGTCTACCAGAGGAGTTCATCCAGCTGCGAGTAGAGGGCAGACACAGGAGTTGCTTCTACTCATCGGAACGCACAGACGTCCAATGTGGAGTTTTCAGGTACCCTTAAATTATATGTTCTTTGATGTATTCGTTTGTTCTTCATGCTTGTACCGTGGTTGGGTAGATTAGTCGTAGTTGTGCTAACTTCTGTCAGCGATTCTTTTGTTGCGCGACACGTATTCAGTTGTGTGCCAATCGGATAGGAGATAGAGATTCGTCCGTCGTTTTGATCCTTCTAGAGATGTTGGATTTGACGTTCTCCTGGGAACGAACTGTTTAGTTACGTGTTAGGCGTCTGTGGACTACCGTGAGGAAACAGTCAAGTTTGTTTTCCCGGCAGGTCAGTTCTTATTATGCAGGTGGATAGTTGTGCCGCCTCTCACAGCTTGAATTCAGCCTTTTTCGCTAGTCAGCTACCGAGGAGATGTCGTGGACTCTTGGCATTCATTCATGATACCGGAGCCATAGTGGGATAGTTGGACCGGGTTCCTTTCGTGCGAGAGTTTTTCCGACGTTGTTCCGGATGAGTCGGCGAAGCTTGGGAGCTAAAGGATCAGCTGCAGAGTTGTGGTTTGGGGAGTTTTGTACGTCTGAGTGTTTCGGTTTTGGAAGCTCCTATTTCTGTTCGTCAAGGAGAAAGACGGCAGTTTAGGGTTGCGTATCGACGGATCGTTAATTGAACCGGCTTACGGTGCAGATATGTATCCCTTACCTCGCATAGACGATTTCTTCGATCAGCTCCAGAGTGCGAAACATTTTCTATGTTTGCTTGGGATCAGGTCATCATTATTGCGGTTCGGAGTGACGGCATTCCGAAGACTGCCTTGTGCGTGCTACGGGCTTTGTGTGTTTTGGTGAGTCATTGGATTCACTGATGCCCTGGCAGCATTTGTAAATGTGATGAACCAGATTTCTTCAGGCCGTTCCTCGACCAGTTTTTATTGTGTTATATACGACATTCTGGTCTATTTAATGTGTCTTGAGGAACAGGAGCAGCACTTGAGGATTTGTTATACAGATACTGGGAGAGCACCAGCAGTTTGCTAAATTCTCGGAGTGTTTCTCCAGGCTGGTTTTGTGTTGACTCCTAGGTCTTGTAGTCACGGGAGATGGTTTCGTATGGTTCCGAGGGAGATCGTGGCTGTACAGCTTAGGCCCAGACTTGTGTGCAGGATGGAGATCCGCAGATTGTTGGGCTTAGCAGGTTTTTACCGCCGTTTCATGCAGGATTGCTAGAGTAGTGCTGCACCGTCGACTGAATGGACTGGAAGGGAGGTTTCTTTTCTGTAGACTGAGGCATGTGTACGGAGTTTTCGGCAGTTGGAGATTCGGTTAACAACTGCATAAGTTCTTTCTTTGCCTTTGGTTCGGGCGACTTTGTTGTTTAACTGTAATGTTTCTTGAGTGGGCTCGAGTGTGTACTGAAGTGACACTACAGAGTCATCGCTTTTGCTTCCCTACATTTGGAGGAAGTACGAAAAGGATATTCCACTCATGATCTGGAGATGGCCGCGGTGGTTTTGCGTTGGAGATTTGGGGACACTACTTGTTCGAGAGTCGTGTCAGATTTTCCACGGACTACTAGAGTTTAATGAACATCTTCCTGCAGTGGATTTTGATTGTTGTGATAGTCTTCTGCAGATTTACAGTTCTTGTGTGATCGTTGAGTACAGCTTAAGTTCGTCTCTACGGAGGGGACAACTTGCTCATGTCCACGCCCGACCACTTTTCTTAAATCGTTTTCGCGAGACACTGCCCGCCGATGCTCGTTCGTCAGTGATACTTGAGCATACTCGGCTGGGTAATGATTCGGAGACCTTGATTTATGACAATGGTATGCTAAGTTAGGGACGCGTTTGTGTACCTGGTATCATCGGGTAGAGACATGTAATCCTAGAACATGCACATCCGTCAACTCTCTGTATGCATTCAAGTTCCACCAATATTTAGCGTGACTTGTGAGATAGTTACGGGTGGACAGGGATGTAAAGAGAAGTTTCAGGTTTCGTTTTAAAGTGTCTGTCTTGTTGTGTGTTTGAGTTGAGTATCTGAGGCCGGCTGGAGAGTTGCAATCTTTAACCGTTCCGAAGTAGGAGTGGGAGCAGATCTCCATGAATTTCGTTATGGTTTCTACCCAAGTTTAGTCAGGGTGTGACTCCATTCGGATTCTTGTCGTCCGGTTATACTCAATGTGCTCAGTTGTTTCTTGTTAAGTTGTGTGTTTGTTTTGATTGTTGTCAGCAGTTGGGGATCGTCACTCGCTATCGTTAGAGTTCTCCTTCGATAGCTGTTATCAGGAGACACTCCAATTGGCCACTTTTAGGTTTAGGGGTTAGGTCGTGTCGATCACCAGTCTGTTGTCTTTTTGACTCTGCGTAAGTAGGACCTTGGACCCCAGCTAGTCTAGAGACTTTGGAGATGGTCCAGTTGTGTTAGGTCAGGATAGGAATTGTCCATTTCGAACTGAGGTCTTATGCCAACTGTGTTGGTCATAGACCCGAGTTCGTAGGGACAGATCATGTATTCCTATGGACTTTCCGATGAATGACGTGTTAGATTTTGGGAAGCTTGTCCCAGGATTTAGGTCCTTCTGAGATCCTATAAGCGAGTTAGTTTCGTTGCCTTTAATTTTGGCACTTCCGCCCAGATTATTGAGTTTCCACCCCGTATTCCTTGTGATAATGCTTTACAATTACCTTCATGACCTTTCTCACATGATTTGGCACCAGACCACTTAGCTTGGACGCGATCTTTCATTCACCAGCAGCCAATTGTGTTAATGGTTCGGCAGGTGGAGAACGTCGGTCAAGGGTCTTGCCATCTGTGAAGGGCTTTCTTGGACGTAGCCGTATAGTGAGATAATCACTTGGGAGGCTGCGAGCGAGATTTGGGAGTTGTAATCTTCCCTATGAAGGTACGCGTATCGGTATATTTTTAAATTCGGGGACGAATTTCTTTTAAGGGGGGAGATTGTAACACCTTAGAATGTATTTTGTAGCTAATTATATTTTAATGTATGGTTTTTAATAAAAAGTTTACCAAATTAAGTTTCAAATATTTTATCCTATTTAATGAGTATTTTATTAGAATTTTTCTAGGCACACACACACTTGTGCATGATAACTAGGGTTTAGAGATAGGGTTAGACCATGATTAGCAAGCATGATGGATTAACCCATTCTCTTTAAGTTAATTATTGTTTAGGTGCTTTTGGGTTTAATAGTGTGCATGGTTGTTTTAAATTGAAAATGAATTTTAAAAGGGTTTTATTTTAAATTTGTTTGAATGGTTGACCAAGGAGAGAGAGAGAGAGGTGGGCATGGGGCTACATGGCTTGTGCCATGCCCATTTAATGAAGAAAGAGAAAGAGAAGGGTGTGTGTGTGTGTGTTGTTGTTCTCATTTTCCTTTCTCACTCTCATTCTCTCATTCTCTCACTCTCAAAAGTGCACACACACACAAGCAGCACCATCAGCATCAGCTTGCAGCAGCAGCTCCAGACAGCACAGCAGCAGCCACAGCATCAACCACAACAACAACACCAGCATTAGCTCCACCAACTCGAGAGGCAGCAGCAGCAAGCAGCTCGAGCAACAGCTGAAGCAAGCAGCAGCACCATCAGCAACAACAACAGAAACAATAGCAACAGCAACAGCAGACAGCATCAGCAGTAGCACAGGCAGCAGTAGCAACACAAGGAGCAATTGCAGCAGCTCATCTCCTCTTTCCACTTCTTCTTCTGTTCCCTAGGGTTCTACAGGGTATACTTCTTAACCCAATCCCCTAGTTGCTTAAGTTGTGCATCGATTAGCTTCGATTAGTGTTAAATAGCTAGTTTAGTGCTAGATTATGGTGTTTTGTGTGGAAGTTTGGTTATTTGATGATTGAGTTGGTAAACCCTACTTATTTAAGTGTTGTTAGGGTCACCTTAACTGAGCTTAACCCTGGATTACACTAAAATACCATAGGGTTTCCTTTTAGTGCGATTTAGCGTTTTTAAAGCGATTTATTGGCAATCTGAGATCTGCTATTGACCCGGACCCTTCAGAACAAAATTGAGGAAACTGGAACATGCTTATTAGGTCAGAACCACACCACCAGAACACGAGCCCCCCTTTCCCAAATCTGGCCGCCAATTTAATACATCTGGCCGCAAATTGCGGCCAGGAAGGGGACAGGGGTGTTGGGGTCTTGGCTAGGGTTCCCTGCTGTGTATTGTAGTGTTTTGGCATGTCTAGTTTTGTAAGATTTGGCCTGTAGGAAAATCTGGGGCAATATATCGTATTTGGTGTTCGTTGTGTTTGCGCGATCCGCGCGATACGTGAGAGGGTTCTGTGATCCAGCGTATCGCGGCGTGTCGCGATGGTTTTAGACGCGTACACACACGTTTTAGCGTATCGTGCACGCGCGCGTTTAGTTCGCGACGCGAGTTTCTCGTTTTGGTTCGATATCGCGTTTTGCGGAATATTTGACTTATATATGATTTCCATGTCTTATTTGCAGGTTTGCAAGCAGGGACTACGAACACTGCTACAGGAGGGAGCAGATGGTAGGATTCACCTAGCGTGGAGCGTAGGTGAGTAGATTTAACATCTACAGGGGAATCGCCCGCATGGCGTTATGCGTCTGGGCTAGGATTCAAATATCTGTCGCATATTCTATGTCATTGTTAGAATTGCGACTTACCCTATTCTACTTAGATATAGTTGTAATGTGACTAGTAACCGTAGGGCACTGCACACATTATTGACGGTTCATGTTGCACGAGCACGGATTGTATGCTACACACACACCGTCAATAATTGCCATGTCACACACTAACCATTATAGATACTATTGCTTATCACACGTGACATTTAGCTTATCGGTATACCTATAGTGTATTATACCTTAGTGATAGGTACATATACACCTTGCGATGCAGCTACAGGTATATCTTGCACATATTTTACTTATACCGGGGGGGATATCCTACATATTTTACTTATACCCAGGGGGGTATACGACATCAGTTCTTATAGGTAGGTATATATACATTGCTACACCTGTATGTTACATACATATTTAGTTGCTGTTACATATTTACCTTTACTGATGTTACTTAGCTGTACCTTATTGGTTTCGCATACATTTGGTTTCAGCTACATATTCTCATTTATATGCTCGCATTTCAAATATATCGCATATATTTATTCCTGGATTTGTGCATTGTTATTTGGATTTCACATGATGATTTCTGGATTTGGGAACCGCGGGAGTTCATGAAATTATGTATACATTGAAAAACCCGGTTTCCTTGATATGATATTTACGCAGCCACCATGAGATTTATCGGTTCTGATTATATACTCCATATGAGGTGTGGTTGCCGTATGAGGGTACATGGTGGGGCCCGGTATGGTTCCTCTTGGCAAGAAGATCGATGGATGTTGCCGATTGAGCCTGGAGGCGGGCTAGTACCTACCGGTGACAGTACTAATGACTCGGCGGGGGTCATGGAGACACCGTTGGGAGTCATGCACGTATGCATACGTCGAAAGGCGAGGGTCAGAGCTAGGCACTCGTGCTTTCGGGACAGCGTATGATACGTACCTATCAGGATTTCTGTGTCGATGCTTGGCACATTGTTTTCATGATATTTCTTTTAAACACCTTTGTATATATAACAGGGGATTAGCCGTTGTTATATATACCCTTACACCAATATTAGTGGAATGAGACGCTAATATATGTGTATTGACCCCATCATATTTATTTCTGTATATATATTTATTTAGGATGTTAGAAACTTACTTGGGATATAGGTGATTCATTGAGATTGGATATTGGATATGAAAGAGATTGTTGATTTGTATATTCGAGATATAGGAGAGCTATTCGATATTGTACATTGAGCTGATGTGAGACTTATATGATGTGAGAGCCCAGTTTGGGGGCTGATTTGAGGAATTGTGGATTTGAGTGTCTTGATGGATTGTGATCCTGCCACGATATCAGGTTTCCGTGGAAATGACATATTCCACCCTATACCTCACACTTATCTATTTTATGTACAGTTTCATATATTGGTAGTACCTGTTAGTGTACCCTTATGATAGTTGCATATTTACATTCTCATGTCCCTAATGCATGGTTATTGCATATTATTGTCATGTTACTATTGCTTCACATATTGATTATACCTGCTAGTGTACTTTCCTTTATTCAGCATTTGCATGACATGTTATTACTGTAATCGCATATCTTAGATTCATACTATACGTGCATTCCTGCGATTACCTGCATATGTTATCTACTATTCACGAGTTGGCAACTCACCCCCGTTGTGCCACAGGTGTTTCAGGTTGTTTCCCAAAGTAGTCGAGGCAGGCTATTCCGCTATTCAACTATCATCTTTTGCTACAGATACCGCATCAGCTCACAATACTATTTTGCTTAGGTGGGTTTTGGTGGTTATCTGTATTTTGTATTGTACATTCGTTGTATCTTGTACTCTCCATCTACTATTATGTTGTTGACTTAGAGACTTGGTGAGGACGATATTGTATATTATTTGTGGGTTGTTGTCTTTTATATACAGCTTTCTCTCTATTGTCTTTATTTCTTCGCTACGGCGTCATATTTTTGTGTTGTATTCATCTTGGCTAGTTTTTACAAAAAGGGGGTGTTGCCAAAATTTTAAAGAAATAAAGTAGGACTTTTAAAGAATTTGGGTTGCGATTTTAAATGTTTCAAAAACTTATTTTATCCTTTCCGTATTTTTATGGTTTAGATTTCTGGGTTTTGGCTTTCTTTTACTACGTTACGTCTTAGGGCGTTGCGTAGTACTAAGGCCGTCATGGGCCAATTTCGGGTCGTGACAGGTAGAACTTGACATGCGACTTATGATTTGTTGACCTTCGTCAAGGTCATAAGAGCATGGGGTAAAAATCACATCGGGAGTTTCTAAAGAAACTGAAACTTGCCAGATATGCGCATACCTTCTGGAGTATGATAACGTGAGCGGATTCCGTCACATTATCATGCGATGATAGTTGGATCCCGATTCCTACTCATGAGTTGGTTTACTCCTCGGGTGATCCCGACTAATTCTTCTTTCAGGTTTGGGGAAGAATTTGACGTTACAGTGGGAGGTTTCCTGATTAGATAAAGTGATAACCATTCTGATCTAGGTTAGAGTGTACGCTGAGTGTTTCTTTTCTCTCTCTCTTTGGCAGCGACCATGACCCGACCCTTGACTATGACTCAGTGACCAAAATTAACCGAACCTTCTTAAACACTGGCTTTTGGATTGTCAGAGTTGCAAACCTCATTGCCACTCCTACTTTTACCCTTTTCTCCAGGACACCCCGTATTACTACGAACGTCCACTTCCATTGGATAAAACCATCGTATGGTTATATATGAACTCGAAGGAATTTATTCCAGGATGGTTTCCGGTTTTGGAGAAAACGAATAGGACTATTCAGTTGTCTTTTCCTTTTACCTTCTCTCAGGTTGCGAGTGCTCCTTGGATTAGGACGGCACACCTATTACACAAATTGGATAGTCTTCTTCCAAACCATAGGCTGGTGCCGAATGGTAGGGAATGAAGAAAACCAATTAGCCTAACTAAGGTGTACAGAAGGTATTAAGTAAAGACAAATAAATAGATTAGAAGGAGGGCAAAGTAAATTGCGACTGCTATTCACGACCAAACCAAGTATTTCATTACCACTCCCACTTCACCTTTGTATTTCTCCAGAACACTCCGTATCACTACGAAGATCCACAGTTATTTGGATACTCCATCATATGGTTATATACGAACTCGAAAGGAACTTGTTCCAGTTCGGGGATGGATTCTGGTTCAGGAGAAATAGGAATAAAGTTTATTCGGTTGTCTTTTATCCCCACCTTCTCTCGCATTACGAGTGCTCCTAGGATTAGGACAGTACACCCATTATGCTTATTGGATAGTCTTCTTCCAAACCATAGGCTGGTGTCGAACGGTAGGGAAGGAAGAAAACCATTTGGCTTAGAAGGGTGTGCAGAAGGTAATGACTAAAGACATATGAAGGGATGTGGAGAGATGGCATAGAAATATACAGTTACAGTTGTGAATCTGGATAATGGAAGAGACATTACTAGGAATACCCGGATACCCTTATGAAACATTTCAATGTTTCAGTCTCACTGTGTACTGTTAAAGGAAAACTGATTTCCCAATTAGACACTTGCTCCAGGGTATGTATTTACCAGGTATGATTATTACATCTGTATGGTTTTACAGATGATGAGTGGGAGTAAGTTATTGGGAATTAGGTGATCATCCTCATTATATCGGAATTCGTTGTAATTGGTGATATTTGAGGAAGTCACCTGGGTTGTTTGCCGGACGGCAAATATTTGGTTTTAAATATCCGTTATAATGCACCAATTTCAAATTGATATATCTGTACGTTTATTTTCATAAAGTGAGATATAACTTTTTGAAATTATGTCGATGACATTTACCATATCAGTGGATGGTTAGGTAAGGAGCATTAAAATAACGGTGTTATTCTTCTTAACCATAAGTACAGCTTTCAACCTACGACACACAGAGAATGAGTTATAAGACTCAGGGGACTTATACAGAGTATTGTATATTGTCCAGTGTCCATTAGGACAGAGGGGTTGGTTCTCGTACTATATACGGTTTACTTGTGACTTCTCTAGTTTTTAGACAAGTGTTTCGTAGAAACACAGGGTCCAAGTTTTGAGAAGTTATAGGTATAAGAGTAAAGTAGAGAACCAGGTATTGCAAGTATCGAGATTCTTCAAGGTGATCGAAAATGTAGATACTTGTGTGTGGTATTCAGTTAATAGTAATTATTAAGAGAACTTGCTTCTCTTTCAGGTTACTCATAATTGGAAGCATTCCTAAGTTGAGTAATGATGATCGGTCTCCTTCCATTTAGTTGACATGCACTGGAGACAGCTGCATGATTTGAATCTGGTTCAATTAAATCAGTGCCTCTGTTTCTATATTGGATATAGAACAGTTCATATCTTAACATTCTTAAGGTACGGGGAGTTGTCCAGCTTATGCTTAAAACCAGACTCTGGATAACTCAAGGCACGTTTCTGTAATGGCTGTTTGTGGGTTGACCCAGGCTATGACGAGGGTTGACTTTCTACCATCAGGAAGATCAATAGTGATATTGTTCTTGACTCGCCACAGTTTTAATAAAAATGGATTTTTTCAGAAAACAGAAGTGGGAGTATGGTAGAACTGGAAGTGATTCCAGAACCGCAAACGATTACTGAAGATTTGATAAGAACCTAAAGATTCAATCTGGTTTGACATTCCATTGGCCACTCCGCAGATATGGTGGGTAACCTCAGGCACTCGAGAGGTACTTCGATATGCTCAAAAACGGTGACAGGGATGTTCTTGTTTACCCAAACTTGACACTACTGTTGTTCCAGACTATGAGACCCGGCAGGCGGATGAGTATAGCGTCGTTCTGAACTGGCTTCAGAAGTGTACGTGTATATGATTCTGCCAGAGGGTTGTCGTAGTCAGTGGGAGCAGCGGAAGCATGGTAGACAAGTGGCTTATGTCTATTTATAGACTAAAGCGGATATAGCGGAGATAGATCATCTATTTCTGATGTGACAGTCATAGGTTTGACTTCATCAGAATAGGGGATGGATCTGTTAAGAAGGTAGTAGGGTGTGATGTCCTGGTATTTGGAAGGCATACACAGAGTAGGAAGTGATATTCCTATACTATGATCGGTTATACTTTGGTTGTCACACAGTGGTTTCTCCATATGGGACTTGGATATAATATCAAGACATTCTGGTTACTAGATCTATAGATCTAGATTTGGGTGGTTTCCCAATCTGGGTACTTAGACAACATTCTAAAGGTGTTTTAGAATGGACGACTCCTGGCACGGTAGTATACCTGCAGGTGATGGAGTCACCCTCTCTAAAGTTGTCTTACAGACTAAAGGGGAGAGGGATATGCATGATTGGCAGATCACTTGCTTAGGCAATTGAGTCAATCATGAGATATCAAGTACCACACCAGATGTTGTTTTTTGCAGTAGATGCAATAAGTTGATATTGATCCAATCCTGGAGAAACATTCAGAAGCAGTTTTAGAACATAAGTGGATGTTCTAGGAATATGATAACAGCAGCCTCTTTCGAGAGACGGTTATCATTCTAGGCTTCCAAGGTGACCTGGATGACAGAGTGGCTGTCAGAGTTATAGTTTTCCCTCTGACGAGGGGCAGTATTTTGGATAGGTGGTCCAGGCAGATACCGAGGGAGGCATGGCGCAGGATACCGATTAAGTTCAGTTGACGATACAGTCTAAGAAGTTTGGATTTGGAGTTCATTTATGAGCTAGGTCCCATCAGATATCCAGACATATTCTAAGACAGGTATTGCTCATTTCGGGAGATGGCTTTCTTCGCGAACTTGAGATAAAGAGAGACATAGAAAGAAACATCTGAGCGGATCCACTCACTGAGGCTATTCCTCGAATGCATTAGTTTCGCAAACAGGTTTTGTGAGACTGATTTGTAGAGGAGTTGGGTGTTCGGTATCATATGGGCTGTGAGTATGCGACATCGCAATAATTAGCCTTGAGTGCAAGTGGGAGATTGTTGGATATAGTGCCCTCAGAGTCAATTATTGGATCACAGGCACGTGATTGCAATGATTGAGGGAGGACCTATGCCGGTAGGACAGTCTTACTCAAGATGATAGTATGCTATCTGGTTTATCTTTATCATCGTGTACTGTTTTAGGTGACCTTACAAGTCACTATTGCACGTTGATAGAGCCCTTAGGATTCTTGCTTGACTGCCAGCGGTATGAGGGCGATCATATACGTGGGAGCTGGGGTCTATAAGCACATCCTTAAATGGTCCCTAGTCGTGGGAGTTTTCGAGACAGGGCATCAATACTCCAGAGTAGACTAGTGTATACAGTCGAAACCCCGACGAGGGGTGGTGGCCGGTCTCACAAGCCACTGGTGTCAGTTGGTTCACCTAAGATGTATACAGGTGCTCATTGGGTTATGAGTACACCGGACAGGACTCGCCGGGAACATGCTAGTTGGTCTTATACCTGACGTCAGATAGCAGTTCTCTGGTGACATGTGTACAGGTTAGTTCATCGACCTGAGATCGTCATTTGTCTCGTGTGAGTTCCCACTGTACTTTTATTACTGCCCTACCACGCTCAAAGGAGTCGTGCAAACAGGTTTTAGTTGGGTACAGTCCCGAGCCTCATGGAGGCAGTGAGCGGATCTTCAGGGGTTCGTCTCTCCCGGTATTGGGGGTGAGGTCGCGCTGTGTCTAGGAGAGCCATTACACGAAGTCCTTGGCCAAGGCAGGAGATTTACTGGTAGGTATTCCAGTAATATCTCAGGGTGTTCTGGGCTACACTCCGACACGACTTGTACCGCTTTTGGGGGTCTGACTTTTACCAACCCCCTAGGCCCACCATGCGATGCTCATAGACGAACGGACCGGACTGTACGGATATTGTCACTGACAGGCTCAGTAGGGTGTCAGGATGAGTTCGCTCATCGACGTCCCTTTTGGTCAATACCTGGTAGCCCGTTACGTATGGCTAATACCTCCAACGTGCTAGTGGTTAAATCCACAACTAAGGTGTTGACGAGTCTTTAGAGTCCCCCACAGACCGTTTTCTCAAGTTTCGGGCGAAACGCTGTAGAGGCCATATGGAGATATGGCAGGGTTCGATCATATACGTGCAGTATTGCATGGATCATGATCGGACGGATAATACTAGCGGGCTTTGGTTTAAGCCGGATCCTAGTATTGTACAGTGTAGATTTTGTCTCATTGCATTTGTATTCGGTCGCAATACAAATGCGGGTGTTTATATACAGTCGCGGGGTTTTCCTGTAATTTATTACGAGATCAGTTTTTGAAGTTGCCAGTTTGCATTCTGTTTCGGCCAGTTTTTCTTTGTTCCTTCATGGTCGAACTTTTGTGATGAGAGGGGCTTATTTGCAAGTGTGCAAATTAGCTATGTGGAGGGTTTTATTTGTAAATAAGGGATTATGATAGATATAGTATCTTTGCTTTTTTCTTCATGATGGCTAGCATTAATGGTGAGAAGATTGAAGGGTTTTTGATGTAAGGCTTGATTTGGCTTATGGTCACCATTCTTTTTACTACACTCACATCCCTTGTATTTTCCCTTCTCCATATTTGTGCTTGGCCGGCCACACTTGGGGAAAGGAGAGGATTCATTTGTGAGTGGGAAAATTCTTGTTCTCATTTGAGCTTTCACCAAAGTTCCTAAAGCTTATCTCCATTGTTCATATCCTCCATCATATATGGCAACTTCATACCCGCTTGAGACAAGTGATATTACACTTAGCCTACAACATCCTTGGGCACGTCGGCTCGCCAACTTCGTGCCCGAGTTGCCTCGGTCCAGAGGTGGGAGCCCGTAAAAGAACCCGGCGATGTGGTGCCCGTTTCGACGAGGAGATGAAGACCGGAGATTCCGCGAGGAGATCGGAGTGGAGGCCGAAGACCGAAGGACACGGATCACTCGGTATAGCCTTCTGCCCTCTCTCTAGTTAGCTAGCATTAGGTTAATGGCCCGATCCGGGTTTATAGTGCACGGTAGTGCCGGTTTACAAGTTTTTGTAAAAGTTTCATTTCCGCATTTTGGCCTCGTTCTGACGACCGGGGCGCTGCCGTGCACTTACATGAGAAACTCTTGGAATGTGACCGGGGTTCGTGTCTTCTGGTTGTATTTCTCCAGCGCGTCAATATGCTTTTGCAGATCCGTGCTTTGTCGTCGGGCTGCATGGGCTTCTTGGCCTTCTTTTTTTCTTTGAAGACTTCGAAGTCTTGGCCTGGAGGTTTTGCCCCTCGTCGGTAGTTTTCGGTGTTGGGCGCGGTTTAAGCATTCCCTCAATGATTTCTGGCTCTAGCGGGCTTCTCCACCTAATCTCTGGACATGCTTGAAGATATTTCAGCATTCTTTTAGTTTTTGCCGAGGGAATAACTTCCCATGGAGTTTCCTCTATAAACAAGCATGATGCCCCCGGTGTGTCCATCTTTTTAGGAGCGTGTGGTCGTGGCGGGTTTACCCTCCAGTTTTCAGACAACACGAACCTACCCTGTTGGTACTGGTCTTCAACCCAGTTTTTGAAGACGTAGAAATCTTCGATTGGGTGACCCACTACTCTGTGGTAGGGACAATAGTTAGGATGGTTGACGTCACCAGGTTGCGATGGGTGTCTCAGATCCGGCAGAGTGATGAGCCCGTTGCGCACTACCAGTTCGCACAGTCTCGTTGTTTTATCCCGGGAAAATGAGTAAGGACGTCTCAACTTCTCATCGAGAGATCGTGGCTTGTTGCTTTGGCGAACAACCTATCTCAGGTCACTCGGTTGTTATTGAGCATTGGCAACGAAGGTAGATTTCCCTTTCCCCTTTTCATTCCGAGGATCCGTCTTTGAAGAGGAAGGCCTATGGCCCATCTGGTCCATTTGGACCAGCTTGTCAATCAAGGCCTGAAAGGTGGTCGGCTTGAAGAACATCATAAATTGGGATATAGTTGCCTGCGGATCTAGAGTCCCCACGAACATACCCACGGTAGGAACTTCTTCTATGCGTTGTTCACATCTCGACCATAAGTTCCGCCACCGAATCACATACTGAACCCAAGTCTTTCCCGGCTTCACCCTGGCATTGATTAATGCCGTGATCGGGGTGCGTTCGCTGGCGCTTGCGAAACGCTGGGTGAATAGTAACTCCATTTCTGTAAAGGTTTTGATGGAGTCATTCGGAAGTTCCGAGTACCATTCAAATGCTGTCTCCGCTAAATTGCCGACGAACTGGCGAAGTAGCAATTTGTCGTCACCTCCAGTATTGCCGCAGAGAGCCCTGAACTGAGAGACGTGCTGACGGGGATTGCATGTCCCCTTATATACGTGAAATTTAGGGATCGTATATCCTGGCGGGTACTTAATTTGGTCTTACCTGTTTCCCCCCAATCGGAGCAAAGCTCTGTTCAAATTTTGAAATTTGAAATGAAGCAGCGCTTTATAAAAGCTCCAGCGCTAGCAGCGCCGGCTCTAAGAGTCAAAGACTCTGATGCAGCGCTCGCAGCGCTAGCAACGCCAGCGCTAAGAGTCAAAGACTCTGATGCAGCGCTCACGTGCAAAGCACGAGAGCGCTAGCGCTAAGTGCGCGAGCACCAGAGTCAAAGACTCTGATGCAGCGCTCACGTGCAAAGCACGAGAGCGCTAGCGCTGGAACTAAATGTTTCCCACCCTTGGATCAAAGATCCAACAAAGATGACTAAAAATCATCAAGTTACCTCTGAAAATTAGAGCACCGTTGGATCAAAAAACCAATGGTGGTTAAAAATCACCAAGATACAGTGTAATACCCGGCTTATTTTGTACCCTATCTTGTGTATTATTAGTAATAAATTCTTTTTAAAATATTTCCCCAAACGATTTTTCCTATACTTTACCTGCGACTCTAATTTTCTAATTAGTTTTAATGAGAATCCAATTAAAAATATTTTCTTTATCATATTGTTTTTCCTTATATCTATTCTATTTTATTTTTCCTAATTATCTAAGTCTAAACCCTAAATGTCAATCTATTTATTCTAAAAGTTCTCTAAACTCTTATCCTTTAAAACCTAATCAAAACCCTAAACAACCTTAAACCCATTTATTTTTATTCTACCTTCTTTTCTAAGCCAGCCTAGCCCACCATTCCTTCCCCCTCACTTTTTAAATTCTTTTAACATCGGCCCAAGGCCCGGCCCATGAACCCCAAACCCACGCCCCAGCCCGAACCCGACCCGACCCGAGCCTCCCTTCTTCTCCTTCTTCGCGTTCTTATTTTCCCGCCTTCTTCGCCCACTCCCCTGCGACTCGCGCTCGCCCCCGAGACCCACTCCCCCTCGTTTTCTTTTTCCCGCCTCCCTCGCGAGGAGCCCACTACTCGCTCCTCCTTCATCAACTACCCTCGCGGTCTTCTCTCGCCTCCCGTAACAACCCACGTCCTTCTTCCCGCTCCCCGCACCCACCTCCCCACGACCACACCCTCGTCTCCAACGAACTCCTCGAGACCCCCGCAGCCGCCACGATCTCCCTCGCCTGCAGCTCCACACTCCCCTCTACCTCTCTCAAACTCTCCCTCTCTCTCTCCTCTCACCACCTCACTAAAACCCATCGAGCTCCTAAACCCCGCCGACGACCTCTTTCCCCTAGACCTCGCCGACGACCACCACCAGAACCACCGAGCACCCGAGCCACCGTCGTCGACCTCCTCCAGCTCCATCTTCCCTCAAGCAACCAAGTCCTTCCCATCGCAAAACCACAGCCCACTACTGCCTCCGCCGTCGACCACTCCTCAACACCCCCTGCTGACGAGCTTCAACAGCCGACCACCACCGCAGCCACTACGACCTCCTCCCTTCACCACCTCAACTCCACTAAGCAACCCGGGCTCCCAGCAACCGAGCTGCTCAACCTCCCTTGGCAGAACCACCACCCTGCAGCCCTCGCCGCTTCGGTTCCATCGCCGGTGACCGCTTCAGCCACCCCGGCTGTCTCCCTGTAGTGCCCGAACGCCTCAGACACCCCCTCACCGCCGACTGCAGCCGCCTCACCCCAGCAACCCAAGCCGTCGCTGCCGACCCATCGAACTCGAGCCAAAGTCGGGTTTGCCGTGCTGCGCTCACGTCATGATCGCGCTGTTGCCGCTGCCGTACCATCATCGATACGTCGTCAGGCAAGTTTAATACTTGCTTCATGCTAATTATACCTTTTCAATTCGATTACACTTCAATATCATATATACATTTCAATTGCAAATCAAGTAATGCAAGTGTTCGATGCAAAACACGAACTGAAATCCCCTTTAAATTGACGGAAACTAATAACGACTGATGGCCCGAGTGATAACGAGTTCTGTGTTATGAATTGGCATGAAAATATGTTTTTTAACAACGTGATATGTCTTTCCCTTTTAGATCCGTCGAAACTGAAATTTCCTGTACCTGAACTTTGTAAAAATCACAGTTAATTGGCTACAAATTGGAATGTTGCGTTCGATGGCTCATGTCGAATCTAACTCAACGACCTAGAACCCCATAAGAGTTTTAATCTTTTTCTATGCTAGTAAGGTGACGAGAACTGGTTCGGAGTATGACTCTGGACTGCAGTCCAGAGCAGCTCTGGCTGTCGATTCTCGTTTTATAATGCCTTCACTCCGCTGTATGAAAATGTTATAATGCCGAACCCTATACCATAGAGAAGATAAATCTGTTAGCTAACTAATGAAAGTTATTTCACCCCTTTTCACTATAGTTTACTATTTAAACTGTAATTTAGATTAACAGGACATATAGCAGTCCCAAACTGAAACAGAACTGATACCCTATTGTTGTACAGTACATAACTTCTGACGTAGAGGCGCGATTGAGAATCCTCCCATTGAATTGGAAAAACTATTGATATACCTAAATTTCGTTCAACTTTAGCGTCGCCTAATTACGATCCCAACTGAGATTAAAGTGTGTTACGAAACGGACTTCCTATTCTGAAATCGGATTTCCAGCAGTGAACACTTAAATTGAAATGGCCGTATCTAGTAAACCTGAAACCCGATTGACGTGAAACCAATTTTGATGGATAGATAATTAAACATACTGCCTACCTCCTTTACATTGTTTTGCTTAATTCTACATGTATGATCTATAATAAATTATGCAAGTGGTGGGATACTGACTGATGATATCTTAATCATGCCTTAATTAGTGTATTCTCATCACATCATATAGATGTCATTGCATTGGTAACCTAGTGATCATGTGCATTACCCAGTGTTAGGTATTAGTGTTTGATTGTGGCAAGTACGTGAGTGTTTAAGCATGAATAGATAAGTGAAAGTGACTCGTACTTGTACACGATCAGGGGACCCTATTGATTTATTGCATTGTCGACGTCTATGGGACGTGTATAAGTGTGACTATAATTGGTATGAGACGATTATGGAAGCACTTATATGGGTGTCATAAGTAAGGCACCAAACATTGTCCATTTGTCTTGGGTATCAGTCGAGACATGCTTGATGGAGATCCGGTCTCCAGTTCTCGCTTAGACTTGTCATGGACCGACTGGTATTTGAGTTTATGATTGGTGTTTGATGTAGACCACAGGGTGTGGGGTAGTTTGAGTGTGAGTTTAACAGAATCTCGGGAGTCCCATGCCGGCACTACAACGATTCTGGAGATATATAGGGATATTACTGATTATTAGCGAGCGACTCGGGCCCGTGTTCCCTCGTCCTTGGGTCCTACCCTTGGGTGGGGGATACTCACGAGTGGTTGACTCTCACACTTGGACTGACGATAGGTTTAGCGACCTGTACAGTGAGACTTAGAGACGGATAGGGTTAGTGACATTGACATGCATTGCTTACTGATTCAACATACCTGCCATACAGTTTACTGCTTTACCGTTTACCTGCTCCATTAGCTACCTGCATTGGCTACTTCATGTTCACGTCATTATTCCATGATTACTGTTTCATATTCATCATTATTGTACGTTTTCACATTTGTATGTATGTATGTGTGTGTGTATATATATATATATATATATATATATATATATATATATATATTGCTATCGTGTCGCTCTGACGACCTGAGTATGCATGCTCAGAGTAAGAAGTGGATTCAGCTTGGACCAGGACCTGACGTACCTTGAGGACATCGCGGACAACTTGATCAGCGACCCAGAGCTATACTTCCTTGATCTCCATCTGGTTAGTTCTTTTGATTTAGTGACTGCATTTCTCATTACCTGTGCATTGATTACTGATTACCACATAAAGCTAGAAGCCGAAGTGTGACTACGGCAGGATGTTTCCTTGACCGTAGGAGCATGGCTGGGCTTGTCTGTTAGTGTATATGCCCTAGAGGCCATTACTGTATCATACTAGTTTGTATATTACTTAATGGAAGCTTGGGATATTCACCTTGTATATACAATCTTGCTCAAAATAGTAGTATGCTACTTGGTTTGTTTCTACTTCAATGTGTACATGTGTTTATTTTTGTATATCGCCTATACACATTAGTGGAGCCCTTAGGATCTTTGCTTGATTACCAGCGATGTGATGGCCGTCACACTAGTGGGGCTGGGTAATCTATAAGCACATCCTTATGCAGGTCCCTGGTCGCAGGACTATCGAGACAGGGCATCGATACTCCGGAGTAGACCAGCGCATGCGCTTCTCATCCCAGTGTGGGAGACGATCTGTCCCACAGCCGTCAGTACGTCGTACTTGAGATAGTATGCGGGTGCTCGTTAGGTTACGGGTACACTGGACAGGACTCGTCGGGAACTGACTAGTTGGTATTATGCCTATCGTCAGTTATCAGTTCCCAGGTGACATGAGTACAGCTTAGTCCGCTGACTTGACACTGTCACTTCGCCTCGAGTGTGTTCCCACTGTACTTTGATCACTACCCTACCACGGCTCAAAGGAGTCGTGCAAATAGGTAGTGGTTGGGGGCAGTCCCAAAGCACTTGGAGGCAGTGACGGTTAGACAGGATTCGTCTCTCCCGGTATTGGGGGTTGATATCGCGCTGTGTCTAAGAGAGCCATTACACGAGTAGTCCCTGGCCAGGGCAAACGAGATATACTGGTAGGTTTCCAGTGTTATCTCAGGGTGTTTTGGGCTTCGCTCCGGCACGACTTGTACCGCTATTGGGGGACTGACGTTTACCGCCCCCTAGGTGTAAGTCCATATTGCGACCCCCGGTGCTTACGGGGAGGCGGAAACGGTATAAAAAACAAATTTTTATCGCAAGAGGCAACATGGACTAAACAAGGTCGGGATCGTGTCTAAACTAAACTAGCATAAACGCTAAAAGGAGTTAGCTACTCGGATGAAGGTTATACCTAAACTTGAACTCCTTCTTCTTGAAATCTTGTAGAGGTTGATGGTTCTCTTTTCGTCGCCTTCTCCCGTCGAAGATGGATCCACCTCGAAGGTTCGACCTTTGGGCTCTTCCTCGATCTTTGAGTGAACTAGGGTTTCCGGCTTGCTAAACCTTGAACCTAGAATGAGTAGAGAGTAACTAGGGTTTGCTTTTCTTTTTAAAGAGAAGGATTCTCAACACATGAGAAGGTTTCTCTTTGCTAGAGGAAGAAGAAGATGAAAATGAGGAGAGAGAGAGGTTATGATAGAATGAGCTATCCTTTTTCTTTCTTGCAACCATAATGCAAAAGAAAAAGAATTATCAATAATAATAATGAAAATGAAAAGGTTGATGGAAAGTTTTAGAATGACCATTATCATTTCAAACATTAAATGAATTTGCTAGAATCAAAGAGCATCTTTCTTTTGTAATGATGATGGTCAAAACTTCAACCATGGTCAACAAGTCAACCATGGTCAACAAGTCAACAAAAACCAACCATGACACAATTTCATTTTATTATATATTATTAATTGATATAATACAAATCCATTAGGGTTTGGAAAAAGACGACTGTCAACTGTGCATACGCACCCGTTCCGAAACCCTAATGAAAGTCATCTTCCTCTTCCTCAAATAACCGTGCATACACACCTGCATCCTTATTCCGAGGAACATGAATACGGAGATAAAAGCAACCCCAAAAACATATACCAGTATCTGACTCAAACCAGAGCCAGCCAGTAATATCCGTCCGGACTCTAAACGTGCACAAGTGCGCGGATGAGAACGAACCCTGTCGCAAAACCATGCGACCTCTACTCTGTTTTGCCCAGAGGCGAATACCCTCTGTGTGGGACTCTAAAGACTCGACACTATGCTGGCAGTGGGTTTAACCACAGACCGCAAGCGGCACTAGCTGTGCGTAACGGTCCCCAGGTAGATGTCGACAAGAAGGCTGACGAGGTGAAACCCCATCTGAACTCCTACTGAGTCTGAATGTGACATTCTCCGTACAGTCCGGTCTGTTCGTCTGATACATCGCATGTCGGGCCTAGGGGGCGGTAAAACGTCAGTCCCCCAATAGCGATACAAGTCGTGTCGGAGTGAAGCCCAAAACACCCTGAGATAACACTGGAAACCTACCAGTATATCTCGCTTGCCCTGGCCAGGGACTACTCGTGTAATGGCTCTCCTAGACACAGCGCGATGTCAACCCCCAATACCGGGAGAGACGAATCCTGTCTAACCGTCACTGCCTCCAAGTGCTTCGGGACTGCACCCAATCACCACCTGTTTGCACGACTCCTTTGAGCCGTGGTAGGGTAGTGATCAAAGTGCAGTGGGAATACACTCGAGGCGAAGTGCCAGTATCAAGTCAGCGGACTAAGCTGTACTCATGTCACCTGGGAACTGATAACTGACGATAGGTATAATACCAACCTTTCAGTTCCCGACGAGTCCTGTCCAGTGTACTCGTAACCCAACGAGCACCCGTATACTATCTCCAGTACGACGTACTGATGGCTGTGGGACAGACCATCTCCCACACTGGGATGAGAAGCGCATACGCTAGTCTACTCCGGAGTATCGATGCCCTGTCTCGATAGTCCTACGACTAGGGACCTGTATAAGGATGTGCCTATAGATTACCCAGCCCCCACTAGTGTGACTGCCATCACAACGCTGGTAATCAAGCAAAGATCCTAAGGGCTCCACTAATGCGTATAAGTGATATACTGAAATAAACACAAGTACACATTGAAGTAGAAACAAACCAAGTAGCATACTACTATATTGAGCAAGATTGTTTATACAAGGTGAATATCCCAAGCTTCCATCAAGTAATATACAAACTAGTATGATACAGTAATGGCCTCTAGGGCATATACACTAACAATCTCCCACTTGCACTAAGGCCATGTACTGGCGTATCGAAGACCTATCATCTCGATCAGCCGCTCGAACTGAGTCTGGGGTAAGGCCTTGGTGAATGGATCTGCAGTGTTCTCTTCTGAAGCAACCCTCCGAACCTCGATCTCCTTGCGATCCACGATCTCCCTGATCAGGTGATACCGCCTCAAGATGTGCCTGGATCTCTGATGGGACCTGGGTTCCTTTGCTAAAGCTATAGCCCCGTTGTTGTCGCAATACAAAGGTACTGGGTCAACAATGGACGGAACCACCTGAAGTTCTTTTAAGAACATCCTCATCCAGACAGCTTCTTTTGCGGCATCAGATGCAGCGATGTATTCCGCTTCCATAGTCGAGTCTGCAACGGTTTCCTGTTTGGAACTCTTCCAACACACCGCCCCTCCATTGAGGGTAAAGACAAAACCCGACATGGACTTGGAATCATCCTTGTCACTCTGGAAGCTGGAGTCAGCAAAGGCCTCAATCTGGAGGTCTTTTCCGCCATACACCAAGAACATCTCCTTAGTCCTTCTCAGGTACTTGAGAATGTTCTTTACTGCTATCCAATGTTTCTCCCCAGGGTTTGACTGATACCGGCTTACTACACTCAGTGCATAAGCTACATCCGGTCTGGTACACAACATCGCATACATTATAGAGCCTACCGCAGAAGCGTAGGGTATAATAGACATGCGATCCCTCTCCAAATCAGTCTTGGGAGACATCTCTTTAGAGAGGGTGATCCCGTGACAAGCCGGTAGGTTACCGCGCTTGGAATCTTCCATACTGAATCTTTTCAGTACGGTGTCGATGTACCTGGACTGTGAAAGTCCTAATATCCTCTTGGATCTATCACGATGGATCCGGATCCCCAGGATGTAAGAGGCATCACCCAGGTCTTTCATGGAGAACCTGTGTGACAAGAAACCCTTAACAGATTGTAGCATAGGAATGTCATTTCCTATTAAGAGAATGTCATCCACGTATAAAACAAGGAATACCACAGTTCTCGCTACAAATCTACTATAGATGCACGGTTCATCTGGATTTTTGATAAAGTCAAATTCCTTGACCGTCTCATCAAAACAGATGTTCCAACTCCGCGATGCCTGATTTAGTCCATAGATGGACTTAAGCAACTTGCACACCTTTCCGCTGCTCCCACTCTGAATGAAACCCTCTGGCTGATCCATATAGACACACTCCTCTAAATTTCCATTTAGAAAAGCGGTTTTTACGTCCATCTGCCAAATCTCATAATCGTGGAAGGCAGCAATGGCAAGAAGGATCCGAATGGATTTCAGCATAGCCATTGGAGAAAAGGTTTCGTCATAGTCCAAGCCAGGTCTTTGACGGAAACCCTTTGCTACAAGTCTAGCTTTATAGGTTTCAACCTGTCCATCTACACCAATCTTCCTTTTGAAGATCCACTTGCATCCTACGGGTTTTACCCCGTCTGGAGCAATGTCCAATGTCCATACTTTGTTGGTGTACATGGACTCCATTTCGGTCCGCATTGCATCCAGCCATTTTACCGAGTCAACGCTCTGAACGGCCTGCTGGAAGCTAGTAGGCTCATCATAGTCTATGATGCAATCCTCTCTATCCCCGTCTATGAGAAAACCGAAGTATCTCTCGGGCGGATGAGACTGCCTACTACTTCTGCGGAGCGGCATAGGAATGTCCTGTTCTTTTGAACCTACTGGCTCTTCCAAGTTTTCAGTAATAGCTTGTGGTTCTGGAATCTCTTCCAGTTCTATTGTGTCCCCACTTATCTGGGTTTCCAAAAACTCAGTTTCCAAGAAGCGGGCATGTTGAGAAACAAAAACCTTTTGTTCCTCAGCGGAATAGAACAGATACCCCCTGGAGTTCTTTGGGTATCCCACAAACTTACACTGTACTGAACGTGCCTCGAGCTTGTCCGCATGCTGCTTTTTTACAAAAGCTGGACATCCCCATATCTTAAGGTACTTAAGACAAGGTTTCTTCCCACTCCACATCTGATATGGAGTGGTAGGCACAGTCTTGGTAGGAGCCTTGTTCAAGAGGTATGCAGCTGCTTCTAGTGCATAGCCCCAGAAAGATCGCGGTAACTCAGCCTTACTCATCATGGAACGAACCATATCCAATAGGGTTCGATTCCTTCTTTCCGATACACCGTTATGTTGCGGAGTGTATGGAGGAGTACGCTGAGAGAGAATTCCATTCTCTTTTAAATAGTCCAGGAACTCGGCACTCAAGTATTCACCACCTCGATCCGATCTTAGGATTTTAATACTTTTGCCTGTTTGTTTTTCAACTTCATTCTTATAATCCCGAAATTTCTCAAAGGCCTCGGATTTGTGCTTCATTAAGAAGACATGTCCATACCTAGAGAAATCGTCTGTGAAAGTGATGAAGTATGAATAACCGCTTCGCGCATGTGTAGACATTGGACCACACACGTCACTGTGTATGAGTCCCAAGAGCTCGCTCGCTCTTTCTCCGTGTCCAGTGAACGGAGTCTTTGTCATCTTTCCCATGAGACAAGATTCACAAGTGGCATAAGACTGATACTCGAACGGATCCAAGTATCCTTCTTTATGTAACTTAGTCAACCGTGTCTCATTGATGTGACCCAGTCTACAATGCCATAAGAAAGCCTGATTGATATCTGGAGACTTTCTTTTGTGTGTATTCTGGACATTAAAAATCTGTGGTTGGTTTAATACGTATATACCATTGCTCAGTGTACCTGACCCAATCAGAACTTGATTAAGGTGAATGTTTACAACATTACTTACAAACGCAAATTCATAACCTTCTTTAGAAACCAAAGATACAGAAATGATATTACAAGTTGCGTTGGGTACAAAAAAGCAATTACGCAAAACCAAAACATGTCCATCTGACATTCCCAGGTGATAGTCCCCCACGGCTTTAGCATCCATGCTAGCTCCGTTCGCAACTCTGAGGGTCATGTCACCTGCTTTCAAAAACCTACGGTTTCTCAACGCCTGCAAAGAATTACAGATATGAGATCCTGATCCGGTATCCAATACCCAGGAAGTAGAGTTTATAGAAAGACAGTTTTCAATAACATACACACCTGAAGCTGAAGCCGCAACCTGCTTCAGTTCCTGTGTCCTGGCTTTCCAAGCCCTGCAATCTTTCTTCCAGTGTCCACTCTTGTGACAATAGAAGCATTCCTCTTTACCAACAAGCTTCCCCGCAATCTTTGTTGCCTTTTCCTTTCCCTTCGTACCCACTTTACTAACACCGCCTCTTGGTTTGGCGGGGGCTTTCTTCCTCTTTCCCTTGGCTTTCGCCTTGGACCTAGAGGAAGAAGATCCTCCTACAAACAAAGCGGGTGTATCCCTACCTTTCTGTAGGGTGCCCTCTGCGCTCCTCAGCAGGTTGAGGAGTTCTGAAAGTTCAACTTCCTTTTCTTGCAAGTTGAAATTCAGTATGAACTGGGCGTAAGTGGATGGAAGGGACTGGAGAATTATATCCGTATAGAGTTCACTATCCAACGTGGTCCCAAGTTCCGCGAGCTCCTCAGTGTAGCCAATCATCTTAAGCACGTGGTCCGCTACCGATGATCCGACGGCCAACTTTGTCGAAAATAACTTCTTCGACACTTCGTATCTTGCGATACGAGACTGCTCTCCATACAGTTCTTTTGTATGAAGAAATATGGATTCCAAATCCATATTCTCGTGCCTCCTCTGATGTTCGTTGTCCATCGAGGCAAGTACGAGGCATCTGGCCTTCGCGCTGTCAATCTCCCAAGTCTTACGGATTTCCTTATCCGCGACGCTGGAGGTGGGACCTGGGATGGGGGGAGCTTTGGTGGTAAGAAGATACCCCAGCTTGTCGTAAGAGATTGCCAATTTGACATTCCTGAGCCAATCTTTGTAGTTTGGCCCTGTCAGTATGTTTTTATCTAGAAGTAACTTAAGTCCAGTCATTTCGATTTGGTCGCTGCAGGGGGAGAGAAGAAACACTTAGCACGATGCTCTTGCAAGTTTAGAATGGTTTTTAATTTGTCTAAACAGGATGGCTCCCACTGTCTCTCGAATCCCTCCTCAAACCACAAAGGAAGAATTAGCCGGGATTAATCCCACCGTACAATACTTGCTTAACCGTTCAGCCAGGCCAGTGTCGGTACTTCGAGGGAGGTTTTCCAACGCTTTCGCGAAGTTCCTTAATTTAAGAACCTCTTTTCCCTGGGGGCGTAGCCCCGCTAACACCTTTCTAGGCACCTACTAGGTTTATAGCATTGATCGTTTAGTGAGAAATTTCCCGAGGAGTAGCATATACTCACAGTAGGATCGGGATCCAAATATCATCGCGTGATGAAAATGAAGGAATCCTACCATAATCATCACACTCCAAATGGTATGCAAATCTAGCAAGTTTCAGTACTTATGAAACTCCCGATGTGGATTTTTGCCCCATGCTCTTATGACCTTGACGAAGGTCAACAAATCATAAGTCACATGTCAAGTTCTTCCCGTCATTATCCAGGTTAATTTGAACCCACCCGTATATACCCTTGACGAAGGTCAACAAGGAAATACGACTGTCCCAAACCAACGCATCTATCTATGCTACATATGAACACCCAATAGCTACCAATCTCTATGTCTTGACGAAGGTCAACAAACATAGCTTGAATACTATTGAATTTTCATACGAAACGACGGAGGGCTACGAATGGTTTTGGCGAAACCGTGAACGTAGTGAACTTGATATAATCGATTGGAACGAGATAGCTTTTAGAAGGAGTGGCTCAAGCTCCGCATTTAAAAGTTAGTTTTGAAAAGAACCGAGTGGTTTTTCGAAAGTGTTCCAACGACTTTAACTTGGTTTATTATCTTGCATTAGTTCTTTTAATGCGTGATATTCTTGCATTAGTTCTTTTAATGCGTCCCATCATTTAATTCCTACCATTGCAGAAAACAACCAAAATATGACGTACGCTTATGCCATTCGCATTCGCCACGGGGTCCCGTCATCACTCGTTAGGTTACTTAACTAACGACAGAGCGGGGACTGGGCTAGCGCGGCTGTAAAACATAAGCAACGCCTAAATAGAAAGCAATGATAGACATTACAGATCACAGATGAATACATTGGATATACTAGCAATCCGCAATCCTTTCGAGCCTGCAATGAAAAGCGGATTACACGGTCGCGGTGAATAGCCAAATACCCCACCCAAGACCCCTACGGGTGCGGCAAACTACCCGCCAAGTACTCGGCAGTTTGTGCACCCCCTCCATGGGTCTATCCTAGGAGCAAAAACAGTAAAAAGAATTATACAATGACGGCTACAACCCCGACCCGGTTGTGCGGCCAAACAAATAATATAATTACATCAATTTACATTTACAATGAATGAAAGAAAAACAAAAGCTCATCTCACATCCACCCCGGCTATTCACCCGCGGCAGTCCAACAGATTCATATACACAATCCAATATCAAACACAGATCATGTATAACCCCGACTAATCGACTTATAGCGATTAGCCGACGTTCAATACATGCAAGCATCACAGATATAACCAACATAGCCAAAGTGCAGTGAAGTTCGGAAAAATACGGAATTATAGGACCCCTAAAGTGAATTTCAGTTCTGGAAAATCTGGGCACATATAATATATTTTAAAAATCCCAAAACCAACACAGACACACACTGCACGAAAAACGATGCACAGAAGACGACAAACCGCGGCGCTTCCGCGGCACATGCCTACCTCGTGCGGCGGAAGCGCGGCGGTTTGAACGAATCACTGCATCGTTTTTCTTGGGTGTTCACACAAAACCCTGAGCCGATTTTTGGAGTATAAAGTTTTTCATTTAGAGCAGAAAAAAAATCCAACAGAAACTTAGGGTTTTGGTTTTTCTGGTTTTGTGATTTTTCGGTTTCGAACTTCCATACACTTCGCTACCAAGCTAGTTTAAGTTTAGTTAGGCTCTGATACCACTGTAAGTCCATATTGCGACCCCCGGTGCTTACGGGGAGGCGGAAACGGTATAAAAAACAAATTTTTATCGCAAGAGGCAACATGGACTAAACAAGGTCGGGATCGTGTCTAAACTAAACTAGCATAAACGCTAAAAGGAGTTAGCTACTCGGATGAAGGTTATACCTAAACTTGAACTCCTTCTTCTTGAAATCTTATAGAGGTTGATGGTTCTCTTTTCGTCGCCTTCTCCCGTCGAAGATGGATCCACCTCGAAGGTTCGACCTTTGGGCTCTTCCTCGATCTTTGAGTGAACTAGGGTTTCCGGCTTGCTAAACCTTGAACCTAGAATGAGTAGAGAGTAACTAGGGTTTGCTTTTCTTTTTAAAGAGAAGGATTCTCAACACATGAGAAGGTTTCTCTTTGCTAGAGGAAGAAGAAGATGAAAATGAGGAGAGAGAGAGGTTATGATAGAATGAGCTATCCTTTTTCTTTCTTGCAACCATAATGCAAAAGAAAAAGAATTATCAATAATAATAATGAAAATGAAAAGGTTGATGGAAAGTTTTAGAATGACCATTATCATTTCAAACATTAAATGAATTTGCTAGAATCAAAGAGCATCTTTCTTTTGTAATGATGATGGTCAAAACTTCAACCATGGTCAACAAGTCAACCATGGTCAACAAGTCAACAAAAACCAACCATGACACAATTTCATTTTATTATATATTATTAATTGATATAATACAAATCCATTAGGGTTTGGAAAAAGACGACTGTCAACTGTGCATACGCACCCGTTCCGAAACCCTAATGAAAGTCATCTTCCTCTTCCTCAAATAACCGTGCATACACACCTGCATCCTTATTCCGAGGAACATGAATACGGAGATAAAAGCAACCCCAAAAACATATACCAGTATCTGACTCAAACCAGAGCCAGCCAGTAATATCCGTCCGGACTCTAAACGTGCACAAGTGCGCGGATGAGAACGAACCCTGTCGCAAAACCATGCGACCTCTACTCTGTTTTGCCCAGAGGCGAATACCCTCTGTGTGGGACTCTAAAGACTCGACACTACGCTGGCAGTGGGTTTAACCACAGACCGCAAGCGGCACAAGCTGTGCGTAACGGTCCCCAGGTAGATGTCGACAAGAAGGCTGACGAGGTGAAACCCCATCTGAACTCCTACTGAGTCTGAATGTGACATTCTCCGTACAGTTCGGTCTGTTCGTCTGATACATCGCATGTCGGGCCTAGGGGGCGGTAAAACGTCAGTCCCCCAATAGCGGTACAAGTCGTGTCGGAGTGAAGCCCAAAACACCCTGAGATAACACTGGAAACCTACCAGTATATCTCGCTTGCCCTGGCCAGGGACTACTCGTGTAATGGCTCTCCTAGACACAGCGCGATGTCAACCCCCAATACCGGGAGAGACGAATCCTGTCTAACCGTCACTGCCTCCAAGTGCTTCGGGACTGCACCCAATCACCACCTGTTTGCATGACTCCTTTGAGCCGTGGTAGGGTAGTGATCAAAGTGCAGTGGGAATACACTCGAGGCGAAGTGCCAGTATCAAGTCAGCGGACTAAGCTGTACTCATGTCACCTGGGAACTGATAACTGACGATAGGTATAATACCAACCTTTCAGTTCCCGACGAGTCCTGTCCAGTGTACTCGTAACCCAACGAGCACCCGTATACTATCTCCAGTACGACGTACTGATGGCTGTGGGACAGACCATCTCCCACACTGGGATGAGAAGCGCATACGCTAGTCTACTCCGGAGTATCGATGCCCTGTCTCGATAGTCCTACGACTAGGGACCTGTATAAGGATGTGCCTATAGATTACCCAGCCCCCACTAGTGTGACTGCCATCACAACGCTGGTAATCAAGCAAAGATCCTAAGGGCTCCACTAATGCGTATAAGTGATATACTGAAATAAACACAAGTACACATTGAAGTAGAAACAAACCAAGTAGCATACTACCATATTGAGCAAGATTGTTTATACAAGGTGAATATCCCAAGCTTCCATCAAGTAATATACAAACTAGTATGATACAGTAATGGCCTCTAGGGCATATACACTAACACTAGGCCCGCCGTACGATGTATCAGACGAACAGACCGGACTGTACGGAGAATGTCACACTCAGGCTCAGTAGGAGTTCAGATGGGTTTTCACCTCGTCAGTCTTCTTGTCGGCATTACCTGGGGACCGTTACGCACAGCTAGTGCCGCTTGCGGTCTGTGGTTAAACCCACTGCCAGCGTAGTGTCGAGTCTTTAGAGTCCCACACAGAAAGCTTTTCGCCTTTAGGCAAAAGAGTAGAGGTCGCATGGTATTGCGACAGGTCGCATGGTTTTGCGACAGGGTTCGGTCACATCCGTGCACTTGTGCACGTACAGTGTTCGGACAGTTTACACTAGCGGGCTTTGGTTTAAGCCAGATCCTAGTGTACCTTTTGGGATTGGATTTATCCAGTGTGCATTCGTGTTCCTCGGAACGCGGATGCGGGTGCGTATGCACAGTTGACAGGGAGACAGAGGCAGCGAATTCTCATTAGGGTTGTTGACAGTTGACCGTTGACTATTTGACTTTTTGTTCAACCCTAATGAGAATATGATATGTGATTAACTATTATATTAATTAAGTATTATGGTGACATGGTTGTTGACTTGTTGACTTTGTTGACTTGTTGACTTTTGTTGACTTGTTGACTTTGTTGACCGGTTGACTAGGCTTGACTAGTTGACCATCATGATAACCATAGCCATCATTTCATGGCAAAGACTTTTGCTTGCTTGCTCATTTGTGTAAAATGAGTGCATGAAATGATATGGTTATGGTTGCTTCAACCATCACATAAGACTTTTTTAGTATGATGAGTTATCATGACTTTGGATTATGAGAGGGTGAGAGACAAAATACTTGCTCATTCTTTCTTTCTCATTCTCTCTCTTGTTCTTGAGCTCTCTTGTTTTGCTCTCACCCTCTTGCTCTTTTTCCCTCTCTTTAATCTATGGTTCTCTTGTCTCATGAGTTGAGAATCAAGAACCATAGATAAAATCCCACACAAACTATTCTCTACTCATTCTAGTTCACAAGGTTTAGCAAACCGAGTGAACTAGTTTCTTCAAAGAACGAAGAAGGAGCCAAAGGTTGGAGCTTTCAGGTGGATCTATCTTCGGCGTACGGAGACGACGAGAAGAAGCCAATCCGGACCACCATCGGAGTTTGAAGACGAAGGAGTTCAAGACAAGCAAGGTATAACCCCCTAACCGAGTAGCTAGAAACTCGTAGTTAGGTTGTTAGATAGATGTTTAACCAAGATCCGGGTTTTAGGTCCATGTTACCACCTCCATAAAAATCGTTTTTTACCAAATTCCGCATTCCCGAAAGTACCGGGAGAGGTAGCATGGACCTACAGTGGTATCAGAGCCTAGTTAAACTCTATCTAACATGTTAGCAAGTAACTAGAAGATCGATCAAAGAAAAAGTCCCGAAAACGAACCCCAAAAATTCGAGTTTCTGTCGATTTTTTTACTGTTCAAAAGTTGATTATTTTAACACCTAAAATCGGCTCAGGGTTTTTAAAAGCCACTGTAGAAAAATCACCAAGAGATCCCCCTAAACGACCGCGGAAACGCGGCAATAGCTTGCGTTGCCCCCTCTCTGGTGTTTCTTTTCTACAGTGTGCTTATGGGGGTATTTTGGGAATTTTGGTACATGTATTTTCAACCCAGATTTTCCAGAACGAAAATTTTAGTTTGGGGTCCCGAAAATCCGTATTTTTGATCGAACTTCTAAAAGACTTAAGCTAACGGGTTTTTCCTGTAATGTGATATTTGTATTGAACGTCTACTAATCGCTATATATCGATTAGTGGGGGTTATACAAATCTGTGATCTGTAATGTTGCTGGAATGTGTATATGAATATGTTGGATTGTCGCGGGTGAATAGCCGGGGGTTGTGAGACGAGAGTTTTCTTTTCTTTCAATTCATGTAAATTTGTAAATTGATGTAATAATTATTTGTATGGCCGCACAACCGGGTCGGGGTTGTAGCCGTCATTGTATAATTACCTTTTACTGTTTTTGCTCCTAGGATAGACCCATGGAGGGGGTGCACAAACTACCGGGTATGCCGAAGTGTCGAGTGGCCTACTCATGGAGATGAGGGAGGTTGCTACGCTTCAGGTACTTGGCGGGTAGTTTGCCGCACCCGTAGGGGTCTTGGGTGGGGTATTGGCTATTCACCGCGACCGTGTAATCTGTCTTTCGTTACAGGCTCGTACGAATTACAGATTCCTAGTATATCTAATGTATTCATCTGTGATCTGAAATGTTTATCATTGCAGTATATCTATATATGATATTATTTAGGCCTTGCTTATGTTTTACAGACGCGCTAGCCCAGCCCCCGCTCTATCGTTAGTTAAGTAACCTAACGGGTAATGACGGGGCCCAGTGGCGAATGCGAATGGCATAAGCGTACGTCATATTTTGGTTGTTTTCTGCAATGGTGGGATTAAATGATGGGACGCATTAAAAGAACTAATGCAAGAATATCACGCATTAAAAGAACTAATGCAAGATAATAAACCAAGTTAAAGTCGTTGGAACACTTTCGAAAAACCACTCGGTTCTTTTCAAAACCAACTTTTAAATGCGGAGCTTGAGCCACTCCTTTTAAAAGCTATCTCGTTCCATCGACCAAATCAAGTTCACTACGTTCACGGTTTTGCCAAAACCATTCGTAGCCCTCCGTCGTTTCGTATGAATATTCAATAGTATTCAAGCTGTGTTTGTTGACCTTCGTCAAGGCATAGTGATTGGTAGCTATTGGGTATTCATATGTAGCATAGATAGATGCGTTGGTTTGGGACATTCGCATTACCTTGTTGACCTTCGTCAAGGGTATATACGGGTGGATTCAAATTAACCTGGATAATGACGGGCAGAACTTGACATGTGACTTATGATTTGTTGACCTTCGTCAAGGTCATAAGAGCATGGGGCAAAAATACACATCGGGAGTTTCATAAGTACTGAAAATTGCTAGATTTGCATACCATTTGGAGTGTGATGATTCTGGTAGGATTCCTTCAGTTTCGTCACGCGATGATATTTGGATCCCGATCCTACTGTGAGTATATGCTACTCCTCGGGAAATTTCTCACTAAACGATCAATGCTATAAACCTAGTAGGTGCCCAGAAAGGTGTTAGCGGGGCTACGCCCCCAGGGAAAAGAGGTTCTTTAATTAAGGAACTTCGCGAAAGCGTTGGAAAACCTCCCTCGAAGTACCGACACGGGCCTGGCTGAACGGTTAAGCAAGTATTGTGCGGTGGGATTGATCCCGGCTAATTCTTCCTTTATGGTTTGAGGAGGGATTCGAGAAACAGTGGGAGCCATCCTGTTTAGACAAACTAAAAACCACTCTAAACTTGCAAGAGCATCATGCTGAGTGTTTCTTCTTCTCTCTCCTAATTGCAGCGACCAATCGACATGACTGGACTTAAGTTACTTCTAGATAAAAACATACTGACAGGGCCAAACTACAAAGATTGGCTCAGGAATGTCAAAATGGCAATCACTTACGACAAGCTGGGGTATCTTCTTACCACCAAAGCTCCCCCTGTCCCTGGTCCCACTTCCAGCGTCGCGGATAAGGAAATCCGCAAGACTTGGGAGATTGATAGCGCGAAGGCCAAGTGCCTCGTACTTGCCTCGATGGACAACGAACATCAGAGGAGGCACGAGAATATGGACCTTGAATCCATATTTCTCCATACAAAAGAACTGTATGGAAAGCAATCACGTATCGCGAGATACGAAGCGTCGAAAAAGTTATTCTCGACAAAGATGGCCGTCGGATCATCAGTAGCCGAGCACGTGCTAAAGATGATCAGCTACATTGAGGAGCTCGCGGACCTAGGGACCACATTGGAGAGTGAACTCTACACGGATATAGTTCTCCAGTCCCTTCCTTCCACTTACGCCCAGTTCATACTGAACTTCAACTTACAAGAAAAAGAGGTTGAACTTTCAGAGCTCCTCAACATGCTGAGGAGCGCAGAGGGCACCCTACAGAAAGGTAGGGAAACATCCACTTTGTTTGTAGGAGGATCATCTTCTTCTAGGTCCAAGGCGAAAGCCAAGGGAAAGAAGAAGAAAGCCCCCGCCAAACCAAGGGGCGGTGTTAGTAAAGTGGATACGAAGAGAAAAGCTAAAGCAACAAAGAAAGCGGGGAAGCTTGTGGATAAGGAAGAATGCTTCTTTTGTCATAAGAAAGGTCACTGGAAGAATGATTGCAAGGCTTGGAAAGCCAGGACACAGGAATTGAAGCAAGTTGCAGCTTCAGCTTCAGGTGTGTATGTTATTGAAAACTGTCTTTCAATAAACTCTACTTCCTGGGTATTGGATACCGGATCAGGATCTCATATCTGTAATTCTTTGCAGGCGTTGAGAAACCGTAGGGTTTTGAAGGCAGGTGACATGACCCTCAGAGTTGCGAACGGAGCTAGCATGGATGCTAAAGCCGTGGGGGACTATCACCTGGGAATGTCAGATGGACATGTTTTGGTTTTGCGTAATTGCTTTTTTGTACCCAACGCAACTTGTAATATCATTTCTGTATCTTTAGTTTCTAAAGAAGGTTATGAATTTGCGTTTGTAAGTAATGTTGTAAACATTCACCTTAATCAAGTTCTGATTGGGTCAGGTACATTGAGTAATGGTATATACGTATTGAACCAACCACAGATTTTCAATGTCCAGAATACACACAAAAGAAAGTCTCCGGAAATGAATCAGACTTTCTTGTGGCATTGTAGACTGGGTCACATCAATGAGAGAAGGTTGACGAAGTTACATACAGAAGGGTATTTGAATGCGTTCGAATATCAATCGTATGCCACTTGCCAATCCTGTCTCAAAGGAAAGATGACAAAGACTCCGTTTACTGGACATGGAGTAAGAGCGAGCGAGCTCTTGGGACTCGTACACAGTGACGTGTGCGGTCCAATGTCTACACATGCGCGAAGCGGATATTCTTACTTCATTACTTTTACGGATGACTTCTCATGGTACGGTTATGTCTTCTTAATGAAACATAAGTCCGAAGCCTTTGGAAAATTCCAGGAGTATAAGAATGAAGTAGAGAAACAGACCGGCAAAAGTATTAAGATTCTAAGATCGGATCGAGGTGGAGAATACTTAAGTGCCGAGTTCCTGGACTATTTAAAAGAGAACGGAATTCTCTCTCAGCTTACTCCTCCATACACCCTGCAACATAACGGTGTATCGGAGAGACGGAACAGAACCCTATTGGATATGGTTCGGTCCATGATGAGTAACGCTGAGTTACCACGATCATTCTGGGGATATGCACTAGAAGCAGCTGCGTATCTCTTGAACAAGGCTCCCACCAAGACTGTGCCTACCACCCCATATGAGATGTGGACTGGGAAGAAACCCTGTCTTAAGTATCTTAAGGTATGGGGATGTCCAGCTTTTGTAAAAAAGCAGCATGCGGACAAGCTTGAGGCACGTTCAGTACAGTGTAAGTTTGTGGGATACCCAAGGAACTCCAGGGGGTATCTTTTCTATTCCGCTGAGGAACAAAAGGTTTTTGTTTCTCAGCATGCCCGCTTCTTGGAAACTGAGTTTTTGGAAACCCAGATAAGTGGGAGCACAATAGAACTGGAAGAAGTTCCAGAACCACAGACTGTTACTGAAAGCTCAGTGGAACCAGAAGGTTCAACAGAACAGGACATTCCTACGCCGCTCCGCAGGAGTAGTAGGCAGACTCATCCGCCCGAGAGATACTACGGTTTTCTCATAGACGGGGATAGAGAGGATTGCATCATAGATTATGATGAGCCTACTAGCTTCCAGCAGGCCGTTCAGAGCGTTGACTCAGTGAAATGGCTGGATGCAATGCGGACCGAAATGGAGTCCATGTACACCAACAAAGTATGGACGTTGGACATTGCTCCAGACGGGGTAAAACCCGTAGGATGCAAGTGGATCTTCAAAAGGAAGATTGGTGTAGATGGACAGGTTGAGACCTATAAAGCTAGGCTGGTAGCAAAGGGTTTTCGTCAAAGACCTGGCTTGGACTATGACGAAACCTTCTCTCCAGTAGCCATGCTGAAATCCATTCGGATCCTTCTTGCCATTGCTGCCTTCCACGATTATGAGATCTGGCAAATGGACGTAAAGACCGCTTTTCTAAATGGAAATTTAGAGGAGTGTGTCTATATGGACCAACCAGAGGGTTTCATTCAGAGTGGGAGCAGCGGAAAGGTGTGCAAGTTGCTTAAGTCCATCTATGGACTAAAGCAGGCATCGCAGAGTTGGAACATCTGCTTTGATGAGACGGTCAAAGAATTTGGCTTTATCAAAAATCCAGATGAACCGTGCATCTATAGTAGATTTGTAGCGAGAACTGTAGTATTCCTCGTTTTATACGTGGATGACATTCTCTTAATAGGAAATGACATTCCTATGCTACAATCTGTCAAGGGGTTCTTGTCACACAGGTTCTCCATGAAAGACCTGGGTGATGCCTTATACATCCTGGGGATCCGGATCCATCGTGATAGATCCAAGAGGATATTAGGACTTTCACAGTCCAGGTACATCGACACCATACTGAAAAGATTCAGTATGGAAGATTCCAAGCGCGGTAACCTACCGGCTTGTCACGGGATCACCCTCTCTAAAAAGATGTCTCCCAAGACTGATTTGGAGAGGGATCGCATGTCTATTATACCCTACGCTTCTGCGGTAGGCTCTATAATGTATGCGATGTTGTGAACCAGACCGGATGTAGCTTATGCACTTAGTGTGGTAAGCCGGTATCAGTCAAACCCTGGGGAGAAACACTGGATAGCGGTAAAGAACATTCTCAAGTACCTGAGAAGGACTAAGGAGATGTTCTTGGTGTATGGCGGAAAAGACCTCCAGATCGAGGCCTTTGCTGACTCTAGCTTCCAGAGTGACAAGGATGATTCCAAGTCCATGTCGGGTTTTTGTCTTTACCCTCAATGGAGGGGCGGTGTGTTGGAAGAGTTCCAAACAAGAAACCGTTGCAGACTCGACGATGGAAGCGGAATACATCGCTGCATCTGATGCCGCAAAAGAAGCTGTCTGGATGAGGAAGTTCTTGAAAGAACTTCAGGTGGTTCCGTCCATTGATGATCCAATACCTCTGTATTGCGACAACAACGGGGCTATAGCTTTAGCGAAGGAACCCAGGTCCCATCAGAGATCCAGGCACATCTTGAGGCGGTATTACCTGATCAGGGAGATCGTAGATCGCCAGGAGATCGAGGTTCGGAGAGTCGCTTCAGAAGATAACACTGCAGATCCATTCACCAAGGCCCTGCCCCAGACTCAGTTCGAGCGGCTGATCGAGATGATAGGTCTTCGATACGCCAGTACATGGCCTTAGTGCAAGTGGGAGATTGTTAGTGTATATGCCCTAGAGGCCATTACTGTATCATACTAGTTTGTCTATTACTTAATGGAAGCTTGGGATATTCACCTTGTATATACAATCTTGCTCAAAATAGTAGTATGCTACTTGGTTTGTTTCTACTTCAATGTGTACATGTGTTTATTTTTGTATATCGCCTATACACATTAGTGGAGCCCTTAGGATCTTTGCTTGATTACCAGCGATGTGATGGCCGTCACACTAGTGGGGCTGGGTAATCTATAAGCACTTCCTTATGCAGGTCCCTGGTTGCAGGACTATCGAGACAGGGCATCGATACTCCGGAGTAGACCAGCGCATGCGCTTCTCATCCCAGTGTGGGAGACGATCTGTCCCACAGCCGTCAGTACGTCGTACTTGAGATAGTATGCGGGTGCTCGTTAGGTTACGGGTACACTGGACAGGACTCGTCGGGAACTGACTAGTTGGTATTATGCCTATCGTCAGTTATCAGTTCCCAGGTGACATGAGTACAGCTTAGTCCGCTGACTTGACACTGTCACTTCGCCTCGAGTGTGTTCCCACTGTACTTTGATCACTACCCTACCACGGCTCAAAGGAGTCGTGCAAACAGGTAGTGGTTGGGTGCAGTCCCGAAGCACTTGGAGGCAGTAACGGTTAGACAAGATTCGTCTCTCCCGGTATTGGGGGTTGACATCGCGCTGTGTCTAGGAGAGCCATTACACGAGTAGTCCCTGGCCAGGGCAAACGAGATATACTGGTAGGTTTCCAGTGTTATCTCAGGGTGTTTTGGGCTTCGCTCCGGCACGACTTGTACCGCTATTGGGGGACTGACGTTTACCGCCCCCTAGGCCCACCGTGCGATGTATCAGACGAACAGACCGGACTGTACGGAGAATGTCACACTCAGGCTCAGTAGGAGTTCAGATGGGTTTTCGCCTCGTCGGTCTTCTTGTCGGCATTACCTGGGGACCGTTGCGCACAGCTAGTGCCGCTTGCAGTCTGTGGTTAAACCCACTGCCAGCGTAGTGTCGAGTCTTTAGAGTCCCACACAGAAAGCTTTTCGCCTTTAGGCAAAAGAGTAGAGGTCGCATGGTATTGCGACAGGTCGCATGGTTTTGCGACAGGGTTCGGTCACATCCGTGCACTTGTGCACGTACAGTGTCCGGACAGTTTACACTAGCGGGCTTTGGTTTAAGCCAGATCCTAGTGTACCTTTTGGGATTGGATTTATCCAGTGTGCATTCGTGTTCCTCGGAACGCGGATGCGGGTGCGTATGCACAGTTGACAGGGAGACAGAGGCAGCGGATTCTCATTAGGGTTGTTGACAGTTGACCGTTGACTATTTGACTTTTTGTTCAACCCTAATGAGAATATGATATGTGATTAACTATTATATTAATTAAGTATTATGGTGACATGGTTGTTGACTTGTTGACTTGTTGACTTGTTGACTTTTGTTGACTTGTTGACTTTGTTGACCGGTTGACTAGGCTTGACTAGTTGACCATCATGATAACCATAGCCATCATTTCATGGCAAAGACTTTTGCTTGCTTGCTCATTTGTGTAAAATGAGTGCATGAAATGATATGGTTATGGTTGCTTCAACCATCACATAAGACTTTTTTAGTATGATGAGTTATCATGACTTTGGATTATGAGAGGGTGAGAGACAAAATACTTGCTCATTCTTTCTTGCTCATTCTCTCTCTTGTTCTTGAGCTCTCTTGTTTTGCTCTCACCCTCTTGCTCTTTTTCCCTCTCTTTAATCTATGGTTCTCTTGTCTCATGAGTTGAGAATCAAGAACCATAGATAAAATCCCACACAAACTATTCTCTACTCATTCTAGTTCACAAGGTTTAGCAAACCGAGTGAACTAGTTTCTTCAAAGAACGAAGAAGGAGCCAAAGGTTGGAGCTTTCAGGTGGATCTATCTTCGGCGTACGGAGACGACGAGAAGAAGCCAATCCGGACCACCATCGGAGTTTGAAGACGAAGGAGTTCAAGACAAGCAAGGTATAACCCCCTAACCGAGTAGCTAGAAACTCGTAGTTAGGTTGTTAGATAGATGTTTAACCAAGATCCGGGTTTTAGGTCCATGTTACCACCTCCATAAAAATCGTTTTTTACCAAATTCCGCATTCCCGAAAGTACCGGGAGAGGTAGCATGGACTTACATTGTCAACCCCTCGTATTCCGTATTTTGGGAAGCGATGCATGACATGGTTTTGTGAACCGGCACTACAGGAGCTTAAGAACTCCGTAGTTAAGCGTGCTCGAGCCAGGGAAGTTTTGGGATAGGTGACCTCCTGGGAAGTGGCCCCTGGCCGGGTCCGGTTCGCTCCGAAGGACAAAACCGTGCGGCTTCGGCCAAAGTGGATAATACTCTCTGTATTGGGGGTGGGGCGTGACAGAATGGTATCAGAGCCAGGTTCCTCAATAGTAGGTCTGTGGTTCGAGGCCGAACCATTGTTCTGAGTGGGGGAGAATGTAATACCCCAGATATTATCCGGTATACCCATATATACCAGATAAGCATGGGTACCCACTATAAAACAATGTGGAATTTTCGGAATACATTCCGAAAGAGGACCGATTTGTACTATAAATGGAATGATACCACTCTTTAGTACAGAGGCGCCTTTTAAGTGAACCGGCACTACATGAGCTTAAGAACTCCGTAGTTAAGCGTGCTCGAGCCAGGGAAGTTCTGGGATGGGTGACCTCTTGGGAAGTGGCCCCTGGCCGGGTCCGGTTCGCCCCGAAGGACAAAACCGTGCGGCTTCGGCCAAAGTGGACAATACTCTCTGTATTGGGGGTGGGGCGTAACAGAATGGTATCAGAGCCAAGTTCCTCAATAGTAGGTCTGTGGTTCGAGGACGAACCATTGTTCTAAGTGGGGGAGAATGTAATACCCCAGGTATTATCTGGTATACCCATATATACCGGATAAGCATGGGGACCCACTATAAAAAAATGGGGAATCTTCGGAATACATTCCGAAAGAGGACAGATCTGTACTATAAATAGAATGATACCACTCTTTAATACAGAGGCGCCTTTTAAGTGAACCGGCACTACAGGAGCTTAAGAACTCCGTAGTTAAGCGTGCTCGAGCCAGGGAAATTCTGGGATGGGTGATCTCCAGGGAAGTGGCCCTTGGCCGGGTCCGGTTCGCCCCGAAGGACAAAACCGTGCGGCTTCGACCAAAGCGGACAATACTCTCTGTATTGGGGGTGGGGCATGACATACAGAATAAGTTCTGTATGGGAAAATATTTTTCCAATCTTGTTAAAAATAAGAAGATTGCCTTCTGTAAAACAGAAGCCCTAAGATCAAAGATCCAACGGTGGGAAACATCTCTAAATCAATTAGAGAAAAGACCTCTTCAACTGATTCAACAAATCAGCCCCCCTATATAAAGGACCGAAGTCTTCAAGTCTTGCACAGAGGAACCCCCCCCAACAAACTTTGAGAAATTTCAAAGAGAAGAGCAAGCACTCGGAAGAAGAATTTCTTCAAGGTAAATAAAACAGAGAGATAAAATCATCTTATAAAAAGAAGAAAGACCTATTTCTTTTTCTAAGATCATAGATCTATAAGACAGAGGTCTTTCACAAAAGAGATCATAGCATATCATCATAAAAAGGGAAAGGGAAGAATTTAGTTCTCGTTAATGTTGGGCCACAGTGGCGTCCCGGCCGTCTAAACGAGGCCAAATGCGGAACAAAATCTTTTTACAGAACCGGCGCCACCGCAACCCAAATACCCGGATCGTTCCATTAACCGTAAACTAGCGAACTGTAAAATGAGTTTGGAAATTATACCGATCGATCCGTGTCCTTCGGTCTTCAATCTCCGCTCCAAGCTCCTCGCTCGTCAAAGTGGCACCACGTCATCGAATCTTTATACGGGCTCCCGCCTCAAGACCGAGGCAACTCGGACATGAAGTTTGCCAGCCGACATGTCCAAGAATGAAGTAGAGAGAGTGTGGAATATTTTATCTCAATATACCCAAGCTCTTGGGTGGAGGTTAATAGAGTTGCCATGGATGTAGTGAACAAAGGATTTTGCATAAAAAAAATGAGCTTCCAAAAGAATGATCTCGGCCATCAAGCTCTGGGAATTATCAAGTCTCTGTGTATATAAGTTCAAAGTAGTGAATGAAATAATAAAATGGTCAAGCTCCTTTTTCAAACAATGCACAACCCCTACCCTCTTTTGTCACCACAAAAAACACCCTGCTACAAAATCAGACATAAGTCAATGAAGCAAGGCCAAAGACCATCCCTCATAAATGACCACAAAAGCCAATGCACAATATTAAAAGACCATGCCTAATTAATAAGATGAGACCATGCTTACGAAATGAGCAGACCCCATAGAGCAAGAAAAAGGCAAAAGAAAGGAATGGTCAAAGTCAAATGCAAATAGCTCACAACAAATAAATATGGATCGGGATGTTAAAGACGGCAAAACAAATTGGCAACTCCGAAAGTAATCCGGTAACGAATTACGAGATTACCCCTCAACTGTAAATACATACCCGCATTTATATTCCGACCGAATACGAATGCAAAGAGACAAAAATATTCCTACAATATAATACTAGGATCCGGTTTTAACCAAAGCCCTCTAGTATTATCCGTCCGAATCATGACACGTGCACAAGTGCACGTGCATGTTCGAACCCTGCCATATGTCCATACGGCCTCTACAACGTTTTGCCCGAACTTGGGAAACTGTCTGTGGGGGACTCTAATGACTCATCAATACACTGGCACTGGGTATAACCACTAGCACGTCAGAGGTACTAGCTGTACGTAACAGTTGCCTATGTATTGAAAGAAGGGGAAGCTGATGAGCGAACTCATCCTGAAACCCTACTGAGCCTGACAGTGGCAATATCCGTACAGTCCGGTCTGTTCGTCTATGAGTATCACATATAGGGCCTAGGGGGCCGGTAAACGTCAGACCCCCAACAGCGGTATAAGTCGTGTCGGAGAGTTGCCCAGAACACCCTGAGATACTACTGGAATCCCTACCAGTAAATTTTGATTACCCTGGCCAGGGATTTCGTGTAATGGCTCTCCTAAATATAGCGCGATCTCACCCCCAATACCGGGAGAGACGAATCCCTGACGATCCGCTCACTGCCTCCATGTGGCTCGGGACTGTACCCAACTAAAACCTGTTTGCACGACTCCTTTGAGCCGTGGTAGGGTAGTAATCAAAGCACAGTGGGAACTCACACGAGACAAATGACGATCTCAGGTCGACAGACTTGTTAGTTGTATGTATGCCCAAGAGGCCAGTATTGTACAGATGATGTATATTATATTGGATGCTTGGACATATATAGAGAGAACTTTCTTGCTCGTCATGATAGTATGCTATCTGGTTGCTCTTTGCTTTAACATGTATACATGTCTCTTTATACTGTCTTATTGTCACATGTTGGTAAAGCCCTTAGGATGTGTACTTGACTACCTGGACTATGATGTGGATCATACTAGTGGGGACATGGTAGTCCATAAGTACATCCTTCAAGGTCCCTAGTCGTGGGTGTATCGAGACGGGGCATCGATATACCAGAGTAGACTAGCGTATACGCTTCTCGACCGATGAGATGGGTGATGGATGATCCCATATCCATTGGTGTTTGATATCAGAGATGGTATACGGGTGCTCAGTGGAGACTGGGTACACTGGACGGACTCGCCGAGAACTCCCAGATGGTATTATACCTCACGTCAGATGGCAGTTCTCTGGTGACACTTGTGCAGGTTGGTCTGTAGACCCGAGATCGTCATAGAGTCTTGTGTGATTCCCACTATGCTTTGATTTCCACCTTACCACGTCCATGAGGGCGTGCAAAACGGTGGTTTTTGGGTACAGTCCCGAGTCACATGGAGGCAATGAGCGATAGGAGGGGTTTCGTCTCTCCCGGTATTGGGGGTTGATGTCGCGCAGTGCTCGATTGGCCGTAACAGGGAAGTTCCTGGCCAGGGCTGATTAGAGATTTACTGGTAAGTGTTACCAGTAGTTTCTCGACCCGTTATGAGCCTTACATCGGCACGACTTATCGGTTATTGGGGTCTGACGTTTACCACCCCTAGACTTTATATGCGACATATCAGACGAGGAGACCGGACTGTACGGGAAGTGTTACCGGCAGGCTTTTTACAGGAGTTGGAGCGGGCTTGCTTGCTAATCTTCTGATCGCTCAATACCCGGGTGGCCGTTACGTCCAGCTAGTACCGATGACGGCTTATGGGTGCTTGATGTGATCATCACCTACGGCCGGCGTATTGACGAGTCTTTAGAGTCCTACACAGAGGTTTTTCTGGCTCAGGCAAAATGAAATAGGAGCACGTATGTGATATGTGCGAGACCGAGAATAAATGTGAGTATGTGATACCGCATTCTATTCTCGCGACTTTTTGTATCGGTCGGTTATATATGATATGACCGGGTTATCGAATCAAGTGTTGATTCGATAAGTCGATATGATGTATGTTAGTCGGTTATATGAGATATGACCGGATTATTAAGTCAAGTGTTGATTTAATGATTAAGTGTATAATTGTATATTGGATATACTAGTTTACATTTACTAACACTTGTTCACTTTAGGGTTTTTCTCACACTTGCACACTTGAATATATATATATATATATATATATGATATATATATTAAAAGTGTTTTCTTTTGTATCATGGTTGATGATACACTAAACATGGGTGTACAAGACACACACCATTCTATATTTAAATGGTGGTTTACATTTATTTAAGGTAATTACAAATTAGTGGAATTTTTTATAAGCATGAAGCTTGTAGAAGCTTGTGGTTGCTTTGAAAAAGTCCACTTGTTTTATTTTACCTTAGATCTTTGTTTAACCTAACCATCTAGATTAGCTATGGTTATGTCTCTACAAGAGTTAGTATATGATACTCACTCACCATGGTTAGCATACTCACTTGATCATTATCCTCATCTCTTTTCTTTTGTTCATCATCTTCTTTCTTTAGTTCAAAAGAAAAGCTTGCTAGGGTTTGATCAAAAGTGAGAAACAAAGTGAGAAACAAAATTCTAAAGAGAACCCACTTCCCATTTCTCCATCCTCTACTAGACTAGCACTTTAGTTTAGGGTGTTTACTTCACTAATTCTATAGTTAGTGAAGTAGGAGCTTGAGTCGGAATTCCCTCGACGTAGATCATCTTCGGCCTCGGAGACTTCAAGCAAGGTCGCACCTTTTCGCCTCGTGAAGCCATGCAAGGGTCCGGGAGAACCACGATCGCTGCGAAGGGACTTCATCAAGGAGCTAAAGAAGTGGAGGACCGATCTACAAAGGTTGTATTTCGTGATCTCTTAGAGTAAAGTTGTTTACTTGCCTTTCGATTCACCTAAACTCTAGTATACGATCTTGCTTAGTGTTATTCGGCACATAAAAAATTTAATTTTGCCATGGTCGATACCTTGTAGAGCCTTGTTAGTGTGCCTAGTAACCCTACAAGACTAACCTGTACACATGTCACCTGAGAACTGCTATCTGACGGTATGTATAATACCAACTAGCATGTTCCCGGCGAGTCATGTCCGGTGTACTCATAACACAATGAGCACCTGTATACATCTTAGGTGAACCAACTGACACCAATGGCTTGTGAGACCGGCCACCGCCCCTCGTCGGGGTCTCGACTGTATATACTAGTCTACTTTAGAGTATCGATGCCCTGTCTCGAAACTCCCACGACTAGGGACACTTTAAGGATGTGCTTATAGACCCCAGCTCCCACGTATATGATCGCCATCATACTGCTGGCAGTCAAGCAAGAATCCTATGGGCTCTATCAACATGAAATAGTGAACTAAAGCATGTACACGATGATAAAGACAAACCAGATAGCATACTATCATCTCGAGCAAGACTGTCCTATCGGTATAGGTCCTCCCTCAATCATTGCAATCACGTACCTGCGATCCAATAATTGACTTTGAGGGCACTATATCCAACAATCTCCCAGTTGCTCTTAAGGCTAATTATTGCGGTGTCGCGTACTCACAGCTCATGTGATACCGAACATCGAACTCCTCTACTAATTAGTTTCACAAAGCTCGTTTGTAAAACTATTGTGTTCGAAAAATAACCTCAGTGAGTAGATCCGCCCTGATGTTTCTTTCTATATCTCTCTTTATCTCAAGTTCGCGAAGAAATCCATCTCCCAAAATGAGCAATACCTGTCTTAGAATATGTCTGGATATCTGATGGGACCCAGTTCATAAATGAACTTCAAATCCATCAAAATTCTTAGACTGTATCGTCAACTGAATTTAATCAGTATCCTGCACATTACCTCCCTCAGTATCCGTTTGGACCACCTGTCCAAACTACTGCCCCTTGTCAGAGGGAAAACTATAACTCTGACAGTCACTCTGTCATCCAGGTCACCTTGGGAGCCTGGAATGATAATCGTCTCCCAAAGGAGGCTGCCGTTATCAAATCCTTAGAACATTCACTTATGTTCATAAACTGCTTCCTAACTTTTCTCCAGGATTGGATTAATATCTTAATTTATTGCATCTAGTGCAAAAACAACATCTGGTGTGGTACTTGATATCTCATGATTGACTCAATTGCCTAAGCAAGTGATATGTCAATCATGCACATCCCTCTCCACTTTAGTCTGTAAGACACCTTTAGAGAGGGTGACTCCATCACCTGCAGGTACACCACCATGCCAGGAGTCGTTCATTCTAAAATACCTTTAGAATGCTGTCAAAGTACCCAGATTAGGAAACTATCTAAATCTAGATCTAAAACCATAGATCTAGTAACCAGAATGCCTGATATTATATCCATATCCTATGTGGAGAAAACACTGTGTGGCAACCACAATATAACCGATCGTAGTGTAGGAATATCACTTCCTACAATGTGTATGTCATCCAAGTACCAGGACATCACACCCTACTACCTTCTTAACAGATCCATTTCCTATTCTGATGAAGTCAAAGCCCATGACTGCCACGTCAGAAATAGATGATCTATCTCCGCTATATCTGCTTTAGTCTATAAATAGACATAAGCTACTTGTCCACTATGCTTCCGCTGCTCCCACTAACTACAACAACCCTCTGGCAGAATCATATACACGTGCACTTCTAAAGCTAGTTTAGAACAACACTATACTCATCCTCCTGCCGGGTCTCATAGTCTGGAATAACAGTAGTGTCAAGTCTGGGTAAACAAGAACCTCCCTGTCACCGTCTTTGAGAATACCGAAGTACCTTTCGGGTGCCTGAGGTTACCTATCATATCTGCGGAGTGGCCAATAGAATGTCAAACCTGATTGAATCTTTAGGTCCTATTAAATTTTCAGTAATCGTTCGCGGTTCTGGAATCACTTCCAGTTTTACCATACTCCCACTATTTTTTTCTGAAGAAAAAAAGTCCATTTTACTAAAACTGTGGCGGGTCAAGAACAATATCACTATTGATCTTCCAGATGGTAGAAACTCAACCCTCGTCAAAGCCCGGGTTAACGCACAAACTGCCATTACAGAAACGTGGCTTGAGTTATCCAGAGTCTGGTTTTAAGCATAAGCCGGACAACTCCCCGTACCTTAACATCGTTAAGATACGAACCATTCTATATACAATATAGAAATAGAGGCACTGATTTAATTGGAACCAGATTCAAACACATGCAGCTGTCTCCAGTGCATATCAACTAAATGGAGAGAGGACGATCAGCATTACTCAACTTAGGAATGCATCCAATTATGAGTAACCTGAAAAAGAAACAAGTTTCTCAAAACCATTACTATTTACTGAATACCATACGCAAGTATCTATATCTTCGATCACCTTGAAGAATCCCGATACTTGCAACACGTGGTTCTCTACTTTATTCTTTTACCTATAACTTCTCAAAATTAGACCTCGTATTTCTACGAAACACTTGTCTAAAAATTGAGAAGTCACAAGTAAACAGAATACAGTACGAGGACCAACCTCTTTGTCCTAATGGACACTGGACAACATACAATACTTTGTATAAGTCTCCTGAGTTGAATAACTCAAACCATGTGCGTCGTAAGTTGAAAACTGTACCCAGGCGATTTCCTCAAATATCACCAATTACAACGTATTCCGATATAATGAGGATGATCACCTAATTCCCAATAAATTGCTCCCACTCATCATCTGTAAAACCATACAGATATGAGAATCATACCTGGTAAATACATACCCTGGAGCAAGGGTCTAATTTGGGAAATCAGTTTTCTATTAACAATACACAGTGAAACTGAAACATGAATATGTTTGAAAAAAGGTGTATCCGGGTATTTTTAGTAATGCCTGTTCCATTATGCAGATTCATGACTGTAACCGTATATTTCCCTGCCATATCTCCAATTCCCTTTATTTGTCTTTAGTCGTTACCTTCTGTACACCATCGTTAGGCTTAATGGTTTTCTTCCTTCCCTACCGTTCGGCACGAGCTTATGGTTTAGAAGAAGAATATCCAATAAGCATAATAGGTGTACTCTCCTAAACCTAGGAGCCCTCGCAACCTGAGAGAAGGTAAGGATACAAGACAACTGAATAAACCTTATTCCTATTTCTCCTGAACCAGAATTCATCCTCGAAAAACTTCCTTCGAGTTCGTATATAACCATACAATGGATTTATCCAATGGAATTGGATGTTAGTGTTGGAGATAGTGCCCTCAGAGTCAATTATTGGATCACAGGCACGCGATTGCAATGATTGAGGGAGGACCTATCCCGGTAGGACAGTCTTACTCAAGATGATAGTATGCTATCTGGTTTATCTTTATCATCGTGTACTGCTTTAGGTGACCTGACATGTCGCTATTACACGTTGATAGAGCCCCTAGGATTCTTGCTTGACTGCCAGCAGTATGGGGACGATCGTATACGTGGGAGCTGGTAGTCTATAAGCACATCCTTAAAAGGTCCCTAGTCGTGGGAGTTTCGAGACAGGGCATCGATACTCCAGAGTAGACTAGTGTATACAGTCGAGACCCCGACGAGGGACGGTGGCCGGTCTCACAAGCCACTGGTGTCAGTTGGTTCACCTAAGATGTATACATGTGCTCATTGGGTTATGAGTACACCGGACATGACTCGCCGGGAACATGCTGGTTGGTCTTATACCTGACGTCAGATGGCAGTTCCCTGGTGACATGTGTACAGGTTAGTTCATCGACCTGAGGATCGTCATTTGTCTCGTGTGAGTTCCCACTGTACTTTGATTACTACCCTACCACGCTCAAGGGAGACGTGCAAACAGGTTTTAGTTGGGTACAGTCCCGAGCCACATGGAGGCAGTGAGCGGATCTTCAGGAGTTCGTCTCTCCCGGTATTGGGGGTGAGGTCGCGTTGTGTCTAGGAGAGCCATTACACAAAGCCCTCAGCCGAGGCAGGAGATTTACTGGTAGGTATTCCAGTAGTATCTCAGGATGTTCTGGGCTACACTCCGACACGACTTGTACAGCTTTTGGGGGTCTGACTTTACCAACCCCCTAGGCCCGCCATGCGATGCTCATAGACGAACGGACCGGACTGTATGGATATTGTCACTGACAGGCTCAGTAGGATGTCAGGATGAGTTCGCTCATCGACGTCCCTTTTGGTCAATAGTTGGTGGCCCGTCACGTATGGCTAATACCTCTGACATGCTAGTGGTTAAATCTACAGCCATAGTATTGACGAGTCTTTAGAATCCACCACATATACAGTTACTCAAGTTTCGGGCGAAACGCTGTAGAGGCCGTATGGAGATATGGCAGGGTTCGATCAGATACGTGCGGTATTGCACGGATCAGGATCGGACGGATAATACTAGCTGGCTTTGGTTTAAGCCGAATCCTAGTATAGTACAGTGTAGATTTTGTCTCATTGCATTTGTATTTCGGTCGGAATACAAATGCGGGTGTGTATACACAGTATCGGGGTTTTCCTGTAATTTATTACGGGACCAGTTTTCTGGAGTTGCCAGTTTGCTTTTCGTTTCGGCCATATTTCTTAGTATCCTTCATTGGCCGAAGATTGGTGGAGGAGGGCTTATTTGCAATTGTGCAAATAAGCAATTTGGAAGGGGTATTTGCATATTGTTGTATCATGATGGTGCACCATCACTTGACTTTCTTTGTTCATGATGGCTTGACCTTTTGGAGTCATCATGCTTGAAGATGATGGTTGATCATGTTGATGGAGTGTGGTTTTGCTAGTGATGATGATTCTTACATGATGACCATTCCTCTCACTTGCATTATTCTTGTGGCTATCTTTTTCACTCACTCTCTCTCTCATTTTCTCTCCACTCCCATATGCATGGCCGGCCAAGCCTTTAGGGGGCTGTCCAAAAATTTCATGTGTGGGGTTTTTGTGCTTTTGCTTTGGTAAAAATCCCACAAGATCAATCTTCATTAGCTTGTATCATCCCTCCACCAAAAGGCAACTCCATACAAACCCCAAATGAGATATGAGTTCTACAAACAACCTACAGCAAACCTTAGGCACGTCGACTCGCCAGCTTCGTGCCCGAGTTGCCTCGGTCTAGAGGTGGGAGCCCGTAAAAGAAGACAGCGACGTGGTGCCCTTCCGGCGAGGAGGTGGAGACCGGACATTCCGCGGAAGATCGGGACGACGGCGAGAAGACCGGAGGACTCGGATCACTCGGTATATCTCTCTTCCCCATCTTGTAGTTAGCTAGGACTAGTTAATGGCATGATCCGGGTATTTAGTGCGCGGTGGTGCCGGTTTGAAAAGTTAAAGTAAATTACCGCTTCCGCATTCCGGCGTCGGATTGACGGCCGGGGCGCCGCCGTGCACTTACAGTGGTATCAGAGCCTTGCCATTAACCTAGTCTAGCTTTGTCTAATGTGTTTTACACTTCCGATCGAACAAATGTTCCGAAAACCCAATAACACATGCATCCGTTTTCTGTCGATTTTTTTCTGGCTCGAAAATTTTTTCAGGTTGTTGAAGAGTGATGTACTGGAAGTCCTAAGCATTCTGTAGAAATTCAATGCAGTAACTCGACAATGGGAGCGCGGAACCGCGGCCAAACCCCCCTTTGGGCCGCGGTTCCGCCGCACTATGATGTCCTTGCCGTATCAAATTTCTGCAGTTGCTTTCTGGGTTAAAAATAGGGTTTTTGGAATGTTATTTTTTTGGGTCCAGATTTCTTCATGTGCTACAGTAGTGCTTGGGGGCCCACTTGGTAAAATTTGATCGATCGGATATTTTAAACACATTAGTTCACAGTATTTATATTATATCTGCGACCGTGAATGTCACTTGATCGGTAAATCCTGTCTAACTGCTATAGCCCGGTTAGACGGATTTGCGAACGTGACATTCACGTTGATGTTCTGTGATTGTGCTGTGATGTTGCGGATTGGTCGTGGGGGATAGCCTGGATGCAATGCTAGTACAGTTTTTGTTGTATTATGTACATTTGATATTGCGGGGCGAGCGTCCGACATGTGGACTGCCGTCACTGCCTGTTTGTATTATTATTTTGGGGCACGACCAGGTTGCGGTCGATGTACCCGTTGTATGTATATTTTACTTTCTGTACTAGGATTGCCCCGCAGAGGGGTGCACAGATAGCCGGATTCTAGAGGGCAACAAGCCCGCATCTCATGGCATTGAGACGGAGGGGGCTTTACTCTAGAATTGGCGGGCTATTCGCCGCACTCGTAGGGGGTACAGGTTGACCCAGGAGGGGTACCCAAGTTACCGGATTCCGTGAAGTGCTGGGTGGTCCATTCACGTTGCTGAAGGGGGCTGCATCGCTTCAGGTTTTGGCGGGTAACTTGTCGCGCCCGTAGGGGTCTAGGATTTCATTGCAAGGCTATCCACACGACCAGGGGAACGTCGGGTTTCAGTAGCGGCTCTGTGAAACCCGGGGATCCCAGATATCTGTATTTTTCTGTGATGCTGTACATTTCTGTGATGTTGCGTTTTATCACGCTTTGAGCGAAAATTATATATTATACATATACTAGTAGATGTTGTATATGTTTTGCATCCGCGCTAGTCCAGTCCCTGCTCTGTCGTTAGTTAGCTAACCTAACGGGTAATGACGGGACCCAGTGGCGAATGCGGATGGCATATACGTACATCAGTATATTTTCGTTCTTTGTGGTGTGATCAATTGATGGGACTGCGTTGATTCGGATCAATGCAAGTTAAACAAACCTAATCTGATGTTGTTGGAACACTTTTCAAAAAGCTGTTATTGCAAGGACGTTCTCTTTTGTTTTGCATCGTGGTATTCAGTTGGAATATCCTGCTCCTCAGTCGACGAGGCAAGGGCCGAGATCCCTTCACCGGGAGTGACCCCTTGGACAAAAAGTTTGCGTCAGGGCAATAACTTCTTTATAGCCGATTACTTTTGCTTTGCATCGTGGTATTCAGTTGGAATATCCTGCACCTCATTCTACAGGGAAAGAGCCGAGATCCCTTCACCGGGAGTGACCTCTTTAGCAAAGGTTTTCGTTACTATATTTTTCATAAAAGCTATCCGTTCCTTCAACGATATCAAGTTCATTATGTTAAAGGTTTTCGCCAGAAACCATTCGTAGCCCTCCGTCGTTTCAGATGGGTAGCACGTAGTATTCATGCTATGTATGTTGGCCTTCGTCAAGGCATAGTGTATGGTAGCTGCTTGTTACCTTTCTGCTGCATAGATAGATGCGTTGGTTTGGGACAGTCGTACTACTATTTTGGCTTTCGTCAAGGGTATGTACGGGTGGGTTCAAATTAACTTGGACAATGACGGGTAGAACTTGACATGTGACTTATGATATGTTGGCCTTCGTCAAGGTCATAAGAGCATGGGGCAAAAATCACATCGGGAGTTTCTAAAGAAACTGAAACTTGCCAGATATGCACATACCTTCTGGAGTGTGATGACGTGAGCTGATTCCGTCACGTTATCATGCGATGATAGTTGGATCCCGATTCCCACTGATGAGTTGGTTTACTCCTCGGGTAATCCCGACTAATTCTTCTTTCGGGTTTGGAGAAGAATTTGAGGTTACAGTGGGAGGTTTCCAGATTAGATAAATTGGTAACCATTCTGATCTAGGTTAGAGTGCACGTTGAGTGTTTCTTTTCTCTCTCTCTTTGGCAGCGACCATTGACCCGACCCTAGACTATGACTCAGAGACCAAAATTAACCGAACCTTCTTAAACACTGGCTTTTGGATTGTCAGAGTTGCATACTTCTTTGCCACTCCTACTTTTACCCTTTTCTCCAGGACACCCCGTATTACTACGAACGTCCACTTCCATTGGACAAAACCATCGTATGGTTATATACGAACTCGAAGGAATTTATTCGAGGATGGTTTCCGATTCTGGAGAAAACGGATAGGACTATTCAGTTGTCTTCTCCTTTTACCTTCTCTCAGGTTGCGAGTACTCCTTGGTTTAGGAGATAGTACACCTATTACGCAAATTGGATGGTCTTCTTCCAAACCTTAGGCTGGTGCCGACCGATAGGGAATGAAGAAAACCAATTAGCCTAACGATGGTGTACAGAAGGTATTAAGTTAAGACAAAGAAAGGGATTAGTAAGAGGGCAAAGTAAATTGCGACTGCTATTCACGACCAAACCAAGTATTTCATTACCACTCCCACATCACCTTTCTATTTCTCCAGGACACTCCGTATCACTACGAAGATCCACAGTTTATTGGATACTCCATCGTATGGTTATATATGAACTCGAAAGGAACTTGTTCCAGTTCGGGGATGGATTCTGGTTCAGGAGAAATAGGAATAAGGTTTATTCGGTTGTCTTCTATCTTCACCTTCTCTCGCATTGCGAGTGTTCCTAGGATTAGGACAGTACACCCATTATGCTTATTGGATAGTCTTCTTCCAAACCATAGGCTGGTGCCGAACGGTAGGGAAGGAAGAAAACCATTTGGCCTAAAGGGGTGTACAGAAGGTAATGACTAAAGACATATAAAGGAATTTGGAAAGATGGCAAAGAATTACACGGTTACAGTTGTGAATATGGATAATGGAAGAGGCATTACTAGGAATACCGGGATACCCCAACGAAACATTTCAATGTTTCAGTTTCACTGTGTATTGTTAATGGAAAACTGATTTCCCGATTAGATACTTACTCCAGGGTATGTACTTACCAGGTATGATTCTCACATCTGTATGGTTTTACTGATGATGAGTGGGAGCAAGTTATTGGGAATTAGGTGATCATCCTCATTATATCGGGATTCGTTGTAATCGGTGATATTTGAGGAAGTCACCTGGGTTGTTTGCCGGACGGCAAATATTTGGTTTTGAATATCCGCTGTTATGCACCAATTTCAAATCGATATATCTGTACGTCTATTTTCATAGAGTGAGATATACCTTTTTGAAATTATGTCTATGACATTTACCTATATCAGTGGATGGTTAGGTAAGGAGCATTAAACAGCGGTGTAATTCTTCTTAACCATAAGTACAGTTTTCAACCTACGACACACAGTGAAAGAGTTATCAGACTCAAGGGACTTATACAGAGTATTGTATGTTGTCCAGGGTCCATCAGGACAGAGGGGTTGGTCCTCGTACTATATTCAGTTTACTTATGACTTCTCTAGTTTTTAGACAAGTGTTTCGTGGAAACACAGGGTCCAAATTTTGAGAAGTTATAAGTATTTGAATAAAGTAGAGAACCAGGTATTGCAAGTATCGGGATTCTTCAAGGTGATCGAAGATGTAGATACTTGTGTATGGTATTCAGTTGATAGTAATGTTTAAGAGAACTTGCTTCTCTTTCAGGTTACTCATAATTGGAAGCATTCCTAAGTTGAGTAACGCTGATCGGCCTCCTTCCATTTAGTTGACATGCACTGGAGACAGATGCATGATTTGAATCTGGTTCAATTAAATCAGTGCCTCTGGTTCTGTATTGGATATAGAACAGTTCATATCTTAACATTGTTAAGGTACGGGGAGTTGTCCGGTTTATGATTAAAACCAGACACTGGACAACTCAAGGCACGTTTCTGTAATGGCTGTTTGTGGGTTGACCCAGGCTATGACGAGGGTTGACTTTCTACCATCTGGAAGATCAATAGTGATATTGTTCTAGACTCGCCACAGTTTTAATAAAAATGGATTTTTTCAGAAAACAGTAGTGGGAGTATGGTAGAACTGGAAATGATTCCAGAACCACAAACGATTACTAAAGATTTGATAGGAACCTAAAGATTCAATCTGGTTTGACATTCCATTGGCCACTCCGCAGATACGGTGGGTAACCTCAGGCACCCGAGAGGTACTCTGGTAGCCTCAAGGACGGTGACAGGGAGGTTCTTGTTTACCCAGACCTGCCATTGCTATTGTTCCAGACCGTGAGACCCGGCAGGAGGATGAGTATAGCGTCGTTCTAAACTAGCTTTAGAAGTATACGTCTATATGACTCTGCCAGAGGGTTGTCGTGGTCAGTGGGAGCAGCCGAAGCATTGGTGGACAGGTAGCTTATGTCTATTTATAGACTAAAGCAGATGTGACAGTCATAGGTTTGACTTCATCAGAATAGGGGATGGATCTGTTGAGAAGGTAGTAGGGTGTGATGTCATGGTATTTAGATGACATACACAGAGTAGGAAGTGATATTCCTATACTACGATCGGTTATATTTTGGTCGTCACACAGTTGTTTCTCCACATGGGACTTGGACATTATATCAGACATACTGGTTACTAGATCTATGGTTTTAGATCTAGATTTGGGTGGTTTCCCAATTAAGGGTACTTAGACAACATTCTAAGAGTATTTAGAATGGACGACTCCTGGCACGGTAGTGTACCTGCAGGTGATGGAGTTACCCTCTCTAAAGGTGTTTTACAGACTAAAAGGGAGAGGGATGTGCATGATTGGCAGATCACTTGCTTAGGCAATTGAGTTAATCATGAGATGTCAAGTACCACACCAGATGTTGTTTTTGCACTAGATGCAATAAGTTGACATTGATCCAATCCTGGAGAAACAGTCGGAAACAGTTTTAGAACATAAGTGGATGTTCTAGGGATATGATAACGACAGCCTCATTCGGGAGACAGTTATCATTCCAGGCTTCCAAGGTGACCTGGACGACAAGGAGGTTGTCAGAGTTATAGTTTTCCTTCTGACGAGGGGCAGTATTTTGGACTGGTGGTCCAAGGAAATACTGAGGGAGGCATGGCGCAGGATACTGATTAAGTTCAGTTAACAATACAGTCTAAGAAGTTTGGATTTGGAGTTCATTTATGAGCTAGGTCCCATCAGACATCCAGACACATTCTAAGACAGGTATTGCTCATTTTGGGAGATGGCATTCTCCGCGAACTTGAGATAAAGAGAGACATAGAAAGAAACATCAAAGCGGATCCACTCACTGAGGCTATTCCTCGAACGCAATAGTTTCGCAAACGAGATTTGTGAGACTGACTAGTAGAGGAGTTGGGTGTTCGGTATCACACGGGCTGTGAGTATGCGACATCGCAATAATTAGCCTTGAGTGCAAGTGGTAGATTGTTGGAGATAGTGCCCTCAGAGTCAATTATTGGATCACAGGCACGTGATTGCAATGATTGAGGGAGGACCTATCCCGGTAGGACAGTCTTACTCAAGATGATAGTATGCTATCTGGTTTATCTTTATCATCGTGTACTGCTTTAGGTGACCTGACATGTCGCTATTACACGTTGATAGAGCCCCTAGGATTCTTGCTTGACTGCCAGCAGTATGAGGACGATCGTATACGTAGGAGCTGGTAGTCTATAAGCACATCCTTAAAAGGTCCCTAGTCGTGGGAGTTTCGAGACAGGGCATCGATACTCTAGAGTAGACTAGTGTATACAGTCGAGGCCCCGACGAGGGGCGGTGGCCGGTCTCACAAGCCACTGGTGTCAGTTGGTTCACCTAAGATGTATACAGGTGCTCATTGGGTTATGAGTACACCGGACAGGACTCGCCGGGAACATACTGGTTGGTCTTATACCTGACGTCAGATGGCAGTTCCCTGGTGACATGTGTACAGGTTAGTTCATCGACCTGAGGATCTTCATTTGTCTCATGTGAGTTCCCACTGTACTTTGATTACTACCCTACCACGCTCAAGGGAGACATGCAAACAGGTTTTAGTTGGGTACAGTCCCGAGCCACATGGAGGCAGTGAGCGGATCTTCAGGGGTTCGTCTCTCCCGGTATTGGGGGTGAGGTCGCGCTGTGTCTAGAAGAGCCGTTAAACAAAGCCCTCGGCCGAGGCAGGAGATTTACTGGTAGGTATTCCAGTAGTATCTCAGGGTGTTCTGGGCTACATTCCGACACGACTTGTACCGCTTTTGGGGGTCTGACTTTACCAACCCCCTAGTCCCGCCATGCGATACTCATAGACGAACGGACCGGACTGTACGGATATTGTCACTGACAGGCTCAGTAGGGTGTCAGGATGAGTTCGCTCATCGACGTCCCTTTTGGTCAATAGCTGGTGGCCCGTCACGTATGGCTAATACCTCTGATGTGCTAGTGGTTAAATCCACAGCCATAGTATTGACGAGTCTTTAGAGTCCACCACACATACAGTTACTCAAGTTTCAGGAGAAACGCTGTAGAGGCCGTATGGAGATATGGCAGGGTTCAATCAGATACGTGCGGTATTGCACGGATCAGGATCGGACGGATAATACTAGCCGGCTTTGGTTTAAGCCGGATCCTAGTATAGTACAGTATAGATTTTTTCTCATTGCATTTGTATTTCGGTCAGAATACAAATACGGGTGTGTATACACAGTATCGGGGTTTTCCTGTAATTTATTACGGGACCCGTTTTCTGGAGTTGCCAGTTTGCTTTTCGTTTCGGTCATATTTCTTAGTATCCTTCATTGGCCGAAGATTGGTGGAGGAGGGCTTATTTGCAATTGTGCAAATAAGCAATTTGGAAGGGGGTATTTGCATATTGTTGTATCATGATGGTGCACCGTCACTTGACTTTCTTTGTTCATGATGGCTTGACCTTTTGGAGTCATCATGCTTGAAGATGATGGTTGATCATGTTGATGGAGTGTGGTTTTGCTAGTGATGATGATTCTTGCATGATAACCATTCCTCTCACTTGCATTATTCTTGTGGCTATCTTTTTCACTCACTCTCTCTCTCTCATTTTCTCTCCACTCCCATATGCATGGCCAGCCAAGCCTTTAGGGGGCTGTCCAAAAATTTCATGCGTGGGTTTTTTTTGCTTTTGCTTTGGTAAAAATCCCACAAGATCAATCTTCATTAGCTTGTATCATCCCTCCACCAAAAGGCAACTCCATACAAACCCCAAATGAGATATGAGTTCTACAAACAACCTACAGCAAACCTTGGGCACGTCGACTCGCCAGCTTCGTGCCCGAGTTGCCTCGGTCTAGAGGTGGGAGCCCGTAAAAGAAGCCGGCGACGTGGTGCCCTTCCGGCGAGGAGGTGGAGACCGGACATTCCGCGGAAGATCGGGACGACGGCGAGAAGACCGGAGGACTCGGATCACTCGGTATATCTCTCTTCCCCATCTTGTAGTTAGCTAGGACTAGTTAATGGCACGATCCGGGTATTTAGTGCGCGGTGGTGCCGGTTTGAAAAGTTAAAGTAAATCACCGCTTCCGCATTCCGGCGTCGGATTGACGGCCGGGGCGCCGTCGTGCACTTACAGTTCGTAGTGATACGGGGTATTCTTGAGAAATACAAAGGTGAATTAGGAGTGGCGATGAAATACGTGGTTTGGTCGTGAATGTTAACAGTCGCAATTTACTTTGCCCTCTTTCTGATTCCTTTATTTGTCTTTACTTATTACCTTCTGTACACCCAACTTAGGCTAGTTGGTTTTCTTCATTCCCTACCTTTCAGCACCTGCCTATGGTTTGGAAGAAGACTATCCAATAAACGTAATAGATGTACCCTCTCCTAATCCTAGGAGCCCTCACAACCTGAGAGAAGGTAAAAGGAAAAGACAACTGAATAGTCCTATTCAATATCTCCAGAACCCGAATCCATCCTCAAAGAAGTTCCTCCGAGTTCGTATATAACCATACGTGGATTTATCCAATGTAAATGGATGTTCGTAGTGATACGGGGTGTTCTGGAGAAATGCAAAGGGCAAGAGAAGGAGTGGCAATAATGTATGCAACTCATACTATCCAAAAACCAGTGTTTAAAGAAAGTTTGGTTAACTTGGTTACTAAGTTATAGTATAGGGTCGGGTCATGGTCGCAGTCAAAGAGAGAGAGAGAAGAAACACTCTGCGTGCACTCTAACCTAAATCAGAATGGTTAATCACTTTATCTAATTAGAAAACCTCCCACTGTATCCTCAAATTCTCCTCCAAACCTGAAAGAAGAATTAGTCGGGATCACCCGAGTAGTAGTCCAACTCATCAGTGGGAATCGGGATCCAACTATCATCGCATGATAACGTGATGGAAGCCACTCACGTCATCACACTCCAGAAGGTATGCGCAAGCCTGGCAAGTTTTCTGTATGTTTGAAACTCCCGATATGATTTTTACCCCTAGGATCCAAGTGACCTTGACAAGGTCAACAAGTCAAAGGGTCCTAGTCAAGTTCAACCCATCATTTTCATGATTGCATTAGACCCACCCGCACAGACCCTTGACAAGGTCAACAAGGTCGAACGACTGTCCTAACCAATCCACATTTGCTTGCGACAGAAAAGTATTACAGAGCTACCGCTCACTACGCCTTGACAAGGTCAACAAACGTAGCATGAATACTAAGCAATACTAATCTGAAATGACGGAGGGCTACGGCTGGTTTTTGGCGAAAAACCTTTAGCGTAATGAACTTGATATTGTTGAAGGAATCAAAGTGGTTTTATAAATATATAGTGGCGAAAACTTTTGCTAAAGAGGTCACTCCCGGTGAAGGTATCTCGGCTCTTTCCCCGTCGAATGAGGTGCAGGATATTCCAAACTGAATACCACGATACAAAGCAAAAAGTAGTCGACTATAGTGAAGTTATTACCCTGACACAAACCTCTGTCGAAGGGGTCACTCCTGATGAAGGGATCTCGGCCCTTGCCTCGTCGAATGAGGTGCTGGATATTCATAACCGAATACCACTGTGCAAAACAAAAGAGAACGCCCTTGTAATAAAAGCTTTTGAAAAATTGGTTCCAATAACATCAAATATAGGTTTGTTTTCCTTGCATTGATAAGAATCAACGTAGTCCCATCAATTGATCACACCAGAAAAGAACGAAAATATGATGTACGTATATGCCATCCGCATTCGCCACTGGGTCCCGTCATCACCCATTAGGTTACTTAACTAACGACAGAGCGGGGACTGGACTAGCGCAGGTGTAAAACATATACAACATCTACTAGTAAATATATCAATATATAATAATCGCTCCAGGCATGATAAATGCAACATCACAGAAAAGTAATAAGCATCACAGAACAATACAGATAATCTGGGATCCCCGGGTTTCATTGAGCCGCAAGTGAAACCCGACGTTCCCCTGGTCTTGTGGATAGCCTGCGCAATGAAAACCTATACCCCTACGAGCGCGGAAAGTTACCCGCCAAAACCTGAAGCGAGGCAGCCCCCTTCAACAACGTGAATGGACCACCCAGCACTTCACGGAATCCGGTAACTTGAGCATCCCTCCTTGGGTCAACCTAGACCCCCTACGAGTGCGGCAAATAGCCCGCCAATTCTAGAGTGAAGCCCCCTCCGTCTCAAAACCATGAGATGCGGGTCCGTTGCCCTCTAGAACCTGGCTATCCGTGCACCCCACCGCGGGGTAATCCTAGTACAAAAAATAAAATATGTACAACGGGTACATCGACCTCAACCCGGTCGTGCCCCAAAAGAATAATATACAAACAGCCAGTGACGGCAGTCCACATGTCGGACGCTCGCCCTGCAATATCAAATATACAAATAAATCCAAACTGCACTACCATTGCACAGGAGCTATCAACCACGGCAAATCCGCAACATCACAGCACAACACAGAACATCAACGTGAATGTCACGTTCGCAAATCCCGTCTAAGAGAGCTATAGCAATTAGACAAGATTTACCGATCGAATGACATTCACGGTCACAGATAATAATGTAAAGCACTGTAAACTAACACATTTAAAATTCCGATCGACAAAACATCCCGAAGTGGGACCCAAGCATAAATCCAGTACTCAAAATAATCTGGGCCAAAACTAAATTTTCCAGAAACCCCAGTTCCAAGTTAAAGACCCAAAGAAAAAATTTAGTGCACTGAAACCCCAACACTGCGGCGGAACCGCGGCCAAAACGTGGTTAAGGCCGCGGTTCCGCAGCGTAACAGAGGGATCATGCAACAAAATTTTTTCAGTTGTCTTATAAAGGCCTGCCTGTTTTTCTGAAACACTCAAAATAATTTTTCGATGACAAACAAAAATCGACATAAACTTTACTATTGAAATTGCGGTTTCGAAAATTTTGTTCGATCGGGCTTTTAAACATGTTAGAACAAGCTAATTAACGGTTAATCGGTGGCTCTGATACCATGTTGGGCCACGGCGGTGCCCCGGCCGTCTAAACGAAGCCAAATGCGGAACAAAAACTTTTTACAGAACCAGAGCCACCGCAACCCAAATACCCGGATCGTTCCATTAACCGTAAACTAGCGAACTGTAAAATGAGTTTGGAAATTATACCGATTGATCCGTGTCCTTCGGTCTTCAATCTCCGCTCCAAGCTCCTCGCTCGTCAAAGTGGCACCACGTCATCGAATCTTTATACGGGCTCCCGCCTCAAGACCGAGGCAACTCGGACATGAAGTTTGCTAGCCGACATGTCCAAGAATGAAGTAGAGAGAGTGTGGAATATTTTATCTCAATATACCCAAGCTCTTGGGTGGAGGTTAATAGAGTAGCCATGGATGTAGTGAGCAAAGGATTTTGCATAAAAAAAATGAGCTTCCAAAAGAATGATCTCGGCCATCAAGCTCTGGGAATTATCAAGTCTCTGTGTATATAAGTTCAAGGTAGTGAATGAAATAATAAAATGGTCAAGCTCCTTTTTCAAACAATGCACAGTCCCTACCCTCTTTTGTCACCACAAAAACACCCTGCTACAAAATCAGACATAAGTCAATGAAGCAAGGCCAAAGACCATCCCTCATAAATGACCACAAAAGACCATGCCCAATATTAAAAGACCATGCCCAATTAATAAGATGAGACCATGCTCACGAAATGAGCAGACCCCATAGAGCAAGAAAAAGGCAAAAGAAAGGAATGGTCAAAGTCAAATGCAAATAGCTCACAACAAATAAATATAGATCGGGATGTTAAAGACGGCAAAACAAATTGGCAACTCCGAAAGTAATCCGGTAACGAATTACGAGATTACCCCTCAACTGTAAATACATACCCGCATTTGTATTCCGACCGAATACGAATGCAAAGAGACAAAAATATTCCTACAATATAATACTAGGATCCGGTTTTAACCAAAGCCCGCTAGTATTATCCGTCCGAACCATGACACGTGCACAAGTGCACGTGTATGTTCGAACCCTGCCATATGTCCATACAGCCTCTACAACGTTTCGTCCGAACTTGGGAAACTGTTTGTGGGGGACTCTAATGACTCATCAATACACTGGCACTGGATATAACCACTAGCACGTCAGAGGTACTAGCTGTACGTAACGGTTGCCTATGTATTGAAAGAAGGGGAAGCTGATGAGCGAACTCATCCTGAAACCCTACCGAGCCTGATAGTGACAATATCCGTACAGTCCGGTCTGTTCGTCTATGAGTATCGCATATAGGGCCTAGAGGGCTTGTAAACGTCAGACCTCCAATAGCGGTATAAGTCGTGTCGGAGAGTTGCCCAGAACACCATGAGATACTACTGGAATACCTACCAGTAAATCTCGATTACCCTGGCCAGGGATTTCATGTAATGGCTCTCCTAAACACAGCGCGATCTCACCCCCAATACCGGGAGAGACGAATCCCTGACGATCCGCTCACTACCTCCATGTGGCTCGGGACAGTACCCAACTAAAACCTGTTTGCATGACTCCTTTGAGCCGTGGTAGGGTAGTAATCAAAGCACAGTGGGAACTCATACGAGACAAATGACGATCTCAGGTCGACAGACTAACCTGTACACATGTCACCTGAGAACTGCTATCTGACGATATGTATAATACCAACTAGTATGTTCCCGGCGAGTCCTGTCCGGTGTACTCATAACCCAATGAGCACCTGTATACATCTTAGGTGAACCAACTGACACCAATGGCTTGTGAGACCGGCCACCGCCCCTCGTCGGGGTCTCGACTGTATACACTAGTCTAGTTTGGAGTATCGATGCCCTGTCTCGAAACTCCCACGACTAGGGACACTTTAAGGATGTGCTTATAGACCCCAGCTCCCACGTATATGATCGCCATCATACTGCTGGAAGTCAAGCAAGAATCCTATGGGCTCTATTAACATGCAATAGTGAACTAAAGCATGTACACGATGATAAAGACAAACCAGATAGCATACTATCATCTCGAGCAAGACTGTCCTATCGGTATAGGTCCTCCCTCAATCATTGCAATCACGTACCTGCGATCCAATAATTGACTTTGAGGGCACTATATCCAACAAGATCACAGATCTATAAGATAAAGATAAAGTCTTTCACAAAAACAGAAGAGATTGTAACATCTCCTATTAAAATAATGACGTAGTTCTTAGATCTATGAGACAATGTCTCCTATGAACGAGAATTTAATTCTCAGAGCGCAGAACTGATCAAAGTTGCGTAAAAAGAGCCTTAGCGCTCCGATTAAAAAGAAGCGCCTCAGCGCTCCAAGACTGGCGCACAGCGCCGCAGCGCTCCTAGCGCTCCAATTTAAAGAAGTGCCCATCGTTTCAAGGTTGGCGCTCAGCGCCAAGCGCACCACGTGCTCCTCACATGTGCGCTATTTCACAAGGAGCGCTCTGCACTCGTTAACCGGCGCTCAGCACCAAGTGCGCCACGTGCTCCTCACGTGTGCGCTATCTCACAAGGAGCGCTCTGCACTCATTAACTGGCACTCAGCGCCAAGCGCACCATGTGCTCCTCACATGTGCGCTATCTCACAGGAAGCGCCTTAGCGCTCTAAGTCTGGCGCTCAGCGCTAAGCGCACCACGTGCTCCTCATGTGTGCACTGAGAGAACATAAACTGTTCTTTAAATAAAGCCCCAGAGCCGTGATGAGTGTTCAACACTCAATAAAAGATAAAAAGTTTGTCAGAACCCAAAACCAATGTTCAGCATTGTTAAATAAAAAAAGGGACTGAGCCTAATTAAATGTTCAACATTTTAACTGAGTGGGCCGAGCCCAAGTTGGCCACATGCCCTTAATTCAGATTAATTGAGCCCATATGCTCATAAATCTTTTTAACTGATCATTAGTCCCAAACATGACTACAGATCTCCCAACCAACATTGGTTCAAGGGTACATCTCTTCAAACCTCTTATATATGTCGTAATTCTTCAACGTCTTCAGAGAGATGGAGGGTCCCAATAACCAATAACTTTTGGTACATCCCCAAACGGGTGAACCAAAACCAAACAGACTATGACGTCTTTAAACTGGACTATGATGTCCTTAAACTTTATAGACTATGGGGTCCTTAAACTCATGGACTATGATGTCCTTAAACTTATAGACCGCAATGTCCCTAAACTAAAACAATAGAGTCTAAATGCTCTTTTGTTAGATCTAAATGATCCTATTAAGTAGATCTTAGTCTAAAATTAGACTAACGTATCCTTAACAAACGTTTAAGTTGATCTTAGTCTCAAATGAGTTTAACGATCCTTAAACCCAACCCAAACCCAAATCTAAGATAATACGGATTTGGACTAATCCACGCCCTACGGACGACAACATAAATTAGTCTCCGTATACAATCCACGGGCAACCAAAAATAAAACAAACATACACGACACGAAGTGACCATCTGGAGAAGGAGAAAGTGGTTACCGCGATGCGGTAGCTTAATTAACTGCAGGGGCTTGTGCTTGCAGGGAAAAGCGTCCCCACAATCAAAAACCCCTCACAATGAGGGGGAATCTGACGAAGTCTGCTACATCGGCCGCATCCATCTAAACCTTCGATACACGGTGCCATAAATCAACTTGGCATCTTCGGAGAGGTGGACGGATAAAACCAAATAACATCTGCCCCCAAATTCAGGCAAGACATTTGTCTTCCCGGTTTTCGGCGGTGAACAGTACCATCCTGGACAAGGACGCCCAGTTCTGACGATTTGGCCAGTAGCTTCACTTGCCTGATGAGCTCGTATTTGTTGAGCTATGTAGTCATCAAGCGCAGCTTTCGAGATCGTCTCCTTCCTGGCTGTTGATAAAGCCGGAAGAGGGTTTGATGTCTTCCCTCTATCTTCTTCAATGATTACCGAGGGATCTTCGGCTGGAGGGTCCGACTGGATCATCATCCCCACCATATCTTGGAACAGGAGTGCCATTTTTTTTTATATTAGCAGCTTGTTCCGTGGCCTCTTTATCTTTTTTCTCGAGCATCCTTCGTAGGAACTCAACGTCGGTTTCCTGCTCCTGGCATTGATCCGACGATACTTCCGGGATTTCTTTTTGCCCAGTCAGTGCGGCAATCTTTGTCAGCATCTCCTAGAGTTTCTGCTGTTGCTCTTGAGCCTTTGTCACGGACCGCGTAAGTGGTCGATGACGCCTAGAAGTACGACTTTCCTCTTTTCCGGAAACCATATAGACGGTGTGCACTACCATGCCCCCAGACTTGGGGCGTTTAGGTTTAGTGCCCTTGAGATTTGTCGTAGACACGGGGATCTTCTCCGGCCTTCTCCTTTTATGGGCGGTCGAAGTTGAGGGAGCTGTTGTAGACGATACTTTCCGCGGTACAACGGCGGGATGACCCTCCTCTTGCCGGACCTTCATTTTCTTCTATCAGCGGGAGTAGTCTTTGTCGATCACAGAGTCTTGAACTCTTCGCCAGACCCTATGGATTTTGGAGGATAGCCGCTGAGAGGGCTGTTCCGGGTTTGCCTTTGTAACGTTCTCCACGGGTGGAGGAGACTTTTTCAACACAGTAATTGGAGATTTCTTGCGCACCCTCCTGAGCGGCTCAAAGTTGTTCCCAGTTGGAACAGCAGCATCAACTTCCACCGTTGGAGCTGGTGGGGTAAGTCCGGAAGGGGACTGCCTCCAGCTTTCCACACTCGGCGTCAGTGGCGACGTCGAGCATGTCGTGTAGCCGGGATCACCTCCGTCATCAGAGTAGCTTCGTCATGCCCCCTGTTTTGAGGAGAGGCTGTTATTGGCGCCAGCCTGTCAAAGACCGACATCTGCTAGGAAGGAATGGTCAACCTGTCGAAAGCCGACTTTCGAGTAGGGGAAGTAGTTTGGACGACTTCGCCTGCAGAAGGAGTTGGGATAGCCTTCTCCGGTTTTGCGAGCCTCTTCGCGGGCCCATTTGATCTTAGGCTCAGCTTGTCGAAGACTGAGGCGGTAGACTTGGGCGACCCGCTGAGAGGGGCCGCGGTAGTTGCAAGCCGATCAAAGACCGACTTCTTTGGAGCTTCCTGTGACGACATTGAAGCGTTGAAGCTTATTGGCGGGAGCATGGTCACGAAGAACAATCCAGTGGTGTCCTGTGTCACTTGTTCCACCGGCATTGAGAAGATGGAGGCCGCTTGGGGCCCGTAAGTTACTCCTCCAGACAGGACAGAGCGGGACTTGTTGCAGTTAGTGCAGCTGGAAGCCATTGATCTTATTTTCTCTGCACGGGAGCAAGACACCAAATCTTAGTACCTCGAATCCACAGGCAACCATAGCAGACCGCGATTTGTTCGCGAACACGACACACGAAGTGTGGAGTGGAAAGAGGAAAAGGTCCCACCCGGCGTGCCAGAATATGTTTACCGCCAAAAACCGGGAAGACAAATGTCTTGCCTGCATTTGGGGGCAGATGCTATTTGGGTTTATCCGTCCACCTCTCCGAAGATGCCAAGTTGATTTATGGCACCGTGCATCGGAGGTTTGGGCGGATGCGGCCGATGTAGCAGATTTCGTCAGATTCCCCCTCGTTATGAGGGGTTTTTTATTGTGGGGACGCTCTTCCCTGCAGGCGCAAGCCCCTGCAGTTAATTACGTTACCGCGTAGCGATAACCACTTTCTCCTTCTCCAGATGTTCACTTCGTGTCGTGTGTGTTTGTTTTGTTTTTGGTTGCCCATGGATTGTATACGGAGACTAATTTATATTACCGCCCGTAGGGCATGGATTAGTCCAAATCCGTATTTTCTTAGATTTGGGTTTGGTTTGATTTAAGGATCGTTAATCTCATTTGAGATTAAGATCAACTTAAATGTTTGTTAAGGATACGTTAGTCTAATTCTAGACTAAGATCTACTTAACAAGGTTTTAAGATCATTTAGATCCAACGAAAGAGCATTTGGGCTCTATCGTTTTAGTTTAGATACGTTGCGGTCCATTGAGTTTAAGGACATCATAGTCCATGGAGTTTAAGGACATCATAGTCCATAGAGTTTAGTTTAGGGATGTTGCGTTCCATAGATCACCATTTTTGAGGTGAGGGTTTAGTTTAAGGACATTACGGTCCATTGGGTTTAAGGACATCATAGTCCATAGAGTTTAATTTAGGGACGTTGCGGTCCATTGGGTTAGTTTAAGGACATTACGGTTCATAGAGTTTAGTTTAGGGACGTTGCGGTCCAGAGATCACCATTTTTGAGGTGCGGGTTTAGTTTAAGGACATTACGGTCCATAGTTAGTTTAAGGACATTACGGTCCATGGAACTGTTGGTTGTCGGGACCCACCACCTCTCTGAAAACGTTGAGTAATTACAAAGACATGTATCAGAGGTGTGGAGAGATGTACCCTTGAACCAAATTTCAGATTGAGGAATCATCAGTCATGAGCATGGAGGCTCAGTTTATTTAGATATTTAATCCGAGGAAAGACTTAGCCAATCTGGGGTTGAAATTGGCCTTTTATAATGTTAAACACTGGTGTATGCTCAGTGCCCACGTGCTCCTACGTGATATTCTAAGGCAATGTTAAATACTAAGATCTGAGATGCTCACGTGTGGCACGTGAGGCGCCATAGCAGTGTTAAACACTGAAAGTTGGGGCGCTCACTTGAAGCGCTTAGAGTTGGGCGCTACCTCTTTTATTCTCTTATTCTAGTGCTAAGCACTTCTCATGGGTCACGTGGGGTCACGTGAGGCGCCCCAAAAGTAGGGTTTATTCCCTTTTCTCTTATATAAGTGCTGAGCACTTCTCAGGGGTCACGTGAGGCGCCCCAAAAGTAGGGTTTATTCCCTTTTCTCTTTTATAAGTGCTGAGCACTTCTCAGGGGTCACGTGGGTCACGTGGCTAGATCTCGATCTTTCCTTTTTTGTTCCTCAAAAGTGCTCACGTGAGAACATGTGAGCTTTTATTGTGTAGCATTGAACACTAATATGCATGGAGCTCTTGATCTGAGTTTTGTGAATTTCAGGTCCCTTATTTTTATAAGAATTAAATTCTTTTATAGGGTTAAACCCTAGTTTTATCAGATGAATTAAATTCCTATATCTTTTGGTAAGAATTAAATTCTTTGAACTTAGTTCTTTCCCCTAGATTTTAATCTACTTAACAGAATATTTTCGATGAGAATTAAATTCTCAACTTGTGGGGGGATCTGCTTCTGCAGATCCCAATCAGAGGAAGAACTAAGTTCTTTGAGAAGAGTTAAACTCTTGGTTTGAGAATTAAATTCTCTTTTTGTTTTTCCTACCAAGGGGTTTTCCTCTCTGTTTTCTGTATTTTTGAACTTGAAGTTTATGGGGGGGTTCCTCTGTACAAGACTTGAAGTCTTGGGTCCTTTTTTATAGTGGAGGCTGATTTGTTACTTTAGTTGACGAAATCTCTCATTGAGAGATCTCTTAATTTATTTGAGAAATTTATCCACCGTCGGATCTTTGATCCAAGAACTTCTATTTTACAGAAGACGTTTTCTTGTTTTTAACAAGATTGGGAAAATATTTTCCCATACAGAGCTTATTCTGTATCTTGGTGATTTTTAATCACCATTAGATCTTTGATCCAACGGTGCTTTGATTTACAGAGCACAATCTTTCTTGTTTAGAAAGATTTGAGAAGTATTTCCTCTATCAGAATTTAATTCTGTATTTTGGTGATTTTTAATCACCATTGGATTTTTGATCCAACGGTGCTCTGGTTTACAGAGCACAATCTTTCTTGTTTAGAAAGATTTGAGGAGTATTTTCTCAATCAGAATTTAATTTTGTGCCTTGGTGATTTTTAATCACCATTGGATCTTTGATCCAATGGCAAAGAACTTTTAGTTCTGGCGCCAGCGCCCTCATGCTTTGTACGTGAGGCTCTGCCTCAGAGTTTTTAACTCTTGGCGCTGGCGCCCTCGTGTAAGGCACGTGAGGCGCTGCCTCTTAAGAGTTCAACTCTTATTTAATAGATTTCTTTTTTGTGCTTTGCACATTGGTGTCCGCGTGAGGAGCACGTGAGGCGCCATTATAGGATTTATTTCTATCTGAGGCAGTACCTATATGCATTGCATGTGCAGCTTTCCCTTTATTTTTATTTTTTTATTGTTATTATTTTATAAGGGAGCAAGTTTTGAGCCAAAATTTTGGTGGGAACAATTCTGTTGTACGAACGCACACTCAAACTACCCCAACACCCGCGTATTTATAGCTACTATGGTGATGACTAGAGCACTAATTAAGAATACTGAAAAAACTGTAACTTGTGATATGGGAATTGTATAGAAATGAAACTGGTAAATAGTGGTGTGTCATGTCATGTAGTTCAGCATTCTAATTAGAGATCTCGTTCTTAGTAAAATGGACTAGAGTAATAAATAGTCAAGACATGTCGAAAGTAATTGTTATCTGGTACTGGTAACTGCATGAAAGTGATGTACAAGCTGGTATTAGTCATGGTTGTTATCTTTATCGTTAATCTTAACATGGATATAATAATCGTAAGCTGGCTAGTAAGGTACATGTATAAGTTAGATTAACAACTTTCAAACCTTTTTCGTAGTTAAATAGATCTCATAGCAAAACCATACTTAATCTAGTTTTCTGATTATCATTTGGTTGAATACGAGTCTATATCTTTCTAACGATATGAAATCATTAAGCACTAACACTTACTTTCTATTCTAGTGCAGGAAAAAGAATATATATATATATATATATATATGAGAGGTTGCCAATGTGCATCGACCAAAGCAAACCAAGAATACTTGCCTGAGGATAAAGATCACGGGAAAACGATGTACGAAGATGCAAGGCACGATCTCAGCTAAAGTGCGGCTTGGGATCTGAGTCATATGCTCCGCCTAGATAAATTTATCATCGGTTAAACTATAAATATTCTCATAAATACTATCACACAACCAACGCAAACATATCAACTTAGGGTTTTAAATCCTAATTTTCCCTTCCTTCAAGACCTCTATTTTATTCTACCATCTAATATAATTTCACTGTCAAAATAAACTCTATGTACACATATATATAACTTATAAACAAACCCATCAACTTAAGGTTTAAATCTTCCATTCCCCTTTCAATGTTCACTGTTTCCTATCATTTTATTTTATTTATTTATTTATTTGGTTTTAAAAACAGGGATCAAGGAAACTTACAGAGGATAGTGATGGAAAATGCTCAGGTTTGGATGGGTCCTGGTCGAGTCGAGAAAGCGCCGAGGAGTGCTCGGATCTGGTGATGGGAGGGCTGTGATGGTGATGGGGCAGGCGATGTCGCCGTTGGAGAGAGGGGAGCAGCTGCGAGGTAGAGACGAGGGCTGCGGCGGCGGGAGATGGCGACGGTGAGGGCAGCGACGGGTGTAGCGAGGATGGGTCGTGCGGTGATGGGTTGCAGGGGAAATGCGAGAAAGAGGGAGATGAGGAGGTCAATGAGGGAAAGAGGAGAGGCAGGATTGAGGGTGGAGGCGACTACGACGAGGCTCGGCGAAGGCGTGGGTTAGGGTTTCACGATGGCGAAGGCGGCGGGTGCGAATATGAGGGCGAAGGCGGAAGGAGAAGGAGGCGAGGGTCGGCGAGTGAGGAGCGGGAGTCGAGGGTTGCGGCGGCGGCGATGGTGGCGACGAGGCGAAATGGAAGGGGCTGCCGCGATGATGGGGTGAGAGGAGGGGAGTCGGTAGCGAAAAGGAATTCGAGGAGCAGAGGGGGAGCGAGAAAGATGTGAATATATATATATATATATATATATATATATATATATATATATATATACATATCTTCAATTGATTGTATTTAGAGATTCGGCACAGATTTTTCTTATTCTCATATTAACAGTAAACAGGAGTTAGCCAAGGTAATATATGTATGCAAACCAAATATTAATAGGTCAATTTAGGAATTTTAAGATATGCAAAATATTGTTTTGCTACCACTAAGGAATTATTGTATATAATATAAAAACTGAAGATTTTTCATATCAAAATTTTTTACGTTAAAAATTAAAAATAAAATATACTAGCAGCCAACTAAAAGTTCTAAAATTACGGAAAAAGAATATCGATAAATCTTGAAGTACTGCATCCAAATAGGGCTGTTACAGGTAAGAGTTATCATTAGTTTCTCGAACCGTTATGAGCTATACATCGGCATGACTTATCAAGTTACCGGGGTCTGACATTTCCATCCCTAGACTCGATATGCGACATATCAGATGAAGAGACTGGACTGTACGGTAAGTGTTACTTATAGGCTTCATGGGAGTTTGGACAAGCTTGCTTGTTGATCTTCTAATCGTTCAATACCTGGGAAGCCGTTACGTCCAGCTCGTACCGCTGACGGTTTGTGGATGACTGATGTGATCATCACCTATTTCTGGCGTATTGACGAGTCTTTAGAGTTCCACACAGAGGTTTCTTAGTTCAAGCGAAACGAAGTAGGGCACATATGATGATATGTGTGGGGGGCGAGATTAAATACGAGTATATGTTACCGTATTCTAATCTGGCAGTTATTTGTAATTGGTTAGGTTATATGTGATATAACCGGATTATCGAATCAAGTGTTGATTTGATAATGCGATATAAAGATAAATAATATTAGTCGGTTATATGTGATATAACCGGATTATTAAATCAAGTGTTGATTTGATGATATGATATATATTTATATTTGATATAATTATATATTAACTAATATTATTAGCTCACTAATTATTTTCTTCTTAATATATATATTAATATATATATATATGATATATGATATATGTATATATATAATGAAGCATGGTTGGATTTTCTATTTTTAGAAAATAAAAAATGAAATGGAAAATGGGGAGATATTTGTGGAATGGTGAGGCATGGCTTGGTCATTTTTTTATAACTCTTGACTCACTGTTGAAGCATGGTTCTATTCTTTTATTTGAGAAAAATGGCATGCTTCAATAAGTGAGAAAATATTTGGAGCCATTCTTCACTTGCTCTTGAGTGAGTTCATTTTTTCCTTAGCCATTTTTTGAGCTCTCTCCCATCTTCCATCTTATTCTTCCTCCTCAACAAAACACTAACCCTCACATGCGATGTGAATCATAGGGTTTTGTAGAAACCTTAGTGAGCGTAGAAACCCCACTTCATCATCCTAGTTTAGACTAGTAGTTTAAACTAGGGTGTTTGCTTCACTAATAGGAGATTAGTGAAGAGATAACTTGGATTAGCGAAACTTCGGGTGGATCATCTTGGACACGAAGATCGCGTAGGAAGCTTGCACCTTCTTCAAGTGGAGCCTAGTGGAGTCGTAGGGACTACAGCCCGGAGCTTTAGAAAAGAAGGACACGGTTTACAAAGGTTGTTGCCTTCATCTCTTAGTGTAAAGTTTTGTGATATCATGTTTAAACCCTAATCATCTAGTTAGGATTCTAGATTAGTTTAGCTTAGCACCCAAATTTTTTAAATATAGCATGCTAGATGCTTGTGAAAACCCGGTGGTGGTGCTAGGGTAGAATTTCATGGTATCAGAGCCAAGCTAGAACATTAGGGAAAGTCTTTACGACGTTAAAGTGTTCGATCGAATTTTCGAAGCCGGATTTTCAAAGTTTCTGTCCATTTTTTCAAAAGTTGAAATTTTCGAAATTAAAAATATGCAGAAAATTGTGCAGGGTATTTAATGGAGCCACAAGAAGTTCGAGATTGTGCAGGGTATACAACAAACGATCAATGTTCGATATTGACAAACTTCACGTAGTTTTATGTCATAAAGAAAACCTTACGCATATCAGGGTCTAAGGCGCGTTGTTTAGTTTGATAATTATTTATCATAATTTTTTTCAATATTATGTGATAATCTCAATAATAGTATCAAAATTTTCACATTTAGGGGTTTCCGTTTCAAGCTTAGGGTTTTGGTTTCAAGTTATGGATTTGGTTTCACATCAAGCTTAAGGATTAGGATTTCCGATTCAATCTTAGGGTTTATGGTTTCATAATAACAAACTTAAGGTTTAGTGATTGCATTTCCAATATTTGATTTCCAACATACACACACACTCACACACACACACACATGACTTAGCTCGAGTGTGTGTGTTTTTGTGTGTGTGAGCGAGTGTGTGTGTATGAGAGAGAGAGTAAGAAAGGATATAAATTAGCATTTTAATTTTCGGAACCCTGACATTACAACAATTGCAAAGACTATAGCAATAACAATAATGTAATTAACAAATTAAGACTACATCGACAAATCTATAACTTAGAGATGCTCAGATTTGGGGTTTTCCCCACAATATCTATAACTTAGCAATACCAGCAATGAGATTTTTCTCTCTCAACTCAACTTTCCAATCTCAATTCCCTTGCCCAAACCGACCAACTCTCATTCTCACAAATCAAAATAAACTCCAATTAACAAAAATTGCAATCCGTTTTTGAAGGCGAATCATGGCATCAAAATTAAGAAATGGAACTATGACCTTTTTCTTTTGTTCATGGAAATCAAGTTAGGGTGTTGATTCAAAGGTTTAAACTCCAAACGTGCAACAGAAATTGCAAAACTTGAATTTTTGATCGGTTTGCCTTCCTCTTCCTTCCACAAAACTAATTCATGAAACTTTATCTTCCATTAAACCCACATCCCACTTCTTCTAAAAGCTCAATACCAATCCCTCCATTAAACTCATATCCCGCTTCTCAACAATTTCTCAACTCTTGATCAGAAACACCATATCAAAAATTATAAAAAGCATGGGATATATTTTTACATAACATAGAAAGATTTGGGTGAATATATATATATATATATATATATATATATATATATATAGTGAGAGAAAGAGGCATGTATCTTGATGTAGAGAGAGGAAGCGGCGGATCTGCGTCGAGGACGAGGGGGCTTTGTCGACGATGAGGAGGAGCGCTGTGACGAGGGGATCACTGCGGGAGACGGCGGATCTGCGACGAGGGGGCTTTGTCGACGACGAGGAGTAGCTCTGCGACGAGGGGAGCACTGCGGGAGGCGGCGATTCTGACGGAGTTTTCTCGACGAGGATGAGGACAATAAGAGGGAAGCCCGGCGGGGGGATAAAAAGAATAAGATTTTTTTAGAAACCAGATGGAAGGCTTTCGTCGGGTTTTATTTTAATTTTTCTGGCTATTGCGAAATAGATTTGTAAAAAAATAAGAGTCCCAATTTAAAATGGGTCAGTAGGACTTTACCCGACGGAACAGGTTAGTCCAACGAATAGACGCATATCTCATATAGGGATGGTTCTTGAGAACAAAACTTTAGTTTAAACCCGGTTACGGAGGTAACATTATTTTTGAAAAACTTTAGTATAAAATTAATTCAGATATAACTTGAAAATTTTGAAAACTTTAATTTAAAGTTATTTCGGATGTAAAAATCATTTTGATGTCCTTAGGATATGACTTTTTAATTTAAAGTACTTTTGGGACGTAATTTCATAAATATTTGTTTAAAGTCGTTTTGTACATTAATTTCATTTTGTCGTCCCTTAGGACATGACTTTTAACTTAAAGTACTTTTGAATACGTAATTTCATAAATATTAGTTTAAAGTCATTTCGGACATAAATGTCATATTGATGTACCTGAGGATAAATATTAGTTTAAAGTCATTTTCGACGTAAATGTCATATTGATGTACCTGAGGACATGACTTTTAATTTAATTTGTAGACTTCTTAAAATATAATTTCATAGATATTATTTTAAATTCCTTTCAGACATAAAATACATTTTGTTGTCCGTTAGAACATAACTTTTAACTTGAATTTCTCTTCAGACATAATTTCATACACAGTAGTTTAAAGTCATTTCGGACATAAAAGTAATTCTGATGTCCCTTATGACATGACTTTTAATTTGAGATTCACTTTGGGCATAATTTCATTAACATTAGTTTAACATTGTTAGATATAGGTGCTCTCAAGGCAATTATCGTAATTGTAGAAATGCAGTTATTGAATTCATGAGGACATATACAGAGAACAGTCTTATTCGAAATGATAGTATGCTATTTGGTTTGTATTTATCATTCATAAATATATGTTTTACTTGTTATAACTTATCACTAATATATGATGATAAAGCATACAGGATCTTTTCTTGCCTGCCAGGATTATGATAGGAATCATACTAGTGGGCTTTGGGTAGTATATAAGCACATCCTTAAAAGTCCTTAGTCATAGGAGTATCGAGACTGGGCATCGCTACTCCAGTCATAACACATGCATCCATACACATGTGCTTTCGTTCGATTTGAGGAAATTTCGGCAAAACTTCACAACTGCTCTCCGAGTACACTACAATAAAAAAGCTTATCATTTCAATGCTAACAACATTGAAATGACAACTCCGTCTATATTTACACGGAGAACAAGCGAAGAGTTACCGACGAAACTCAGCTCGAACCGAATGAAAGCATATGTGCAGGGAGGTGTATGCGTTATACATTCTTAACTTGTCCATGTGGATAAATCTATTAGATATAATGCGACTAGTTTTCTCATCGCATAAACTACGAGATGGTTGTAAACAATAAACGATCAATGTTCGATATTCACAAACTTCGCGTAGTTTTATGTCACGAAGAAAACCTTACGCATATCAGGGTCTAAGGCGCGTTGTTTAGTTTGATAATTATTTATCATAAGTTTTTTCAATATTATGTGAGAATCTAAATAATAATATCAAAATTTTCATATTTAGGGGTTTCCGTTTCAAGCTTAGGGTTTTGGTTTCAAGTTATGGATTTGGTTTCACATTAAGCTTAAGGATTAGGATTTCCGATTCAAGCTTAGGTTTTATGGTTTCACAATAACAAACTTAAGATTTAGTGATTGCATTTCCAATATTTGATTTCCAACATACACACACACACACACACACATGACTTGGCTCATATGTGTGTGGGAGAGTGTGTGTGTGTGAGAGAGAGAGTAAGCAAGGATATAACTTAGCATTTTAATTTTCGGAACCCTTACATTAGAACAATTGCAAAGACTAAAGCAATAACAATAATGTAATTAACAAATTAAGACTACATTGATAAATCTATAACTTAGAGATGCCCAGATTTGGGGTTTGCCCCACAAAATCTATAATTTAGCAATAACAGCAGTGGGATTTTTCTCTCTCATCTCAACTTTCCAATCTCAATTCCACCGACCAACTCTCATTCTCACAAATCAAAATAAACTCCAATTAACAAAAATTGCAATCCATTTTTGAAAGCAAATCATGGCATCAAAATTAAGAAATGGAACTATGACCTTTTTCTTTTGTTCATGGAAATCAAGTTAGGGTGTTGATGTTAGTTATATGTATGCCCTAGAGGCCATTACTGTACATAGGATGTATATTGCAGTGGATACTGGGACGTATATAGGAAGGACTTTCTTGCTCGACATGATAGTATGCTATCTGGTTACTCTTTACCTTAACGTGTACATTGATTGTCTCTCTATTACATGTTGGTAAAGCCCTTAGGATGTGTACTTAACTACCTGGACTATGATGCGGATCATACTAGTGGGGACATGGTAGTCCATAAGTACATCCTTCAAAGTCCCTAGTCGAGGGTGTATCGAGACGGGGCATCGATATACCAGAGTAGACTAGCGTGTACCTTCTCGACCCATACAGATGGGCGATGGATGATCCCATATCCATTGGTGTTTGACATCAGAGATGATATACGGGTGCTCAGTAGAGACTGGGTACACTGGACGGACTCGCCGAGAACTCCCAGATGGTATTATACCTCACGTCAGATGGCAGTTCTCTGGTGACACTGGTACAGAGTAGTTTGTTGACCCGAGATCGTCATAGAGTCTTGTGTGGTTCCCACTGTGCTTTGATTTCCATCTTACCACGTCCAAGAGGGCGTGCAAAACGGTGGTTTTTGGGTACAGTCCCGAGTCACATGGAGGCAATGAGCGATAGGAGGGGATTCGTCTCTCCCGGTATAGGGGTTGATGTTGCGCTGTGTTCGATTGGCTATAACAGGAAATCCCTGGCCAGGGTTGCTGAGATTTACTGGTAAGTGTTACCAGTAGTTTCTCGAATTGTTATAGACCTCATATCGACATGACTTATCGAGCTATTGGGGTCTGACGTTTACCACCCCTAGGCGAGATATGCGACATATCAGACGATCAGACCGGACTGTACGGTAGTGTTACTGGTTGGATTCACTGGAGTGTGAGCGGGCTTGCTCGTCGATCTTCTGATCGCTCAATACCCGGGTGGCCGTTACGTTTAGCAGACCGCTTGCAGCTTGTGGATGTTTGATATGATCATCATCCGCTGCCGGCGTATTGACGAGTCTTTAGAGTCCTACACAGAGGTTTCCTGGCTAAAGCGAAACGAAATAGGAGCGCATATGAGATATGTGCAGGACCGAGAATAATGCGTGTATGTGATACCGTATTTCATTCTCGCGATGAATGTATCGAATGGTTGTATGCGATATAACCTAGTTATCGATTCAAGCGTTGATTCGATAAGCCGATACATTGTATACTAGTCGGTTGTGTGCGACATGACCGGATCATTGAATCAAGTGTTGATTTAATGATTTAATGCATAATTATATATTTGATATATTACTTTGCACTAACTAGTATTGGTTCACTTTAAACGGATTTTCTCACTTGGTTTGTGCACATTGTATATGTGATATACTTTTGTACACTTGTATGTATCATGTTTGATGATGCATGCTAACTTGTGTTTTGTGTAAAGTTTAAACCATGGTTATGTAATGGTTAGGGTTTTCATTTTCATATCTATTTATTTATTTGTTTATTCATTTTGGAAAATGATAAGCATAATGCAAAATGGTGGCTTTATTTGGAAGCTTGTTGAAGCTTCATGAAGACTTTGACCATTTTGTATTTTAGCTTAACCCTAACCATTGCATTGAACCATGATTAATTCTCTACACATAACCATAGTTAGGATTATGATAAGTTTGGATATTCTTTTCATTTTTAAATAACTTATCATAACTCATCATCTTCTTCTTCTTCATGAAGAAACCTTACTTCATCAATAGTGGATTGATGAAACAAGTGAGAAATCCAATTCTAAAGTCTACCCACTTCCTATTTCTTCATCCTCTACCTCTTGCCAAGTAGTAGAGTGTGTTTTCTTCACAAGTTTCTTGACTTGGTGAAGTCGGAGCTTGATTTAGCGATGCCTCGACGTAGATCATCTTCGGCATGGACATCGACGACCTAGCTCGCTTATTCTCCGATGAAGTCGACGCTAGAGCCCGGATTCTTTTTGGACAGCGGAGAGGACTTCGTTGCGGAGCTATGGAGGTGGAGCACCGGATCTACAAAGGTTGTATATCCGTATCCCTTAGTTAAGTGTTAACTAGTTAGCTTTTTCGCCTAGTTTTCTAGCAAACGATCCGTAGTCGGGTCTCTCGGCACCTAGAATTTTTGAAAATGGCATGTTCGATACCTTGTGAGACCTCATTAGGGTGCCTAGGAACCTTTCACTGGTATCAGAGCTATTTTGGGTTCGGATTTTTGGTTCAATCGGACTTCAAAGTCCGTCTAGTGAAGACACTGAAGAGTAAATGATTACGAAGGATTGGTTTTTGCACTCTTTCTAGAATTTCACGAGATCTCGGGTTTACCGATCAGGGGAGCGCCTTACGAAGAATTGTTGCCCTCTGACGAGTATGTCTTCGAGACTGTGCTTGCTACGGTTGACGTCCTAGGCACTCTCAAGTGGTATCAGAGCCCTACAGTTGATTCAAAGGTTTAAACTCCAAACCTGCTACAGAAATTGCAAAACTCCATTTTGGATAATACCATACCTAATATTTTAAGAAAAATGACATCTTTTCATAACAATTGTTACTCACTGTCATCGTATGCAATGTCACTTGATCTAATTAACAATACCTAATTAAATATCACCATGTCAATAGGACGCAATGCCTAATTAAAATTGATATCATATTCTCAGAGCAAAATGAATGGTGCAATGGTGCAAATAATTCTAAAGAATGACATAATATTATCATCCACGCAGTATAACTAACTTATAGTAAAACAACTAACTTATAGTAAAACAATCGCTCTCACACATCAAAAGAAATGTATAAAAATAAGTTCACATGCTCACTTCGAATTTGTTTTTAAAACCAGCAACACAAGCATCTCTCTTCAATAAAAAAGAGAGGTGATCACTCATCTGTTCTCATTTTCTCATAAGTTTAATGAGTTTAATTCAAATAATCATAAACAATAATGCCCTTTGAACAAGTCGCCCTTATTTCTTTCTTATTTCAGAACCCAGGCCTATTGGGCACTGATCATAATAGAATTAAAATCAAACGAATGGGGATGAATAACTGTTGATGACCATAAAACTATTCCAAAGTAGTTGACAATTCACGGAAATTGAACACGAGCCAGTCAGCTTTGGCTGCCACTATTTCTCGCAGCTGAACCCCTCCATACCAGATAAACAAATCGGCTCCACCTGGTTTCCGAGCCTGCAACGTAGAACAAATTATAAAATAATGAGTCGAAGAATAATATAGGCGCTTCTGTAAGAAGTTACATCTATAACATGGTATTTTACAATTTAAAGGAAATAAGCAAGGATATAGACTGCAAGCTGATGCTAAAAGGTGCGCTTTTCCCTCCAACTTAGGGGGTGTTTGGTCACTTGAAGTTAGTCCAACCATTCAATTCCAACTATATGTTATTTCAACAACCATAGTTGGATTTGCATTGTAGCGTTTGGTAGGATTATATCTCAACTTCATGGTTTTTTTGTAAAATCATTGTTCGGTTTCTAGTAGTATGGACTGTTTAAAAACTAAAAAAAGTCAGGCTTGTGTTGAATATAACATAGACTCCAGGATGATGGGTTGTACTGTATCTAAAGAATATGGGATTCATTGTCCAAAAAAATTAATAAGCATATACAACTATGCGCGACTTTGCTAAATGGCTTTTTCTGATTTTACTCATCTGCATTTGGACCCCCTGCGTTTGCGCAGGCCTCCTGCTAGTAACTAAATTTATTGCAAAAATATTCTAGAAATAAATAAATGACCAGAACAGTAACTAAATTTATTGCAAAATGTTGTTGGTCCCAAAAATATTCCATCACATAGATGACCAGAATAACAACTAAATTTATTGTAGACAAATATTCAAGCTTTACCTAATTTATCGAAACAATTATAAAAATTTCTTCATTTCCTCGCAAAACAATTCATAAAAGTATTTTTTAATGACCTCGAAATTAAAAAAAAAATGCAATTTATCATTTTTCTTCAATATGACCTAGAAATAAATAAATGCAATTTATCATCCACGAAATAAATGCAATATGTACAAATATGCAATTTACCATCTCAACGTCATTATGGATTCTTTTCTCGTAACTTTTCATATTATGTAATTCAACTGACTGCTTTTAATATATATTTTAGAAGTATATATAACTTTTAGTATAGAATTAGTAGTCGATTTATAGAATACGGATTTTCATTTCTTATAGCTATCAATATCCATATTTGCATCTGTCAAAGACTACATGATACGAATATGGTAATATCTGTATCCAATCCATATCCGGTTAATGAAAAAAGTGTATACAAAGTAAAATTTAAAGTGTTGATTGCAATTTTTCCAAAAATATCAAGAGCCTCATTTTCCATGCATGTATGTATTGAAGGTAATAGTGGATGGATTGATTGCAATTTTCAAAAGATATCGAGAGCCTCAACTAGTTTTCTATCCACATGTATCGAGGGAGAATGATCTCTAATCTTGATTGAATAACAATAACTCAAATGAAAATAAATATAGAAAACTCATAAAAAAATATATTGTGTATCTGAATTACAACAAAAGTTACTAAAAATAAAATTTGATGACGACACAAATAAACAAAATATGTTGCATGTATCCGAATTGAATTGCTTTTAATTTCATTTTCCACGGAAATAACTCTTTTAGCTTTGTATAGAAAAACTTAGAAAGAACCAATAATAAACTAACTTAAAATATAAGGGCAGAGGATAAATTCCGTGCAAGAAGACCAAAAGAGGGACGAAGTGAAAATTTCCTTAAAATAGAGGGGTTGGAGTCTAACTTTTCATGCAAAAAGGCAAAAAAAACTTTAAGTGGGAATCTTCTCCCATATAGGTTTTATATAAGATAGATAGATATAGATTAGAGATAGGAATTAAATTGAATGCAAGGGGCAAAAAGGGAAAAAGAAAATCTTGAAGTAGGGATTTATATTATATATAACAATTGGATTTTGTGACCAACTATTGCATTTGAAAATTCTTGATATCATCACCGATTGCGTTTGAAATTTGAAAAGATTTCTCTGAAATCTTCCTGCCATCATCAGTGATTGCTGTCGACGACGGTTATCTTTTAATATATATTTCAGACGTGTATAATTTTTAATATATATTTTATAGCCTTCTTGGCAGTCGATCTAATATGCGGATTTTCATTTCTTATAACTATCCATATCCATATTTGCATCCGCCGATGACCATATTATATGAATATGGTAACATCTACATTCGATCCGTGTCCGATCAATGAAAACGTATATAAAAGTACTAATGAAAGTGTTGATTACAATTTTTCAAAAGACATCTGAACCTTATATAATTTTCCATGCATGTATGTATGCATAGTAACAGTGGAGCGACGTATCCAATCGATGAGAACGCATATAAAGTATAGTGAAAGTGTTGATTGCATTTTTTAAAAAAATACATTTGAGCCTTATCTAATTTTTCATGCATGAACGCATACAAAGTAATAATGGACAGGCTGATTGCAATTTTCAAAAGATATTAAACACCCATCTAATTTTCCATCTGCATGTGTCCAGAAACAAGATACTTTTCATAGATGTTACGCTACAATCTAGATTGAATGTTGATAGCTCGTATCAAAATAAATAAAAATAATTTATCCGAAATTATATTGCGTGAATCTGAAGAAATTTAATACGGGCCAAATCCATATTAACTTCAATTATAAAAGGCAGAGGATTAATTTCCCTTAAGAATGGACTAAATGCATATTTCATTAAACTAGAGTAGTAGAGATTAATTTTCCATGCTATAGGACAAAAAAAAGCTTGAAGATAGAATATTCCCTCACAAAGTTTTATATATAATAATATAAAGATAATATAAAGAATGGATTGTGTCACGACCCGAAAGAGCACGTGACTGGCCCTTGAACCATATGAAGTCGATAGGATTCCATCTGATCCAAGTAAGGCAAAAGCCCAGAAATCTAAAACCATTTTAAGAGTAAGTAAAGAAAACTGGTTTAAAGAAGTGAAGGAAAATATGTTTGAAGTCAAGCTTTTTAAATAACTAAGCCGAATATGCATTTTTAAAATGTAAAGTCTTTTCTAAAAATTTCGGCAGAGTTTCTTTTGTAAAACTGGCCCCGAACGGGGTACAACAAGAACAATATATGTGCAATGATAAAAGGCATCCCCAAGCGGGAGCTAGCTCTTCGTCAAACGACGGTCACAACCACACAAGCAATATAATATACAACGCCGAATGGCGAGTGTCAAACCAAAAGAAACTCAATAAGCATGAAAACCGCAATACTACTAAGCGCGACTCTAAGGTCGAATAATACATCACTAATGTCTAAGTCTGAAACAATATACAAGTTTTGGTTGATGGAATTCTAGATACAATGAATAATACAAGTACAATGGTGGTTCTTGATACAAAAGAACCCACCTACCAAAAGCAATTCACCCGCAAGGAAGCAGTGTGCCAAAAATGCCGCAATGGAACCTGTACGGCAAAACCTGCAAGAACTGTGGCACAACGGGGGTGCGTTGCCAACTCGTGAATAGAAAATATCTACAAGCAGAAACCGAATGCAAGACATAATCCTAAGTCAAAACGATCAGTATATATAAACCACAAGAGTACGTCTGAAGCATAATAAGGTGGCAATGTAACATCTAAACATGTATGTAGTGCCAAGTACTCAGGTAATAACATGTCATCAGTATAAGGTATGTGTGCATGAAGTAAATATGAAGAAATATCAATGGATATCAATACACATATATTAGCGTCCCATTCCACTAATATTGGTGTAAGGGTATATATAACAGCGCCTTCATACCCTGTTATATATACAAATGAAGTATGATCAATGTAATAAAAGTCTGTATGTATGTGGACCCCGTCCACCTGTCACCCAAATGACAATAAGCATTATGCATGTAAATGTCATAAAGCATATGCATGGAAAATATGAGGATATAACCAAAGCATGGAACCTGAGTGCCTAGCATCGACACTCGAAAACATCATGAAAACCTGTGCCTAGCATCGGCACGTAAATCCTCATATACCGGGCATCCGTCAGTCCGGGTCAGCCCACTCTCTCATATATCGGGCATCCGTCAGTCCGGGTCAGCCCTCTCTCAGTATATCGGGCATCCGTCAGTCCGGGTCAGCCCTCTCTCAATATATCGGGCATCCGTCAGTCCGGGTCAGCCCTCTCTCAGTATATCGGGCATCCGTCAGTCCGGGTCAGCCCTCTCTCAATATATCGGGCATCCGTCAGTCCGGGTCAGCCCTCGCTCAATATATCGGGCATCCGTCAGTCCGGGTCAGCCCTCGCTCAATATATCGGGTATCTGTCAGTCCGGGTCAGCCCTCTCTCAAAACCAGAAATAATCATAAAAACAACATATCTCAATGCGCAAAACAGAAAGCACGATGCATGTGACATATAAATGAAATGCAAGTAACAATATATCCTGCAGCATGGAATGATAGTATGCGCATATAAGGTCATGTCCTGATGCAACAGTACTACAGTGTAGTGGCATGGCAATTATCGATGATGAAGTGTGTGAGCCGGCAAATAGTGTACGTGGAACATACGCATCATCGATAATGGTGCTGGTGTCCTAACAGCATGATAATAATATAGCGATAAACATATGCAAGCAATGCGAATAGCATGAATATGCGGAAATCAAGTAATCAACACCACAGTGAAGAATCTACTATGCAAACTACAGATCTAAGTATCAAGTCCATCGGGAGAGGTATGGAAACCACCTAAATCTGAGTCGATATATATATATAATAGTCGGTGATCCCGCCTCAGTAGTATCGCGTACGATACAGTAAATCATATGACTTCCTCAAGTCATGGGTGCGGATCTATCATCAATACAAAGCTCGTACGGTAAATCGTCGTACGGCATCCCAATAGCTGGGTACGGGTCTGTATCACATTCCTCTCATCAAATATCAGGTATCATTATCATCATATCACATAATCTGGGGTACTGATCTAAGTCTAGTACAAATCGATACCATCTATTAAGTATGAATGCGGGGGTAAACACACATCCAAAGCCCGCAAGAATCACATGTCGTATCCCAGATACGAATCATATCAAATCACCGATCTCACGGCACAATGCCCAACATCATCGACTCATCCCCAATGTCATCCAATATCATCAAACACAGTGCAAGTATAATGAATATGCAAGGGTGTGCGTGTAGGTGTAAATCTATTCTAGGGTTCGCGACTATGAACTACACTAGTTGCTTCTAACCCTACACTATCCATAATACACCTAACTATCATATATAATATATCAACTACGGACTGCGGGGGTGCTATACGCCATCCACCCGACTTCCCCATGTAGATATAATCTACTCACCTTGCGTCTTTATCTGTCGATGTCACCACGCGTTTGCTTGTCGTCCTGAAGTCTTCATGGGGTACCTACATATCAAAGTATCGTATATGCGCATTAAAACCAATTCAAAACTAAAACGGCATACGAATCCCAAAACGATACGATAAGGGGCATATAGGTTAGAACCTATGGCACGCCTTCAAAACCATCAATAAATCCTCTATATCGTCGTATAAACGCCAAATAGTCGAGGTAAAACACAAGACACAAATTCAGAATTAAGAATACGGAATACGGAAATACGAATCCAAAACAGCAACTAAGGAAATAGGCTCCAGATTTCACCTTAGGTCAAATTAGACAAATCTATAAATACCAGGGGTCAAATCTACAGATAAGGGAACATCAAAACCAAAACGAGGCAAATCCACCATGGTCTGGCCGCAAATTGCGGCCAGAATGGATAAATCTGCGGCCGGGTATAGGAGGTGGGGGCTAGGGTTCTGGTGGTAGCTTCCTGGGTGCCTGCACATGTCACTGTCCAATCAATTTTAATTTAGGATGTCTCGGGTGATAGCAGATTCAATATACCCCTCACAGATTTCACAAATTCCCCGATATCGGTTTCTAAATCCGTAATCCGGGTCTTAAGTCTCAGGTTTGGGTCTCAATTCATATACTAGGGTGTTGGTGTAGCCTCTACTGAGCTCAATTTCCCATCACAACTCATAATTCTTCACAACCCTAACTAGGTTTTTCCTCAAGTCACCAAAATCACACAACATCGGTTCAATCATAACATGGGGGTAAAGGAAAGGCTAAAACTAAGTTAATGATCCAGAAAATACCTCATTTGGCAACTCAAGAATTTCTTGAGTTGCCCCTAGTGGCCAAAATCCTTGCTTCTTTAGTCCAATGTGTAGATCTTGAGCTAGTGCACACTTTTAATGAAATAGAGATTGGGTTTTGGGATTGTATTTGAGATGATTTGGGGCTTTGAAGAGGGGAGGGAGATGAAGGAGCAGCAGCAGCAGGAGAAAGGAGAAGAGGGAGGGAAATGATGGGAGGAAAATGGCAAAGTATTGGGTCAAAGAAGCCCATACCTCTCTCTCTCACCAACCCTTATTCTTTATTCTTTTTTTTTTCTTTTCCTTATTCTCCCAAAATCCTTCTCCCAAGAATAGTAAACCCAAAGTGAACCATGGCAAGAAAATGCATTAGTATGAAAAAAGTGATATGTGCATGTTTTGCACAAAAAAAGCTAAAAACCGATTAGCGATTTTTTAATCGCGATTAGCACTAATTTAGCATATAACTAATCAGTTAAACTTAGAAACGGCATAATTCTCTAATTTACCCTATTTTAGAATTTTCCATAATTTTCCAAAATTTCCCCCCATTTATTTGTATTTAATTATACCGAATTATTAAAATATTCAATAAAATAATATTAAATTATAAATATTCCCAAAATTAATATTTTATCTTTTTGAAATGTTACAGATTGTTTATCAATAATTAAATTTTTCTACCAATGAGCCATAGCATAGTTGGTATGGCATTTCTCTTGGGGTGCGGGGGTTCGAACCCCTGGAGAGGAAGTAGCCATAAATTAACGTTTTTACGAAAAACTTAAGGGGTCCCCTGGGTGCTTAGATTTGGTGTGCTTGGGTAAGGCTTACGGACCACTTCCAAAAATAATAATAATGTACACCCGTAAAAATCATCTTGACAAAGGTGTTGTCTCGACATCAATGATAAGTCAACGTTAAAATTCTCTCAAAAGAAAATTATTGCAGACCTATCATAACAAAAATATAAAAAAGTTTAAATAACAATCAAAAAGATACATAAATACCTATTAATTATTATATTTAAATTCCTTACAGAAATTTAAGATCTGACAAATAATAACAATACTTCATTGATTTACCATGTAAATCAAAATCATCATTCCTCAAAGTGATGCACATGCTATCACAAGGAGATGTGACTTTTAACACAACCAACCAACTTCAGATTTAAGTGCTAAATGGTAGAATTCCTTCATTAAATGCCTTCTAAAAGGGCGCTTCAAAGCTTGGCATTGGAACTAACCTCGTTCTGAGCACGATTCCAGGTACACGCCACATCAGCAATCTTGTTTTTACAACGCCATGTGAACCAACAATATCATACCAAACACCAAACTTTACTCATCCGTGTGGTTGGAGTAACATGTTGCTTAAACTACACGCAACCAAACACGTCGGATGTTTTCTTCGTGTTTGTTCTTCTCCTCCTCTTGTTTCTGCATTTTTCTACTAAACATCCATGCTTTACATCCACCTCTTCCCCAACATTGCATATTTAAAACTTGGGTCAGTTGTACTTAACCCTCATGCAGCTTCTACCCCCTCAAGTGATTTATTAGCAAAAACGCCCGACTAAGACCCCTAAAAACACTCAAAGTATACTCTAAACAACTCGAATGATTTTCTAATTTGACTCTGACACTTGTTTGTGTTGTTTAGAGTAGCACTCGAGTCTCTATAGGGTTTGGATCAATAGCATAGAAGGTGTTTGCACTAATAAATCAATCGAGTGGAAAAAAGTGCTAACAGGGTGATCTACACTCCGAGTGGATATAACTAAGGGCGGTAAACAAACAAGCTAGCTTGATTTTGACTCGCGTTCAGATTGGTAAGAGCCCGATCAAGCTCAATTTGTTTACTAAACGAACCAAACTTGACCCAAAAATTAGGCTTGTTTACCTACCAAGCTGGGCACGAGCCAACCCTGGTTAGTTTGTTACCAGCTCGGATTTTGCTCATTTAGACCAAAAGTCTAATAATTTAACCCATTCTATTAGACCCATTAACCAAACCTATTATAAAAGTCTACACTAATTTTAATATATTAGTAAAAACCCATTCCCATTGGGCCCAATAGCCCAATACGTAATAAACAAGACTACATAAGCTTCATGTAAATAAAAAAAACTGTAATCCCAATTAGAGATCCTCATTCTGGCCGCCCTCAAGTTATTCCTCTCTTGCTTTCGAGCTCTCCATCAGTGCCTCTATCTTCCTTAAAAGCGATGAAGTCGAAGGATCGAAGCCCTCTTCCCCTTACCCAAAACTTTTGCCAATTAATAATAAACTACTAGTTCAAGAGATCTAACCAAAGCTGTACCGTTTATATAGCTAACCCAAAGTAATAGATCTTCATAGATCAAGTTAGGTTGAATCAAATTTACCCCCTCTTGCTGCCAATATTGAGTGAGTTGTTTGTGCATGCAAAAACTGACAACTTTCAGGAGTAGGGCATATTGGATCAGGGTCAAGCTTCAAATAGGGTGGGGCCCCCATAACCATTTGACTGTTAACAACAGCAACAGCGGGTTCCGACAAAAGCGTCGGCGGCGACTCCGATGATGAAAACGTTGTTTAAAGTCAGATATGATAATTTCAGGATCTGATTTTGAATTTAGGCATCTACTTGACTGACTCCATAGGTCATATGTGAACCATGTCAGGATCTGAGGCAACAAGCTCCGATAAGGCGACGATGCGACTTGAAATTGTTCGGATCGATTATGACGAACAGAAAAGGTTTGCATAGGCTTTGTCAAAGATGGTGAAGAGGATCTGTTGATGATTTTGATGGTTTTGATGGCGAGAGATAGATCGCCCGCAGCCGATAAAGGTTTCGACCACGGCCTAAGGGTTTTTTAGCACGGACGCCGAAGAAAACGCAAAAACTCCACAGAGAGATCGCAGAGGCACACTTTTTATTAATCAAATATCATAGTCTAATCTCCAAACAATTGACTCTAAGGTTTCTTATACAGCAATTATGAAGTCGCTAAAAACATAAAATACCAAATATGATCAAAACTAACATTTACTCCTAATAAATGGTCCCACATCACATTTTCTCACATTACAACTGCATTTCAACTAAACAAAAAAAGAAGAAGGTGATTTCTGCTATTCTAGCTGGATATGCAATTAGGGTGTAAATCTATTTCATTTAACACACCTAAATGTAACAGTTCGATAATAATCAAAGCAACATTGTTTTCCTTACCTCAAGGTCAGTTGCTCCATCTCCAATCATGACCAAAGTTTTGTACCCATGAACCTGGATGTCCCAAGTATATCAAATGACGAAAATTAGCGAACAATCTTTTTAAAATATAATATCATCCCAAATTAATATACCTTTCTGATATGTTGGACAGCTGTAGCCTTGCCACCACTTATGGAAGTGAATTCATCCTTGTCAAACCCAAGGAACTCCCCCGACTTCCCAAAAAGTAACTGATTTGCAAATATGTTTTCAAGAGGAATTCCAAGCTGCAATGCAACAGGTTTCGTTTTGAAGAAGAGTGGGGAGGGGGTGTCAGTTTACTAATTTCAAGTTAGGATGTTGATTCAAAGGTTTAAACCCAAACCTGCAACAGAAATTGCAAAACTCCATTTTGGATAATACCATACCTATTATTTTAAGAAAAATGACATCTTTTCATAACAACTGTTACTCACTGTCACCTGATGCAATGTCACTTGATCTAATTAACAATACCTAATTAAATATCACCATGTCAATAGGACGCAATGCCTAACTAAAATTGATTTCATATTCTCAGAGCAAAATGAATGGTGCAATGGCGAAAATAATTCTAAAGAATGACATAATATTATCATCCACGCACTATAACTAACTTACAGTAAAACAATCGCTCTCACACATCAAAAGAAATGTATAAAAATAAGTTCACATGCTCACTTCGAATCTGTTTTTAAAACCAGCAACACAAGCAGCTCTCTTCAACACAAAAAAGAGGTGATCACTCATTTGTTCTCGGTTTCTCATAAGTTTAACGAATTTAATTCAAATAATCATAAAGAATAATGCCCTTTGAACAAGTCGCCCTTATTTCTTTCTTATTTCAGAACCCAGGCCTATTGGGCACTGATCATAACAGAATTAAAATCAAACGAATGGGGATGAATAACTGTTGATGACCATAAAACTATTCCAAAGTAGTTGACAATTCACGGAAATTGAACACGAGCCAGTCAGCTTTGGCTGCCACTATTTCTCGCAGCTGAACCCCTCCATAGCAGATAAACAAATCGGCTCCACCTGGTTTCCGAGCCTGCAACATAGAACAAATTATAAAATAATGAGTCGAAGAATAATATAGGCGCTTCTGTTACATCTATAACATGGTATTTTACAATTTAAAGGAAATAAGCAAGGATATAGACTGCAAGCTGATGCTAAAAGGTGTGCTTTTCCCTCCAACTTAGGGGGTGTTTGGTTACTTGAAGTTAGTCCAACCATTCAATTCCAACTATATGTTGTTTCAACAACCATAGTTGGATTTGCATTGTAGTGTTTGGTAGGATTATATCTCAACTTCATGTTTTTTTTGCAAAACCATTGTTCGGTTTCTAGTAGCATGGACTGTTTAAAAACTAAAAAAAAGTCGGGCTTTTGTTGAATATAACATAGACTCCAGGATGATGGGTTGTACTGTATCTAAAGAATATGGGATTCATTTGTCCAAAAAAATTAATAAGCATATACAACTATGCGCGACTTTGCTAAATGGCTTTTTCTGATTTTACTCATCTGCATTTGGACCCCCTGCATTTGCGCAGGGACCCCGGCTAGTAACTAAATTTATTGCAAAAATATTCTAGAAATAAATAAATGACCAGAATAGTAACTAAATTTATTGCAAAATGCTGTTGGTCCCAAAAATATTCCATCACATAGATGACCATAATAGCAACTAAATTTATTGCAGACAAATATTCAAGCTTTACCTAATTTATCGAAACAATTATAAAAATTTCTTCATTTCCTCGCAAAACAATTCATAAAAGTATTTTTTTAATGACCTCGAAATTAAAAAAAATGCAATTTATCAATTTTCTTTAATATGACCTAGAAATAAATAAATGCAATTTATCATCCACGAAATAAATGCAATATGTACAAATATGCAATTTATCATCTCAACGTCATTATGGATTCTTTTCCCGTAACTTTTCATATTATGTAATTCAACTGACTGCTTTTAATATATATTTTAGAAGTATATATAACTTTTAGTATAGAATTAGTGGTCGATTTATAGAATACGGATTTTCATTTCTTATAGCTATCAATATCCATATTTGCATCTGTCAAAGACTACATGATACGAATATGGTAATATCTGTATCCAATCCATATCCGGTTAATGAGAAAAGTGTATACAAAGTAAAATTTAAAGTGTTGATTGCAATTTTTCCAAAAATATCAAGAGCCTCATCTGATTTTCCATGCATGTATGTATTGAAGGTAATAGTGGATGGGTTGATTGCAATTTTCAAAAGATATCGAGAGCCTCAACTAATTTTCTATCCACATGTATCGAGGGAGAATGATCTCCATAGATGTTATGATGTAATCTTGATTGAATAACAATAACTCAAATGAAAATAAATATAGAAAACTCATATAAAAATATATTGTGTATCTGAATTACAACAAAAGTTACTAAAAATAAAATTTGATGACACAAATAAACAAAATATGTTGCATGTATCCGAATTAAATTGCTTTTAATTTCATTTTCCACGGAAATAACTCTTTTAGCTTTGTATAGATAAACTTAGAAAGAGCCAATAATAAACTAACTTAAAATATAAGGGCAGAGGATAATTTCCTTGCAAGAAGATCAAAAGAGGGAAGAAGTGAAAATTTCCTTAAAATAGAAGGGTTGGAGTCTAATTTTTCATGCAAAAAGGCAAAAAAAAGTTTTATATAAGATAGATAGATATAGATTAGAGATAGGAATTAAATTGAATGCAAGGGGCAAAAAGGGAAAAAGAAAATCTTGAATCAAGCTCAAAATCTTGAAGTAAGGATTTATATTATATATAACAATTGGATTTTGTGACCAACTATTGCATTTGAAAATTCTTGATATCACCACCGATTGCATTTGAAATTTGAAAAGATTTCTCTGAAATCTTCCTGCCATCATCACCGATTGCTGTCGACGACGGTTATCTTTTAATATATATTTCAGAAGTGTATAATTTTTAATATATATTTTATAGCCTTCTTGGCAGTCGATCTAATATATGGATTTTCATTTCTTATAACTATCTATATCCATATTTGCATCCGCCAACGACCATATTATATGAATATGGTAACATCTACATTCGATCCGTGTCCAATCAATGAAAACGTATACAAAAGTAATAATGAAAGTGTTGATTACAATTTTTCAAAAGACATCTGAACCTTATATAATTTTCCATGCACGTATGTACGCATAGTAACAGTGGAGCGACGTATCCAATCGATGAGAACGTATATAAAATATAGTGAAAGTGTTGATTGCATTTTTTTTAAAATACATTTGAGCCTTATCTAATTTTTCATGCATGAACGCATACAAAGTAATAATGGACGGGCTGATTGCAATTTTCAAAAGATATCAGACACCCCATCTAATTTTTCATCTGCATGTGTCCAGAAACAAGATACTTTTCATAGATGTTACGCTACAATCTAGATTGAATGTTGATAGCTCGTATCAAAATAAATAAAAATAATTTATCCGAAATTATATTGCGTGAATCTGAAGAAATTTAATACGGGCCAAATGCATATTAACTTCAATTATAAAAGACAGAGGATTAATTTCTCGCAAGAATGGACTAAATGCATATTTCGTTAAACTAGAGTAGAGATTAATTTTCCATGCTATAGGACAAAAAAAAGCTTGAAGATAGAATATTCCCTCACAAAGTTTTATATATAATAATATAAAGATAATATAAAGAATGGATTGTTTATCAATAATTAAATTTTTCTACCAATGAGCCATAGCACAGTTGGTATGGCATTTTCTCTTGGGGTGCGGGGTTCGAACCCTTGGAAGGGAAGTAGCCTTAAATTAACGTTTTTAGGAAAAACTTAAGGCGTCCCCTGGATGCGTAGATTTGGTGTGCTTAGGTAAGGCTTACGGACCACTTCCAAAAATAATAATAATGTGCACCCGTAAAAATCATCTTGACAAAGGTGTTGTCTCGACATCAATGACAAGTCAGCGTTAAAATTCTCTCAAAAGAAAATTATTGCAGACCTATCATAACAAAAATATAAAAAAGTTTAAATAACAATCAAAAATATACATAAATACCTATTAATTATTATATTTAAATTCCTTACAAAAATCTAACATCTGACAAATAATAACAATACTTCATTGATTTACCATGTAAATCAAAATCATCATTCCTCAAAGTGATGCACATGCTATCACGAGGAGATGTGGCTTTTAACACAACCAATAAACTTCAGATTTAAGTGCTAAATGGTAGAATTCCTTCATTAAATGCCTTCTAAAAGGGCGCTCCAAAGCTTGGCATTGGAACTAACCTCGTTCTGAGCACGGTTCCAGGTACACGCCACATCAGCAATTTTGTTTTTACAACGCCCCGTGAACCAACAATATCATACCAAACACCAAACTTTACTCATCCGTGTGGTTGGAGTAACATGTTGCTTAAACTACACACAACCAAACACGTCGGATGTTTTCTTCGTGTTTGTTCTTCTTCTTCTCTTGTTTCTGCATTTTTCTACTCAAAACATCCATGCTTTACATCCACCTCTTCCCCAACATTGCATATTTAATACTTGGGTCAGTTGTACAAAACCCTCATGCAGCTTCTACCCTCTCAAGTGATTTATTAGCAAAAACGCCCGACTAAGACCCCTAAAAACACTCAAAGTATACTCTAAACAACTCGAATGATTTTCTAATTTGACTCTGGCACTTGTTTGTGTTGTTTAGAGTAGCACTCGAGTCTCTATAGGGTTTGGATCAATAGCATAGAAGGTGTTTGCACTAATAAATCAATCGAGTGGAAAAAAGTGCTAACAGGGTGATCTACACTCCGAGTGGAGATAACTAAGGGCGGTAAACAAGCTTGAATTTGGCTCGCATTCATATTGGTAAGAGCTTGATCAAGCTCAATTTGTTTACTAAACGAACCGAACTTGACCCAAAAATTAGGCTTGTTTACCTACCAAGCTGGGCTCGAGCCAACCCTGGTTAGTTTGTTACCAGCTCGGATTTTGCTCATTTAGACCAAAAGTCTAATAATTTAACCCATCCTATTAGACCCATTAACCAAACCTATTATAAAAGTCTACACTAATTTTAATATATTAGTAAAAACCCATTCCCATTGGACCCAATAGCCCAATACCTAATAAACAAGACTACATAAGCTTTATGTAAATAAAAAAAACTGTAATCCCAATTAGAGATCCTCATTCTGGCCGCCCTCAAGTTATTCCTCTCTTGCTTTCGAGCTCTCCATCAGTGCCTCTATCTTCCTCTAAGTAAAAGCGATGAAGTCGAAGGATCGAAGCCCTCTTCCCCTTCTCCCCATCCTTAGGTTCTCCTTCTTGTGTTTTATGATTCTCTCCAAGCCCTCCATCCTCTCAAAGCTCTTGGGCTCTTCTCACTTGAAAGCTTGAAATCATCTCCAATTGCAAAATTCATGTTTGACTTGTGTTGATTGTTGGATTAGGGTTTGAAACTTGCCATTAGTATAGGGCATTTTTTTTTTGAAATGATAATCTTATTGTAAATGAGTTGAAAGGAGCCGAGCTCAATTGAACTCGGTTCGTTTAGTTATTGAACGATCGGTGAATCGAACCCGAGATAAGCCTATCCCGACGAGCCAAACTTGAGCCAGGCATCTTCAGCTCGAATCAGACTCAAGCTGAACTTGGCTCGCTCAATCTCGGCTCGTTACACCCCTAGATATAACTATACAAGTGCTAGCAAGGAAGACTACAAGGGGGTTTATTTTTTGGGGGAATTAGCCAATAATACATACACAAAGTTGTACGACCCAACTTTTAAAACATACACCGAGCTAATATCATTTGATACTCTTTGACGAGCCTGTTTAGTTGGAGTTAGAGTTTCATGTAATTACAATTACACAAGAATCTAAATATCATATAAACTGCTTGAACACCCAATTGGAATAACAATTTGAACTTAAAAATCAGTAGTCGTTTAAATCTAATGCATTTCTAACAACAGTGGTTGGAAGCAAGAAAATAAAAGGATATCAGTTATGTCATTCCAACCACCAACCAGACACATTTTGAAGCAGGACAGGAACAGAAGGGTGCTAGGCATGTACGTGTGGATGCAAAATTGATTAAAAAAAGTAACCAATGCAAATGCAAACTCTAGCGACAAAGTATATATGATGCAAACACACACGTATGATATCCGAAATCAATATCGCAAATAAACGATATAAAACTACGGGACCAAATATCCACAATTGAACCGACAATTTAGAGATTTGATTATGCACATGATATCCGATTATCCACCGAGTATAAACAACTAAACACTTTTCATTAATGGTCGCGTTAGTTTATTCGAAAAAGTTAAATCAAATATTATCTAGAATTAGCGTTCATCAAGGTGTTCAATGTTATATTCTTTTACCCAAAACTTTTGCCAATTAATAATAAACTACTAGTTCAAGAGATCTAACCAAAGCTGTACCGTTTATATAGCTAACCCAAAGTAATAGCTCTTCATAGATCAAGTTAGGTTGAATCAAATTTACCCCCTCTTGCTGCCAATATTGAGTGAGTTGTTTGTGCATGCAAATACTGACAACTTTAAGGAGTAGGGCATATTGGATCAGAGTTAAGCTTCAAATAGGGTAGGGCCCCATAACCTTTTGACTGTTGACAACAGCGGGTTCCGACAAAAGCGTCGGCGGCGACTCCGATGATGAAAACGTTGTTTAAAGTCAGATATGATAATTTCAGGATCTGATTTTGAATTTAGGCATCTACTTGACTGACTACATAGGTCATATGTGAACCATGTCAGGATCTGAGGCAACAAGCTCCGATAAGGCGACGATGCGACTTGAAATTGTTCGGATCGATTATGACGAACAGAAAAGGTTTGCATAGGCTTTGTCAAAGATGGTGATGATTTTGATGGTTTTGATGGCGAGAGATAGATCGACCGCGGCCGATAAAGGTTTCGACCGCGGCCTAAGGTTTTTTTAGCACGGACGCCGAAGAAAACGCAAGAACTCCACAGAGAGATCGCAGAGGCACACTTTTTATTAATCAAATATCATAGTCTAATCTCCAAACAATTGACTCTAAGGTTTCTTATACAGCAATTATGAAGTCGCTAAAAACATAAAATACCAAATATGATCAAAACTAACATTTACTCCTAATAAATGGTCCCACATCACATTTTCTCACATTACAACTGCATTTCAACTAAACAAAAAAAGAAGAAGGTGATTTCAGCTATTCTAGCTGGATATGCAATTAGGGTGTAAATCTATTTCATTTAACACACCTAAATGTAACAGTTCGATAATAATCAACGAACATTGTTTTCCTTACCTCAAGGTCAGTTGCTCCATCTCCAATCATGACCAAAGTTTTGTACCCATGAACCTGGATGTCCCAAGTATATCAAATGACGAAAATTAGCGAACACTCTTTTTAAAATATAATATCATCCCAAATTTATATACCTTTCTGATATGTTGGACAGCTGTAGCCTTGCCACCACTTCTGGAAGTGAATTCATCCTTGTCAAACCCAAGGAACTCCCCTGACTTCCCAAAAAGTAACTGATTTGCAAATACGTTTTCAAGAGGAATTCCAAGCTGCAATGCAACAGGCTTCGTTTTGAAGAAGAGGGGGGAGGGGGTGTCAGTTTACTAATTTCAGTGAATGCATTCTTATAAACAATATTGATGCAACTTCTGAAGATTTGGTTGGCATATAAAAACCAGAGGTACATAGTGCAAGTTTGCCTGAAATTTATTTCATAAAGTAAAAATGACAACTTAAGATAGAACTCAACAAGTAAACTATTGGAGGAACTATAGGTATTGTCAAATAACTAAGACTTAGTGAAAATAAAGATATCTAAAGAAGATGGCAATGTTAAGAAGTCAGGACTTGATAATATCCGTATTGAGCTTTGGAAGAGTTGAAAAGCTATTGTGCTAAAAAAAAATGCTTAATGAATAGCAAGAGGAAAACATTAGTACATATTAACAAGAATACAGCTGATATATAAAGCTCTATGAGAAATTGACTCAAATTATGAGACAAATGATATGTTTGTAGAGACTCCACAGAGCAAATAAGATACGAATTGATTTTTTTTCTGACATCTTTTTAATGAATGTTTTACTCTATATAACTTGATAATATCCTATTGAGGTTTGAAAGTGTTTGGAAGCTAGTGAACCTACGGTATTCAACGAAATTATAAAGACTAAGAAATTGCTTCACAAATAGCAAAAGAGACACTTCGGTTATCAATAAGAACAAACTGATATAACGCTGTATGAAGTGTCATAAACAAAATTAAATGTTGGTAAATAGTAACCAAGGAGAAACTAAGAAAAGTTGTTCTATCTAGGAATTTAGGCTTATATCAGGCAGGTATTTTGCTGAAGCTGTTACTTGAATGATAACAAATGAATATTTAGAGGGAGGAAAGAGATTTACAATCTACTGAAGGCTAAAGTATGTGTATAGTTTTAGCTAGCACAAAAACAATTCGAACAACCGACAAATCATTATCTGTAATGTAAGGTCACATCAAGAACTCAAGTGATATCTCATCGCATTGGTTATGAATAAGCTTTACAGAATTGGATCCATGGTAATAAATTTGCCAAAATTATTGTATTAGTCAATGATTTCTAAATGAGAATGTAGAGTAAGTTTTATAATCTAGAATATTCTCTATTCTGTACTACTAGGACAAAAAAAAATGAATTTACGACAAATATAAAAGGATGTACTTCACATTGACTAAGATAATTCCCAGAGCATTTCTTTCTTGTTAAGTGAGACCAACCATCAATGCTTACTCATTATAATCCTCTAAGTTTTTCCCATCAGAATGGTGTTGGCAATGAAGCAACAGTCGATGAAAATTTTAGCACGGTTTTACATTGTCGAGCATATGTCAGCCCTATTCCAAATTTATGGCCGAGAAAACTATTAATATCAAAGGGGTTTGCCACTCTCCTAAATAACCAATCGGATGCCCTAAAATCTCCTAGACCAAGGAAAAAGTCTAAGAAACGGGAAAGCGGATGGTTTTGCTGAAGTGAGCAACTCTTAATGAAAACAACATTATGGAATAAAAGAAGAAAGGTTATGGGGGAAAGGATTACTCCCTTCATTTCATTAAGAAAGTCTTTTTTTAAATTTTGCACACTTACTAAGAAATAATGAAGTATTTAATTACTCTAAGATCTAAAACATACTAAATGATAATTTACCAGTTTAACCCTAATAATTACACTCGTTAATTTTTGGAAACTTATGTATACATTGCTAGTTTCAAGATGCATGGAGAAATTCATTGTTCTTGAAAACCTAAAAGGACTTTTATTTTGGAACAAATGAAAGGGCAAAAAAGCACTTTCATAATGAAACAGAGGAAGAATAAATTACTATTTGATTAAGTTGAAGAGAAACCATAATAAAATGGCTATACGGACAGACATGCTCCATGGATAGAAATATTGGCAGTTAAGAAACGTCTCAAGAAATAATAACTGAAACGAGAATGTTGATATGGATGGCTGATAATAAATAAAAGAATAAGTAGTAAGTGTAAGTCCACGTTACCCGTCCCGGTTCTTTCGGGGATGCGGAAACGGTGAAAACGATTTTTTCGGTGAAGGGTAACATGGACTAGAAAACGGAATCTTTACTAAACTAACTATCTAGCAACCTAACTACAAGTTTAACTATTATGTTAGAGGTTACACCTAGTCTTGAACTCCTTCTCTTCTTCTCCTTAGAGTGGTTGGATCGGCCTCACCTCGTCGTCTCCTCTTGCCGAAGATGGATCCACCCGAAAGCTTCTACCTTTGGCTCCTACCTCAATCGAGAGGAAACTAAAATACTTGGCTTGCTAGACCTTGTACTCTAGAGTAAGTAGAGAAGTATTTTTAGGGTTTTATCTCAATGGCTCATGTTTCTCAACTCATGAGACAAGAGAGCCATGAGCAAGAGGAAGAGGGAGAGCTTGGATGAGAGAGAGTGAGAATGATAGAATGAACTTGACTTTTTACAACCATGCTCTCAAAAAAGAAAATAATCATGATAATAATAATAATTAAGTATTTGTGATGGTTCATATCAATGGCCATTATCATTTCATGCATTCATTTTGTAAAGAACAACAAGCAAGCAAAAGTCATAGCCATGAAATGATAGCCATGAAATGATGATGGTCAATGAGTCCAAAATAGTCAACCGGTCAACAAAATCAACAAGTCAACAAAAGTCAAACTTTCAACTCAACCATGACACAATAATACTAAATTAATATTATTATTAATCATATTTCTTATTCTCATTAGGATTTAGAAAAAGTCAACAGTCAACACCCCTAATGAGAATCCTCTGCCTCTGTCTCTGTCAACTGTGCATACACACCCGCATTCACGAATACAAAGAGATAAAACCAATCCCAAAACGCATACTAGGATCTGGCTTAAACCAAAGCCCGCTGGTAATAACTGCCCGGACACCAAACGTGCACAAGTGCACGGATGGGAACGAACCCTGTCGCAAAACCATGCGACCTCTACTCTGTTTTGCACAAAGGCGAATAGCTCTCTGTGTGGGACTCTAAAGACTCGACACTACGCTGGCAATGGGTTTAACCACAGGCCGCAAGCGGTACTAGCTGTACGTAACGGTCCCCAGGTAGATGCCGATAAGAAGACTGATGAGGTGAACCCATTCGAACTCCTACTGAGCCTGAATGTGACAATCTCCGTACAGTCCGGTCTGTTCGTCTAAGAATATCGCATGGCGGGCCTAGGGGGTGGTGAACGTCAGTCCCCTAATTGCGGTACAAGTCGTGTCGGAGTTTAGCCCAGAACACCCTGAGACAACACTGGATAACCTATCAGTATATCTCGCTTGCCCTGGCCAGGGACTTTGTGTAATGGCTCTCCTAGACACAGCACGATATCAACCCCCAATACCGGGAGAGACGAATCCTGTCTAACCGTCACTGCCTCCAAGTGCTTCAGGACTGCACCCAACTGCTACCAGTTTGCACGACTCATTTGAGCCGTGGTAGGGTAGCAATCTAAGAACAGTAGGAACACACTCGAGGCGAAGTGACAGTGTCAAGTCTGCAGACTAAGCTGTACTCATGTCACCTGGAAACTGATAACTGACGATAGGTATAGTACCAACCAACAGTTCCCGACGAGTCATGTCCAGTGTACTCTAACCTAACGAGCACCCGCATACTATCTCAAGTACGACGTACTGACGGCTGTGGGACAGACCATCTCCCCTGCTGGGATGAGAAGCGCATACGCTAGTCTACTCCGGAGTATCGATGCTCCGTCTCGATAATCCTACGACCAGGGACCTGTATAAGGATGTGCTTGTAGATTACCCAGCCCCCACTAGTGTGACTGCCATCACAACGCTGATAATCAAGCAAAGATTCTAAGGGCTCCACTAATGTGTATAGGTGATATGCTAAAAGAAACACATGCACATATTAAAGTAGAAACAAACCAAGTAGCATACTACCATTTTGAGCAAGATTGGCTGTACAACTGCTGTGAATAGCCCAACCTTCCATTAAGTAATATACAAACTAGTATGATACAGTAATGGCCTATAGGGCATATACACTAACAGTAAGTGCATCCATAAATATCTAGAGGCAAGCTTCAACCGTCAATTATTTGTTTAGAAGCCAATTCATTATGTTTTACCCACCAAAATTCCACAAGCCCATCTCTGAACCTCTTTTTATTTTCTGCAAAACCTAACCATATACACTAATACACCCCTTGTTAAAGAATAGAATATTATTTTAAAGGTAGGAAATAATTATTTAGGGGATAACTTGGGAATCAAGTAAAATATTATAAAGATATTCTGAAAATCTTATATAATTTTTTTATCATAATAATTTATTATAAACACAACGCAAAGAAAGAGATCCACTATCCTCTCTTTGAATTGTTTTCCCTAATACCTTGTTCACTTACATAGTATCCAATCTTCACCTTCTTCTCCATTGACAGCTTCACAACCCTAGCCCTTCCTCGACGTCGCCACCTTCTCATCTTGACGGCTTCTCAACGCCGATAAAAAAAACGCCATCACACACTGCCACCGCCTCCTCCCTTGGCTTTATTTAATGAAAGAACGTACTGAATTGTTATCTATATTTTGTGAACTTTATGCTGAAGTTAAAAAACAGTTTAATAAGCCGGTTAAAATTATACGAAGTGATAATGCAAAAGAATACTTTTCTCATGTTTTTAATGAATTTAGGCCAGCCATGAATTTATGTGTGGTAATGGGATTGCTTATCGATCACCATACTCATATACCCATCAACAAACTAGTTCGGTTGAATGGAAAAATAGACGCTTAGTAGAAATCATACGATGATTTCTGTTCCACACTAATGTTCCAAAATATTTTTAGGTGATGCAGTCCTTACTGCATGTTATGTCATGATTCGCATGCCTTCATCTGTCCTTAATAGCGCACACCAGACTCAGTTTTTTCGACTGTACCCGTGTTTTCTTAGCACCTTGCATATATGGATGCCTATGTTTTGTTCACAACAATGATCCAACTCTTTACAAATTCAACCCTCGGGCAATAAAATGTGTTTTTCTTGGCTATACTTAACATAAAAAAAGGCAACTGTTGTTATAGTCTGGACCTCCGGAAATTTTTCATTAGTGTCGATGTAACTTTCTTTGAACATCAACCATACTTTATGGAAAAATAAACTATTTTTGAAATTGATGAGTGTCCACATTACTTGATGAGTCTCATATCCAAGTTGCACCTTTTTCAACTTCTTTGCCAATTCAACCTTCCGAGTCGATTGCACCTATGCCTGTCCCTAACTCTTGTCGATTCTTAAATGCCCCAAACATAAAAAACCCATCAACGAAAGGAAAAGGAGGTACAATTGGTGACTCCAACACTTCACTAAACACCGTGTCTTTTAAGTACTTACAACCATCAGATTTTGATCTCTATTGCTTTCCGCCAAGGTAAACGAGCTCGTACATCTCATCCGATTTCCATCTTCATCTCGTACAACAATCTCTTCTTATTGTTTTTTCATTACATCTTTGGACTCCATTTCTTTACCCAAGTCTGTGTCTGAAGCATTATAAGATTGTGGATAAAATGCAACTATGGATGAGGAAATGATTGTGTTACACCAGACTGATAAGAGGGAATTAGTTTCTTAGTAGCCTTGGAACGGCCATGTTAACTGAAAAAAGACAATACAGCAGCTAATTGGAAGTCAAGTAAAATATTCTGAAGATCTTATGTAATTTTTTATCCTAGTGATTTATTACACACACACACACACACACACACACACAGAGAGAGAGAGAGAGAGAGAGAGAGAGATCCCCTCTCGTCTTTAAATTGTTTTCTGTATACCTTGTTCTTTTACAGACCCTTCAAAATATTGTAAAATCTGATCTGTCGTACAACTTCTTGCGGATTGATCTACTTTCTTGAAATTGCATCTATGGTCTATGTTAGGTCGAGATAAAGCCGGGTAACGCAGAATGCTTAGTATTCTAAGCATCGGAAACAAAAAGTAGGATCCTTGAATGCAATTTTGCTGCAATAAGGTATTTTAATGAATTACTTTACTAACATTTGTTATTATTAATTGTTTTTTGAATCTTTTTGTTTGCTTTTGCATCCTCGTGTTAGATTAGAACATCGTTTGGGTTCAAATTGAAATAATACAAGAAAATCCTTTTATTCCAATTCTTCAGGGTCAAGGCATGTTACAGTATTGCCTGTACAGCTTAACTCTAGCAAAAGTCGTTTATGTTCCGTATATTTTATGGCTACTTATTGGATATGTTTCTGGATTATTACTGATAAAATAATAAACAAAGTTGACATGCAATCAAACCCAGAAGGGTACCTCAAGTGGCCCTCCGCAAACACCAAGCTTCAAACAGACAGCAATTCAAGGGAAATTAATGGATATAACTGAATTATCGAAAATAGCCTTTAAATGCTACCAACTTAGTACAAGAATATGGGCCTGGTTATAGAGTTTAGGAGCATACATTGATCATTTGACGGAAGCCGCCTGATATTAAATATACAGTTATGCCTGCAGGCTTCATCTTGTTTATTAATTCCGAAATTCCAGGAGAAATTCTGCATATAAAGGAGTGGGACTGTAAAATAACGGTCAAGCTAACAAAAAATAACAGACAGAAGTCAAAAAACAAGATAAATAATCCAAGATCAGCAGGACTCTAAAAGGACATATGTCTCCATATGATATATCACAAAAATGCAATCTGAATGCAGTTTGTGTTCCCTCAAAGAAAAATGCAGTATGTGCAGGACAGATATAATTTCCTAGTATAATCTTCTAATAGCATGAGAATCCCCATTGCTTATCATATAATATAAGGTAGCTGATATTATATAGAAGCACTATCTGGAAGCCGTGGCTATTAATAATATCAACTTCATAATGTTTCTTCCACATGTTAGTTCAAGAACCTTTCATCTTTTATAATTGACAAAATTATTATAAAAAACATCAATTAAATTTACATCCTACAAATTATTTAACCGCTCCATATATTTTGCTCACATAATCCTCAATGTGCTTATAGAAGTCAGTTCCAAAGTCATTCTAGATGAAGATGGTACTATTGATCCATGAATATTAGCAATCCAAATATTAATATTTAATGCAAATGTTGGATTCTTTATTTCTTTCAAAGTCCATGAGGAGCATTTCAACTCTCCCTAAATATATATGCAATCGACATTCGTAAGTGTTAAAGAAGAAGCAGTAGCACATCCATAAAGCAAAATTTCTCATAGGATATAGTATACATAAATTAGAGAAACACATAAGGAGCAGCTTTATACATCAAGGAAACTTTATGTCTTTATTTTCTCTCATTTTCCTTTTTGCAAGAAATATAGTATATCTTTGCATAATAAACACAACACTATTTGAAATAATTCGGATCTTAATTTTTTAACTGAATCTGAATATATAACAACTTGCGTAATAATTAAATATTTCATGAAGGTTTCTACACATGCTCCTCTACTTTAAGGAGAAAACAGATAATATAGACAGCAATATGAATGGATTGCAACAAAATAAATTGCATGGGATATCAGGCATACAGAGATTTTTGAACCCATCTGACAATTTCTCGGCAATAAGGAACAAAGTGTGAAGTTTTCATAATTTTTATGTCCAATTATTCTAAATTGTTCAGAAAGAAAGTACTATTTACATGGCAAACAATTAGCCTTAAATTACATGAACATAGATCCGTAGAGTTGCTATTGACGAAGCTCAGAGATAATGATTCCAAATCTAAGCACGTCAGAGTAAGGAAATCATAGATAAAGAAGAATACTTTTATGCTTCAAAAAGCACTAGTTGTAGTTATCAAGCTACCAATAAGAGAAATATCATTCTATCTACATGAAATGATTTTACATCCAACTAGAAAAGCCATAGTGACGCCATCACATGGAGATCTATAATGTTTTTTTTCTAAAAAGAGTAAAAGGATTTTTGTAGCAATATTTCAAGCTATAAGTTGGAGCAGTAATCAACAATGTAATTTCATAAGAATATAGATGCATAGATATCTAAATGACATATTGCTCATTAAACATGCAATGATATATCTGATTTAAAAAATCAGAATATTAATATTAGCCAATATTTCCTTAATTAGAAAAATGAAACCATTGTTTCATATGACATAGCAAAAACACTATATTACAACGACGATGGAAAAAAAGTATATACAGGATAGCCTTAAAACTTAATTACACTAAAAATACCTTTACTGACACTGTTTTCCACTAAACTACCTTAAAGTATTTTTATTACAGCAAGCTCCCTAAGAGTAGAATATTTAGGGGTATTTTAGTGAAAAAATCCATTAAAACCAAAGTTTAAATCGGGTTAATGTAATTTAAAAATACCTCTAAGGTAGTTCAGTGAAAAAGGTGAAGGTGGTTTAATTTAATATAGTGAAGCTATAAAGAATCATACCTTGGAGGTCTCTTCTGGAGAAAGTCCTGGAGCTGGGACAAAGAGGGGTTAAATAATTTAAGTCTAGCATCTAGAGCATCCTCAAAAGCAACAGATCCGCTCATGGCCCTAAAGATACAGACAAAAGAATCAGAGAAATCAAAGAGCAAAGGTCATATGAATTATTATGAATCAACAAGGCATAAATGCAAAAGAGGGTATGGTACTTGGATGTCCACTCTGCCACAGCTTTTCCAGCACCACAAAAGTCGGCAAGTTCATCAATACCCTCGTCCAAGCAAACAGTGCTATCCACATCAAAGCACACTGCATCGGCATTGCGCCAAATCTCAAGCACCTCTACAACAAGCAAAAATATGGATTAAAAAGAATGAGACTATTTTACAAGATCAAGCCAATAAGATACCTTGATTTTACATCAAAATACAGGCTATTTTCACCAAACTGTCGTTGTTTTCCACTAAACTACCCTAAGGTTTTTTATTACAAAACACACCAAAATTGGATTAATGTTTTTTTTTAAAACTAAAAAACCCTTAAATGTAGTATTTTAAGGGAGCTTACTGTAATAAGAAAAACAATAAGGTAGTATAGAGAAAAACAACTATAGTTAAGGGTGGTTTATTGAAATGTGTTGAAAGTAAACTAAAAAAACAAATGATGGGACTTTAAAGATAGTCTCACATTGGAAACAACAAAAAGAAACACATGGGTATAAGATATAAGATGGGCCAAACCTCAGCAAGGCTTGAGTCTTATTGTTGGAACCCACTTATATCAAAGGCTCATGTGTACCTATAAAATGCCCATCACTCCCTCTACATTAAATAAAACTTTAAACTTTAGCAAAATGTATCCCAGAATATAATAGGACTGACCTCTTGAAGGCAGGGTATTATCAAAGTGGGCAGCAGACATAGTGCTCGGGGGCTGTAATGAGGATGTTGTAATAGTAAGAGATTTGTATGGCCTTGAAACACCAAAGGAAAGATTGGCTGTGCCTCTTGATAAATGTTTCAATACAAATGGAGGAAGTTGAGAACATGGAAGATCGTTGGACAAATTCTGACTGATACTTGAACCAACCAGCCTAGCCATCAATTCCTGATCTATAAAATCCAATTAGATTGTGTATACATCCAACAGATGTGGAATACACATAATAAACATTCATGTGAAACAAGCACCTTCACATTCCTTGTGAATGTACATTGGAAAATATACAAAATGTAAAATATTCTCAATTATTACGAGATTGTTTACATAAATTGTCATCATTAAGGTTAGCTAACCACAAATGGTATTGTTTCCCATAATCCCAAGCCACAAAACATGTTAGGCACAATATACTATGAATCGGAAGAAGCGGATTTAAACAATTGGCTTTTGTTTATGGTGTAAGGAGTCTCGCTATGGGTTCAATGCATATACTTGGGGCATATCTTATACTTCCAGGCGTAAACAACTTAGTTATGCCCACCTATCACAGTGCATATTAGATTACCCAGAAAAACAAATTTCCATTCATCGTGATCTATAAATAAAGCCTAAAATGTTAATAAAATGAAAAAAATTATGCATTGAGGACTTAAAAAGCATGACTACATCACTTCAGTTGTATTAGTTGTTCATCTTCAAGCATGTGTAAGAAGCCCATAAATTAAAAGGCTTAACCACCATCACCGCCATCCCATCCCCTGGGAAAAAAAGATAAAAATTTTATCCTTGACCAGCATGAATCTTTTTTCACTCTAGGAACTGTTTCATAGATATATGACTGGATTTGACTAACAGATGAGTCAAACAGCCGTACTCATTCAGAAAGGCATAAAAAGGATGGTCAAACAACGTATCATTAAGCGTGACACCCCACCCAAATGCATGCACGAATGTTTGCACAAAAAGAAATTATCGCCTGACATAGGCAAAAAGAGAACATTGGGATTTATGTAAAATATTCAAAGCACTTTTCAGATCGATAAAGAAAAAACGACCAATTTATGAATTGTGTGTTACATTTATCACCTTCTAACTCTTTCTCACACCCTTACCTCTACGTGGCACCCTTAAAGTAAATATGGGGATACCCCATCCCCTCGCCTATCCCAAAGGAACCTCTACATGGCACCCCTAAAATAAATATGGGGATACCCCATCCCTCGCCTACCACCCAAAGGGCTTTTTTTAAATAAAAAATTGAATCAAATGAATATGTATTTGATGGTATACCATGAACTTTGGTAGATGATCATAACCAAAATCGTTCGGCAATAGAAGAGTTAACATATAATATCTCTTGAAAAATTAAAAATGAACTTTGCACACGATAGTATTAACAATGGCATGATTATTTTTTTAATCACATAAAATAGTGTTGTCTATCAATAATGACTTAAAATTGCAACGGTCACATGATAGTCATTAAAAACGCCATCACTTTTTCCATGATTTGTAGTGATTATTTTTTATCTTTTAATTTATTAGTCCTTTCACACTTCTGTCGCTTTTGATAATCAAATCAATCATGTATTATTTGGATTTCCATGGATATTAAGGCTACATAGTAATCTTACAGGTGGGATTGCACCAAAGACAATTGCACAACCGCTAAGGTATGTAGGATCTATCGCCAAAGGATATGAGTGAAGAATAAGATTGAGGTTTTTATGATAGGATGACTGAGTTTCTTGACTTGAGACTACACTTTAGGACTAGGATTTTTGAGAACTTACCAATTCGCTAGATTCTGAATTATGTGGGTATATTCACTGCAAATCCTCATGAGACAACGCTCATCCTTTAGGGTAACCTAAACGTTTAATTGCTTTAAGTATTTGCTAAATGCAACCGCGATTCCTGCGAAATTTAGGATTTTCAATTTCTTTTTCTTTTCATTAATAAGCTTTGCTCGAGGACTAACAAAAGATAGGTGTGGGATATTTGATACACGTTTTATTGTATTTTATACTTCCCATAATCTATGCTCTTATCAATAAAACAATACTATTTGAGGTAGTTTACTTTGATTGTGCAGATTTCAAATTTAATGGCTAAAAGGATGAAGAAGATGAAACATGGGCTTTATGCCACTCAAAGTCCACCACAAACAAAGCCCATGCTACTGGTCCAAGCCAAATAACACTACAACCAAAATATACAGTCAAAAGAAACCCAACCATGAAAAAAGCGCCCGACAAAAACCAGGCGCCAACCGTTCTGAGAACTTACCAATTCGCTAGATTCTGAATTATGTGGGTATATTCACTGCAAATTCTCATGAGACAACGCTCATCCTTTAGGGTAACCTAAGCGTTTAATGGCTTTAAGTATTTGCTAAATGCAACCGCGATTCCTGTGAAAATTAGGATTTTCAATTTCTTTTTCTTTTCATTAATAAGTTTTGCTCGAGGACTAGCAAAAGATAGGTGTGGGGTATTTGATATTCACGTTTTATTGTATTTTATACTTCCCATAATCTATGCTCTTATCAATAAAACAATACTATTTGAGGTAGTTTACTTTGATTGTGCAGATTTCAAATTTAATGGCTAAAAGGATCAAGAAGATGAAACATGGGCTTTATGCCACTCAAAGTCCACCACAAACAAAGCCCATGCTACTGGTCCAAGCCAAATAATACTACAACCAAAATATACAGTCAAAAGAAACCCAACCATGAAAAAAACGCCCGACAAAAACCAAGCGCCAACCGTTCTGATACTGTCGCCACATGGCGGAAAAAGCGGTCCGAAACCACTACCTAAGAGTCTTGTAAGGGTCAAAGTTGATGAGATTTGGCCAGCTGCTTTACATGGAGAAATGACACTTCTGCCCTCTCTCGAAACTTCCTGACTGCCTATAAAAGGCCAGCAGATCCATCTTGAAAAAGGAGTGGGGTGTAGAGACTATCTAGGGATTAGTTTTAGTTAGAGTTTACTTTTTCTTTGTTCCATTGCCCAAACAAGTGAACTCTTTCTTCTTTGTAAGAAGACTCCTTGCAAGCAAGAACACCTGTAATTTAGTTTCAATTAATGCAATTTACATTCCTTGCAATTTTCATTTATAGTTTGTAATCCTTTTGCAAGTTGAGTTCTTTCTTCTTTGTGAGAAGGCTCCTTACATAGAAAAGACTTCTTGTAATTATCTTTCAATTCATGCAATTTACTTACATGCCTATTTTTCAATATTTTGACTTGGTTAACTCTTACCATTCTATTCTCTTAGGTAATATTTAACGTTTGATCTATACAAGATCATTCTCAATTGACTTCTTGCTTTTTGATCATGCTTTCAATTCATGGTTGACGGTCTATGCTTAGGAAATGTAACCATGTTGAGATGATATTGGATATATCAAGAATCCAATTCTTATTATTTACAGGTTAGTCTAAAATGGTTGATGTGGTATGTACAGAACACATATAAGTCACACTTATCTAAAACGATTTGATGGCCAATGTAAAGAAGTCACATAGTCCATACTTCCTAAAGTTAACTTGTAAGTAAGACGAATAAGAAGCTAATTTCTTATTATTTGCAAGTAAGTCTAAATTGGTTGATGGCGTATGTAGAGAAGTCATATAGATCATACTTATCTAAAACGATTTGATGACCTATGTAGAGAAGTCACATAGTTGATGCTTCCACATGCTAACTTGTAAGAAATAAGAAGAGAAAAAGAGAGAGTGGAGAGGAAGTTGGCCATGATTAGACCTAACCAAACCGAAGCATGGACATGTTTTAGCTAATTTGATTTTCATTTAAGTTGTAGGATCTAAACACCTTCTCAAACCCTCCTCTTAACTCGTCTTAAACTAATCTTTTGTAAACGTCTTCCTTGCGATTCGACCTGTACTTGCATGCTTGCTACCTAGCGACCCATGCACTTGTTGTATTACAATATTAGAAAATCTCCAACAATATATATGAATACTTTTGATCTCTATCAATTTAGATCGTTCAATCTCTACGAAAGTTTTTGATTCATTTCGAGTAAATCCATCGATCGAATCATCCTGTTGCAAAAAAAAATTGATTCTTCAGAATTTTTCAATTGCCTGTAAAATTTTACTATAGGAATGGGTTCCTAATTTCATCAAGGTATACTAGCAATATTTAGGTTTGTCATGATGAATTTTGTGCCGCGCTAATTTGTGATCATAGATAAGATTAGCAGCTCAACATGCAAGGGTTAAGAAATTTTTATGCACATGTTATTTAGAGGAAGTACCAACGAAGGTGAAAGGAGACCTTGATGGCGAGTTAGAGATGGAGATAGCGGGAGAACTTAAGCACTCTTCTTTCCCCTCTTAAGCGGGTGATATTCCATACACTAGTAATTGGTGTTCATACCCTATTGCAAAGTGGTACATAAGTTAGATATTTGGTGTGAGAATAACAAAATTACATTTAACCACAAATCCTCCCCTTTTTTGTCCATGATAATTTTCCTCTCTCGACTTAGACTTGGTTCCGATCTCCTTCGTCTCCAGATCAGACTACTGCGAGATTAGGGCTTCAATGGCGAGATTAGGGTTTCTTCGACGCCGACTCAGCAATTCAGCAGACTCTTCTCAGATTGGTCTTGGCAGGGTTCTCGAATTTGACTCCGAGGTTCGAGTTCGACTCGTTTACCCCTTTCGATTTGGACCAACTTAGGATCAAGGCTACTCAGCAAGGGCTTTCCATTAGGTCTAGGGTTTCCTGAATTCTTTGAAGCAATTCAGCAGATTTCTCTAGATCTTTGAGTAAATTTCTTGGCAATTTCAGCAAATATCTTAGTGTTGATTCATTTTGTGGATTGTTCAGAAGTGTTGGATGGTTTTCAAGTATTTAACAATACTTTACAATAAATAACAAAAAATAAACCAAAATGCAACTTTTGTTGATTTATGAGCGGACTCTTCATAGGCCAGGCTCTCCGGCCGCTTCACTTTTTTCCGAATATAAGAAATAATGCCATTGGGATTGGAGTTGCTTGGTAAACTTAGGAAAGGTAGCGGGGCAGCTAATGCATGCCATCATAGTTTCAATTTCTATGAGAATTTGCAAATGTGATTCTAATTTTTCGGAATAATAGTTTTTGGTTCCTTGCAACTATCCCTTATACAAGAATCAAGCCTCTTTTAAAATCCAATAAATTAACTTATAAGCTATATCGAAGTTTAAAATAGAATAATTTGTTTGTGTTTTCTTCTATGAGAATTTGCAAATGTGATTCTAATTTTAAGCGATAGCGCGTGGTAGAGGAGGTGCAGTGGCTCGAGGAAAGGACGGGTGCAGCAACTCGTGGGAGGGGTGCAGCGGCTGGAAGGGACGGGAGAACTGATGTTCCACCTTCTGCTAATACCATTAAGCAACCTCGAACTAGGGGTGGCCGCAGAGTCAGCAGGGTTCCAGAGATACCTGCGAACCCGGAGACAAAACCGTTGCAGGATGCCCCTGCTATTAATAATGATGGAGGTTTGGTCCTATGGCTTGTAGAAAGAGGTCTGCTCATACTACTAGGACAGCAAAACAAGGCCCTAATGATCAGGATAATCAATGGGGCAGTAAAGATTTAACACCTTCGTGGACATACAAGTTGAGTTCGTGGACATGCAAGCTGAGTTGGCCGAAAAGCAATGTGAGCTTATGGAAGAGCAATCCAAGGCGATAAAAGAGTTCGCCAAGGTGATAGAGTCATGGTGTCGACAGGATTTCCAAGACCGAAGGATATGATTTTGAGAAGTTTAAGATGTCCCCGCTTTCGTTTCAGGATGGTTCTAATCCCATAATAGCAAAATTGTGGCTTAAGCAGATGAAAAACTCCTCAAGATCTTGAAGTGCACTGAGGATCAGAAGGTGTCTTTTGTTACCTTTATGTTTCAGGAGGAGGCGGAGCACGGGTGGGAATCAAAAGAAGAGATTTTAGTCTCGCAAGACGAAGAGGTGATTACTAGGAGCAAATTTAAGCCGCTATTTGAGGAGAATTTCTTCCCTATTTATGTTCATGCTCGAAAGAAGAGAGAATTCCTGAATTTAAAGCAAGGATATGCAATTGTCAATGAGCATGAGGCAAAGTTCACAGAGCGATCTCAATATGCCAAAGAGTTAGTCGCTGAGAAGCACGATAAGGTCAAAATATTCGAGAACGATTTAAGGCCGGATATCACGGCATTAGTGACCATCAGCTTGTCAAAGACCTATATTGAGGTCGTACAGAGGGCACGCAGGGCCGAGAAGACCATCGATGCAAAGCAGAAGACTTGGGAGCAAAGGAAGAAGCCACAGCCAGATAGTGGTCATAAATCTTTCAATGGGCATTTTAAGAAGAAAGAATTCAGGAAGCATGAATATTCTTCTCAGAAACCGAGAGATCCGACTAAGAAGTTTGAAGTCCCTATTCAGAGGCATGAGGGGCTATGTTCCATGTGTGGAAAGGATCACAGGGGTCGACCATGCCCAAAGTTTGAGGGTTGCTTCCAATACGGTAATACTTGACACATGTCCAAAGAGTGCCCAACGAGGAATGTTGTGCCTAATAAAGTGAACTAAAAGTCTAAAGACCCAAGGCAGGGTGTATGCTCTTACCCCTCAGGATGCTTTGGAATCCAACACCGTAGTCAGAAGTATATTGAGAACAATTCTAGTTTAGCACAGTTCTTTTATATGTTTCAATACATTCTATACATCATTACATCTCACACATTAAATCCTGAATTAGCTTAGAAATTGAACCAACTACCTTTCACCTTCAGGTTCTCTTTTAATATCATCATCTCCTCCTAGAATGTTGTTTGATTCGAGGTTAACACATTCTTTCGTGTCACCACACTTTGCACAAAGGCTGCATAGTCCACCGAGTTACCTAGATTATGAATTATCGGTTTCGACACCTGCTGGCATCTGTCTAATAACCGATAAGGTTTATAGAGGATGCAACGTGATGATGGGTGATGGAACTTTGCTGACAGATTTGATTCTCCTGGAGATGTATGATTTTGATGTGATTCTTGGGATGGGCTGGTTAGCCTCTTAGCATCCATCAGTTGACTGCTTAAGAAGCAAGTCATATTTTCAAGTTTCGGGAGAATCAGAATTCAGCTTTATAGAAGAGGGTTCCATCTCGCCTTTACGCACGATTTCAGATATGCAGACTTACAAGCTTATAAGGATCGGATGCCATAGTTACTTAGCCTATGCGGTAGATACACAAAAGGAGAAGATGAAACTTGAGGATATTTCAATAGTCCGAGAGTTTCCTAAGGTATTTCCGGAAGAGCTTCCGGGGTTACCGCTGGATCGGGAGGTCGAGTTCATTATCGACCTAGCGCTAGGCACTGCACCGATATCCAAAACTCCTTATAGAATGGTCCTCGTGGAGCTTAGAGAGCTAAAGGCTCGGTTGCAAGAGTTGCTTGATAAAAGTTTTATACGTCCAAACGTATCACCTTAGGATGCTCGGTGTTGTTTGTCAAGAAAAAGGATTGATCGATGCGTCTTTGTATCGACTATCAGGAGCTCAATAAAGTGACAATCATGAACAAGTACCCTATGCCAAGAATTGACGATCTATTTGACCAGTTGCAAGGTACCAAAGTATTTTCGAAGATTGATTTGAGATCTGGTTATCATTAGCTTAAGATTAAAGCAGAGGATATTCCTAAGTCTGCCTTTCGAACGAGATACGGTCATTATGAATTCTTAGTGATGACATTCGGCTTAACGAATGCCCCGCCGCGTTTATAAATCTTATGAATAAGGTGTTCAAACCTTATTTACATCAATTCATAGTAATATTCAATGATGATATTTTGATCTATTCGAAAAGTACGGTGGAACACGACGATCACTTAGAATTGTCTTGCAAACATTGAAGGAAAAGAATATTTATGCTAAATTAAGTAAATGGGAGTTTTGGCTCGAGAGCACGGCATTTTTAAGCCACGTGATATCAAAAGATGGTGTTTTTGTCGATCCGAAGAAAGTGGAGGCCTGTAACCCTTCGAAAATCGTTTAGGCAGTTTTTCGGTAATCGGCTAATTTTTCGGCTTTTTCCGTAAAAAGTCAAAATAGGTATTTTTCATTGTAGACCTAATTATACAAAATTTAGATAAGATATTACTATAATTTTGTCACTAAAATGTCACTTATAATTTTCTAGTTAAATAAAAAAAAATTCGTAATTAATTATTTTTTTATTATTTTAAGCCTTTTTAAATACATTAAATTAGTGATAAATACAAATTTAATTAGGTAAATTTCATAATTAGGAGTCTTTATAAGCTAAAATATGGTGTTAATAAAATTGTATCATGACTTGCAACATTTTAGTTTTATGGTGTGAAAATTATGAAAAAAATGATGTAAAAAGGGGTTTTTTTGTAAAAAGTTGATGTGAAATGCATTAAATGAGATGTGAGGGATCTTTTTGACCTAGAAACTTCTCCAAAAACCCCCACACCCTCCTCCTCTTCACCTCTGGCCGAAAATAGCAGCAGCTCCCCCTCTTTTCACCTCAATTCTTGCTTCAAAAATCATGAAAAATCATGAAAAATCCATAAAAATTCACCATTTTCTTCTCCAATTCAATGCTAAACCCTAATCCACTCTCTCCTCAACCAAATTTAGTTCAAAACTAGAAGAAAGGAGGCTTCTTTGGTGGCTTGATCATGCTAGGGTTCCATTTGTGAGGTGAAATTCTAAACTAGTTTGTTAACTTGTAGTTTATGTGTGCTAAAATTCAATTTTGAAGTATTAATTTAGTTGTAAATTCTTGTTCATGAAAATCAAGAATGGGATTTGGTGTTGAACTAGGGTTTGAAGCATGGTTGTTAGAGTTAAGTTAGGGCTTTGGTTACCTATTTGATTAGAGTGGTTAATTGCGGAGGGTTACGCTCGCTAAGTCGTTAAATTGCGACGTTTGCATCGAATCGGTTTGAAATTTGCTTACTAGATTTTTTACAAAAATTAGAATGCGATCAAATTGTGTTATGTTAGCGATATAATTAGCTTCGTATAGGACTATTAGAGTGCGCGAACGCGGGGTTTCGTCTAGTCGGGTTTTAGTTTTGTCGATTTCCCCGAAATGACGATTCTAGTTAACGATTAGCGATTTTCGTGCGTTTTCCCGCGCACCGAGTGTATGTTATGTTTAATTCGAGAGCGTCGATAATTGTATATTGTGACTTGCATCGTTTTAGGTTTTTTAATCTTATGCTTGGTGTTGTACAAATATAGGATCGGTCGAGGAAACATCGGACACGGCACGTAAAGGCAAGACGGTGGTCGGATCGGATTAGCGGGGATTTCAGGTGAGTAGATGTATTCATCTATGGGGGAATCGTCTGGATGGCGCGATGCGCCCCCCTAGTTAGGATTACCCTACTTTTTGCAAGATTTATATTGTTAGCTAGCTTATCCATTCATGTACACTGCATACCCTTATAGCGAACAGTATATTAGATTGCATGGACATTCATCTATACTTATGCGATATCATTTCATAGGACACGAACACCTTACCATTGGCATCTGTTGCATGCGCACTATTCATGTGACACACACGCCTTTGGTAATTGCCATGCCACGTGCACTATAGAACCTGTTTATCTTAATATCGTCACCTGCATTCATACTTGATATATGAAATTGCATCGCATGCATATATCTCGCATCATCATCATCATATTTACATAGATCTCTAGCCAAAACTCACATCATATACATTGATATCATAGACATTTATCATATATAACATGTGAACATTATGATTTTCTTGAGGATTTCAGTATTGCTGCGATTTCTGGATTTTTGGGGAAAACCGCAAGAATTTAACAAAAGCTTATATTTATCATTTTAAAACAAAGTTGCAGTTTTCTCGTGATGTATGTGTCATCCACCATGAGTTTTCATGTTTTCTGTTGGATTTCGAGACCCGATTCGAGGAGTGGATGAACCGTCTCGGGTACATGGTGGGCCCGGTATGGTACCCCGGGACAAGAAGATCGAGTTGTAGACGATGAGCCTGGCAGGGGAAGACTACCTACCGGTGATGTCTGGCGCGGCGGATATCCGGAGGATACCGACCGTTGTCGTGAGATTTATGATATGGGCCGATCCGGACTGACGGAGCCCGATATTGAGACAGATATGATTCCTATTTGGTGTCGATGCTTGACACGGGTTTTCAGATGATTTCTTGATGGTACTTAGCTATTATACAGATATTCATTTTCTAAAAGTTAAGAACGCAGTACCCTTAGCATTTAAAACACTTAAAGAGTTAGAAATGACATTGCATACCTGTGCATGCATACTAGAGCTATTATATCACATATGGACATGCATGTTGTGGTGCATTGCGTGCATTCTTACGATTGCCTTATTAGATGTTATATTTACTCACGAGCTGGCAACTCACCCCCGTTGTGCCACAGTGTCTTGCAGGTCGGACTCATCAGTCTTGTAGCGGCGGCTATCTTATCATCAGCTCCTTTTGCTCAGACTCGCGATATCGCCCGTAGGTGGGTTGCGAGCACACTTTATTTCTTTTGCTTTGTCATTGTATCTAGTATTCTCCATCTACCACTTTATATTGTATATATGACCTAGAGGTGAGACTGAGAGATTTGTATATTTGTGGTTTCTTTTGGGTCGAGCTCACTTGAGCCGGCGTTGTGTTTTCTGATATTTTGCGTTTCTTTTATGCTCTTTTCTTGATATTGCTATTATATTGCATGTGGTTGTGATCCGCCTTGGGCGAAGAGCTAGCTCCCGCTTGGGGGTGCCATTTTTATGATTACAGGTTTATTATCTTGTTGTACCCATTTTGGGGGGATAGAAAATACAGGGGAGACTCTGCCGAAATTTTCGGAAATTTTTGATGTTTTAAAAAGGGATTCTATGCAACTTAAATGATTTTTAAAAACCATTGTCATTAAAGGTTTTCCTTCACTCTCTTTTGATTTTGGTTTAGATTCTTCTGGGCTTTGGCTGACTTAGGTTACGGTACGCCTTTAGACGTCTCGTAATCAAAGTGCCAGTCGCGTTCCGTACTTTTGGGTCGTGACAAAGTTGGTATCAGAGCGTAGGTTTTACCTTTCTGAGTGTAGGACGACCTTGGTAGATGGAGTAGGTGACTTAAGCAGAGTGGCGTAGCGTGGGTATGATCCGCGGCATACTTACGATACGGTACTCCGCCTAAGTGACCTTAGGACATAATTGCTTGTATTTCCTTTCTTGATTCCTTGCATTCCTTGATTCAATTGCAATGTCCTTATCAGTCCTGTTTCTTATTCTAGCTTCGATGCTGCCAAAGACTACGAGAGCTCAGCGGGCTGCCGCTAGGGATGAGATTCGGGCGGGCCCGTCTGAGGCGAGGATCGAGCGGGATGATACACCTACCTTCAGGGTCATACTGATCCGCCTTATCCAGATCGTATTGCCAGACTAGAGGCCGGCATGCAAGAGTTGCGGCAGATGATGGGATCTTTAGTTGAGTCCAGCCGAGCACAGAGATCCGAGGATGTTCCTTCCACCGCACAGACCACGATCGTACCTGCTGCACAGATGGTCACTCCTGCTGCTACTACGGAGACTATCCCTGTTTCACTACAGGAGTTCATGAGATTGAGACCTCCAGCTTTTACCGGTACAGATGTGACAGAGGACCCACAGGCATTTCTTGATAGGATGGCTCGGATTTGCCGTTCGTTGAGGTGTTCTGATGATAGATTGGTAGAGTTTGCGAGTTTTCGTCTGGAGGGTCTTGCCCAGACATGGTACAATTCAGTAGAGAGAGGCCGAGCTGCAGGTCTGCCTTCTATGACCTGGGATGAGTTTACATCTGCATTTCTTGCCCGCTTTCTTCCGGAGAGTGTCCGAGATGCTCGAGCCCGTAGTTTTGAGTCTTTGCGCAAGACTCCTGGGATGACAGTGTCGGAGTATGATATACAGTTTACCCAGTTGTCTCGATATGCTCCGTACCTAGTCGACACAGAAGAGAAGAGAATAAAGAGGTTTGTACGAGGGCTTGATACACAGCTATTCTTTGCCATCGGCACCCAGCACTTTGATACATACGCTGCCGCGATGGATGCAGCCTTACTTTTGGAGGAGCGTATTTCTGAGACTCCGGTCGTTTCTGGGCCGAAGAGGATCCGTACTGATACGCCAGCTCAGTGGCAGATGGGTAGACACCGCGATAGATTATTTTCGGGAGATGGTGGAGGCAGAGGATTGAGACGAGGTCAGTTATTTGGTTCATATCCACAGACCCAGCAGTCGTCTCCAGGATGTTTTCGGTGTGGGAGTCAGTACCACCGTGTCAGAGACTGTACCATTGGACGTCCGGGCGCGGCGACAGTCCCGCATGTGACTTTACCACCCTCACCACCTTCTCAGAGAGCTTTACTTCCTACTCCTGACGATGCTCCACGTCAGTCAGATGCTTCTAGAGGCCGTGGGCGTGGCGGTCCAGTTCCGAGAGGACGAGGCGACAGAGGCAGAGGCAGAGGCCGAGGTAGAGGCAGAGGACAGCCAGCTATTAGTGGTGGACAGGCCCGAGTGTTCGCATTGACTCCTCAGGATGCACAGGCATCCAATGCCGTCGTGACAGGTACTCTGCCAGTATGTTCTTTTGATGCACGGGTATTATTTGATCCAGGCTCCACACATTCCTATGTATCCACGTACTTTGCACCGAGGTTGGGCCGAGAGTCTTCTCCGTTAGATCAGCCGCTTGTCGTTATTACCCCGGTAGGCGAGTCTTTTGTTGCCCGTTTTGTGTACCGATCGTGTTCCGTTCGTATCGGGGAGAGAGATTCTTCAGTAGATTTGATTCTTCTCGATATGCTAGACTTTGACGTTCTTCTTGGTATGGACTGGCTAGCCACCTGTTATGCATCCGTGGACTGCCGTGAAAAGGCAGTCAGATTCAGTTTTCCTGGTGAGCCGGTTCTTGTTATTCAGGGAGATCGTAGCGCTACCCTTCCCAGCTTGATTTCTTCTCTTCGCGCTGGTCAGCTCTTAAGGAAAGGGTGTCAGGGATTCTTAGCTTATGTTTGTGATACTAGCTCCACAGAGGTTCCGTTGGACCAGGTCCCTGTTGTGAGAGAGTTTCCTGATGCTTTCCCTGAAGAGCTGCCTGGTCTGCCACCAGAGCGCGAGATTGAGTTCTGTATTGACTTGATCCCCGGCACGGGGCCTATCTCTATACCGCTTTATCGGATGGCCCCGGCGGAGCTGAGAGAGCTAAAGGATCAGTTACAGGACTTGCTGGACAAAAGGCTTATCCGACCGAGTGTGTCACCTTGGGGTGCTCCCGTCTTGTTTGTTAAGAAGAAGGACGGAAGTATGCGTTTATGCATTGATTATCGTCAGCTGAACCGGGTTACTATGCGGAACAGGTATCCCCTACCCCGCATTGATGACTTATTTGATCAGCTCCAGGGTGCAGGGTTTTTCTCGAAGGTTGATTTACGGTCAGGTTATCACCAGTTGCGGGTTCGGAAGGAGGATATTCCGAAGACCGCTTTCCGTACTCGTTATGGTCATTATGAGTTCTTGGTGATGTCGTTCGGGCTCACTAATGCCCCGGCAGCATTTATGGATTTGATGAACCGTGTATTCAAGCCGTATCTCGATCAGTTCATTATTGTGTTCATTGACGACATCTTGGTTTATTCTCGGAGCCGGGAGGAGCATGAGCAGCACTTACGTATCACATTGCAGACTTTGAGGGAGCATCAGCTGTTCGCCAAATTCTCCAAGTGCGCATTCTGGTTAGACAGTGTCGACTTCTTGGGTCATGTGGTGACGAGAGATGGTATTTGTGTGGACCCGAGGAAGATCGAGGCAGTTCAGCGTTGGCCTAGACCAGTATCAGTTACAGAGGTTCGCAGCTTTCTAGGTCTGGCCGGCTATTATCGGCGTTTTGTCCAGGATTTCTCCCGCATTGCTGCACCTTTGACCGGGTTGACCCGGAAGGGGGTTCCTTTTGATTGGACCCAGGCATGTGAGGATAGTTTCCAGCAATTGAAGACTCGTCTGACTACTTCACCAGTGTTAGCTTTGCCTTCAGGATCAGGCGGGTTCGTGGTATATTGTGATGCTTCTAGAGTGGGGCTGGGATGTGTATTGATGCAGCACGATAGAGTTATCGCGTATGCTTCTCGGTAGCTGAGGAAACACGAACAAAACTACCCCACCCATGATTTAGAGATGGCTGCAGTGGTATTTGCACTTAAGATCTGGAGACATTACCTATACGGGGAGTCGTGCCAGATATTCACCGACCACAAGAGTTTGAAGTATATTTTCCAGCAGCGAGATCTGAATCTGAGACAGCGCCGATGGATGGAGTTGGTGAAGGATTATGACTGCGAGATTTTATACCATCCGGGCAAGGCGAATGTGGTGGCAGATGCTTTGAGTAGGAGGCCCGGAGGCAGCTTATCTTGTTTGAGCGCAGTACAGATGCAGTCGACGGTGGATTGGCAGGTTTTATGTGATAGCAGAGTGCAGTTCGAGTTTACTCCTACGGGGGGACAGCTGGCCCATTTCAGAGCACGCCCACAGTTACTTGACCGTATCCATGAGGCACAGTCCGGCGATGCCCGTATTTTAGAGATTATTGAGCAGATTCGGCAGGGCAGAGTTTCTGAGTTTGTGATTGATGATCAGGGGATACTTCGATTTGGGACTCGACTGTGTGTGCCAGATTCAGAGGGACTGAGGCGTGATATTCTCGAGGAGGCACATAGATCAGTATACAGTGTTCACCCAGGTTCCACCAAGATGTACCATGATTTGAGAGAGGTTTACTGGTGGGACGGGATGAAGAAGGATATTACAGACTTTGTGTCGAGATTCCTGACTTGTCAGCAAGTCAAGGCCGAGCACCAGAGGCCAGCCGGCGAGTTACAACCTTTGCCCATCCCTGAGTGGAAGTGGGAGCAGGTATCCATGGACTTCATTGTGGGTCTACCCAGGACCAGTCGAGGGTACGACTCTATTTGGGTGAGTGTGGATCGACTGACGAAAGCGGCTCATTTCCTGCCAGTGAAGACCACTTTTGTATTTTCTCGGTACGCCCAGGTTTATATTGATGAGATAGTGCGACTGCATGGCGTTCCGACTTGCATCGTGTCCGACAGGGGCACCCAGTTTACCAGCCGATTGTGGCAGAAACTCCAGGATGCTTTGGGCACCCGATTGAGTTTTAGCACAGCCTTCCATCCGCAGACTAACGGTCAGTCGGAGCGTACGATTCAGACTCTTGAGGACATGCTCAGAGCTTGTGTTTTAGATTTCGGTGGTAGCTGGGATCGTCATTTGCCTTTGATCGAGTTTTCCTACAATAATAGCTTCCAGGAGACGATTCAGATGGCACCTTTCGAGGCTTTATATGGGAGGAGATGTCGATCGCCTGTATATTGGACAGAGCTTAGGGAGAGCAGTATTTTGGGGCCGCAGATTGTACAGGAGACGACCGAGAAGATACAGCTGATTCGGGACAGGATGAGAGCGGCACAGAGTAGGCAGAAATCATATGCTGACAGGCGCCGTCGCCGACTCGAGTTCGCTGTTGGCGATCATGTTTTCCTGAAGGTCTCTCCGATGAATGGTGTGATGAGATTTGGGCGGAAAGGGAAACTGAGTCCTAGATATGTTGGTCCTTTCGAGATCCTAGAGCGTGTTGGTCCAATCGCTTATCGGTTAGCTCTTCCGCCTAGCTTCCCCGATGTTCACCCCGTATTCCATGTCTCGATGCTCCGCAAGTACCTTCATGATCCTTCCCAGGTGATTCAGCACCAAACGATCCAGTTAGAGCGTGATCTTTCTTTCACCGAGCAGCCGGTTGTCATTTTGGATCGGCAGGTGAAGAAATTGAGGTCGAAGGTTATACCGTCCGTCAAGGTCCTTTGGCGTGGCCCGAACAGCGAGGAGGTCACCTGGGAGACCGAGGTCGAGATGAGGAAGAGATATCCCCATGTTTTTGAAGGTACGCGTAGTTAAATTCTAAATTCGGGGACCGAATTTCTTTAAGGGGGGAAGATTGCAACCCTTCGAAAATCGTTTAGGCAGTTTTTCGGTAATCGGCTAATTTTTCGGCTTTTTCCGTAAAAAGTCAAAATAGGTATTTTTCATTGTAGACCTAATTATACAAAATTTAGATAAAATATTACTATAATTTTGTCACTAAAATGTCACTTATAATTTTCTAGTTAAATAAAAAAAAAATCGTAATTAATTTTTTAAAAATTATTTTAAGCCTTTTTAAATACATTAAATTAGTGATAAATACAAATTTAATTAGGTAAATTTCATAATTAGGAGTCTTTATAAGCTAAAATATGGTGTTAATAAAATTGTATCATGACTTGCAACATTTTAGTTTTATGGTGTGAAAATTATGAAAAAAAATGATGTAAAAAGGGGGTTTTTTGTAAAAAGTTGATGTGAAATGCATTAAATGAGATGTGAGGGATCTTTTTGACCTAGAAACTTCTCCAAAAACCCCACACCCTCCTCCTATTCATCTCTGGCCGAAAATAGCAGCAGCTCCCCCTCTTTTCACCTCAATTCTTGCTTCAAAAATCATGAAAAATCATGAAAAATCCATAAAAATTCACCATTTTCTTCTCCAATTCAATGCTAAACCCTAATCCACTCTCTCCTCAACCAAATTTAGTTCAAAACTAGAAGAAAGGAGGCTTCATTGGTGGCTTGATCATGCTAGGGTTCCATTTGTGAGGTGAAATTCTAAACTAATTTGTTAACTTGTAGTTTATGTGTGCTAAAATTCAATTTTGAAGTATTAATTTAGTTGTAAATTCTTGTTCATGAAAATCAAGAACGGGATTTGGTGTTGAACTAGGGTTTGAAGCATGGTTGTTAGAGTTAAGTTAGGGCTTTGGTTACCTATTTGATTAGAGTGGTTAATTGCGGAGGGTTACGCTCGCTAAGTCGTTAAATTGCGACGTTTGCATCGAATCGGTTTGAAATTTGCTTACTAGATTTTTTACAAAAATTAGAATGCGATCAAATTGTGTTATATTAGCGATATAATTAGCTTCGTATAGGACTATTAGAGTGCGTGAACGCGGGGTTTCGTCTAGTCGGGTTTTAGTTTTGTCGATTTCCCCGAAATGACGATTCTAGTTAACGATTAGCGATTTTCGTGCGTTTTCCCGCGCACCGAGTGTATGTTATGTTTAATTCGAGAGCGTCGATAATTGTATATTATGACTTGCATCGTTTTAGATTTTGTAATCTTATGCTTGGTGTTGTACAAATATAGGATCGGTCGGGGAAACATCGGACACGGCACGTAAAGGCAAGGCGGTGGTCGGATCGGATTAGCGGGGATTTCAGGTGAGTAGATGTATTCATCTATGGGGGAATCGTCTGGATGGCGCGATGCGCCCCCCCTAGTTAGGATTACCCTACTTTTTGCAAGATTTATATTGTTAGCTAGCTTATCCATTCATGTACACTGCATACCCTTATAGCGAACAGTATATTAGATTGCATGGACATTCATCTATACTTATGCGATATCATTTCATAGGACACGAACACCTTACCATTAGCATCTGTTGCACGCGCACTATTCATGTGACACACACGCCTTTGGTAATTGCCATGCCACGTGCACTATAGAACCTGTTTATCTTAATATCGTCACCTGCATTCATACTTGATATATGAAATTGCATCGCATGCATATATCTCGCATCATCATCATATTTACATAGATCTCTAGCCAAAACTCACATCATATACATTAATATCATAGACATTTATCATATATAACATGTGAACATTATGATTTTCTTGAGGATTTCAGTATTGCTGCGATTTCTGGATTTTTGGGGAAAACCGCAAGAATTTAACAAAAGCTTATATTTATCATTTTAAAACAAAGTTGCGGTTTTCTCGTGATGTATGTGTCGTCCACCATGAGTTTTCATGTTTTCTGTTGGATTTCGAGACCCGATTCGAGGAGTGGATGAACCGTCTCGGGTACATGGTGGGCCCGGTATGGTACCCCGGGGCAAGAAGATCGAGTTGTAGACGATGAGCCTGGCAGGGGAAGACTACCTACCGGTGATGTCTGGCGCGGCGGATATCCGGAGGATACCGACCGTTGTCGTGAGATTTATGATATGGGCCGATCCGGACTGACGGAGCCCGATATTGAGACAGATATGATTCCTATTTGGTGTCGATGCTTGACACGGGTTTTCAGATGATTTCTTGATGGTACTTAGCTATTATACAGATATTCATTTTCTAAAAGTTAAGAACGCAGTACCCTTAGCATTTAAAACACTTAAAGAGTTAGAAATGATATTGCATACCTGTGCATGCATACTAGAGCTATTATATCACATATGGACATGCATGTTGTGGTGCATTGCGTGCATTCTTACGATTGCTTTATTAGATGTTATATTTACTCACGAGCTGGCAACTCACCCCCGTTGTGCCACAGTGTCTTGCAGGTCGGACTCATCAGTCTTGTAGCGGCGGCTATCTTATCATCAGCTCCTTTTGCTCAGACTCGCGACATCGCCCGTAGGTGAGTTGCGAGCACACTTTATTTCTTTTGCTTTGTCATTGTATCTAGTATTCTCCATCTACCACTTTATATTGTATATGTGACCTAGTGGTGAGACTGAGAGATTTATATATTTGTGGTTTCTTTTGGGTCGAGCTCACTTGAGCCGGCGTTGTGTTTTCTGATATTTTGCGTTTCTTTTATGCTCTTTTCTTGATATTGCTATTATATTGCATGTGGTTGTGATCCGCCTTGGGCGAAGAGCTAGCTCCCGTTTGGGGATGCCATTTTTATGATTACAGGTTTATTATCTTGTTGTACCCATTTTGGGGGGATAGAAAATACAGGGGAGACTCTGCCGAAATTTTCGGAAATTTTTGATGTTTTAAAAAGGGATTCTATGCAACTTAAATGATTTTTAAAAACCATTGTCATTAAAGGTTTTCCTTCACTCTCTTTTGATTTTGGTTTAGATTCTTCTGGGCTTTGGCTGACTTAGGTTACGGTACGCCTTTAGACGTCTCGTAATCTAAGTGCCAGTCGCGTTCCGTACTTTCGGGTCGTGACAAGGCCGTTGATTGGAAAAGGCCTTCTAATGCAACGGAAATTTAAAATTTCTTGGGTTTAGCGAGGTACTATAGAAGATACGTTGAAGATTTCTCTCGTATTGCTGCTCCACTGACTCGATTAACTCAAAAGAAAGCCAAGTTCAATTGGACCGTGGAATGCGAGAAAAACTTCCAAAAGTTGAAGAATCGACTTGTATCTGACCTATCTTTACTGTTCCACCAGGTTCTGGAGGTTGTCATATACAGCGGTGCGTCGGGAAAAATACTTAATGCAACAAGGGAAGGTGATAACTTATGAGTCAAGACAACTTAAACCATACAAGCAAAACTATCCAACTCATGACTTGGAGTTGGCAACGGTTATATTCGTCTTGAAATTTGGCGGTATTATCTATATGGCGAGAGTTGCGAGATATTTACCGAACATAAGAGTCTGAAATATATATTTACTCAGAAGGAGTTGAATATGAAGCAGAGAAGATGGTTAGAGCTGATGAAAGATTACGACCTAACCATACACTATCATCCCGGAAAAACGAATGTCGTAGCAGATGTTTTGAGCCGAAAAGCAGATGTTAAGCGGTCATGATTACGAAGCAACATCACATTCTTGAAGATATGCGATAACTCAAGATAGACGTCCATTACCATGGTCCGGGTGAAATCTTAGCTCGGCTTCAAGTGAGGCCAACTTTGCTCGAACGGATTAAAACTGCACAAACTAGAGATACTCAATTAGAGAAGATCCGATCAGAAGTCGAATAAGAGGCTAAGACAAAGTTTTCTATTCAAGATGGCATCCTCATATTCGGGTCCAGATTATGTGTACCCAATAGTCTAAAACTAAAGAAGCGGATCATGGAGGATGTAAGTCCACGTTGCGACCCCCGGTTCTTACGGGGAGGCGGAAACGGTATAAAATCAAAATTTTAACGCAAGAGGCAACATGGACTAAGCTAGGTCGGGATCTTTACCTAAACTAAAACTAGCATACTTAGCTAAAGAGAGTTAGCTACTCGGATGGAGATGGTTATACCTAAACTTGAACTCCTTCTCTTCAAGCTCCGATGGTGGTTCGATGGCTCCTTCTCGTTGTCTCCGTACGCCGAAGATAGATCCACTTGAAAGCTCCAACCTTTAGCTCCTTCTTCGTTCTTTGAAGAAACTAGTTCACTTGGTTTGCCAAACCTAGTGAACTAGAATGAGTAGAGATGATTTAGAATGGGATTTTATCTATGGTTCTTGATTCTCAACTCATGAGACAAGAGAACCATAGATCAAGAGAGGGAGAAAGAGGTTGAGGGTGAGAGCAAGAGGAGAGCTCAAGAACAAGAGAGAGAATGAGCAAGAAAGAATGAGCAACTCTTTTGTCTTTCACCCTCTCATAATCCAAAGTGATCATAACTCATCATATCAAAAAAGTCTTATGTGATGGTTAGAAGCAACCATAACCTTATCATGTCATGCACTCATTTTACTCAAATGAGCAAGCAAGAAAAAGTCTTTGGCATGAAATGATAACCATGGTTATCATGATGGTCGACTAGTCAAGCCTAGTCAACCGGTCAACAAGTCAACAAAAGTCAACAAGTCAACAAAGTCAACAAGTCAACAACCATATCACCATAATACTTAATTAATATAATAGTTAATCACATATCATATTCTCATTAGGGTTGAGCATAAAGTCAAAAAGTCAACGGTCAACTGTCAACAACCCTAATGAGAATCCGCAGCCTCTGCCTCCCTGTCAACTGTGCATACACACCCGCATCCGCGTTCCGAGGAACACGAATGCAAACTGGATAAATCCAATCCCATAAGGTACACTAGGATCTGGCTTAAACCAAAGCCCGCTAGTGTAAACTGTCCGGACACTGTACGTGCACAAGTGCACGGATGTGACCGAACCCTGTCGCAAAACCATGCGACCTGTCGCAATACCATGCGACCTCTACTCTTTTGCCTAAAGGCGAAAAGCTTTCTGTGTGGGACTCTAAAGACTCGACACTACGCTGGCAGTGGGTTTAACCACAGACCGCAAGCGGCACTAGCTGTGCGTAACGGTCCCCAGGTAATGCCGACAAGAAGACGGACGAGGCGAAAACCCATCTGAACTCCTACTGAGCCTGAGTGTGACATTCTCCGTACAGTCCGGTCTGTTCGTCTGATACATCGCATGGCGGGCCTAGGGGGCGGTAAACGTCAGTCCCCCAATAGCGGTATAAGTCGTGCCGGAGCGAAGCCCAAAACACCCTGAGATAACACTGGAAACCTACCAGTATATCTCGTTTGCCCTGGCCAGGGACTACTCGTGTAATGGCTCTCCTAGACACAGCGCGATGTCAACCCCCAATACCGGGAGAGACGAATCCTGTCTAACCGTCACTGCCTCCAAGTGCTTCGGGACTGCACCCAACCACCACCTGTTTGCACGACTCCTTTGAGCCGTGGTAGGGTAGTGATCAAAGTACAGTGGGAACACACCCGAGGCGAAGTGACAGTGTCAAGTCAGCGGACTAAGTTGTACTCATGTCACCTGGGAACTGATAACTGACGATAGGTATAATACCAACTAGTCAGTTCCCGACGAGTCCTGTCCAGTGTACCCGTAACCTAACGAGCACCCGCATACTATCTCAAGTACGACGTACTGACGGCTGTGGGACAGACCGTCTCCCACACTGGGATGAGAAGCGCATGCGCTGGTCTACTCCGGAGTATCGATGCCCTGTCTCGATAGTCCTGCGACCAGGGACCTGCATAAGGATGTGCTTATAGATTACCCAGCCCTACTAGTGTGACGGCCATCACATCGCTGGTAATCAAGCAAAGATCCTAAGGGCTCTACTAATGTGTATAGGCGATATACAAAAATAAACACATGTACACATTGAAGTAGAAACAAACCAAGTAGCATACTACTATTTTGAGCAAGATTGTATATACAAGGTGAATATCCCAAGCATCCATTAAGTAATATACAAACTAGTATGATACAGTAATGGCCTCTAGGGCATATACACTAACAGAGGAAGCTCACTGCACTAGATATTCCATCCACCCGGGCAGCACAAAGATATACCGCGACCTTCGTGACATGTTTTGATGGAATAATATGGAGAGGGAGATTGCGGAATTTGTATCCCAATGTATGACGTGCCAACAAGTGAAGGCGGAGCATCAAAGGCCTGCTGGTCTACTTCAACCACTCTCCATTCCTGAGTAGAAGTGGTCAAATATCGCCATGGATTTCATAGTTGGGTTGCCGAGGTCTCGAAAAAGGAATAATGCTATATGGGTTATCGTTGATCGTTGACCAAGTCAGCTTACTTTCTTCATTATAAGATGACCCACTCGATGGAGAAAATGGCATCTTTGTATATAGAAGAAATTGTCAGGCCACATGGCGTTCCAGAAAAAATCCTATCCGATAAAGATCGGCGTTTCGTGTCCAGATTTTGGGGGAGTTTGCATAAGAATTTGGACACCGGATTAGAATTTACCTCATCTCATCACCCCAAGACAGATGGACAATCCGAGAGGACTAATCAGATTTTTGAAGATATGCTTCAAGCCTGTGTTCTTGATCTCAAAAACGGATGGGAGGAGCATTTGCCGCTAGCAGAATTGCTTATAATAAAAGTTACCAAACCAGTGTCGGTTTGGCACCATTTGAAGCGTTGTACGGTAGAAATGCAAATCTCCAATTGCTGAGAGGAGGTAGAAGAGATTTATTTGGTCATGAGATTGTACAGCAAACTACTGACAAGATTATATTGATTAGAGATAGACTTTTGGCGGCACAAAGCAAGAAGAAGAGTTATGCAGATAGAAAGAGAAGGAAATTAGAATTCCAAGTTGGAGACTTCGTGTTTTTGAAAGTCTCCATGGAAAGGAGTGATGAGATTTAGCAAGAACGGAAAATTGAGCCCGAGGTATGTCGGTCCCTTCGAAATTTTGAGACGAGTCGGCGCTGTAGCTTACAAGGTGGCATTACCTCCTAAGCTATCGGCGGTGCACAATGTGCTCCATATATCGATGTTGTGCAAGTACGTACCGGATCAACCACATATGCTACAATACGAGCCGCTTCAAATTAGAGACGATCTCTCATATGTCGAGCGTCCGATGCGGATCATTGACTAGAAGGAGCAAGTGTTGCGTAGGACTTTCTTTTGTTAAGATGCTATAGGGGAATCACTCAATCAAGGAGGCAACTTGAGAAAGCAAGGAGGAAATGATAGAGAAGTACCCATACCTATTTGAGAACCAAGGTATGTCTAGCTTCGGGGACGAAACTTATTTTGAGGGGGTTACTATGTCTCACCCAAAAAAAATTATTGCTTATTATTTTCGTAATTTAATGAAATACAACTTTTCAGATATGGAAATAAATGCAGTTAATGTCTATAATTGATTTCAAATTCTGGGTTAAATGCAAAGGTTTTGTAACTGTAGATTTGGAATTTATTTGGTTTTAAAGCCTAGTTCTTAAAAGAGTTAACTCTGGACAGTTTTCCCAAATATTCCTCACAAAACAAAACAAAACAAAAAGGAAAAAGAACAGAACAAGAGAGAAGCGAAATCTAAGTAGTTGAGAAGGAGGAGACGTTCGAAAGAGTGGAGATCGACGTACATCATCGATGATCGCCGCCGTTTTCGGATCTAGGGTTAGGATTGAGATCCCGATGTTGTTGGCGATGGCGGGGTCGAATTTGATCGGCCTTAGCGAGTTGCTGTAGTGGCTAGGATTAGGATTTCGGTCATAATTTAGGGCCGGAAGAGGAGAAAAACGCGATGGAGAGAAAGACTACATTGACAAATCTATAACTTAGAGATGCTCAGATTTAGGGTTTGCCCCACAAAATCTATAACTTAGCAATAACAGCAATGGGATTTTTCTCTCTCAACTCAACTTTCCAATCTCAATTCCCTTGCCCAAACCGACCAACTCTCATTCTCACAAATCAAAATAAACTCCAATTAACAAAAAATGCAATCCATTTTTGAAGGCAAATCATGGCATCAAAATTAAGAAATGGAGCTATAACCTTTTTCTTTTGTTCATGGAAATCAAGTTAGGGTGTTGATTCAAAGGTTTAAACTCCAAACCTGCAACAGAAATTGCAAAACTTGAATTTTTGATCGGTTTGCCTTCCTCTTCCTTCCCCAAAACTAATTCATGATACTTTATCTTCCATTAAACCCACATCCCACTTCTTCTAAAAGCTCAATACCAATCCCTCCATTAAACTCATATCCCACTTCTCAACAATTTCTCAACTCTTGATCAGAAACACCATATCAAAAATTATAAAAAGCATGGGATATATTTTTACATAACATAGAAAGATTGGGATGAAGATATATATATATATATATATATATATATATATATATATATAGTGAGAGAATGAGGCATGCACCTTGATGTAGAGAGAGGAGGAGGAGGATCTGCGATGAGGGGGCTTTGTCGACGACGAGGAGTAGCTCTGTGACGAGGGGAGCACTGCGGGAGGCGGCGATTCTGACGGAGTTTTCTCGACAAGGATGAGGACGATAAGAGGGAAGCCCGGCGGGGATAAAAAGAATAAGATTTTTTTGGAAACTAGATCGATGGGTTTCGTCGGGTTTTATTTTAATTTTTCCGGCTATTGCGAGATAGATTTGTAAAAAAATGAGAGTCCCAATTTAAAATGGGTCAGTAGGACTTTACCCGACGGAACAGGTTAGTCCAACGAATAGACGCATATCTCTTATAGGGATGGTTCTTGAGAACGAAACTTTAGTTTAAAGCCGGATACTGGGGTAACATATTTTTGAGAAACTTTAGTTTAAATTTATTTCGGATATAACTTGAAAATTTTGAAAACTTTAATTTAAAGTTATTTCGGATGTAAAAATCATTTTGATGTCCTTAGGATATGACTTTTTAATTTAAAGTACTTTTGGGACGTAATTTCATAAATATTTGTTTAAACTCGTTTCGTACATTAATTTCATTTTGTCGTCCCTTAGGACATGACTTTTAACTTAAAGTACTTTTGGGTACGTAATTTCATAAATATTAGGTTAAAGTCATTTCGGACATAAATGTCATATTGATGTACCTAAGGATAAATATTAGTTTAAAGTCATTTCCAACATAAATGTCATATTGATGTACCTGAGGACATGACTATTAATTTAATTTGTAGACTTCTTAAAACGTAATTTCATAGATATTATTTTAAATTCCATTCAGACATAAAAGACATTTTGTCGTCCGTTAGAACATAACTTTTAACTTGAATTTCTCTTCAAACATAATTTCATACACAGTAGTTTAAAGTCATTTCGGACATAAAAGTAATTCTGATGTCCCTTATGACATGACTTTTAATTCGAGGTTCTCTTTGGGCATAATTTCATTAACATTAGTTTAACATTGTTGGATATAGGTTCCTTCAAGGCAATTATCGTAATTGTAGAAATGCAATTACTGAATTCATGAGGACATATACAGAGAACGGTCTTACTCGAAATGATAGTATGCTATCTGGTTTGTATTTATCATTCATAAATATATGTTTTACTTGTTATAACTTATCACTAATATATGATGATAAAGCCTACAGGATCTTTTCTTGCCTGCCAGGATTATGATAGGAATCATACTAGTGGGCTTTGGGCAGTATATAAGCACATCCTTAAAAGTCTTTAGTCATAGGAGTATCGAGACTGGGCATCGCTACACCAGTCACAACATATGCATCCATACACTTGTGCTTTCGTTCGATTTGAGAAAATTTCGGCAAAACTTCACAACTGTTCTCCGAGTACACTACAATAAAAAAGCTTATCATTTCAATGCTATCAACGTCGAAATGACAACTCCGTCTATATTTACAGGAGAACAAGCGAAGAGTTACCGACGAAACTCGGCTCGAACCGAATGAAAGCATATGTACAGGGAGGTGTATGCGTTATACATTCTTAACTTGTCCATGTGGATAAATCTATTAGTTAAAATGCGACTAGTCTTCTCATCGCATAAACTACGAGATGGTTGTAAACAACAAACGATCAATGTTCGATATTGACAAACTCCGCGTAGTTTTATCACGAAGAAAACCTTACGCATATCGGGGCCTAAGGCGCGTTGTTTAGTTTGATAATTATTTGTCATAAGTTTTTTCAATATTATGTGAGAATCTCAATAATAATATAAAAATTTTCACATTTAGGGGTTTCCGTTTCAAGTTTAGGGTTTTGGTTTCAAGTTATGGATTTGGTTTCACATCAAGCTTAAGGATTAGGATTTCCGATTCAATCTTAGGGTTTATGGTTTCACAATAACAAACTTAAGGTTTAGTGATTGCATTTCCAATATTTAATTTCCAACATACACACACTCACACACACACATACACACACACGACTTGGCTCACACACACATGTGAGTGTGTTTGTGTGTGTGCGAGCTGAGTGTGTGTGAGAGAGAGTAAGAAAGGATATAACTTAGTATTTTAATTTTCGGAACCCTGACATTACAACAATTGCAAAGACTATAGCAATAACAATAATGTAATTAACAAGTTAAGACTACATTGACAAATCTATAACTTAGAGATGCTCAGATTTGGGGTTTGCCCCACAAAATCTATAACTTAGCAATAACAGCAATGGGATTTTTCCCTCTCAACTCAACTTTCCAATCTCAATTCCCTTGCCTAAACCGACCAACTCCCATTCTCATAAATCAAAATAAACTCCAAATAACAAAAATTCCAATCCATTTTTTAAGGCAAATCATGGCATCAACATTAAGAAATGGAACTATGACCTTTTTCTTTTGTTCATGGAAATCAAGTTAGGGTGTTGATTCATAAGTTTAAACTCCAAACCTGCAATAGAAATTGCAAAACTTGAATTTTTGATCGGTTTGCCTTCCTCTTCCTTCCCCAAAAACTAATTCATGATACTTTATCTTCCATTAAACCCACATCCCACTTCTTCTAAAAGCTCAATACCAATCTCTCCATTAAACTCATATCCCACTTCTCAACAATTTCTCAACTCTTGATTAGAAACACCATACCAAAAATTATAAAAAGCATGGGATATATTTTTACATAACATAGAAAGATTGGGGTGAATATATATATATATATATATATATATATATATAGTGAGAGAAAGAGGCACGTACCTTGAAGTAGAGAGAGGAGGCGGCGAATCTGCGTCGAGGACGAGGAGGCGGCGGATCTGCGACAAGGGGGCTTTGTCGACGACGAGGGGAGCACCGCGGGAGGCAGCGATTTTGACGGAGTTTTCTCGACGAGGATGAGGACGATAAAAGGGAAGCCCGGCAGGGATAAAAAGAATAAGATTTTTTTGGAAACCAGATCGGAAGGATTTCGTCGGGTTTTATTTTATATTTTCCAGCTATTGCGAAATAGATTTGTAAAAAAATGAGAGTCCAAATTTAAAATGGGTCAGTAGGACTTTACCCGACGGAACAGGTTAGTCCAACGAATAGGCGCATGTCTCTTGGGATGGTTCTTGAGAACGAAACTTTAGTTTAAAGCCGGTTACGGAGGTAACATTATTTTTAAGAAATTTTAGTTTAAAGTTATTTCGGATATAACTTGAAAATTTTGAAAACTTTAATTTAAAGTTATTTCGGATGTAAAAATCATTTTGAAGTCCTTAGGATATGACTTTAATTTAAAGTACTTTTGGGACGTAATTTCATAAATATTTGTTTAAACTCGTTTCGTACATTAATTTCATTTTGTCGTCCCTTAGGACATGACTTTTAAGTTAAAGTACTTTTGAGTACGTAATTTCATAAATATTAGTTTAAAGTCATTTCGGACATAAATGTCATATTAATGTACCCGAGGATAAATATTAGTTTAAAGTTATTTCGGACGTAAATGTCATATTGATGTACCTGAGGGCATGACTTTTAATTTAATTTGTAAACTCCTTAAAAAGTAATTTCATAGATATTATTTTAAATTCCATTCAGACATAAAAGATATTTTGTCGTCCGTTAGAACATAACTTTTAACTAGAATTCCTCTTCAAACATAATTTCATACACAGTAGTTTAAAGTCATTTCGGACATAAAAGTAATCCTGATGTCCCTTATGACGTGACTTTTAATTCGATGTTCTCTTTGGACATAATTTCATTAACATTAGTTTAACATTGTTGGATATAGATGCCCTCAAGGCAATTATCGTAATTGTAGAAATACAATTACTGAATGCATGAGGACATATACAGAGAACAGACTTACTCGAAATGATAGTATGCTATCTGGTTTGTATTTATCATTCATAAGTATATGTTTTACTTGTTATAACTTATCACAAATATATGATGATAAGGCCTACAGGATCTTTTCTTGCCTGCCAAGATTATGATAGGAATCATACTAGTGGGCTTTGGGTAGTATATAAGCACATTCTTAAAAGTCCTTAGTCATAGGAGTATCGAGACTGGGCATCGCTACTCCAGTCATAACACATGCATCCATACACATGTGCTTTCGTTCGATTTGAGGAAATTTCGGCAAAACTTCACAACTGCTCTCCAAGTACACTACAATAAAAAAGCTCATCATTTCAATGCTGTCAACGTTGAAATGACAACTCCGTCTATATTTACACGGAGAACAAGCGAAGAGTTACCGATGAAACTCGGCTCGAACCGAATGAAAGCATATGTGTAGGGAGGTGTATGCGTTATACATTCTTAACTTGTCCATGTGGATAAATCTATTAGTTATAATGAGACTAGTCTTCTCAACGCATAAACTACGAGATGGTTGTAAACAACAAACGATCAATGTTCGATATTGACATACTTCGCGTAGTTTTATGCCACGAAGAAAACCTTACGCATATCAAGGTCTAAGACGCGTTGTTTAGTTTGATAATTATTTATCATAAGTTTTTTCAATATTATGTGAGAATCTCAATAATAATATCAAAATTTTCACATTTAGGGGTTTCCGTTTCAAGCTTGGGGTTTTGGTTTCAAGTTATGGATTTGGTTTCGCATCAAGCTTAAGGATTAGGATTTCCGATTCAAGCTTAGGGTTTATGGTTTCACAATAACAAACTTAAGGTTTAGCGATTGCATTTCCAATATTTGATTTCCAACATACACACACACATACACACACACGACTCGGCTCACACACACATGTGAGTGTGTGTTTGTGTGTGTGAGAGCGAGTGTGTGTGTGTGAGAGAGAGAGTAAGAAAGGATATAACTTAGCATTTTAATTTTCGGAACCCTGACATTACAACAATTGCAAAGACTATAGCAATAACAATAATGTAATTAACAAATTAAGACTGCATTGACAAATCTATAACTTAGAGATGCTCAGATTTGGGGTTTGCCCCACAAAATCTATAACTTAGCAATAACAGCAATGGGATTTTTCCCTCTCAACTCAACTTTCCAATCTCAATTCCCTTGCCTAAACCGACCAACTCCCATTCTCATAAATCAAAATAAACTCCAAATAACAAAAATTCCAATCCATTTTTTAAGGCAAATCATGGCATCAACATTAAGAAATGGAACTATGACCTTTTTCTTTTGTTCATGGAAATCAAGTTAGGGTGTTGATTCATAAGTTTAAACTCCAAACCTGCAATAGAAATTGCAAAACTTGAATTTTTGATCGGTTTGCCTTCCTCTTCCTTCCCCAAAAACTAATTCATGATACTTTATCTTCCATTAAACCCACATCCCACTTCTTCTAAAAGCTCAATACCAATCCCTCCATTAAACTCATATCCCACTTCTCAACAATTTCTCAACTCTTGATTAGAAACACCATACCAAAAATTATAAAAAGCGTGGGATATATTTTTACATAACATAGAAAGATTGGGGTGAATATATATATATATATATATATATATATATATATATATATATATAGTGAGAGAAAGAGGCACGTACCTTGAAGTAGAGAGAGGAGGCGGCGAATCTGCGTCGAGGACGAGGAGGCGGCGGATCTGCGACAAGGGGGCTTTGTCGACGACGAGGGGAGCACCGCGGGAGGCAGCGATTCTGACGGAGTTTTCTCGACGAGGATGAGGACGATAAAAGGGAAGCCCGGCAGGGATAAAAAGAATAAGATTTTTTTGGAAACCAGATCGGAAGGATTTCGTCGGGTTTTATTTTATATTTTCCAGCTATTGCGAAATAGATTTGTAAAAAAATGAGAGTCCAAATTTAAAATGGGTCAGTAGGACTTTACCCGACGGAACAGGTTAGTCCAACGAATAGGCGCATGTCTCTTGGGATGGTTCTTGAGAACGAAACTTTAGTTTAAAGCCGGTTACGGAGGTAACATTATTTTTAAGAAATTTTAGTTTAAAGTTATTTCGGATATAACTTGAAAATTTTGAAAACTTTAATTTAAAGTTATTTCGGATGTAAAAATCATTTTGAAGTCCTTAGGATATGACTTTAATTTAAAGTACTTTTGGGACGTAATTTCATAAATATTTGTTTAAACTCGTTTCGTACATTAATTTCATTTTGTCGTCCCTTAGGACATGACTTTTAAGTTAAAGTACTTTTGAGTACGTAATTTCATAAATATTAGTTTAAAGTCATTTCGGACATAAATGTCATATTAATGTACCCGAGGATAAATATTAGTTTAAAGTCATTTCGGACGTAAATATCATATTGATGTACCTGAGGGCATGACTTTTAATTTAATTTGTAAACTCCTTAAAAAGTAATTTCATAGATATTATTTTAAATTCCATTCAGACATAAAAGATATTTTGTCGTCCGTTAGAACATAACTTTTAATTAGAATTCCTCTTCAAACATAATTTCATACACAGTAGTTTAAAGTCATTTCGGACATAAAAGTAATCCTGATGTCCCTTATGACGTGACTTTTAATTCGATGTTCTCTTTGGACATAATTTCATTAACATTAGTTTAACATTGTTGGATATAGATGCCCTCAAGGCAATTATCGTAATTGTAGAAATACAATTACTGAATGCATGAGGACATATACAGAGAACAGACTTACTCGAAATGATAGTATGCTATCTGGTTTGTATTTATCATTCATAAGTATATGTTTTACTTGTTATAACTTATCACAAATATATGATGATAAAGCCTACAGGATCTTTTCTTGCCTGCCAAGATTATGATAGGAATCATACTAGTGGGCTTTGGGTAGTATATAAACACATTCTTAAAAGTCCTTAGTCATAGGAGTATCGAGACTGGGCATCGCTACTCCAGTCATAACACATGCATCCATACACATGTGCTTTCGTTCGATTTGAGGAAATTTCGGCAAAACTTCACAACTGCTCTCTAAGTACACTACAATAAAAAAGCTCATCATCTCAATGCTATCAACGTTGAAATGACAACTCCGTCTATATTTACACGGAGAACAAGCGAAGAGTTACCGACGAAACTCGTCTCGAACCGAATGAAAGCATATGTGTAGGGAGGTGTATGCGTTATACATTCTTAACTTGTCCATGTGGATAAATCTATTAGTTATAATGCGACTAGTCTTCTCAACGCATAAACTACGAGATGGTTGTAAACAACAAACGATCAATGTTCGATATTGACATACTTCGCGTAGTTTTATGCCACGAAGAAAACCTTACGCATATCAAGGTCTAAGACGCGTTGTTTAGTTTGATAATTATTTATCATAAGTTTTTTCAATATTATGTGAGAATCTCAATAATAATATCAAAATTTTCACATTTAGGGGTTTCCGTTTCAAGCTTGGGGTTTTGGTTTCAAGTTATGGATTTGGTTTCGCATCAAGCTTAAGGATTAGGATTTCCGATTCAAGCTTAGGGTTTATGGTTTCACAATAACAAACTTAAGGTTTAGCGATTGCATTTCCAATATTTGATTTCCAACATACACACACACATACACACACACGACTCGGCTCACACACACATGTGAGTGTGTGTTTGTGTGTGTGAGAGCGAGTGTGTGTGTGAGAAAGAGAGAGTAAGAAAGGATATAACTTAGCATTTTAATTTTCGGAACCCTGACATTACAACAATTGCAAAGACTATAGCAATAACAATAATGTAATTAACAAATTAAGACTGCATTGACAAATCTATAACTTAGAGATGCTTAGATTTGGGGTTTGCCCCACAAAATCTATAACTTAGCAATAACAGCAATGGGATTTTTCCCTCTCAACTCAACTTTCCAATCTCAATTCCCTTGCCCAAACCGACCAACTCTCATTCTCACAAATCAAAATAAACTCCAATTAACAAAAATTGCAATCCATTTTTAAAGGCAAATCATGGCATCAAAATTAAGAAATGCAACTATGACTTTTTTCTTTTGTTCATGGAAATCAAGTTAGGGTGTTGATTCAAAGGTTTAAACTCCAAACCTGCAACAGAAATTGCAAAACTTGAATTTTTGATCGGTTTGCCTTCCTCTTCCTTCCCCAAAACTAATTCATGATACTTTATCTTCCATTAAACCCACATCCCACTTCTTCTAAAAGCTCAATACCAATCCCTCCATTAAACTCATATCCCACTTCTCAACAATTTCTCAACTCTTGATCAGAAACACCATATCAAAAATTATAAAAAGCATGGGATATATTTTTACATAACATAGAAAGATTGGGATGAAGATATATATATATATATATATATATATATATATATATATATATATATATAGTGAGAGAATGAGGCATGTACCTTGATGTAGAGAGAGGAGGAGGAGGATCTGCGATGAGGGGGCTTTGTCGACGGCAAGGAGTAGCTCTGTGACGAGGGGAGCACTGCGGGAGGCGGCGATTCTGACGAAGTTTTCTCGACAAGGATGAGGACGATAATAGGGAAGCCCGGCGGGGATAAAAAGAATAAGATTTTTTTGGAAACTAGATCGATGGGTTTCGTCGGGTTTTATTTTAATTTTTCCGGCTATTGCAAAATAGATTTGTAAAAAAATGAGAGTCCCAATTTAAAATGGGTCAGTAGGACTTTACCCGACGGAACAGGTTAGTCCAACGAATAGGTGCATATCTCTTATAGGGATGGTTCTTGAGAACGAAACTTTAGTTTAAAGCCGGATACTGAGGTAACATATATTTGAGAAACTTTAGTTTAAATTTATTTCGGATATAACTTGAAAATTTTGAAAACTTTAATTTAAAGTTATTTCGGATGTAAAAATCATTTTGATGTCCTTAGGATATGACTTTTTAATTTAAAGTACTTTTGGGATGTAATTTCATAAATATTTGTTTAAACTCGTTTCATACATTAATTTCATTTAGTCGTCCCTTAGGACATGACTTTTAACTTAAAGTACTTTTGGGTACGTAATTTCATAAATATTAGGTTAAAGTCATTTCGGACATAAATGTCATATTGATGTACCTGAGGATAAATATTAGTTTAAAGTCATTTCCAACATAAATGTCATATTGATGTACCTGAGGACATGACTATTAATTTAATTTGTAGACTTCTTAAAACGTAATTTCATAGATATTATTTTAAATTCCATTCAGACATAAAAGACATTTTTTCGTCCGTTAGAACATAACTTTTAACTTGAATTTCTCTTTAAACATAATTTCATACTCAGTAGTTTAAAGTCATTCCGGACATAAAAGTAATTCTGATGTCCCTTATGACATGACTTTAAATTCGAGGTTCTCTTTGGGCATAATTTCATTAACATTAGTTTAACATTGTTGGATATAGGTTCTTTCAAGGCAATTATCGTAATTGTAGAAATGCAATTACTGAATTCATGAGGACATATACAGAGAACGGTCTTACTCGAAATGATAGTATGCTATCTGGTTTGTATTTATCATTCATAAATATATGTTTTACTTGTTATAACTTATCACTAATATATGATGATAAAGCCTACAGGATCTTTTCTTGCCTGCCAGGATTATGATAGGAATCATACTAGTGGGCTTTGGGTAGTATATAAGCACATCCTTAAAAGTCCTTAGTCATAGGAGTATCGAGACTGGGCATCGCTACACCAGTCATAACATATGCATCCATACACTTGTGCTTTCGTTCGATTTGAGAAAATTTCGGCAAAACTTCACAACTGTTCTCCGAGTACACTACAATAAAAAAGCTTATCATTTCAATGCAATCAACGTCGAAATGACAACTCCGTCTAAATTTACACGGAGAACAAGCGAAGAGTTACCGACGAAACTCGGCTCGAACCGAATGAAAGCATATGTACAGGGAGGTGTATGCGTTATACATTCTTAACTTGTCCATGTGGATAAATCTATTAGTTAAAATGCGACTAGTCTTCTCATCACATAAACTACGAGATGGTTGTAAACAACAAACGATCAATGTTCGATATTGACAAACTTCATGTAGTTTTGTCACGAAGAAAACCTTACGCATATCGGGGTCTAAGGCGCGTTGTTTAGTTTGATAATTATTTATCATAAGTTTTTTCAATATTATGTGAGAATCTCAATAATAATATCAAAATTTTCACATTTAGGGGTTTCCGTTTCAAGTTTAGGGTTTTGGTTTCAAGTTATGGATTTGGTTTCACATCAAGCTTAAGGATTAGGATTTCCGATTCAATCTTAGGGTTTATGGTTTCACAATAACAAACTTAAGGTTTAGTGATTGCATTTCCAATATTTAATTTCCAACATACACACACACACACTCACACACATACATACACACACATACACACACACGACTTGGCTCACACACACATGTGAGTGTGTTTGTGTGTGTGCGAGCTGAGTGTGTGTGAGAGAGAGTAAGAAAGGATATAACTTAGTATTTTAATTTTCGGAACCCTGACATTACAACAATTGCAAAGACTATAGCAATAACAATAATGTAATTAACAAATTAATACTACATTGACAAATCTATAACTTAGAGATGCTCAGATTTGGGGTTTGCCCCACAAAATCTATAACTTAGCAATAACAGCAATGGGATTTTTCCCTCTCAACTCAACTTTCCGATCTCAATTCCCTTGCCTAAACCGACCAACTCCCATTCTCACAAATCAAAATAAACTCCAAATAACAAAAATTCCAATCCATTTTTTAAGGCAAATCATGGCATCAACATTAAGAAATGGAATTATGACCTTTTTCTTTTGTTCATGGAAATCAAGTTAGGGTGTTGATTTATAAGTTTAAACTCCAAACCTGCAATAGAAATTGCAAAACTTGAATTTTTGATCGGTTTGCCTTCCTCTTCCTTCCCCAAAAACTAATTCATGATACTTTATCTTCCATTAAACCCACATCCCACTTCTTCTAAAAGCTCAATACCAATCCCTCCATTAAACTCATATCCCACTTCTCAACAATTTCTCAACTCTTGATTAGAAACACCTTACCAAAAATTATAAAAAACATGGGATATATTTTTACATAACATAGAAAGATTGGGATGAATATATATATATATATATATATATATATATAGTGAGAGAAAGAGGCACGTACCTTGAAGTAGAGAGAGGAGGCGGCGAATCTGCGTCGAGGACGAGGAGGCGGCGGATCTGCGACAAGAGGGCTTTGTCGACGACGAGGAGGAGCTCTGCGTCGAGGGGAGCACTGTGGGAGGCGGCGATTCTGACGGAGTTTTCTCGACGAGGATGAGGACGATAAAAGGGAAGCCCGGCGGGGATAAAAAGAATAAGATTTTTTTGGAAACTAGATCGGAAGGATTTCGTCGGGTTTTATTTTATATTTTCCAGCTATTGCGAAATAGATTTGTAAAAAAATGAGAGTCCAAATTTAAAATGGGTCAGTAGGACTTTACCCGACGGAACAGGTTGGCCCAACGAATAGGCGCATGTCTCTTGGAATGGTTCTTGAGAACGAAACTTTAGTTTAAAGCCGGTTACGGAAGTAACATTATTTTAAAGAAATTTTAGTTTAAAGTTATTTCGGATATAACTTGAAAATTTTGAAAACTTTAATTCAAAGTTATTTCGGATGTAAAAATCATTTTGAAGTCCTTAGGATATGACTTTAATTTAAAGTACTTTTGGGACGTAATTTCATAAATATTTGTTTAAACTCGTTTCGTACATTAATTTCATTTTGTCGTCCTTTAGGACATGACTTTTAAGTTAAAGTACTTTTGAGTACGTAATTTCATAAATATTAGTTTAAAGTCATTTCGGATATAAATGTCATATTAATGTACCCGAGGATAAATATTAGTTTAAAGTCATTTTGGACGTAAATGTCATATTGATGTACCTGAGGGCATGACTTTTAATTTAATTTGTAGACTCCTTAAAAAGTAATTTCATAGATATTATTTTAAATTCCATTCAGACATAAAAGACATTTTTTCGTCCGTTAGAACATAACTTTTAACTTGAATTTCTCTTCAAACATAATTTCATACACAGTAGTTTAAAGTCATTTCGGACATAAAAGTAATCCTGATGTCCCTTATGACGTGACTTTTAATTCGATGTTCTCTTTGGACATAATTTCATTAACATTAGTTTAACATTGTTGGATATAGATGCCCTCAAGGCAATTATCGTAATTGTAGAAATACAATTACTGAATGCATGAGGACATATACAGAGAACAGACTTACTCAAAATGATAGTATTCTATCTGGTTTGTATTTATCATTCATAAGTATATGTTTTACTTGTTATAACTTATCACAAATATATGATGATAAAGCCTACAGGATCTTTTCTTGCCTGCCAGGATTATGATAGGAATCATACTAGTGGGCTTTGGGTAGTATATAAGCACATTCTTAGAAGTCCTTAGTCATAGGAGTATCGAGACTGGGCATCGCTACTCCAGTCATAACACATGCATCCATACACATGTGCTTTCGTTCGATTTGAGGAAATTTCGTCAAAACTTCACAACTGCTCTCCGAGTACACTACAATAAAAAAGCTTATCATTTCAATGCTATCAACGTTGAAATGACAACTCCGTCTATATTTACACGGAGAACAAGCGAAGAGTTACCGACGAAACTCGGCTCGAACCGAATGAAAGCATATGTGTAGGGAGGTGTATGCGTTATACATTCTTAACTTGTCCATGTGGATAAATCTATTAGTTATAATGCGACTAGTCTTCTCAACGCATAAACTACGAGATGGTTGTAAACAACAAACGATCAATGTTCGATATTGACAAACTTCGCGTAGTTTTATGCCACGAAGAAAACCTTACGCATATCAAGGTCTAAGACGCGTTGTTTAGTTTGATAATTATTTATCATAAGTTTTTTCAATATTATGTGAGAATCTCAATAATAATATCAAAATTTTCACATTTAGGGGTTTCCGTTTCAAGCTTGGGGTTTTGGTTTCAAGTTATGGATTTGGTTTCACATCAAGCTTAAGGATTAGGATTTCCGATTCAAGCTTAGGGTTTATGGTTTCACAATAACAAACTTAAGGTTTAGTGATTGCATTTCCAATATTTGATTTCCAACATACACACACATACACACACACGACTCGGCTCACACACACATGTGAGCGTGTGTTTGTGTGTGTGAGAGCGAGTGTGTGTGTGAGAGAGAGAGAGTAAGAAAGGATATAACTTAGCATTTTAATTTTCGGAACCCTGACATTACAACAATTGCAAAGACTATAGTAATAACAATAATGTAATTAACAAATTAAGACTACATTGACAAATCTATAACTTAGAGATGCTCAGATTTGGGGTTTGCCCCACAAAATCTATAACTTAGCAATAACAGCAATGGGATTTTTCCCTCTCAACTCAACTTTCCAATCTCAATTCCCTTGCCCAAACCAACCAACTCTCATTCTCACAAATCAAAATAAACTCCAATTAACAAAAATTGCAATCCATTTTTTAAGGCAAATCATGGCATCAAAATTAAGAAATGGAACTATGACCTTTTTCTTTTATTCATGGAAATCAAGTTAGGGTGTTGATTCAAAGGTTTAAACTCCAAACCTGCAACAGAAATTGCAAAACTTGAATTTTTGATCGGTTTGCCTTCCTCTTCCTTCCGCAAAACTAATTCATGATACTTTATCTTCCATTAAACCCACATCCCACTTCTTCTAAAAGCTCAATACCAATCCCTCCATTAAACTCATATCCCACTTCTCAACAATTTCTCAACTTTTGATCAGAAACACCATACCAAAAATTATAAAAAGCATAGGATATATTTTTACATAACATAGAAAGATTAGGGTGAAGATATATATATATATATATATATATATATATATATATATATATATATATATATAGTGAGAGAAAGAGGCATGTACCTTGATGTAGAGAGAGGAGGAGGCGGATCTGCGTCGAGGACGAGGTGAAGGCGGATCTGCGACGAGGGGGCTTTGTCGACGACGAGGAGGAGCTCCGCGACGAGGGGAGCACTGCGGGAGGCGGCGATTCTGATGGTGTTTTCTCGACGAGGATGAGGACGATAAAAGGGAAGCCCGGCGGGGGATAAAAAGAATAAGATTTCTTTGGAAACCAGATCGAAGGGTTTCGTCGGGTTTTATTTTAATTTTTCCGGCTATTGCGAAATAGATTTTTAAAAAAATGAGAGTCCCAATTTAAAATGGGTCAGTAGGATTTTACCCGACGGAACAGGTTAGTCCAACGAATAGACGCATATCTCTTATAGGGATGGTTCTTGAGAACGAAACTTTAGTTTAAAGCCGGTTACGGAGGTAACATTATTTTTGAGAAATTTTAGTTTAAAGTTATTTCGGATATAACTTGAAAATTTTGAAAACTTTAATTTAAAGTTATTTCGGATGTAAAAATCATTTTGATATCCTTAGGATATGACTTTTTAATTTAAAGTACTTTTGGGACGTAATTTCATAAATATTCGTTTAAAGTCATTTCGTACATTAATTTCATTTTGTCGTCTCTTAGGGCATGATTTTTAACTTAAAGTACTTTTGAGTACGTAATTTCATAAATATTAGTTTAAAGTCATTTCGGACATAAATGTCATATTGATGTACCTGAGGATAAATATTAGTTTAAAGTCATTTCCGACGTAAATGTCATATTGATGTACCTGGGGACATGACTTTTAATTTAATTTGTAGACTTCTTAAAACGTAATTTCATAGATATTATATTAAATTTCATTCAGACATAAAAGACATTTTGTCGTCCGTTAGAACATAACTTTTAACTTGAATTCCTCTTCAAACATAATTTCAAACACGGTAGTTTAAAGTCATTTCGGACATAAAAGTAATCCTGATGTCCCTTATGACGTGACTTTTAATTCGATGTTCTCTTTGGGCATAATTTCATTAACATTAGTTTAACATTGTTGGATATAGATACCCTCAAGGCAATTATCGTAATTGTAGAAATGCAATTACTGAATGCATGAGGACATATACAGAGAACAGACTTACTCGAAATGATAGTATGCTATCTGGTTTGTATTTATCATTCATAAGTATATGTTTTACTTGTTATAACTTATCACTGATATATGATGATAAAGCCTACAGGATCTTTTCTTGCCTGCCAGGATTATGATAGAAATTATACTAGTGGGCTTTGGGTAGTATATAAGCACATCCTTAAAAGTCCTTAGTCATAGGAGTATCGAGACTGGGCATCGCTACTCCAGTTTAAATTAGTGTATTCGTTTCTTGAACCTGTACGAGGCGATGGATGATCTCATATCCATTGGTGTTTGACACCGATTATATATAGGTGCTCATTGGATGAGTTACACTGAACGGACTCGCCGAAGACTCCTATATGGTATTATACCAATCGTCAGATACTGGTTCTCTGGTGACATGAGTACAGGGTAGTCCCTAGACCCGAAATCGGCATAGTGTTTTGTGTGTGTTCCCACTGTACTTAGATTACTATCCTACCACGGCTTTAAAGAGCCGTGCAAACAGGTTTTAGTTGGGTACAGTCTCGATGCACATGAAGGCAGTGAGTGGTCGAGAGAATTCGTCTCTCCTGGTATAGGGAGTTGATGTCGTACTGTGCACAATTGGCTATGATCATAAGTCATAGGCTAAAGAAAACGAGATTTACTGATAAGTGTTATCAGTAGTTTTTCTGGTGGTCATGAGCTTGTCGTCAGCACGACTTGTCGAGTTATTGGGAGTCTGACGGTTTCCACCTCCCAGACCCGGTATGCGACAGTCTCAGACGAAGAGACTAGACTGTACGGTGAGTGTCACTGATAGGCTCTAACAGAGTACGGACGAGCTTACTTGTCGACCGGCTTTTCGTTCAATACCTGGGTAGCCGTTATGTACAGCTAGTACCGCTAACGTGCCTATAGGTTAACCCGATAGCGGATTGATCTGAAAGTGTTTCAGATCAATCGGATATGATCCTAATCTACTGCCAACGTATTGTCGAGTCTTTAGAGTTCCACACAGAGGGTTTTCCTGTTCTAGCGAAATTATGTAGTGCACGTACGGTGATGCGTGCGGGATCGAATTAAACATGTGTATGTGACACTAGATATATTAATCAAACAGATGATACTGGCCAATTTATGATTAAACCGGGTAATTGAATCAGGTGTTAATTTAATGATATTTCTTATATATGATGATGCATATATAAACTAGTATTATTGTGTTATTCACTCTCTTTTATTTTGTTACATATCATGTGCATGTTACTTGTCATGTATATTTATATTTATGTGTGCGTGTAATATGCATTAATATGTATTTTTCTTTTTCTCCTTTATTCTTTTTGCATGTTAAGTGGTGAGGTGGAGGATTTTTCTTTTGCTTACTCATCCATTATACATGACACTTGTATGAGAGGAAAAAGGGATGGCTTTGATGTGTAGAGTTTCTACTCTTTTCATTCATCCAACCATGAGTTCATTTTATATGTTTTTTTCTCTCATCCAAAAACAAAAGAAAGAAGGAAAAGTAAAGAACAAAAGAAATGAGAGCAAGAGAGTTCATTTTTCATACTACATCTCTTTTATTTTGATATTTAGCACACACACAAAATGAGAGTTACTTCAATTTGATTGAAGTTGGAGCTAGAAGTGGTGGCCTTGGCATGGATCATCTTCGATGAAGCCGACCGGGAACCAAACGCGATCCGGATCGCCTCGGAGCTTAGCCGGAGTCCTGTTAGGAGTACGTATGCCCTAGAGGCCATTATTGTATAATATAGTAGATTCTTGGACATATATATAGAGGACTTTCTTGCTCGACATGATATTATGTTATCTGGTTGCTCTTTATCTTAACATGTACACTTGTATTATTATACTCTCTCTATGATATATGTTGATAAAGCCATTAGGATGTTAGCTTGAATACCAGGACTATGATGCGGATCATGCTACTGGGACTTGTGTGTCCACAAGCACATCCTTTAACAGTTGCTAGTCGAGGGGATATCGAGACAGAGCATCGATATTCCAGACTAGACTAGTATGTTTCTTGACCTTATAGGGAGCGATGGTTGATCCCATAACTATTGGTGTTTGACATCAAAGATTGTACGCAGATGCTCATTAAAGAATGGGTACACCGAACAGAACTCGCCGAGAATTCCTAGATGGTACCATACCTATTATCAGATTGCAGCTTTCTAGTGACACTGGTACAGGTTAGTCTGTAGAACCGAGATCGTCATACTGTCTTGTGTGGCTCTCACTGTGCTTTGATTTCCTCGCTACCACGGCTTAAAAGATTCGTGCAAACAGGTGGATTTTGGGTACAGTCCCGACTCACATGGAGGTAGTGAGCGATAGGAGGGGTTTCGTCTCTCCCGGTATTAGGAGTTGATGTTGCGCTATGCTCGATTGGCTATAACAGTAAGTCCCTGGCCAGGGCTGATGATGAGATTTACTGGTAATGTCACGCCCCGCTTCCCAAAATACAGAATACGGAGAGTGACGAAGGTCAACCATGCTACCTACGGTAAGGAAAGATCCTTCCATAGTCACGTAAGACTGTCTAGCTTAACCTGTCAAAAATAAAACTAATACCAGAAGGGATAACACTGATAATCTTGCTGCAACGAAACCACAAAGAATACTAAAAATGGGTCCACTAGAAAATCGATGCAAATAAAGATCTGATACAATAGATTCGAAATAAAGACAAGATCCAAAAGAGATACATAAGTCCTAATGTCCCATAAAGACACACATGCTAAAAACTAACTGAAAGGAAAATAAACCTACGGGTTACTGATCTCCGGCAAAGTCCTGGTAGTCGCTGCGGTCCTGCTCAGCCTGAAAATCAGTCTCTAAACCTGAGAAGGTAAATCTCAGGGATGTCAGAACATCCCAGCAAATACTCAACGTATAAGGTATGTGTAGTATGATAACATGAATATATGAAAGTAGTTGTTAGATATGTATGCCCTAGAGGCCATTATTGTATAGTACTGGTTTGTATAATACATTTTGGAGGCTTGGGATATATATATGGTTTTACGACAGTCTTGCTCGATATAGCAGTATGCTATTTGGTTTGTTTCTATCTTAATATGTATATATGTTTCTTTTAACATATCGCTAAAAACATATTGTTAGAGCCCTTAGGATCTTTGCTTGACTACCGGCATTGTGATGGTGATCACACTAGTGGGGGCTGGGTAGTCTTTAAGCACATCCTTATTTTGGTCCCTAGTCGTAGGATTATCGAGACAGGGCATCGATACTCCAGAGTAGGCTAGTGCATACGCTTCTCTTCCCAGCAGGGGAGATGGTCTGTCCCACAGCTATCAGTACGTCGTACTGGAGATAGTATGCAGGTGCTCGTTAGGTTACGAGTACACTGGACAGGACTCGTCGGGAACTGTTAGTTGGTATTATACCTATCGTCAGTTAACAGTTTCCAGGTGACATGAGTACATCTTAGTCCGCTGACTTGACACTGTCACTTCGCCTCGAGTGTGTTCCCGCTGTTCTTAGATTACTACCCTACCACGGTTCTACTGAGTCGTGTAAACAGGTAGTAGTTGGGTGCAGTCCCGAAGCACTTGGAGGCAGTGACGGTTAGACAGGATTCGTCTCTCCCGGTATTGGGGGTTGATATCGCGCTGTGTCTAGGAGAGCCATTACACAAAGTCCCTGGTCAGGGCAAGCGAGAATTGCTGGTAGGTTTTCCAGTAGATTCTCAGGGTGTTTTGGGCTACACTCCGACACGACTTGTACCGTTATTAGGGGACTGACGTTTACCGCCCCCTAGGCCCGCCATGCGATATTCTCAGACGAACAGACCGGACTGTACGGAGATTGTCACATTCAGGCTCAGTAGGAGTTCGATGGGTTCACCTCATCAGTCTTCTTATCGGCATCTACCGGGAGACCGTTACGTACAGCTAGTACCGCTTGCGGCCTGTGGTTGAACCCACTGCCAGCGTAGTGTCGAGCCTTTAGAGTCCCACACAGAGGGTTACTCGCCTTTGGGCAAAACAGAGTAGAGCTTGCATGGTTTTGCGACGGGGTTCGTTTACATCCGCGTACTTATGCACGTTTGGTGTCCGGACAGTAGTTACTAGCGGGCTTTGGTTTAAACCGGATCCTAGTAACTGTTTTTGGGATTGGTTTTGTCTCGGTGTATTCGTGTTCCTTGGAGCACGGATGCGGGTGTGTATGCACAGTTGACAGAGGCAGAGGCAGAGAATTCTCATTAGGGTTGTTGACCATTTGGCTTTGGTTGACTTGTTGACCGTTGATTTTGGTTGACTTGTTGACCGTTGACTTTTCTTTAAACCCTAATGAGAATATGATATATGATTAATAATATTAATTAAGTATTATTGTGCCATGGTTGAGTTGAAAGTTTGACTTTTGTTGACTTGTTGACTTTGTTGACCGGTTGACCATTTTGGACTTGTTGACCATCATCATTTCATGGCTATCATTTCATGGGTATGACTTTTGCTTGCTTGTTTGCAAAAGCAATTATAGCATGAAATGATAATGGTCATTGAAACTAACCATCACCATATACTTGATTATTATTATTATTATTATCATTATTCTCACTTTTGTGAGAAGGGTTGGATTATGAGAGCTTATTCTATCATTCTCTTTCTCTCTCCTAGAAAAAAAATCTCTCCCTCTTCCTCTTCCTCTCTCAAGGTTCAAGTGTTCCATGAGTTGGAAATCATGAACCTTTGAGATAAAACCACCATCACTCTTCTCTACTCAATCTAAGGTATTAGGTTTAGCAAACCAAACACCTTAGTCATCTCTAGGTTGAGATAGGAGCCCAATTTCGAGACCCTCGGGTGGATCCATCTATGGCAAAGAGGAGACGACAAGGAGGATCCGTTCAAGCGACTAGGAGGAGCAAGAAAGAGGAAGAACCACATCAAGAAGAGGAGTTCAAGACCAAGGTATAACCATTCTACATAGTAGTTAGAACTTGTAGAATTTTGTTAGTTTTTGTTTAGCAACGATCCTTCATGAAAACGGTCCATGTTACCTAGCTAAGGAAAAATTTTCGTTTTACCTATTCCGCCTCCCCGAAAGGACCGGGGTGGGTAACGTAGACCTAACAGTAGTGAAGCCTGTGTGTGCAAGAAAAACAGATATATAAATAATTACATTGATACTATGAAACAAACATGTAAGAGGTCAAGTCATAACCTAACTGGTCACTGAAAGGAAAACTATCATATCGTGAGTTCGAGTGCGCGTCAAGCTCTGCAGGAGTATTCCTAACCCAAGAGTGGTGCCCCAGGGGCTAGGAAACATGGGCCCAACTGTGGAATGAACAAGCGACCGATATAGCCCGGTACGAGCTGTAATAACATGCGACCGATATAGCCCGGTACGAGCTGTAAACATGCGACCGATATAGTCCGGTACGAGCTGTAATAACATGCGACCGATATAGCCCGGTACGAGCTGAAATAACATGCGACCGATATAGCCCGGTACGAGCTGCTGACATGGGACTCCTGAGATCCTGTTGTACGAACGCACACTCAAACTACCCCAACACCCGCGTATTTATAACTACTATGGTGATGACTAGAGCACTAATTAAGAATGCTGAAAAGACTGTAACTTGTGATATAGGAATTGTATAGAAATAAAACTGGTAAATAGTGGTGTGTCATATCATGTAGTTCAGCATTCTAATTAGAGATCTCGTTCTTAGTAAAATGGACTAGAGTGATAAATAGTCAAAACATGTCGAAAGTAATTGTTATCGGGTACTGGTAACTGCATGAAAGTGATGTACAAACTGGTATTAGTCATGGTTGTTATCTTTACCGTTAATCTTAACATAGATATAATAATCGTAAGCTGGCTAGTAAGATACATGTATAAGTTAGATTAACAACTTTCAAACATTTTTCGCAGTTAAATAGATCTCATAGCAAAACCATACTTAATCTAGTTTTCTGATTATCACTTGGTTGAATACGAGTCTATATCTTTCTAACGATATGAAATCATTAAGCACTAACACTTACTTTCTATTCTGGTGCAGGAAAAAGAATATATATATATATATATATATATATATATATATATATATATATATATATATATATATATATATGAGAGGTTGCCAATGTGCATCGACCAAAGCAAACCAAGAATACTTGCCTGAGGATAAAGATCACGGGAAAACGATGTACGAAGATGCAAGGCACGATCTCAGCTAAAGTTCGACTTGGGATCTGAGTTATATGCTCCGCCTGGATAAATTTATCATCGGTTAAACTATAAATATTCTTATAAATACTATCATACAACCAACGCAAACATATCAACTTAGGGTTTTAAATCCTAATTTTCCCTTCCTTCAAGAGCTCTGTTTTATTCTACCATCTAATATAATTTCACCGTCAAAATAAACTCTATGTACACATATATATAACTTATAAACAAACCCATCAACTTAAGGTTTAAATCTTCCATTCCCCTTTCAACGTTCACTGTTTTCCTATCATTTTATTTAATTAATTAATTTATTTATTTATTTTTGGTTTTAAAAACAGGGATCAAGGAAACTTACAAAGGATGTTGATGGTAAATGCTAGGGTTTGGATGGGTCCTGATCGAGTCGAGAAAAAGTCGAGGAGTGCTCGGATCTGGCGATGGGAAGGCTGTGATGGTGATGGGGCAGGCGACATCGCCGTTGGAGAGAGGGGAGCAGCTACGAGGTGGAGATGAGGGCTGCGGCGGCGGGAGATGGCGACGGTGAGGGCAGCGACGGGTGTAGCGAGGATGGGTCGTGCGGCGATGGGTTACTGGGGAAATGCGAGAGAGAGGGAGATGAGGAGGTCGAGGAGGGAAAGAGGAGAGGCAGGATCGAGGGTGGAGGCGACGACGACGGGGCTCGGCGAAGGCGTGGGTTAGGGTTTCGCGATGGCGAAGGCGGCGGGTGCGAAGATGAGGGCGAAGGCGGAAGGAGAAGGAGGCGAGGGTCGGCGAGTGAGGAGCGGGAGGCGAGGGTTGCGGCGGCGGTGATGGTGGCGACGAGGCGAAATGGAAGGGGCTGCCGCGATGATGGGGTGAGAGGAGAGGAGTCGGTAGCGAAAAGGAATTCGAGGAGCAGAGTGCGAGAGAGATCTGAGTATAATAAAAAGATATATTTTGATTTGTATATATAAAAAAAATTATAAATATAGAGAGAGAACAATGGAGAAAAGAGGGTCCTCCTATGGCTTGGAAAAAATACAACCTCGACCAATTTTTTCGACGATCGGCCACATCATCTTCATCGTTATCATCTAAGATGTGGGTATACCAAATTTCATGTGATTCTACAACTTTTTCACCGTTGATTTAGCAATGTAAAAAGTTCTATTGTCGGTAAACCGTTAATTTTGAACCCACTAAATCAACGGTGAAAAAGTTGTAGAATCACATGAAATTTGGTGTACGCACGTCTTAGATGATAACAATGATGATGATGGGTGCCGATCGTCGGAAAAAATGGTGGAGGTTGTATTTTTTCCACGCCATAGGAGGAAATCCCCTCCTATGGCCTCTTTCCTCCATTAATCTCATATATATATATATATACATATATATATATACATATATATATATACATATCTTCAATTGATTGCATTTAGAGATTCGGCACAGATTTTTCTTGTTCTCATATTAACAGTAAACATGAGTTAGCCAATGTAATATATGTATGCAAACCAAATATTAATAGGTCAATTTAGAAATTTTAGGATATGCAAAATATTGTTTTGCTGCCGCTAAGGAATTATTGTATATAATATAAAAAGTGAAGATTTTTCATATCAAAATTATTTACGGTAAAAATTCAAAATAAAATATACTAGTAGCCAACTAAAAGTTCTAAAATTATGGAAAAAGAATCTCGATAAATCTTGAAGTATTGCATCCAAATAGGGCTATTATATCCTACCCACCTTACAGAAAATTTCGCCCTCGAAATTGGAAGGATAACTACAAGATCAAGAAAACAGGGTGTGGGTACTTTTGACGAATCTCGTCCTCACGCTCCCAAGTGGATTCCCCGCGAGAACGTCCGCCCCAAGATACAAGAACTAAAGGGATGATCTTGTTTCTCAATACCTTCTCTCTACAGTCGACAATGGCTGTAGGTTGCTCTTCATACAAAAGATCAGTGCTCAAGGTTAATTCAGAATGATCGGGAACATGATTGTCATCGCGAACGTACTGACGCAACTGTGATACATGGAATACATCGTGCACACCAGCCAAAGAGGGTGGTAAGGCCAATCTGTATGCCACTACTCCAACGCGTTCCACAATCCTGAATGGTCCGATAAATCGGGAACTGAGTTTCCCATGACTACCGAATCTAATCATTCCTCGAGTCGGCGAAATCGTAAGGAAGGCATGATCTCCTACTCCAAACTCAAGAGGTCTTCGACTAGTATCCGCCCAGCTCTTTTGACGATTTTATGCTGTCTTGATACGTTCCCTGATCAACTGGACCTTCTCAACAGTTTGGGTTACAAGCTCCGGTCCTAGTAATCGTCGCTCACCCACATCGTCCCAGCAAAGTGGGGAACGACACTTACGTCCGTAAAGTGCCTCGAACGGCGCCATCCAAATACTTGCCTGATAGCTGTTATTATACGAGAATTCCACCAAGCGAAGGTGATCCTCCTACGATCCCTAGAAATCTAGTATATAGGCTCTCAACATGTCTTCTAATATCTGTATCGTACGTTCAGACTGTCCGTCGGTCTGGGGGTGGTAAGCTGTGCTGTAACGGAGACGAGTGCCTAGACTCTCTTGTAAGCTTCTCCAGAAATGTGAGAGGAATCTCGTGTCCCGGTCCGATACTATAGTGATAGGCACCCCATGTAACCGTACGATCTTTTGCATATATTTCTCTACCAATGTCTCCGTCGATTGTCCCACTCGAAAGGGTAGAAAATAGGCCGCCTTTGTGAGACGGTCGAAGATGACCCAAATAGTATTATTGCCCTTAGGACTCCACGGTAAAGCCGTCACGAAGTCCATAGTGATGTGCTCCCACATCCACTGAGGGATGGGAGGTGGTTGCAACAGGCCAGCCACTTGCTGATGTTCGGCCTTCACCTGTTAGCATACTAAGCATTTTGACACATAGCGAGCAATCTCTCTCTTCATGCCATTCCACCAAAAGTGTTGTTTAACATCCCTATACATCTTGGTGCCACCCGGGTGCACTGAATAGATTGAACCATGTGCTTCTTTCAACACTTCCTCTCGAACCTCGCCCTTTGGCACGCATAATCGACTGCCGAATCTTAATGAGTCATCTTCGTGTATCAATAGATCTGTTCTCAATTCGGCCTCTACTAACCCGCGAAACTTCTGCAACTGCGGGTCCCCAGCCTGTGCAGCTTTAATACGATCTACTAACGAAGACTACACTTGCAGTTGCCAATACTGTCCGTGTGTCCCCTGCTCTACCACTTCTAAATTGAGTCTTCGAAATTCATCAATGAGTTCCTTCTAGCCAGTCAACCACATCGCTGTTGGTCTCCGACTGAGAGCATCCGATACCACATTTACCTTCCCGGGATGATATTGCAAATCAATATTATAACCAGCTATGAACTCTAACCACATACGCTGTCTCATATTTAGCTCCTTCTGCTTGAATACATATTTCAAGCTCTTGTGGTCCGTAAAAATTTCCACTCGTTCTCCCAAAAGATAATGCCTCCAAATCTTCAGAGCAAAGATCACTGCGGCCAACTCTAAATCGTGAGTTGGGTAATTCTTCTAGTGCGTCCTCAGTTGACGCGAGGAATAAGCGACAACACTCCCACGCTGCATCAAGACACAACCTAGCCCCTCACCGGAAGCGTCACTATGAATCACCAGTCCTCCTGTCCCATCTGGTACGGTCAATATGGGTGCAGTTGTGAGTTTCTCCTTCAATAATTCGAACGCTCGGTTGCACTCTTCTGACCATACGAATAGTACTTCCTTTCAAGTAAGTCTTGTTAATGGCTCAGCCGCTCGTGCAAAATCTTTAACAAATCTGCGGTAGTAGCCCGCGAGTCCCAAGAAACTTCTACTCTCTTCTACTGACTTTAGTGTTGGTCAATCTTCCACTGCTTCAATCTTCGTCGGGTCTACTGAGATACCGTCTACAGAAACGATATGGCCCAAAAATTGAACCTATTCAAGCCAAAATTCGCATTTACTAAGCTTGGCGTATAACTTTTCCTGTCTCAGTATCTGCAACACGATCCTCAGATGCTCGGCATGCTCCTCCTTACTTTTGGAATACACAAGGATGTCGTCGATGAAAACTACGACAAACTGATCAAGGTACTGAGAGAAAACTCGGTTCATTAAATCCATGAACACGGCTGGGGTATTAGCAACACCGAATGGCATTACCAAAAATTCATAGTGACCGTATCGAGTTCTGAAGGCTGTCTTGCATACATCCACCGCTTTAACACGAACTTGATGGTACCCCGACCGAAGATCCAACTTAGAGAACACTCGAGCACTGCATAATTGATCGAACAAATCATCGATCCGATGTATAGGGTACTTTTTTTTAATCGTAACCCGGTTCAACTCTCGGTAGTCAATGCACATGCGTAACGAGCCGTCTTTCTTCTTTACTAGTAAAACTGGAGTGCCCCACGGAGAAGTACTCGGGCAAATGAAACCCTTGCTGAGGAGGTCTTCTATCTGCTTTTTCAATTCCGCCAATTCAACTGGTGCCATCCTGTACGGTGACTTAGAAATCGGTGACGTTCCTGGTAATAATTCTATCGAAAATCCCAAAGCACGAGGCGGGGGTAAGCCGGGTAAGTCCTCAGGAAAGACATCTAAAAATTCCCGAACTACGACCGGTGCCGAACTCATATCAATCTCCATTGACGTTATTATGCTGCACGTCGGCTTTGCTCTAAACTTTATGGGTTCCAGAGATTTTCTCCCCCCAGTAAACACGAACTCTGGGTGGTTAGGAATGCGAAAGTTTACAATTTTGGCCTGATAATCAATATGTGCGTCAAAGGTGCCCAACCAATCCATTCCTAAGACGACATCATAACTACCGGTCCCAATCAACAGGATATCTATGAAAAGCTCCCTGTCGCAAATCACTACCGGACAAAGCTTGCACTTTAGGTTGGTGGTAACCACTCCATTTCCAGTGTGAATGTCCCAACCTCGAGTCAGTGTTTTGTGTGTAATAGAATGTGTTGTGGCAAACCCCAAAGACATAAAACAATGTGAAGCCCCGAAATCGAAAAGTGCTATAGCAGGAACAGAACAAATTAGAATGGTACCTGAAACGACATCCTCCGACGCCTCCGCCTGCTCAACTGTCAGGGTAAAGGCTCGCCCCTGTCCACGACCTGTGTTGCCTTGTCTCTGATCAAAAAGTTGCTTCTGAGGGACAAGTCCTTTCTGAGGTTGGTTGCGCTCTGCTCTCCTAGGACAACTCCCAATCTGATGGTCACTAGCACCACAAATCAGACATAGACCCTTAGCGCGGCGACAATTTCTCTCGACGTGTCCCGGTATCTGACACTATTCACAAACCGGAGATTCTCGTTGTGGTGGGGTTGCGGTATGCTTCATTTGAACTCCTCCATGCTGTCTAACTGGAATCCTCCCTAAAATTTGATTCACCAGCAGGTTGAATCCTCCACTCTGAAGTTTCTTCTTCTTATCCATAACTGTCTCAATTCTACGGACTACATTTAATACCTCTGAATAAGTCCCCATATCATGTAAAGCTAGTTTCTCCTGTATTTCCAGAGTGAGACACTGTAAAAATCTTCTAGCTCTATCCTCGTCCTGGACTACCATTGAAGGAGCGAAACGACTGAGTCGGATAAACTCAGCCGCTAACCCGTCCACTGTGCGATCTCTCTGACGAAGACTGATAAATTGATGTTCCATTTCGATCCTGGCCGATTTGGGAAAGAATTTCTCAAGAACAGCCGTAGAGAAATCAGTCCATGCAATTGGTTTCTTCAACCTGTTCTCTTCTGCGAGCCACCAAATTCTAGCCTCACATCAAAAACCCTTCGAGAGACGGTTATCATTCGGAAGCAGTTTTAGAACATAAGTGGATATTCTAGGGATATGATAACAGCAGCCTTTTTCGAGAGACGGTTATCATTCCAGGCTTCCAAGGTGACCTGGATGACAGAGTGGCTGTCAGAGTTATAGTTTTCCCTCTGACGAGGGGCAGTATTTTGGACAGGTGGTCCAGGCGGATACTGAGGGAGGCATGGCGCAGGATACTGATTAAGTTCAGTTGAAGATACAGTCTAAGAAGTTTGGATTTGGAGTTCATTTATGAGCTAGGTTCCATCAGATATCCAGACATATTCTAAGACAGGTATTGCTCATTTCGGGAGATGGTTTTCTCTGCGAATTTGAGATAAAGAGAGACATAGAAAGAAACATCTAAGCGGATCCACTCACTGAGGCTATTCCTCGAACGCATTAGTTTCGCAAACAGGTTTTGTGAGACTGATTTGTAGAGGAGTTGGGTGTTCGGTATCACACGGGCTGTGAGTATGCGACATCGCAATAATTAGCCTTGAGTGCAAGTGGGAGATTGTTGGATATAGCCCTCAGAGTCAATTATTGGATCACAGGCACGTAATTGCAATGATTGAGGGAGGACCTATGCCGGTAGGACAGTCTTACTCAAGATGATAGTATGCTATCTGGTTTATCTTTATCATCGTGTACTGCTTTAGGCGACCTTACAAGTCACTATTGCACGTTGATAGAGCCCTTAGGATTCTTGCTTGACTGCCAGCAGTATGAGGGCGATCATATACGTGGGAGCTGGGGTCTATAAGCACATCCTTAAATGGTCCCTAGTCGTGGGAGTTTTCGAGACAGGGCATCGATACTCCAGAGTAGACTAGTGTATAGAGTCGAGACCCCGACGAGGGGCGGTGGCCGGTCTCACAAGCCACTGGTGTCAGTTGGTTCACCTAAGATGTATACAGGTGCTCATTGGGTTATGAGTACACCGGACAGGATACGCCGGGAACATGCTAGTTGGTCTTATACCTGACGTCAGATAGCAGTTCCCTGGTGACATGTGTACAGGTTAGTTCATCGACCTGAGATCGTCATTTGTCTCGTGTGAGTTCCCACTGTACTTTGATTACTACCCTACCACGCTCAAAGGAGTCGTGCAAACAGGTTTTAGTTGGGTACAGTCCCGAGCCATATGGAGGCAGTGAGCGGATCTTCAGGGGTTCGTCTCTCCCGGTATTGGGGGTGAGGTCGCGCTGTGTCTAGGAGAGCCATTACACGAAGTCCTTGGCCAAGGCAGGAGATTTATTGGTAGGTATTCCAGTAATATCTCAGGGTGTTCTGGGCTACACTCCGACACGACTTGTACCGCTTTTGGGGGTCTGACTTTTACCAACCCCCTAGGCCCGCCATGCGATGCTCATAGACGAACGGACCGGACTGTACGGATATTGTCACTGACAGGCTCAGTAAGGTGTCAGGATGAGTTCGCTCATCGACGTCCCTTTTGGTCAATACCTGGTAGCCCGTTACGTATGGCTAATACCTCTGACATCCTAGTGGTTAAATCCACAACCAAGGTGTTGACGAGTCTTTAGAGTCCCCCACAGACCGTTTTCTCAAGTTTCGGGCGAAACGCTGTAGAGGTGGTATGGAGATATGGCAGGGTTCGATCATATACGTGCGGTATTGCACGGATCATGATCGGACGGATAATACTAGCGGGCTTTGGTTTAAGCCGGATCCTAATAATGTACAGTGTAGATTTTGTCTCATTGCATTTGTATTCGGTCGCAATACAAATGCGGGTGTGTATATACAGTCGCGGGGTTTTCCTGTAATTTATTACGGGATCAGTTTTTGAAGTTGCCAGTTTGCATTCCGTTTCGTCCAGTTTTTCTTTGTTCCTTCATGGTCGAACTTTTGTGATGAGAGGGGCTTATTTGCAAGTGTGCAAATTAGCTATGTGGAGGGGTTTATTTGTAAATAAGGGATTATGATAGATATAGCATCTTTTCTTTTTTCTTCATGATGGCTAGCATTAATGGTGAGAAGATTGAAGGGTTTTTGATATGAGGCTTAATTTGGCTTATGGTCACCATTCCTTTTACTACACTCACCTCCCTTGTATTTTCCCTTCTCCATATTTTTGCTTGGCCGGCCACACTTGGGGAAAGGAGAGGATTCATTTTGTGAGTGGGAGAATTCTTGTTCTTATTTGTGCTTTCACCAAAGTTCCTAAAGCTTATCTCCATTGTTCATATCCTCCATCATACATGGCAACTTCATACCCGCTTGAGACAAGTGATATTACACTTTGCCTACAGCATCCTTAGGCACGTCGGCTCGCCAACTTCATGCCTGTAACACCCGAGCCCAATAATACTATTTCTATTGCTAGTTGAGTGTTATACATTGCTCATTCCAATTCTCCTGATTGTTTGGTGTTTATTGCTAAATTTTAACCGGTTAAATCATTTTGGCACATAACAAATTTTAACACCGAAAATGAAATTAAAAATGTCCATGTTGGCCTACTCGTCGCCACTAGTCGCGTGGTAGCGTCCGCGTGTCGAGATTTCGTCCCGTTCGGCTAAACGGGCAAGTTTGGACGACTACGCGCGCGTGCAAGTGTCCGACTTGGGGGCATGCATTTTAATCCTTAAACACCTCTTTTCAAAATTTGGAACTCGCTTAAAATCCTATAATTTGAATTTGGAACATTTGGGCGCAACCCGGGCGCGATTTGGAAATGTTTCATTTAGCGCCAAAAAGGCCCATTTAATAAAATATTGTGAAACTGAAATATATATACGATAATATATTTCTAACGTTTAAAATCTTTTAAATTTTCCCTTTTAAAAAGTTTCAGCCAATCACGAGGGAGTTAATTCCCTCGTGGGCCCCCTTTTCCCTCTTTATCTCTCTCCGTCTCTCTCTGTCTCTCTCTATTCTCTTTCTCTCTCTCTCTCTCCGCCTCTCAACCTCTCTCTATCCCCCTCAAATCTTTTTCTCTCTCTCTCTCTAACAATTTCTCTCTCCCTCTATCTTTTAAACCCACGTCCCTCGCCATCTTCTTCACGAGAAACCCCACGACGAACCCCACGTGAAACCCTAACCCTAGCCATCCCGTCGCCGTCGCCGCCGCAGTCACCGCGCCGACGAGACCACCACCGCCATCACCGTGCCTCCGCAACCTCGACCGCGCACCCCTCCTTCCTCCGTTCTCTTTCCAGCGCTGCAGCCAACGCCGCCGTCACCTGCACCGCCACCGCCGGCGACCCCACTTCCTCGTCGGCCCCGCTCGTCCTCCTCGTCACCTGCGCATCAGCCCCGACCTCCCTCCTCCTTCCCTCGCCGGCGCTACATCAGAACCCGAGCCCAACCCCATCGCTTAACCCTCTAGTTCGCCGGAGAAAGCCCCGTCGACCCTCGTCGTCGTTGCCTGCGCCACCGCCGACCACTTCCTCTCCCCCTGCAACCCAAACCAGACCTTTACCTCCCCTCATCTCACGACACCACCCTTTCCAGCGAACCCAGAAACTTTCCAGCCGTCGCAGCCGCCGTCGCTGCCTCGCCGGCGTCCCAGCGCCGTCGAGCCCTCCGTGGTTGCCCCCTGGTGTCTCCCTGTAAGCGTCCCTTATCCTTCCTTTGTGCTAAGTTTCCCCCGCTGATCTTTGTTACGTATATCATGTTGCTAACTTCGTTGCCGATGACTTTTTCCGGATTCCGACCGTGCCGTCGTTTGGACCCGACGCTCCAGCGAAGTACCCTGGTCCGTGTGGTCCCGTTGTTCGCTGTTGGGACTCGATCCGTGGCCCGTGCACCCGTCTCGTGTTTTCTGCCGACATTGCATCCGTGCTTTCCGGTTTGCGAAACCGTCGAGGCAAGATTTCTTGCTACATGCTACGTTAAACTAATTAAATGTTTGACTCACAAGCTTGCTATATTAACTAAGTATTGCTACTTGTCTCATTGGACGAAATATGATGTACATTATAATACTGCCACCTAAATCGTATTTTGCCACCGTAACCTTAATAACAACTACCTGCTAATCATTTTACTACTTAGAGGATAATAGTCGCACACTTATATCTTTATTGTCTGCTGTTATTAATATTGCGCTACACTGGAATTTTTGCACCCCAAGGGTGCTTGAACCTGTTAATAAGAGAATACAAAGCATCACTGTGTTTACATGGAATAATATTGTTATTTACTGTTCCTGCTGTGGTTCCTTATTCGTTACTATACCTGTTATCAGCATACATTTGATTGCATTACATATTGACCGATCTTGATACACCTGACACATGTACTGATACATCGGACATGACACCCTATACATACTGACTCAACCTATTGGACTACAACCTGACTTGGGGTCCTCATGGACCATTCCTGCTGTCTATCCAGACATACCTGTTTTTACCTGATTCTGGGTTGACATTAATCCTGGACTATTGAATACCTGACCTGACATACATAACTTGGGGGTATGGGGAAATCAAGGTGAAACCGACTTGTAACTCAACAGTTCGATACTTGTTCTGATCAGTCTTACGGGCTTGGTCAGTCCGGGAGTGATGATGCTGACATCACTCGTCCATCCTACTACCTATCTTTACTGCCTAGCGGCACGTCTCGGATTCAGCCTCGAGAACCTTGACCGTGGTCCCGGGCACGCACGGGATACTATTGAGTTACATCGACGATTCATCAATTGATTTCAAAGACTATAGAGTAGAAACCTGATAGGACAGTTTAGTTACCACTGCACATTACCCTGCACTATTATTCCATAGTATTGCTTTATTCATGTTCATACCTGCATTGCTTATTACCATGTTTATATTATATTATTTGGTTGACATGACGCGCTGACGTCTGGGTTTTGCATGGCCCAGATTCCTTACCACTGTCGACGACCGAGCAGGAGTACTTCAGCCAGCAGGCTGAACTGTGAGTTCCTTAGGGTTTAGTTTATTTATTTCATTTCATTTCCAGATGTGAGCCCGCATTATGGGACGTACTGTTTATTTATTGTATTGGATCATTTGCTTCCGCACTCATTGTTTATTGACTCTTGTTATTATGGATTTAGACATGTGTTAGATTAGTTTATTATCTTGTTCTTGATATCCTTACAACCGTAATGTGACTGTGGATGGATACTTCCTACCCACAGGTAGCATGGTTGGCTATGTTACGTGCCCAATCTTGCGTACTCTGGGAAGCGGGGCGTGACATGGTTCTTTTGGTATCAGAGCCATAGGTTAGTTGGGTTGATTCTTTTGTAGTTGGGTATTGTACCCAATACACGAATCAGAATACCCGTGTTTAGGAAACATGTCCTGCCACCTTGACCGTTTTACCATCCTTGAATCATTCTTCCGGATCATGTCGACATGCAAACTTACTTTGCATTTGTCAACTCAAAAACCTAACTTCTTGTTATCTCTAGGACTTAGGCGACTTGGGTGGAGTTAAGTAATTGCGGCTATGATACCGCGGCATAGCTACAATGCTGTACTCTATTTAAGTATCTTGGAGTTCTAGCCTTGATCTATACTCAGAATCTATCATCATGCTAATGTTGGGTACTTTGATTTTCAGGAATATGGCCGGTAAGAATTTGAAGATGGACCAAAGACGTGCGGTCATAGCCGCCAGGCGTAGAGTGATAAGGGGATTGCTGGAGAATCTAAAGGAACAGACCGAGCTGGAACCGGCATTTGCACTGAACCAAACGTCTGTACGTAGAAGTATTCCGGTAAACAGGCGCAGCGTAGCACCAATGAAGAAAACAATTGTGGGTGATCGGAAAGGGAGCGTGATTTGTAACTACTGCCATGTACCCGGACATGTGCGAAAGGAGTGTCGTAAGAGGCTGGGACTCTGTTTTAGATGTGGAGCGGCAGATCACGCCGTTAGTGCTTGTCCGTCGAAGCTTCGTACAAGGGATGATATTCAGGAGCCTCCGCAGAGACCGTTCCAAGGGCAGAAACAGCTGACTCAAGGACCAAACCAGGCTCGAGCGTTCACGTTGACAGCTGAGGAAGCTAAGGCATCAGGAGAAGTGGTTTCAGGTACTTTGCTCGTTCATGGTTTTCCCGCATTGGCATTATTTGATTCCGGAGCATCCCACTGTTTTATGTCATCCAAATTTATAACTACACACTCGATTACCTGCACGACCCTGTCTAGTTTTTGGGACATACACACTGGGAATGGGAAAATCATAGCTAGTAAGGGATGTAGAGATTGTACAGTTGTTGTTTGCGGACGGGAGCTTTTTGCAGATTTCTTGGTGATAGATACGGGCAGTTATGAAGTAGTCTTGGGAATGGATTTTCTTGGCACTTTCCACGCACACATTGACTGTGGGGCAAGGAAAGTAATTTTCCAGATTCCCGGACACCCTGAGTTTACTTTCACTGGAGGAAGCAGCTCTGTCGGGCCAGTCAAGTTTAGGGCTAGGCCGACAAACAGTGTTCTTGCGACTATGGAAATGGATAGTAATGAAGAGCCGGCAGTTGTTCACGACTTTATGGATGTGTTTGAAGATATATCAGGCTTACCGCCGAAGTGAGATGTGGAGTTTGCGATTGACCTTATTCCTGGTGCAGCGCCAGTATCAAAGTCTTATTATCCGGTGGCACCGGTGGAATTGGAAGAAGTTAAGAAACAAGTTGGTGAATTACTCGAGAAAGGTTGGATTCGAAGCAGCAACTCGCCTTGGGGAGCTCCAGTTCTTTTAGTAAAGAAGAAGGATGGCACGAGAAGGATGTGCATTGATTATCGAGAATTGAACCGGGTGACTATTAAGAACAAGTACCCGATCCCTCGCATTGGAGAACTTTTTGAGCAGCTTAGTGGCGCGAGGGTATTCTCGAAACTGGATTTGCGATCAGGATACCATCAGGTCCGAGTGAAAGCAGAAGACATTTGCAAGACGGCGTTTCGAACTCGATATGGACATTTCGAGTATCTAGTGATGCCCTTCGGAGTAACGAATGCGCCGGCAATATTCATGGATTTGATGAACAGGGTCTTTTCACCATACCTGGACCAGTTTATTGTGGTATTCATTGACGATATTCTGGTATACTCGAAGAGTCCGGAGGAGCATGCTGAGCACTTAAGGATCGCACTGCAGACGCTGAGACAAGAGAAATTATTCGCGAAGATGAGTAAGTGCGAATTCTGGCTGGAAGAAGTGAAGTTTCTGGGGCATGTCGTGTCGGGCGATGGAATCGCCGTTGATCCCGAAAAGATTGCAGCTGTTCGTGATTGGCCTATTCCAAAGAATGTTGCGGAGATAAGAAGTTTTCTTGGACTCGCCGGATACTACAGAAGGTTTGTGGAGAACTTTGCTCGTTTAGCTGAGCCGTTAACCAAGCTCACGCGCAAGGAGGTACCGTTTGTTTGGACGAAGGGATGTGCATTAGCCTTCGAGACGTTGAAGCAGAAGTTGATAACCGCCCCATCCTAACCGTACCGGATGATTCAGGAGGACTGGTGATTCACAGCGACGCATCTGGAAAAGGATTGGGATGTGTTTTGATGCAGGATGGGAAAGTCGTCGCTTACGCATCGAGACAACTGAAGACTCATGAGAAGAATTATCCGACTCATGACTTGGAACTTGCGGCCGTGATTTTCGCTTAGAAGATTTGGAGACACTACCTTTTGGGCGAGAGAGTCGAAGTCTTTACTGATCACAAGAGTTTGAAGTATGTGTTCACTCAGAAGGAGTTGAACATGAGGCAACGCAGATGGTTGGAGCTGATGGCCGACTACGACCTCGATCTTAAGTACCATCCGGGAAAAGTTAACGTCGTGCCGGATGCGCTAAGTCGGTTACCAGCAATTCAGGTTTTGACCGCACAAAGGGAGATCATTGCAGATTTTCAGAGATTTGACTTGGAGGTTGTGCTACCACATGCTACGGGACAGTTGATGCAGTTGCAAGTACAGTCGTCCTTGGTTGAGAAGATTAAAGCGGCACAATCGCAGGATCCTAGACTACAAAAGTTTCGAGAGCAGGTTGAAGCCGGACTACGAACTAATTTACTGATCCACGAAGATGGTTCGTTGAGGTATGGTAGCCGTGTATGTGTGCCAAAAGGGGATGTGCGTGAAGAGCTTATGAAGGAGGCACACAGTTCAGCTTACTCTGTACATCCAAGAGGGACAAAGATGTACCGAGATATTCGACAGCACTTCTGGTGGGAAGGTATGAAATGGGAGATTGCTCGCTTCGTGGCTAAGTGCTTGGTGTGTCAGCAAGTCAAGGCCGAACACCAAAGGGTTGCTGGTTTGTTGCAACCACTTCCGATCCCTCAGTGGAAGTGGGAACATATAACCATGGATTTCGTGACGGCTTTACCGCGGAGTCCAAAGGGCAACAATGCTATATGGGTGATTGTCGATCGGTTGACCAAGGCAGCTCATTTTATCCCTTTTCGGATTGGTCAATCGACAGAGACTTTGGCAGAGCGGTACATGCAGGAGATTGTAAGGTTGCATGGGATACCGGTAAGCATCGTGTCCGATCGGAACACTCGGTTCTTGTCGTACTTTTGGAGGAGTTTACAAGAAAGTTTGGGGACTAGATTGAAGTTTAGCACAGCTTATCATCCTCAGATTGATGGACAATCGGAGAGAACGATCCAGACCCTTGAAGATATGTTGAGGGCTTGCATGTTAGACTTCAAAGGTTCTTGGGAGGATCATCTACACCTGGTGGAGTTTTCGTACAACAATAGCTTCCAAGCGACTATTCAGATGGCTCCGTTTGAAGCGTTGTATGGTCGTAATTGCCGTTCACCGGTTTGTTGGGATGACGTTGGTGAACGAAGGTTGCTAGGACCAGATTTGGTGGTACAGACAGTCGAGAAGGTGAATACAATCAGGAAGCTTATGAAAGCAGCTCAAGACAGACAGAAAAGTTGGGCCGACACGTCAAGAAGACCTCTAGAGTTCGCCGTGGGTGATTTGGTATTCCTGAGGATACCACCGACTAGAGGGATGATTCGCTTTGGAAGTCGGGGAAAGCTTAGTCCTCGATTCGTTGGACCCTTCGAGATATTGGAGCGTATTGGAGAGGTAGCGTACCGTTTGGCGTTACCACAGTCATTGGCAGGAGTGCACGATGTGTTTCATGTGTCTCAACTACGGAGGTATGTTCGTGATGAAACTCACGTCTTGGATCATTCGGAGTTGACTGTACGGGAGGACCTAACTTTTGAGGAGCGACCAGTTGAAATCAAGGATCGAAGAGAAAAGGTTCTTAAGAACAAGGTTATCTCTCTTGTGCTAGTTTCTTGGGGTAATCGATTGCATGGAGAAACCACTTGGGAGTGAGAAGACGAGATCCGGCAGAAATTTCCTCACCTTTTCCTGTAGTTAGCTATCTTGTATTCTTGGAATTTCGAGGACGAAATTCTTTTTGTAGTTGGGTATGATGTAACACCCGAGCCCAATAATACTATTTCTATTGCTAGTTGAGTGTTATACATTGCTCATTCCAATTCTCCTGATTGTTTGGTGTTTATTGCTAAATTTTAACCGGTTAAATCATTTTGGCACATAACAAATTTTAACACCGAAAATGAAATTAAAAATGTCCATGTTGGCCTACTCGTCGCCACTAGTCGCGTGGTAGCGTCCGCGTGTCGAGATTTCGTCCCGTTCGGCTAAACGGGCAAGTTTGGACGACTACGCGCGCGTGCAAGTGTCCGACTTGGGGGCATGCATTTTAATCCTTAAACATCTCTTTTCAAAATTTGGAACTCGCTTAAAATCCTATAATTTAAATTTGGAACATTTGGGCGCAACCCGGGCGCGATTTGGAAATGTTTCATTTAGCGCCAAAAAGGCCCATTTAATAAAATATTGTGAAACTGAAATATATATACGATAATATATTTCTAACGTTTAAAATCTTTTAAATTTTCCCTTTTAAAAAGTTTCAGCCAATCACGAGGGAGTTAATTCCCTCGTGGGCCCCCCTTTCCCTCTCTATCTCTCTCCGTCTCTCTCTGTCTCTCTCTATTCTTTTTCTCTCTCTCTCCGCCTCTCAACCTCTCTCTATCTCCCTCAAATCTTTTTCTCTCTCTCTCTCTAACAATTTCTCTCTCCCTCTATCTTTTAAACCCACGTCCCTCGCCATCTTCTTCACGAGAAACCCCACGACGAACCCCACGTGAAACCCTAACCCTAGCCATCCCGTCGCCGTCGCCGCCGCAGTCACCGCGCCGACGAGACCACCACCGCCATCACCCTGCCTCCGCAACCTCGACCGCGCACCCCTCCTTCCTCCGTTCTCTTTCCAGCGCTGCAGCCAACGCCACCGTCACCTGCACCGCCAGCGCCGGCGACCCCACTTCCTCGTCGGCCCCGCTCGTCCTCCTCGTCACCTGCGCATCAGCCCCGACCTCCCTCCTCCTTCCCTCGTGGGCGCTACATCAGAACCCGAGCCCAACCCCATCGCTTAACCCTCTAGTTCGCCGGAGAAAGCCCCGTCGACCCTCGTCGTCGTTGCCTGCGCCACCGCCGACCACTTCCTCTCCCCCTGCAACCCAAACCAGACCTTTACCTCCTCTCATCGCACGACGCCACCCTTTCCAGCGAACCCAGAAACTTTCCAGCCGTCGCAGCCGCCGTCGCTGCCTCGCCGGCGTCCCAGCGCCGTCGAGCCCGCCGTGGTTGCCCCCTGGTGTCTCCCTGTAAGCGTCCCTTATCCTTCCTTTGTGCTAAGTTTCCCCCGCTGATCTTTGTTACGTATATTATGTTGCTAACTTCGTTGCCGATGACTTTTGCCGGATTCCGACCGTGCCGTCGTTTGGACCCGACGCTCCAGCGAAGTACCCTGGTCCGTGTGGTCCCGTTGTTCGCTGTTGGGACTCAATCCGTGGCCCGTGCACCCGTCTCGTGTTTTCTGCCGACATTGCATCCGTGCTTTCCGGTTTGCGAAACCGTCGAGGCAAGATTTCTTGCTACATGCTACGTTAAACTAATTAAATGTTTGACTCACAAGCTTGCTATATTAACTAAGTATTGCTACTTGTCTCATTGGACGAAATATGATGTACATTATAATACTGCCACCTAAATCGTATTTTGCCACCGTAACCTTAATAACAACTACCTGCTAATCATTTTACTACTTAGAGGATAATAGTCGCACACTTATATCTTTATTGTCTGCTGTTATTAATATTGCGCTACACTGGAATTTTTTCACCCCAAGGGTGCTTGAACCTGTTAATAAGAGAATACAAAGCATCACTGTGTTTACATGGAATAATATTGTTATTTACTGTTCCTGCTGTGGTTCCTTATTCGTTACTATACCTGTTATCAGCATACATTTGATTGCATTACATATTGACCGATCTTGATACACCTGACACATGTACTGATACATCGGACATGACACCCTATACATACTGACTCAACCTATTGGACTACAACCTGACTTGGGGTCCTCATGGACCATTCCTGCTGTCTATCCAGACATACATGTTTTTACCTGATTCTGGGTTGACTTAATCCTGGACTATTGAATACCTGACCTGACATACATAACTTGGGGGTATGGGGAAATCAAGATGAAACTGACTTGTAACTCAACAGTTCGATACTTGTTCTGATCAGTCTTACGGGCTTGGCCAGTCCGGGAGTGATGATGCTGACATCACTCATCCATCCTACTACCTATCTTTACTGCCTAGCGGCACATCTCGGATTCAGCCTCGAGAACCTTGACCGTGGTCACGGGCACGCACGGGATACTATTGAGTTACATCGACGATTCATCAATTGATTTCAAAGACTATAGAGTAGAAACCTGATAGGACAGTTTAGTTACCACTGCACATTACCCTGCACTGTTATTCCATAGTATTGCTTTATTCATGTTCATACCTGCATTGCTTATTACCATGTTTATATTATATTATTTGGTTGACATGACGCGCTGACGTCTGGGTTTTGCATGGCCCAGATTCCTTACCACTGTCGACGACCGAGCAGGAGTACTTCAGCCAGCAGGCTGAACTGTGAGTTCCTTAGGGTTTAGTTTATTTATTTCATTTCATTTCCAGATGTGAGCCCGCATTATGGGACGTACTGTTTATTTATTGTATTGGATCATTTGCTTCCGCACTCATTGTTTATTGACTCTTGTTATTATGGATTTGGACAGGTGTTAGATTAGTTTATTATCTTGTTCTTGATATCCTTACAACCGTAATGTGACTGTGGATGGATACTTCCTACCCACAGGTAGCATGGTTGGCTATGTTACGTGCCCAATCTTGCGTACTCTGGGAAGCGGGGCGTGACAATGCCCGAGTTGCCCCGGTCCAGAGGTGGGAGCCCGTTAAAGAACCCGGCGATGTGGTGCCCATTCCGACGAGGAGATGAAGATCGGAGATTCCGCGAGGAGATCGGAGTGGAGGTCGAAGACCGAAGGACACGGATCGCTCGGTATAGCCTTCTACCCTCTCTCTAGTTAGCTAGCATTAGGTTAATGGCCCGATCTGGGTTTATAGTGCGCGGTAGTGCCGGTTTACAAGTTTTTGTAAAAGTTTCGTTTCCGCATTTTGGCCTCGTTCTGACGGCCGGGGCACTGCCGTGCACTTACATTGGTATCAGAGCCACGCCATTAACCTAGTCTAGCTTGCTCTAACTTGTTTACAAGTTTGATCGATCGGATTTTCCAAAAACCGCGTTTTCATGTACAGTTTCTGTCGAATTTTCCCCGTGCTCTAAAAATTATTTGGTATACTGGAAAATACGTGCAGGGTTTTTGGTGAACGCTGTAGAAAAATGGTCACATGATGCCACTGTAGAGCCGCGGAACCATGGCCGTAACCCCCTTTTGGCCGCGGTTCCACCGCGGAACAGTGTCATCAATGCACCAGATTTCTACAGTGGTTCTCTGACTTGAAAATGGGGTTTTTGGTATATTCTGTTTGGGCCCAGATTTTCTTTGAGTGCTACAGTTGTGCTTGGGGCCCACTTTGGGAAATTTAGTCGATCGAAAATTTTAAATATGTTAGTTCACAGTATTTACATTATATCTGCGACCGTGAATGTCATTTGATCGGTAAATCCTGTCTAACTGCTATAGCCCTTTTAGACGGATTTGCAAACGTGACATTCACGTTGATGTTCTGTGTTGTGCTGTGATATTGCGGATTTGTCGTGATGGATAGCCTGGATGCAATGGTAGTACAGTTTGGTTGTATATGTACATTTGATATTGTGGGGCGAGCGTCCGACATTTGGACTGCCGTCGCTGCCTGTTATTTATATTATTCTTTTGGGGCACGACCGGGCTGAGGTCGATGTACCCGTTGTATGTATATTTTACTTTCTGTACTAGGATTACCCCGCGGAGGCGTGCACGGATAGCCGGGTTCTAGAGGGCAACGGGCCCGCATCTCATGGCTTTGAGATGGAGGGGGCTTTACTCTAGAATTGGCGGGCTATTCGCCGCGCTCGTAGGGGGTAAAGGTTGACCCAAGGAGGGGTGCCCAAGTTACCGGATTCCGTGAAGTGCTGGGTGGTCCATTCACGTTGCTGAAGGGGGCTGCCTCGCTTCAGGTTTTGGCGGGTGACTTGCCGCGCCCGTAGGGGTCTAGGATTTTCATTGCACAGGCTATCCACACGACCAGGGGAACGTCGGGTTTCAGTAGCGGCTCTATGAAACCCGGGGATCGCAGATATCTGTATTGTTCTGTGATGCTTATTACATTTCTGTGATGTTGCATTTTATCACGCCTTGAACGAATATTATATATTGATATATATACTAGTAGATGTTGTATATGTTTTGCATCCGCGCTAGTCCAGTCCCCGCTCTGTCGTTAGTTAAGTAACCTAACGGGTGATGACGGGACCTAGTGGCGAATGCGGATGGCATATACGTACATCATTATTTTCGTTCTTTATTGGTGTGATCAATTGATGGGACTGCGTTGATTCGGATCAATGCAAGCTAAACAAATCTATTTGATGTTGTTGGAACATTTTTCAAAAAGCTGTTATTGCAAGGGCGTTCTCTTTTGTTTTGCACAGTGGTATTCGGTTATGAATATCCAGCACCTCAGTCGACAAGGCAAGGTCCCTTCACCGGGAGTGACCCCTTGGACAGAAGTTTGCGTCAGGGCAATAACTTCACTATAGTCGATTACTTTTGCTTTGCATCGTGGTATTCAGTTGGAATATCCTGCACCTCATTCTACGAGGAAAGAGCCGAGATCCCTTCACCGGGAGTGACCTCTTTAGCAAAGGTTTTCGTCACTATATTTTTATAAAGCTATCCAGTTCCTTCGACGATATCAAGTTCATTACGTTAAAGGTTTTTCGCCAGAAACCATTCGTAGCCCTCCGTCATTTCAGACGGGTAGCACGTAGTATTCATGCTATGTTTGTTGACCTTCGTCAAGGCATAGTGTATGGTAGCTGCTTGTTACCTTTCTGCTGCATAGATAGATGCGTTGGTTTGGGACAGTCGTATAGCCTTGTTGACCTTCGTCAAGGACTTGTACGGGTGGGTTCAAATTAACCTGGACAATGACGGGTAGTGTAACACCTTAGAATGTGTTTTGTAGCTAATTATATTTTAATGTATGGTTTTTAATAAAAAGTTTACCAAATTAAGTTTCAAATATTTTATCCTATTTAATGAGTATTTTATTAGAATTTTTCTAGGCGCACACACACACTTGTGCATGATAACTAGGGTTTAGAGATGGGGTTAGACCATGATTAGCAAGCATGATGGATAACACATTCTCTTTAAGTTAATTATTGTTTAGGTGCTTTAGGGTTTAATAGTGTGCATGGTTGTTTTAAATTGAAAATGAATTTTAAAAGGGTTTTATTTTAAATTTGTTTGAATGGTTGACCAAGGAGAGAGAGAGAGAGGTGGGCATGGGGCTACATGGCTTGTGCCATGCCCATTTAATGAAGAAAGAGAAAGAGAAGGGTGTGTGTGTGTTGTTGTTGTTCTCATTTTCCTTTCTCACTCTCATTCTCTCATTCTCTCACTCTCAAAAGCGCGCACACACACAAGCAGCACCATCAGCATCAGCTTGCAGCAGCAGCTCCAGACAGCACAGCAGCAGCCACAGCATCAACCACAACAACAATACCAGCATTAGCTCCACCAACTCGAGAGGCAGCAGCAGCAAGCAGCTCGAGCAACAGCTGAAGCAAGCAGCAGCACCATCAGCAACAACAACAGAAACAACAGCAACATCAGCAGCAGACAGCATCAGCAGTAGCACAGGCAGCAGTAGCAACACAAGGAGCAATTGCAGCAGCTCATCTCATCTTTCCACTTCTTCTCCTGCTCTCTAGGGTTCTACAGGGTATACTTCTTAACCCAATCCCCTAGTTGCTTAAGTTGTGCATCGATAAGCTTCGATTAGTGTTAAATAGCTAGTTTAGTGCTAGATTATGGTGTTTTGTGTGGAAGTTTGGTTATTTGATGATTGAGTTGGTAAACCCTACTTATTTAAGTGTTGTTAGGGTCACCTTAACTGAGCTTAACCCTGGATTACACTAAAATACCATAGGGTTTCCTTTTAGTGCGATTTAGCGTTTTTAAAGCGATTTATTGACAATCTGAGATCTGCTATTGACCCGGACCCTTCAGAACAAAATTGAGGAAACTGGAACATGCTTATTAGGTCAGAACCACACCACCAGAACACGAGCCCCCCTTTCCCAAATCTGGCCGCCAATTTAATACATCTGGCCGCAAATTGCGGCCAGGAAGGGGACAGGGGTGTTGGGGTCTTGGCTAGGGTTCCCTGCTGTGTATTGTAGTGTTTTGGCATGTCTAGTTTTGTAAGATTTGGCCTGTAAGAAAATCTGGGGCAATATATCGTATTTGGTGTTCGTTGTGTTTGCGCGATACGCGCGATACGTGAGAGGGTTCTGTGATCCAGCGTATCGCGGCGTGTCGCGATGGTTTTAGACGCGTACACACACGTTTTAGCGTATCGTGCACGCGCGCGTTTAGTTCGCGACGCGAGTTTCTCGTTTTGGTTCGATATCGCGTTTTGCGGAATATTTGACTTATATATGATTTCCATGTCTTATTTGCAGGTTTGCAGGCAGGGACTACGAACACTGCTGCAGGGGGAAGCAGATGGTAGGATTCACCTAGCGTGGAGCGTAGGTGAGTAGATTTAACATCTACAGGGGAATCGCCCGCATGGCGTTATGCGTCTGGGCTAGGATTCAAATATCTGTTGCATATTCTACATCATTGTTAGAATTGCGCCTTACCCTATTCTACTTAGATATAGTTGTACTGTGACTAGTAGCCGTAAGGCACTGCACACATTATTTACGGTTCATGTTGCACGAGCACGGATTGTATGATATACACACACCGTCAATAATTGCCATGTCACACACTAACCATTATAGATACTATTGCTTATCACACATGATATTTAGCTTATCGGTATACCTATAGTGTATTATACCTTAGTGATAGGTACATATACACCTTGCGATGCAGCTACAGGTATACCTTGCACATATTTTACTTATACCGGGGGGGATATCCTACATATTTTACTTATACCCAGGGGGGTATACGACATCAGTTCTTATAGGTAGATACATATACATTGCTACACCTGTATGTTACACACATATTCAGTTGCTGTTACATATTTACCTTTACTGATGTTACTTAGCTGTACCTTATTGGTTTCGCATACATCTGGTTTCAGCTACATATTCTCATTTATATGCTCGCATTTCAAATATATCGCATATATTTATTCCTGGATTTGCGCATTGTTATTTGGATTTCACATGATGATTTCTGGATTTGGGAACCGCGGGAGTTCATGAAATTATGCATATATTGAAAAACCCGGTTTCCTTGATATGATATTTGCGCAGCCACCATGAGATTTATGGGTTCTGATTATATACTCCATACGAGGTGTGGTTGCCGTATGAGGGTACATGGTGGGGCCCGGTATGGTTCCCCTCGGCAAGAAGATCGATGGATGTTGCCGATTGAGCCTGGAGGCGGGCTAGTACCTACCGGTGACAGTACTAATGACTCGGCGGGGGTCATGGAGACACCGTTGGGAGTCATGCTCGTATGCATACGTCGAAAGGCGAGGGTCAGAGCTAGGCACTCGTGCTTTCGGGACAGCGTATGATACGTACCTATCAGGATTTCTGTGTCGATGCTTGGCACATTGTTTTCATGATATTTCTTTTAAACACCTTTGTATATATAACAGGGGATTAGCCGTTGTTATATATACCCTTACACCAATATTAGTGGAATGGGACGCTAATATATGTGTATTGACCCCATCATATTTATTTCTGCATATATATTTATTTAGGATGTTAGAAACTTACTTGGGATATAGGTGATTCATTGAGATTGGATATTGGATATGAAAGAGATTGTTGATTTGTACATTCGAGATATAGGAGAGCTATTCGATATTGTACATTGAGGTGATGTGAGACTTATATGATGTGAGAGCCCAGTTTGGGGGCTGATTTGAGGAATTGTGGATTTGAGTGTCTTGATGGATTGTGATCCTGCCACGATGTCAGGTTTCTGTGGAAATGACATATTCCACCCTATACCTCACACTTATCTATTTTATGTACAGTTTCATATATTGGTAGTACCTGTTAGTGTACCCTTATGATAGTTGCATATTTACATTCTCATATCCCTATTGCATGGTTATTGCATATTATTGTCATGTTACTATTGCTTCATATATTGATTGTATCTGCTAGTGTACTTTCCTTTATTCAGCATTTGCATGACATGTTATTACTGTAATCGCATATCTTAGATTCATGCTGTACGTGCATTCCTACGATTACCTGCATATGTTATCTACTATTCACGAGTTGGCAACTCACCCCCGTTGTGCCACAGGTGTTTCAGGTTGTTCCCCAGAATAGTCGAGGCAGGCTATTCCGCTATTCAGCTATCATCTTTTGCTACAGATACCGCATCAGCTCACAGTACTATTTTGCTTAGGTGGGTTTTGGTGGTTATCTGTATTTTGTATTGTACATTCGTTGTATCTTGTACTCTCCATCTACTATTATGTTGTTGACTTAGAGACTTGGTGAGGACGATATTGTATATTATTTGTGGGTTGTTGTCTTTTATATACAGCTTTCTCTCTATTGTCTTTATTTCTTCGCTACGGCGCCATATTTTTGTGTTGTATTCATCTTGGCTAGTCTTTATAAAAAGGGGGTGTTGCCAAAATTTTAAAGAAATAAAGTAAGACTTTTAAAGAATTTGGGTTGCGATTTTAAATGTTTCAAAAACTTATTTTATCTTTTCCGTATTTTTATGGTTTAGATTTGTTAGTTATATGTATGCCCTAGAGGCCATTACTGTACATTGGATGTATATTGTAGTGGATGCTGGGACATATATAGGGAGGACTTTCTTGCTCGACATGATAGTATGCTATCTGGTTACTCTTTACCTTAACGTGTACATTGATTGTCTCTCTGTTACATGTTGGTAAAGCCCTTAGGATGTGTACTTGACTACCTAGACTATGATGCAGATCATACTAGTGGGGACAGATAGTCTATAAGTACATCCTTCAAAGTCCCTAGTCGTGGGTGTATCGAGACGGGGCATCGATATACCAGAGTAGACTAGCGTATACCTTCTCGACCCATACAGATGGGCGATGGATGATCCCATATCCATTGGTGTTTGACATCAGAGATGATATACGGGTGCTCAGTAGAGACTGGGTACACTGGACGGACTCGCCGAGAACTCCCAGATGGTATTATACCTCACGTCAGATGGCAGTTCTCTAGTGACACTGGTACAGAGTAGTCTGTTGACCCGAGATCGTCATAGAGTCTTGTGTGGTTCCCACTGTGCTTTGATTTCCATCTTACCACGTCCAAGAGGGCGTGCAAAACGGTGGTTTTTAGGTACAGTCCCGAATCACATGGAGGCAATGAGCGATAGGAGGGGATTCGTCTCTCCCGGTATAGGGAGTTGATGTTGCGCTGTGTTCGATTGGCTATAACAGGAAATCCCTGGCCATGGTTGCTGAGATTTACTGGTAAGTGTTACCAGTAGTTTCTCGAATTGTTATAGACCTCATATCGACATGACTTATCAAGCTATTGGGGTCTGACGTTTACCACCCCTAGGCGAGATATGCGACATATCAGACGATCAGACCGGACTGTACGGTAGTGTTACTGGTTGGATTCACAGGAGTGTGAGCGGGCTTGCTCGTCGATCTTCTGATCGCTCAATACCCGGGTGGCCGTTACGTTTAGCAGACCGCTTGCGGCTTGTGGGTGTTTGATATGATCATCACCTGCTGCCGGCGTATTGACGAGTCTTTAGAGTCCTACACAGAGGTTTCCTGGCTCAAGCGAAACGAAATAGGAGCGCATATGAGATATGTGCGGGACCGAGAATAATGCGTGTATGTGATACCGTATTTCATTCTCGCGATGAGTGTGTCGAATGGTTGTATGCGATATAACCTAGTTATCGAATCGAGGGTTGATTCGATAAGTCGATACATTGGATATTAGTCGGTTATATGTGATATGACCGGATCGTTAAATCAAGTGTTGATTTAATGATTTAATGTATAATTATATATTTGATATATTACTTTGCATTAACTAGTATTGGTTCACTTTAAATGGATATTCTCACTCGGATGTGCACATTGTATATGTGATATACTTTTGTGCACTTGATTGTATCATGTTTGATGATACATGCTAACTTGATTAGGTGTATGATTAAACCATGGTTAGTTAATGGTTAGGGTTTCATTTGATTTATTTATGCCTTTATTTATTTTGTTTTGACATAAAGAAAAAGGGGAATGAAAACAAAAGGGTTGCTTTCAAAGATGACGCTTGTTGAAGCTTCATGAAGGTTTGACCAAAGTGACCATTTGTCTTCATCTCTAAACCTAACCATTCACTAACCCTAGTTCATTCTCTACACCTAACCATGGTTTTCTTATGATAAAATTTGATTTTCTTTTCTATTTTAAATATTCTTATCATAACAATTATCATCATCATCTTCTTCTTCTTCAAGATGAAAGCTTACTTCATCAATGGTGATTTGAGCATAAGTGTGAGAAATCCAAATCTAAAGTGAACCCACTTCCAATTTCTTCATCCTCTACCTCTTGCCAAGTAGTAGAGTGTGTTTTCTTCACAAGTTTCATGACTTGGTGAAGTGGGAGCTTGATCTTGTGATGCTTCGACGTAGATCATCTTCGGCACGAAGCCGACGACCTTGCCCGCCCATTTCTCCGATGAAGCCGACGCTAGAGCCCGGATTTTGATTTGGACAGTGGAGAGGACTTCATCACAGAGCCGTGGAGGTGGAGGACCGGATCTACAAAGGTTGTATTTCCGTTCCTTTAGTTAATTTGTTAACTAGTTTCTTTTTCGCTTAGATTTCTAGCCAACGATCCGTTCTAGGGTTTCTCGGCACCTAGAATTTTTGAAATTGGCATGGTTGATGCCTTGTGAGACCTCCTTGGAGTGCCTAGGAACCCTACAGTGGTATCAGAGCCTAGCTAGAGCCTTAGGCGAAGTCCAGACGGAGTTTGAAGTCCGAACGACCCGAAACCCCAACCCTAAACTTGCTCTCTGGAATTTTTCTAAAATCTGGAGTTTTTCGAAAATAAAAATATTCAGAAAAATCAGCAGGAAGATATAAGGATTACTGCAAAATTCGAGCGGCTAATTCCATAATATTGCCGCGGATCTGCGGCATGAGCATGCTCATGCGGCGGTTCCGCGGCAACTTTGTCTTTTTGTGCATCGAAATTTGCACATTAATTCTTAGTTTTCAGTTCTGGTTTTCCTGGGATTTTTTAATATTTTTTCCAGAGTTTTATTTTCTGAGTTGTTTTGGGGATTCGAATGTTCGATCGAATTATCAAATTTTGTCTGTGTGGCTCTCCGGATAATTTTTTGAATATGTTAAAAAGTTCGACCGGATATAAATACCCAATTTTTCCCCTGTGGGGAAATTTCCAAGTGTTGGATTTTTCCGTAGTTTAACGACGTTCTAAGTAGTGCAAGTAACGCGATGGTCCCTCTAGAAGACAACAAACCTTAACTCGATTATGTGACCGTCTTGAACTGCCCTTTGAACCTTCGGGTTTGGGGCAGTACGGCGTGCCACATGTGAGGCGTTGGCTTAACCCTTCTACGGCTGGACCGTTGGTACTGAGGCACGAACTGAATGTTGTTAGACTTGTTTCATGTGATGAGCTGTATCGGGAAAACTTGGGTGTTCGATTGTTCGATCGGAAAGTTTAACATTTTCTATTTATCCGGAATGTGATACAACAATTGGAATTCACAAGAAGTTATGAGATAACTGAATGAATGTTATAAACATAGCACTTTAGTCTCACTTGATCGGTTGCCACGGAATTTTGATGTGATCAAAAGTCCGTCGCAATCACGTAGCGTACGCGGATACTCGCCGGGTAAACTTAATAGACAGCCTCGCCCCATAGCCCCGACCAAGTGACTGTAGGAGAACCCCGTCGCCGAAAGCATCCGTTCGGATGCTCGCGGTAGCGGTGTTCCGCCTTGGTGCACTTCGTCGACGGCGTCGGGGGTGCGGCCGCCTACTGAAGTTTGCGACGAGCATTCGATCAGGATGTCGGGAATCTTGTTGAATTGCCCGACTTGATATTGAAAAGTGTTTTCGATAATGAGACTAAAATGCGGGGTTTATAATTGTTAGGCATGCGATGTCTAAGGAATTCATTTGGACAGGCATGCGATGTCTGAGGAGGTTGCGGATTCCAACTGTTGTAGTTTTACACTTTCTTTTCTGTGACCGTAAGTGTAATATGTGATATCGCCGGTTTCGTTGCTATATGTCAACGACAATTGGGATGCGCATATTTACTTACGTTGATGACATGTGATGTTATGTGTTGCTGGATGTGTTATATTGGATCGTCGTGTTTGAATAGCCGGGATTTTTATGTGAGATGAGTGTTTTTCATTTTCATTCATGTAAAAACTTGTATGTAATATTCTTTTATTGGGGCACTTCCAGGTTGCGGAAGATGTCTCCGTTTGTATATTATTTACTTTTCCGCACTAGGATAGACCGAAGGAGGAGGGCACAAGTAACCGGGTTCTGGAGTCCAGCGGGAGACCAACTCGAGGAGTCGAGTCCGGGTCTCCTAACTCTAGAATTGGTAGGGTTGCTTGCCGCTCTCGTACGGGTCTAGGGGTGTGGGTTTGGCTATTCATCATGACCGTGGAATCCGTGTTTTATACTGGCTCGTATTGAAAACACGGACGTCCTAGTATATCCAATATTTCATATGTTTCTTCTGCTGCGATATCTGTGATGTGATCATATGATGTTCTGTGATAGATACTGTATATAGTATATATGATATATTATATAGGCGTTACTTATGTTTTACACCCGCGCTAGCCCTGCCCCGCTCTGCCGTTAGTTACCTAACCTAACGGTGCACGAGGGGACATCGAGGCGAATGCGGATGGCATAAGTGTACGTCGTATTTATCTGTGATGTTTAGGTAATTTAAATGATGGGACTTCATTAATGTGATTAATGAAATAAAAGAAACCTAAGATGTTGTAGAATCGAATTTCAAAATAAAACAGGTAGCTACAGTTCTTGCTTTGCATAGCGGTATATATGATATATCCTACACCTTATTCGATAAGGAAAGGACCGAGATCCCTTCACCGGGAGTGACTCCTTTAGCAATAACTGGCAGATGCTACACACTCGGTTTGTCTTTTGATTGCTTTTAAGAGTTTTTGCTTTGCACAGTGATATATGTGATATATCCCGCACCTCATTCGACGAGGAAAGGACCGACGATCCCTTCACCGGGAGTGACTCCTTTAGCAAAACTAGAAAAGCCTCAAAAGCACTCCATTTCAAAATCATTTGATTCTACAACGATATAAAGTTCATTACGCAAAAGGTTTTCTTAAAAACCTGTCGTAGCCCTCCGTCATTTCAGATAGGTAATAGTTAGTATTCGTGCTGCGTTTGTTGACTCAGTCAAGGCGTAGTGTGCGGTGGCTGGTTATTGCTTATCTGCAAAGCATATGATGCGATTGGATTAGGGTAGTCGTCCGGCCTTGTTGACTCAGTCAAGGGTCGTGCGGGTGGGTTTAATTCAATCGAGAAATGACGGGTTGAACTTTACTTGCGGTCTATGGTTTGTTGACTCAGTCAAGGTCATAGATCGCATGGGGCAAAATATTATCGGGAATTTCAAGTGTTGAAATTTGCAATGAGATTGCATACCTTCTATGAGATAGTTGGATCCCAATACCCGCTGCGAGTAATTGTTACTCCTGGGAGAGTTTTATACATTACAATTAGCCGATCAAGTAGGTGTCTAGAAAGGTGTCAACAGGGTTACGCCTCTGGGAAAACGAGGTTTACATTAATTAGGTTCGTGCGAAAGCACAGGGGACCTCCCTCAAAGTACCGACACTGGCCTGGCTGAAAGATTGGCGAACTTGTAGTGTGTAATTAATCCCGGCTAGTCTTTCCTTTTAGGGTTTGAAGGAAGATTTGATAAAAAGCAGTGGGAGCCATCCTGATTAGATAAAATAATAACCAATCTTTTCTTGACAGAGCGCACGCTGAGTGTTTTCTTCTCTCTCTCTCCAGGTAGCGACCATATCACGCCTTAATCAAGATAATAATACGGATTATTGACCGAACCCGCTTGTTATACTGAGCTGGGGAACGTTGGTCCCGCTCCAACTTATAATTGTTATAAGACAGAGCAGGAAATTGGGGATTACCAGAATTCCCGTGCCGCCCAAACGAAGAGAGTGCATGCTGATGCATCATCTTCGGATATGTTCATTACAGAGAACTGTTTCTCAGTATCCTTTACGTCCTGGGTATGTGATACCAGATCAGGATCCCAGATATGTAATATGTTACATAGGGCTACAGAAAGGAAGAAGACTGAGAACGGGTGATAAGTTTCATGAGGCAGAAAACGGGGCAAGAGTTGCAGCCAAGTCTGTTGGTCACTGTCACCCTGTATTACAAATACATTGATTCTGAACGAATGTTATTAGATACCGAACCTGATATACAAAATCATATCAATCTCTTTATTAGTAAAGAAATGATAAAATTTTGTATTGTTGGATAATGTTTTGAACATTTCCTATATCAAAAGTTGATCGGATCAGGCACGTTATCTAAAAGCATTAATGTTCTAAATCAAACTACAGTTCTAAGTATACAGAACACACACATAAGAGGAAGAGTTCAGAAATGAACAAATCCTTCTTGAGGTATTGTAGACTAGGTCATATCAATGCGACCCGACTAGCTGAAGTTACATTTAGATGCATATTTAAATCAGTTTGAATTTACATCTTGTGAAACTCGCCAGTCATGTCACAAAGATACGATGACCATAGCTCTGTTTACTGGAAGCAGAGAAAGAGTTAGTAAACTCTTGGGATGATACATGTTGATGTATGTAAGGTCCCCTGTCTACATATGCCAGGACTGGTTCTTAATAATTCATTACATTCTCTGATGATCTTTCGAGTTTCAGACCTATGTTCCTGTTGAAACACAAGTCCGAACCTTTTGAGATATTCACAGAGTATAAGTTAGAAGTAGAGAACCAAAATACGGGTATAAGTATTATGTCCTTTGATGTGATCAAGGAGGAGAATACTTAAGCACGGAATTACTGGACTATTCTAAAGGAGAATGAGATTCTCTCTCAGCATTACTCCTCCGTATACACCATAGCACGATGGTGTATCGGGGCGGAGCAATAACACCCTATATGATAAGGTGTGCTCTATGATGAGTACTACTGAGTTACCTATTTCCTTTTGGGAGTTATGCACTTGAGAAGCTGCATACCTATTGAATAGGGTTCCAATCAAATCAGTTGCCTACCACTTCATATGTGATATGGAAAGGGAAGAGCCCATGTCTTAAGCTAGTTAAGATTTGGGGTTGACCGGCCTATGTCTAAAAGCAAAATCCGGACAAGCTCAAAGCAAGGTCTGTAATGTAGAACTGGAAAGGTTCCAGCTACACAAACTACAGCAGATGATTTGGTACAACCAAAGGATTCAGTAGATACCAACGAACCTCAGCCTCTCTGCCGATCTAGTAGGGTTCCTCACCCACCTGAGAGATACTTCGGTTTCTCTATGACAGTGGGAGCGAGGATTGCATCATGAGATGATGACCCAACTAGTTTCGAGCTGGCCATCAGGAGTGAGACTCTGTAAGAATGGCTGGATGCTTAGTGATCTGAGATGGAATCCATGTACACCAAGAAAGTATGGACTTTGGTTGCTATATCTGAAGGGTTAAATCCCCATCAGGAGCAAGTATATCTTGAGAAGATTACTTGGTGTACATCGAAAAGTTGAGACTTTCAAAGCTAGACTTGTTAAAGTTTTTCGTCATAGACCAGGCGTGGATTATGATGAAACCTTTTCAAGTGGCTATGCTTAAGTCCATCTAGATCCTACTTGCCACGGCTACATACCATGAATACGATATCTGGCGGTTGGGTGCCATGACTGCTTTTCTAAATGATGTTTTAGAAGAGAACATCTATAAGTACACAGCCAGAGGGCTTCGTAAACAGTGGGAGCAGCGGAAACGTGTGCAAGATGTTTTATAGGATAAAGCAGGCATCGCGGAGTTGGAACATCTGTTTTGATGAATTAGTCAAAGAGTTTGACATCATCAAAATGGTAGATGAACCTTGTATAAACAAAAGGGTAGTAGGGAGTATGGTAGTGATCCTCGTAGAGTACGTGGATGACATACTCTTGATAAGAAAAGAGTTTCTTATGCTACGCTCGGTCAATCTCCGCTTATCACTAGGATTCTCCATATAGGATCAAAGTGATACCTACTAAATCCTGGATTTTGGATCTATGAGATAGATTTAATTGGATGTTAGGATTCTCACTAGTTGTAGTGAGATGATATCAATTGATCCTGGGGAGAATCGCTGGAAGTGTTCCAGGATGATAAAGACAACTGAATGTCAGTCACAGGCATTGTCTATACCCTCAGTAAAGGGACGGTATGTTGGAAGAGTTCAAAGCTAGATACCGTGACATACTAGACGATAAAGGCTGGATACATCGCTACTTAAGATGCTACCAAAGAGGCTGTTTGGGTGTATATTGGTTCATGAGATGAACTATGTTCCTCCCATTGTGTGACAATGGAGTTGTGGCTTATGCCAAGGAACGCCGGTCCCATCAGTGATCCAGACATATTCTAAGGTAGTATCACTTGATCATGGAGATGGTTGATCTCCAGGGAGATCGAGGTTAGGAGAGTAGACTCAGAGGACAACACAGCGGATCTACTCACAAAGGCCTGTTCCCAGAGAGAGACTTTTATGGGATGGTTGAGTATGAGATACTACAACCACTGCTACAGATGGCCCTAGTGCAAGTGGGAGATTGTTAGTTATATGTATGCCCTAGAGGCCATTACTGTACATTGGATGTATATTGTAGTGGATGCTGGGACATATATAGGGAGGAATTTCTTGCTCGACATGATAGTATGCTATCTGGTTACTCTTTACCTTAACGTGTACATTGATTGTCTCTCTGTTACATGTTGGTAAAGCCCTTAGGATGTGTACTTGACTACCTAGACTATGATGCAGATCATACTAGTGGGGACAGATAGTCTATAAGTACATCCTTCAAAGTCCCTAGTCGTGGGTGTATCGAGACGGGGCATCGATATACCAGAGTAGACTAGCGTATACCTTCTCGACCCATACAGATGGGCGATGGATGATCCCATATCCATTGGTGTTTGACATCATATACGGGTGCTCAGTAGAGACTGGGTACACTGGACGGATTCGCCGAGAACTCCCAGATGGTATTATACCTCACGTCAGATGGCAGTTCTCTGGTGACACTGGTACAGAGTAGTCTGTTGACCCGAGATCGTCATAGAGTCTTGTGTGGTTCCCACTGTGCTTTGATTTCCATCTTACCACGTCCAAGAGGGCGTGCAAAACGGTGGTTTTTGGGTACAGTCCCGAATCACATGGAGGCAATGAGCGATAGGAGGGGATTCGTCTCTCCCGGTATAGGGAGTTGATGTTGCGCTGTGTTCGATTGGCTATAACAGAAAATCCCTGGCCAGGGTTGCTGAGATTTACTGGTAAGTGTTACCAGTAGTTTCTCGAATTGTTATAGACCTCATATTGACACGACTTATCAAGCTATTGGGGTCTGACGTTTACCACCCCTAGGCGAGATATGCGACATATCAGACGATCAGACCGGACTGTACGGTAGTGTTACTGGTTGGATTCACAGGAGTGTGAGCGGGCTTGCTCGTCGATCTTCTGATCGCTCAATACCCGGGTGGCCGTTACGTTTAGCAGACCGCTTGCGGCTTGTGGGTGTTTGATATGATCATCACCTGCTGCCGGCGTATTGACGAGTCTTTAGAGTCCTACACAGAGGTTTCCTGGCTCAAGCGAAACGAAATAGGAGCGCATATGAGATATGTGCGGGACCGAGAATAATGCGTGTATGTGATACCGTATTTCATTCTCGCGATGAGTGTGTCGAATGGTTGTATGCGATATAACCTAGTTATCGAATCGAGGGTTGATTCGATAAGCCGATATATTGGATATTAGTCGGTTATATGTGATATGACCGGATCGTTAAATCAAGTGTTGATTTAATGATTTAATGTATAATTATATATTTGATATATTACTTTGCATTAACTAGTATTGGTTCACTTTAAATGGATATTCTCACTCGGATGTGCACATTGTATATGTGATATACTTTTGTGCACTTGATTGTATCATATTTGATGATACATGCTAACTTGATTAGGTGTATGATTAAACCATGGTTAGTTAATGGTTAGGGTTTCATTTGATTTATTTATGCCTTTATTTATTTTGTTTTGACATAAAGAAAAAGGGGAATGAAAACAAAAGGGTTGCTTTCAAAGATGAAGCTTGTTGAAGCTTCATGAAGGTTTGACCAAAGTGACCATTTTGTCTTCATCTCTAAACCTAACCATTCACTAACCCTAGTTCATTCTCTACACCTAACCATGGTTTGCTTATGATAAGATTTGATTTTCTTTTCTATTTTAAATATTCTTATCATAACAATTATCATCATCATCTTCTTCTTCTTCAAGATGAAAGCTTACTTCATCAATGGTGATTTGAGCATAAGTGTGAGAAATCCAAATCTAAAGTGAACCCACTTCCTATTTCTTCATCCTCTACCTCTTGCCAAGTAGTAGAGTGTGTTTTCTTCACAAGTTTCATGACTTGGTGAAGTGGGAGCTTGATCTTGTGATGCTTCGACGTAGATCATCTTCGGCACGAAGCCGACGACCTTGCCCGCCCATTTCTCCGATGAAGCCGACGCTAGAGCCCGGATTTTGATTTGGACAGCGGAGAGGACTTCATCACGGAGCCATGGAGGAGGAGGACCGGATCTACAAAGGTTGTATTTCCGTTCCTTTAGTTAATTTGTTAACTAGTTTCTTTTTCGCCTAGATTTCTAGCCAACGATCCGTTCTAGGGTTTCTCGGCACCTAGAATTTTTGAAATTGGCATGGTTGATGCCTTGTGAGACCTCCTTGGAGTGCCTAGGAACCCTACAAGATTTCTGGGTTTTGGCTTTCTTTTACTACGTTACGTCTTAGGGCGTTGCGTAGTACTAGGGCCGTCACGGGCCAATTTCGGGTCGTGACAAAGTTGGTATCAGAGCGCTAGGTTTTATCTTTCGGAGTGTAGAATGACCTTAGTATGATGGAGTAGGTAGCTTAAGCAGAGTAACGTAGTGTGTGTATGTCTGCAGCATACCCACGATGCGGTGCTTTGCATTAAGTAACCTAAGTACAATTTGCTTGAAATTCCTTCCTTGATGATTCATATCCTTGAGATTCGATTCCTTATTCTCATCGAATCTTATATCTATTTATAGCCTTGCCGCCGATGACTATGGGGACTCAGAGTGATGCAGCGAGGGCCGAGGTCAGAATTGGCTCGGGTGAGACGAGTACTGACCAGGATGGCACTCTAGTTGCACAAGTGCAGACGGATCAGCCTACGACCTATACTATTGATAGACTTTTGTTAGAGATGTAGGACTTCCGCCAGACTATGAGTTCATTAGTTGATGTCGTTCGGAGCTACGACAGGAGGTTGTCACCCCTGTTACTCAGTTGTCACTTGCGATCAGCATGCAGCAGTCCGTCACCTACATAGCACCAGTAGTTGCAGCTCCAGTTGATGAGGCGCATATTCCAGAGGCTCAGAGAGTTCCAGGACAGTGGAGGACTCGTACCAGTGTACCAGCCCAGAGACAGAGGTTTGGTCATCGAGACAGATTTCGTGGCCGTCGCGGGAGTAGCAGAGGCTTAGGACGAGGACAGTCGTTCAGCTCTCATCCCCAGGATGGTCAGCAGTCAGCGCGTGGATGTTTTCGATGCGGGAGCCTTCAGCACTTCGTCAGGGATTGTTCCTTAGCACCTCGTCAGGATCGTCATCAGAGAGGCCGTGGACGTGGAAGATTTGCTCAGAGAGCTCAGTCTACCAGAGGAGTTCATCCAGCTGCGAGTAGAGGGCAGACACAGGAGTTGCTTCTACTCATCGGAACGCACAGACGTCCAATGTGGAGTTTTCAGGTACCCTTAAATTATATGTTCTTTGATGTATTCGTTTGTTCTTCATGCTTGTACCGTGGTTGGGTAGATTAGTCGTAGTTGTGCTAACTTCTGTCAGCGATTCTTTTGTTGCGCGACACGTATTCAGTTGTGTGCCAATCGGATAGGAGATAGAGATTCGTCCGTCGTTTTGATCCTTCTAGAGATGTTGGATTTGACGTTCTCCTGGGAACGAACTGTTTAGTTACGTGTTAGGCGTCTGTGGACTACCGTGAGGAAACAGTCAAGTTTGTTTTCCCGGCAGGTCAGTTCTTGTTGTGCAGGTGGATAGTTGTGCCGCCTCTCACAGCTTGAATTCAGCCTTTTTCGCTAGTCAGGTACCGAGGAGATGTCGTGGACTCTTGGCATTCATTCGTGATACCGGAGCCACAGTGGGATAGTTGGACCGGGTTCCTTTCGTGCGAGAGTTTTTCCGACGTTGTTCCGGATGAGTCGGCGAAGCTTGGGAGCTAAAGGATCAGCTGCAGAGTTGTGGTTTGGGGAGTTTTGTACGTCTGAGTGTTTCGGTTTTGGAAGCTCCTATTTCTGTTCGTCAAGGAGAAAGACGGCAGTTTAGGGTTGCGTATCGACGGATCGTTAATTGAACCGGCTTACGGTGCAGATATGTATCCCTTACCTCGCATAGACGATTTCTTCGATCAGCTCCAGAGTGCGAAACATTTTCTATGTTTGCTTGGGATCAGGTCATCATTATTGCGGTTCGGAGTGACGGCATTCCGAAGACTGCCTTGTGCGTGCTACGGGCTTTGTGTGTTTTGGTGAGTCATTGGATTCACTGATGCCCTGGCAGCATTTGTAAATGTGATGAACCAGATTTCTTCAGGCCGTTCCTCGACCAGTTTTTATTGTGCTATATACGACATTCTGGTCTATTTAATGTGTCTTGAGGAACAGGAGCAGCACTTGAGGATTTGTTATACAGATACTGGGAGAGCACCAGCAGTTTGCTAAATTCTCGGAGTGTTTCTCCAGGCTGGTTTTGTGTTGACTCCTAGGTCTTGTAGTCACGGGAGATGGTTTCGTATGGTTCCGAGGGAGATCATGGCCGTACAGCTTAGGCCCAGACTTGTGTGCAGGATGGAGATCCGCAGATTGTTGGGCTTAGCAGGTTTTTACCGCCGTTTCATGCAGGATTGCTAGAGTAGTGCTGCACCGTCGACTGAATGGACTGGAAGGGAGGTTTCTTTTCTGTAGACTGAGGCATGTGTACGGAGTTTTCGACAGTTGGAGATTCGGTTAACAACTGCATAAGTTCTTTCTTTGTCTTTGGTTCGGGCGACTTTGTTGTTTAACTGTAATGTTTCTTGAGTGGGCTCGAGTGTGTACTGAAGTGACACTACAGAGTCATCGCTTTTGCTTCCCTACATTTGGAGGAAGTACGAAAAGGATATTCCACTCATGATCTGGAGATGGCCGCGGTGGTTTTGCGTTGGAGATTTGGGGACACTACTTGTTCGAGAGTCGTGTCAGATTTTCCACGGACTACTAGAGTTTAATGAACATCTTCCTGCAGTGGATTTTGATTGTTGTGATTGTTAGTTATATGTATGCCCTAGAGGCCATTACTGTACATAGGATGTATATTGTAGTGGATGCTGGGACATATATAGGGAGGACTTTCTTGCTCGACATGATAGTATGCTATCTGGTTACTCTTTACCTTAACGTGTATGCTGATTGTCTCTCTGTTACATGTTGGTAAAGCCCTTAGGATTTGTACTTGACTACCTGGACTGTGATGCGGATCATACTAGTGGGGACATGGTAGTCTATAAGTACATCCTTCAAAGTCCCTAGTCGAGGGTGTATCGAGACGGGGCATCGATACACCAGAGTAGACTAGCGTATACCTTCTCGACCCATACAGATGGGCGATGGATGATCCCATATCCATTGGTGTTTGACATCGGAGATGATATACGGGTGCTCAGTAGAGACTGGGTACACTGGACGGACTCGCCGAGAACTCCCAGATGGTATTATACCTCACGTCAGATGGCAGTTCTCTGGTGACACTGGTACAGAGTAGTCTGTTGACCCGAGATCGTCATAGAGTCTTGTGTGGTTCCCACTGTGCTTTGATTTCCATCTTACCACGTCCAAGAGGGCGTGCAAAACGGTGGTTTTTGGGTACAGTCCCGAGTCACATGGAGGCAATGAGCGATAGGAGGGGATTCGTCTCTCCCGGTATATGGGGGTTGATGTTGCGCTGTGTTCGATTGGCTATAACAGGAAATCCCTGGCCAGGGTTGCTGAGATTTACTGGTAAGTGTTACCAGTAGTTTCTCGAACAGTTATAGACCTCATATCGACACGACTTATTGAGCTACTGGGGTCTGACGTTTACCACCCCTAGGCGAGATATGCGACATATCAGACGATCAGACCGGACTGTACGGTAGTGTTACTGGTCGGATTCACTGGAGTGTGAGCGGGCTTGCTCGTCGATCTTCAGATCGCTCAATACCCGGGTGGCCGTTACGTTTAGCAGACCGCTTGCGGCTTGTGGATGCTTGATATGATCATCATCCGCTGCCGGCGTATTGACGAGTCTTTAGAGTCCTACACAGAGGTTTCCTGGCTCAAGCGAAACGAAATAGGAGCGCATATGAGATATGTGCGGGACCGAGAATAATGCGTGTATGTGATACCGTATTCTATTCTCGCGATGTGACATTGATCGGTTATATGTGATATAGCCGGGTTATCGGATCAAGTGTTGATTCGATAAGATATTACTAATGATACCAGTCGGTTATGTGCGCATGACCGGATCATTGAATCAAGTGTTGATTTAATGATTTAATGCATATTTATATATTTGATATATTACTTTGCGTTAACTAGTATTGGTTCACTTTATATGGATTTTCTCACTTGTTATGTGCATATTGTATATGTGATATACATTTGTACATTTGCTTGTATCATGTTTGATGATACATGACTGTTTAAGTGTAAGTTAAGAATAAACCATGGTTATTTATATGATTAGGGTTTTATTTCCTTTTCTTATTTATTTATCTATTTATTTATTTTGGAAATAATTAGAAAAGGCATAGGAAGAAAATGGTGGCTATTTTTGTTTCATATTGAAGCTTCTTGAAGACTTTGACCTAGTGACCATTTTGTTCTTATCCTTAACCCTAACCATTCCATTAACCATGGTCTTTTCTCTACACTTAACTAGGGTTGAAGATATGATAAGTATTGATTTACTTATTCATTTTTCTATTAACTTATCATAACCTTTTTCCTTCTTCTTCTTCATTCTTCAAGTGAAGAAGCTTGAAGTCCATCAATGGTGATTGTTGGAAATGAGTGAGAAATCCAATTCTAAAGTCTACCCACTTCCTATTTCTTCATCCTCTACCTCTTGCCAAGTAGTAGAGTGTGTTTCCTTCACAAGTTTCATGACTTGGTGAAGGTGGAGCTTGATTCATCGATGCTTCGACGTAGATCATCTTCGGCATGGACATCGACGACCTAGCTTGCCCATTCTCCGACGAAGCCGATCCTAGAGCCCAGATTCGATTTGGACAGCGGAGAGGACCTCGTTGCGGAGCTATGGAGGTGGAGCACCGGATCTACAAAGGTTGTATTTCCGTATTTTATATAGTTAACTGTTAACTAGTTCTTGTTCGCCTAGATTTCTAGTTATCGATCCGTTGTTTAGGGTTTGTAGGCACCATAATTTTTTAAATTGCCATGGTTGATGGCTTGAGAGATCTCACTAGAGTGCCTAGGAACCCTGCAGTGGTATCAGAGCCTAGCTAGAGCCTTAGGCGAAGTCCAGACGGAAATTGAAGTCCGAACGAACCCGAAACCCCGCATCGATATTGCTCTCTGTACAATTTTTAAAAACAGGGATTTTTCCACATTAAAAATGTTCATAAATATCAGCAGGAAATTATAAGAAATATTGTAAAATTCGGATGCCTAATTCCTACAGTACGCCGCGCTTCCGCGGCACAAGCCTGGCTTGTGCGGCGCAAGCGCGGCCATTTTGTCGTTTATGGCATCCCATTTTATACAGTAATTCTTAATGTTCTGTGCTGGTGTTTCTGGGAATTTTTAATAATTTTTCCAGAGTTGAATTTTTCTGAGTCGATTTCGGGATTCGGTGTTTCGATTGGGGTATCAAATTTTGTCTGTGTGGCTTTCCGGATAAATTTTAGGATATGTTAAAAAGTTCGACCGGATATAAATACCCAACTTTTCCCCTGTCGGGAAATTTCCAAGTGTTGGATTTTTCCGTAGTTTAACGACGTTCTAAGTAGTGCAAGTAACGCGATGGTCCCTCTAGAAGACACAAACCTTAACTCGATTATGTGACCGTCTTGAACTGCCCTTTGAACCTTCGGGTTTGGGGCAGTACGGCGTGCCACATGTGAGGCGTTGGCTTGACCCTTCTACGGCTGGACCGTTGGTACTGAGGCACGAACGGAATGTTGTTATACTTGTTTCATGTGTTGATCTGTATCGGGAAAACTTGGGTGTTCGATTGTTCGATCAAAAAGTTTAACATTTTCTGTTTATCTGGAATGGGATACAATAATTGGAATTCACATAGTTATGAGATAACTAAATGAATGTTATAAACGTAGCAGTTTAGTCTCACTTGATCGGTTGCCATGGAATTTTGATGTGATCAAAAGTCCGTCGCAATCACGTAGCGTACGCGGATACTCGCCGGGTAAACTTAATAGACAGCCTCACTCCATAGCCCCGACCAAGTGACTGTAGGAGAACCCCGTCGCCGAAAGCATCCCTCCGGGTGCTCGCGGTAGCGGTGTTCCGCCTTGGTGCACTTCGTCGACGGTATCAGGGGTGTAGCCGTCTACTGAAGTTTGCGACGAGCATTCGATCAGACTGTCGGGAATCTTGTTGAATTGCCCGACTTGATATTGAAAAGTGTTTTCGATAATGAGACTAAAATGCGGGGTTTATAATTGTTAGGCATGTGATGTCTAAGGTATTCATTTGATTAGGCATGCGATGTCTATGCAGAATGCGGATTCCAACTGTTGTAGTTTTACACTTTCTTTTCTGTGACCGTAAGTGTAATATGTGATATCGCCGGTTTCGTTGCTATATGTCAACGACAATTGGGATGCGCATATTTACTTACGTTGATGACATATGATGTTATGTGTTGCTGGATATGTTATATTGGATCGTCGTGTTTGAATAGCCGGGGGTTTTTATGTGAGATGAGTGTTTTTCATTTTCATTCATGTAAAAACTTGTATGTAATATTCTTTTATTGGGGCGCTTCCAGGTTGCGGGAGTTGTCACCTGTTGTATATTATTTACTTTTCCGCACTAGAATAGACCCAAGGAGGAGGGCACAAGTAACCGGGTTCTGAAGTCCAGTGGGAGACCAACTCGAGGAGTCGAGGCCGGGTCTCCTGACTCTAGAATTGGCAGGGTTGCTTGCCGCTCTCGTAGGGGTCTAGGGGTGTGGGTTTGGCTATTCATCACGACCGTGGAATCCGTGTTTTATACTGGCTCGTATTGAAAACACGGACGTCCTAGTATATCCAATATTTCATATGATTCTTCTGCTGCGATATCTGTGATGTGATCATGCGATGTTCTTTGATAGATACAGTATATAGTATATATGATATATTATATAGGCGTTACTTATGTTTTACACCCGCGCTAGCCCTGCCCCGCTCTGCCGTTAGTTACCTAACCTAACGGTGCACGAGGGGACATCGAGGCGAATGCGGATGGCATAAGTGTACGTCGTATTTATCTGTGATGTTTAGGTACATAAATGATGGGACTTCATTAATGTGATTAATGAAATAAAAGAAACCTAAGATGTTGTAGAATCGAATTTCAAAATAAAACAGGTAGCTACAGTTCTTGCTTTGCACAGCGGTATATATGATATATCCTGCACCTTATTCGATAAGGAAAGGACCGAGATCCCTTCACCGGGAGTGACTCCTTTAGCAATAACTGGCAGATGCTACACACTCGGTTTGTCTTTTGATTGCTTTTAAGCGTTTTTGCTTTGCACAGTGATATATGTGATATATCCCGCACCTCATTCGACGAGGAAAGGACCGACGATCCCTTCACCGGGAGTGACTCCTTTAGCAAAACAAGAAAAGCCTCAAAAGCACTCCATTTCAAAATTCATTCGATCCTACAACGATATCAAGTTCATTACGCAATAGGTTTTCAGAAAAACCTGTCGTAGCCCTCCGTCATTTCAGATAAGTAGTAGTTAGTATTCATGCTGCGTTTGTTGGCCTTTGTCATGGCGCAGTGTGCGGTAGCTAACTGGTGCTTATCTGCTTATGCATATGATGCAGATTGAGTTAGGGTAGTCATGCGACCTTGTTGGCCTTTGTCAAGGGCCGTGCGGGTGGGTTTAATTCAATCAAGAAATGACGGGTTGAACTTGACTAGCATCCTATGGTTTGTTGGCCTTTGTCAAGGTCATAGGAGGTTAGGGGCAAAATATTATCGGGAATTTCAAGTGTTGAAATTTGCAATGAGATTGCATACCTTCTATGAGATAGTTGGATCCCGATACCCGCTGCGAGTAAGAGTTACTCCTGGGAGAGTTTTATACATTACAATTAGCCGATCAAGTAGGTGTCTAGAAAGGTGTTAACGAGGTTACGCCTCTGGGAAAACGAGGTTTACATTAATTAGGTTCGTGCGAAAGCACGGGGGACCTCCCTCAAAGTACCGACACTGGCCTGGCTGAAAGATTGGCGAACTTGTAGTGTGTAATTAATCCCGGCTAGTCTTTCCTTTTAGGGTTTGAAGGAAGATTTGATAAAAAGCAGTGGGAGCCATCCTGATTAGATAAAATAATAACCAATCTATTCTTGACAGAGCGCACGCTGAGTGTTTTCTTCTCTCTCTCTCCAGGTAGCGACCATATCACGCCTTAATCAAGATAATAATACGGATTTTTGACCGAACCCGCTTGTTATACTGAGCTGGGGAACGTTGGTCCCGCTCCAACTTATAATTGTTATAAGACAGAGCAGGAAATTGGGGATTACCAGAATTCCTGTGCCGCCCAAACGAAGAGAGTGCATGCTGATGCATCATCTTCGGGTGTGTTCATTATACAGAACTGTTTCTCAGTATCCTTTACGTCCTGGGTATGTGATACCAGATCAGGATCCCAGATATGTAATCTGTTACATAGGGCTACAGAAAGGTAGAGAACTGAGAACGGGTGATAAGTTTCATGAGGCAGAAAACGGGGCAAGTGTTACAGCCAAGTCTGTCGGTCACTGTCACCCTGTATTACAATACATTGATTCTGAACGAATGTTGTTAGATACCGAACCTGATATACAAAATCATATCAGTCTCTTTATCTGAAAAGAAAGGATATAATTTTGTATTGTTGGATAATGTTTTGAACATTTCCTATATCAAAGGTTGATCGGTTCAGGCACGTTATCTAAAAGCATTAATGTTCTAAATCAAACTACAGTTCTTAATATACGGAACACACACGAGAGGAATAGTTCAGAAATGAACGAATTCTTCTTGAGGTATTGTAGACTAGGTCAGATCAATGTGACCCGACTGGCTAGAGTTACATATAGATGTATATTTAAATCAGTTTGAATTTACATCTTCTGAAACTCGCCAGTCATGTCACAAAGATAAGATGACCATAGCTCCGTTTACTGAAACAGAGAAAGAGTTAGTAAACTCTTGGGATGATACATGTTGATGTATGTAAGGTCCCCTGTCTACACCTGCCAAGACTGGTTCTTTATACTTCATTATATTCTCTGATAATCTCTCAAGATTCAGACATATGTTCCTGTTGGAACACAAGTCCGAACCTTTTGAGATATTCACGGAATATAAGTTAGAAGTAGAGAACCAGAATACGGGTATAAGTATTATGTCCTATGATGAGATCAAGGAGGAGAATACTTGAGCACGAAAATCCTGGATTATTCCAAAGGAGAATGAGATTCTCTCTCAGCATTACTCCTCCGCATACACCATAGCACGATGGTATATCGGGGCGGAGCAATCACACCCTATGTGATAAGGTGTGCTCTATGATGAGTAATACTGAGTTACCTTTTTCCTTTTGGGTGTTATGCACTTGAGAAGCTGCATACCTATTGAATAGGGTTCGAATCAAATCAATACCTACCACTTCATATGCGATATGGAAAGGGAAGAGCCCATGTCTTAAGTTAGTTAAGATTTGGGGTTGTCCGGCCTATGTCTAAAAGCAAAATCCGGACAAGCTCGAGGCAAAATCGGTTATGTAGAACTGGAAGTGTTCCAGCTATAAAAATTACAGCTGATGATTTGATAGAACCAAAGGATTCAGTAGATTCCAACGAACCTCAGCCTCTCCGCCGATCTAGTAGGGTTCCTCACCCACCTGAGAGATACTTCGGTTTCTCTATGACAGTGGGAGCGAAGATTGCATCATGAGATGATGACCCAACTAGTTTCGAGCTGGCCATCAAGAGTGAGACTCTGTAAGAATGGCTGGATGTTTATCGATCTGAGATGGAATCCTTATACACCAACAAAGTATGGACTTTGGTTGCTATATCTGAAGGGTTAAATCCCCATCAGGAGCAAGTATATCTTGAGAAGATTACTTGGTGTAGATGGAAAAGTTGAGACTTTCAAAGCTAGACTTGTTAAAGGTTTTCGTCAAAGACCAGGCGTGGATCATGATGATACCTTTTCAAGTAGCTATGCTTAAGTCCATCCAGATCCCACTTGCCACGGCTACATACCATGACTGCGATATCTGGTGGTTGGGTGTCTTGACTGCTTTTCTAAATGATGATTTAGAAGAGAGCGTCTATAAGTACACAGCCAGAGGGCTTCGTAGACAGTGGGAGCAGCGGAAACGTGTGCAAGATGCTTTATAAGATAAAGCAGGCATCGCGGAGTTGGAACGTCTGTTTTGATGAAGTAGTCAAAGAGTTTGACATCATCAAAATGGTAGATGAACCTTGTACAAACAAAAAGGTAGTAGGGAGTATGGTGACGATCCTCGTAGAGTACGTGGATGACATACTCTTGATAGGGAAGGAGTTTCCTATGCTACGCTCGATCAATCTCCGCTTATCACAATGATTCTCCATATAGGATTAAAATGATACATACTAAATCCTGGATTTTGGATCTATAAGATAGATTTAATTGGATGTTAGGATTCTCACTAGTTGTAGTGAGACGGTATCAACCGATCCTGGGGAGAATCGCTGGAAGGGTTCCAGTGTGATAAAGACGACTGAATGTCAGTCGCAGGCATTGTCTTAACCCTCAGTAAAGGGACGGTATGTTGGAAGAGTTCCAAGCTAGATACCGTGACATACTAGACGATAAAGGCTGGATACATCGCTACTTAAGATGCTACCAAAGAGGCAGTCTGGGTGTATATTGGTTCATGAGATGAACTACGTTCCCACCATTGTGAGACAATGGAGTTGTGGCTTATGCCAAGGAACGTCCGTCCCATCAGTGATCCAGACATATTCTAAGGCAGTATCACTTGATCATGGAGATGGTTGATCTCCAGGGAGATCGAGGTTAGGAGAATAGACTCAGAGGACAACACAGCGGATCCACTCATAAAGGCCTGTTCCCAGAGAGAGACTATTATGGGATGGTTGAGTATGAGATACTACAACCACTGCTACAGATGGCCCTAGTGCAAGTGGGAGATTGTTAGTTATATGTATGCCCTAGAGGCCATTACTGTACATAGGATGTATATTGTAGTGGATGCTGGGACATATATAGGGAGGACTTTCTTGCTCGACATGATAGTATGCTATCTGGTTACTCTTTACCTTAACGTGTATGCTGATTGTCTCTCTGTTACATGTTGGTAAAGCCCTTAGGATTTGTACTTGACTACCTGGACTGTGATGCGGATCATACTAGTGGGGACATGGTAGTCTATAAGTACATCCTTCAAAGTCCCTAGTCGAGGGTGTATCGAGACGGGGCATCGATACACCAGAGTAGACTAGCGTATACCTTCTCGACCCATACAGATGGGCGATGGATGATCCCATATCCATTGGTGTTTGACATCGGAGATGATATACGGGTGCTCAGTAGAGACTGGGTACACTGGACGGACTCGCCGAGAACTCCCAGATGGTATTATACCTCACGTCAGATGGCAGTTCTCTGGTGACACTGGTACAGAGTAGTCTGTTGACCCGAGATCGTCATAGAGTCTTGTGTGGTTCCCACTGTGCTTTGATTTCCATCTTACCACGTCCAAGAGGGCGTGCAAAACGGTGGTTTTTGGGTACAGTCCCGAGTCACATGGAGGCAATGAGCGATAGGAGGGGATTCGTCTCTCCCGGTATATGGGGGTTGATGTTGCGCTGTGTTCGATTGGCTATAACAGGAAATCCCTGGCCAGGGTTGCTGAGATTTACTGGTAAGTGTTACCAGTAGTTTCTCGAACAGTTATAGACCTCATATCGACACGACTTATTGAGCTACTGGGGTCTGACGTTTACCACCCCTAGGCGAGATATGCGACATATCAGACGATCAGACCGGACTGTACGGTAGTGTTACTGGTCGGATTCACTGGAGTGTGAGCGGGCTTGCTCGTCGATCTTCAGATCGCTCAATACCCGGGTGGCCGTTACGTTTAGCAGACCGCTTGCGGCTTGTGGATGCTTGATATGATCATCATCCGCTGCCGGCGTATTGACGAGTCTTTAGAGTCCTACACAGAGGTTTCCTGGCTCAAGCGAAACGAAATAGGAGCGCATATGAGATATGTGCGGGACCGAGAATAATGCGTGTATGTGATACCGTATTCTATTCTCGCGATGTGACATTGATCGGTTATATGTGATATAGCCGGGTTATCGGATCAAGTGTTGATTCGATAAGATGTTACTAATGATACCAGTCGGTTATGTGCGCATGACCGGATCATTGAATCAAGTGTTGATTTAATGATTTAATGCATATTTATATATTTGATATATTACTTTGCGTTAACTAGTATTGGTTCACTTTATATGGATTTTCTCACTTGTTATGTGCATATTGTATATGTGATATACATTTGTACATTTGCTTGTATCATGTTTGATGATACATGACTGTTTAAGTGTAAGTTAAGAATAAACCATGGTTATTTATATGATTAGGGTTTTATTTCCTTTTCTTATTTATTTATCTATTTATTTATTTTGGAAATAATTAGAAAAGGCATAAGAAGAAAATGGTGGCTATTTTTGTTTCATATTGAAGCTTCTTGAAGACTTTGACCTAGTGACCATTTTGTTCTTATCCTTAACCCTAACCATTCCATTAACCATGGTCTTTTCTCTACACTTAACTAGGGTTGAAGATATGATAAGTATTGATTTACTTATTCATTTTTCTATTAACTTATCATAACCTTTTTCCTTCTTCTTCTTCATTCTTCAAGTGAAGAAGCTTGAAGTCCATCAATGGTGATTGTTGGAAATGAGTGAGAAACCCAATTCTAAAGTCTACCCACTTCCTATTTCTTCATCCTCTACCTCTTGCCAAGTAGTAGAGTGTGTTTCCTTCACAAGTTTCATGACTTGGTGAAGGTGGAGCTTGATTCATCGATGCTTCGACGTAGATCATCTTCGGCATGGACATCGACGACCTAGCTTGCCCATTCTCCGACGAAGCCGATCCTAGAGCCCAGATTCGATTTGGACAGCGGAGAGGACCTCGTTGCGGAGCTATGGAGGTGGAGCACCGGATCTACAAAGGTTGTATTTCCGTATTTTATATAGTTAACTGTTAACTAGTTCTTGTTCGCCTAGATTTCTAGTTATCGATCCGTTGTTTAGGGTTTGTAGGCACCATAATTTTTTAAATTGCCATGGTTGATGGCTTGAGAGATCTCACTAGAGTGCCTAGGAACCCTGCAGTGATAGTCTTCTGCAGATTTACAGTTCTTGTGTGATCGTTGAGTACAGCTTAAGTTTGTCTCTACGGAGGGGACAACTTGCTCATGTCCGCGCCCGACCACTTTTCTTAAATCGTTTTCGCGAGACACTGCCCGCCGATGCTCGTTCGTCAGTGATACTTGAGCATACTCGGCTGGGTAATGATTCGGAGACCTTGATTTGTGACAATGGTATGCTAAGTTAGGGACGCGTTTGTGTACCTGGTATCATCGGGTAGAGACATGTAATCCTAGAACATGCACATCCGTCAACTCTCTGTATGCATTCAAGTTCCACCAATATTTAGCGTGACTTGTGAGATAGTTACGGGTGGACAGGGATGTAAAGAGAAGTTTCAGGTTTCGTTTCAAAGTGTCTGTCTTGTTGTGTGTTTGAGTTGAGTATCTGAGGCCGGCTGGAGAGTTGCAATCTTTAACCGTTCCGAAGTAGGAGTGGGAGCAGATCTCCATGAATTTCGTTATGGTTTCTACCCAAGTTTAGTCAGGGTGTGACTCCATTCGGATTCTTGTCGTCCGGTTATACTCAATGTGCTCAGTTGTTTCTTGTTAAGTTGTGTGTTTGTTTTGATTGTTGTCAGCAGTTGGGGATCGTCACTCGCTATCGTTAGAGTTCTCCTTCGATAGCTGTTATCAGGAGACACTCCAATTGGCCACTTTTAGGTTTAGGGGTTAGGTCGTGTCGATCACCAGTCTGTTGTCTTTTTGACTCTGCGTAAGTAGGACCTTGGACCCCAGCTAGTCTAGAGACTTTGGAGATGGTCCAGTTGTGTTAGGTCAGGATAGGAATTGTCCATTTCGAACTGAGGTCTTATGCCAACTGTGTTGGTCATAGACCCGAGTTCGTAGGGACAGATCATGTATTCCTACGGACTTTCCGATGAATGACGTGTTAGATTTTGGGAAGCTTGTCCCAGGATTTAGGTCCTTCTGAGATCCTATAAGCGAGTTAGTTTCGTTGCCTTTAATTTGGCACTTCCGCCCAGATTATTGAGTTTCCACCCCGTATTCCTTGTGATAATGCTTTACAATTACCTTCATGACCTTTCTCACATGATTTGGCACCAGACCACTTAGCTTGGACGCGATCTTTCGTTCACCAGCAGCCAATTGTGTTAATGGTTCGGCAGGTGGAGAACGTCGGTCAAGGGTCTTGCCATCTGTGAAGGGTTTTCTTGGACGTAGCCGTATAGTGAGATAATCACTTGGGAGGCTGCGAGCGAGATTTGGGAGTTGTAATCTTCCCTACGAAGGTACGCGTATCGGTATATTTTTAAATTCGGGGACGAATTTCTTTTAAGGGGGGAGATTGTAACACCTTAGAATGTATTTTGTAGTTAATTATATTTTAATGTATGGTTTTTAATAAAAAGTTTACCAAATTAAGTTTCAAATATTTTATCCTATTTAATGAGTATTTTATTAGAATTTTTCTAGGCACACACACACTTGTGCATGATAACTAGGGTTTAGAGATAGGGTTAGACCATGATTAGCAAGCATGATGGATTAACCCATTCTCTTTAAGTTAATTATTGTTTAGGTGCTTTTGGGTTTAATAGTGTGCATGGTTGTTTTAAATTGAAAAAGAATTTTAAAAGGGTTTTATTTTAAATTTGTTTGAATGGTTGACCAAGGAGAGAGAGAGAGAGGTGGGCATGGGGCTACATGGCTTGTGCCATGCCCATTTAATGAAGAAAGAGAAAGAGAAGGGTGTGTGTGTGTGTGTTGTTGTTCTCATTTTCCTTTCTCACTCTCATTCTCTCATTCTCTCACTCTCAAAAGCGCACACACACACAAGCAGCACCATCAGCATCAGCTTGCAGCAGCAGCTCCAGACAGCACAGCAGCAGCCACAGCATCAACCACAACAACAACACCAGCATTAGCTCCACCAACTCGAGAGGCAGCAGCAGCAAGCAGCTCGAGCAACAGCTGAAGCAAGCAGCAGCACCATCAGCAACAACAACAGAAACAATAGCAACAGCAACAGCAGACAGCATCAGCAGTAGCACAGGCAGCAGTAGCAACACAAGGAGCAATTGCAGCAGCTCATCTCCTCTTTCCACTTCTTCTTCTGTTCCCTAGGGTTCTACAGGGTATACTTCTTAACCCAATCCCCTAGTTGCTTAAGTTGTGCATCGATTAGCTTCGATTAGTGTTAAATAGCTAGTTTAGTGCTAGATTATGGTGTTTTGTGTGGAAGTTTGGTTATTTGATGATTGAGTTGGTAAACCCTACTTATTTAAGTGTTGTTAGGGTCACCTTAACTGAGCTTAACCCTGGATTACACTAAAATACCATAGGGTTTCCTTTTAGTGCGATTTAGCGTTTTTAAAGCGATTTATTGGCAATCCGAGATCTGCTATTGACCCGGACCCTTCAGAACAAAATTGAGGAAACTGGAACATGCTTATTAGGTCAGAACCACACCACCAGAACACGAGCCCCCCTTTTCCAAATCTGGCCGCCAATTTAATATATCTGGCCGCAAATTGCGGCCAGGAAGGGGACAGGGGTGTTGGGGTCTTGGCTAGGATTCCCTGCTGTGTATTGTAGTGTTTTGGCATGTCTAGTTTTGTAAGATTTGGCCTGTAGGAAAATCTGGGGCAATATATCGTATTTGGTGTTCGTTGTGTTTGCGCGATCCGCGCGATACATGAGAGGGTTCTGTGATCCAGCGTATCGCGGCGTGTCGCGATGGTTTTAGACGCGTACACACACGTTTTAGCGTATCGTGCACGCGCGCGTTTAGTTCGCGACGCGAGTTTCTCGTTTTGGTTCGATATCGCGTTTTGCGGAATATTTGACTTATATATGATTTCCATGTCTTATTTGCAGGTTTGCAAGCAGGGACTACGAACACTGCTACAGGAGGGAGCAGATGGTAGGATTCACCTAGCGTGGAGCGTAGGTGAGTAGATTTAACATCTACAGGGGAATCGCCCGCATGGCGTTATGCGTCTGGGCTAGGATTCAAATATCTGTCGCATATTCTATGTCATTGTTAGAATTGCGACTTACCCTATTCTACTTAGATATAGTTGTAATGTGACTAGTAACCATAGGGCACTGCACACATTATTGACGGTTCATGTTGCACGAGCACGGATTGTATGCTACACACACACCGTCAATAATTGCCATGTCACACACTAACCATTATAGATACTATTGCTTATCACACGTGACATTTAGCTTATCGGTATACCTATAGTGTATTATACCTTAGTGATAGGTACATATACACCTTGCGATGCAGCTACAGGTATATCTTGCACATATTTTACTTATACCGGGGGGGATATCCTACATATTTTACTTATACCCAGGGGGGTATATGACATCAGTTCTTATAGGTAGGTACATATACATTGCTACACCTGTATGTTACATACATATTTAGTTGCTGTTACATATTTACCTTTACTGATGTTACTTAGCTGTACCTTATTGGTTTCGCATACATTTGGTTTCAGCTATATATTCTCATTTATATGCTCGCATTTCAAATATATCGCATATATTTATTCCTGGATTTGTGCATTGTTATTTGGATTTCACATGATGATTTCTGGATTTGGGAACCGCGGGAGTTCATGAAATTATGTATACATTGAAAAACCCGGTTTCCTTGATATAATATTTGCGCAGCCACCATGAGATTTATCGGTTCTGATTATATACTCCATATGACGTGTGGTTGCCGTATGAGGGTACATAGTGGGGCCCGGTATGGTTCCCCTTGGCAAGAAGATCGATGGATGTTGCCGATTGAGCCTGGAGACGGGCTAGTACCTACCGGTGACAGTACTAATGACTCGGCGGGGGTCATGGAGACACCGTTGGGAGTCATGCACGTATGCATACGTCGAAAGGCGAGGGTCAGAGCTAGGCACTCGTGCTTTCGGGACAGCGTATGATACGTACCTATCAGGATTTCTGTGTCGATGCTTGGCACATTGTTTTCATGATATTTCTTTTAAACACCTTTGTATATATAACAGGGGATTAGCCGTTGTTATATATACCCTTACACCAATATTAGTGGAATGGGACGCTAATATATGTGTATTGACCCCATCATATTTATTTCTGCATATATATTTATTTAGGATGTTAGAAACTTACTTGGGATATAGGTGATTCATTGAGATTGGATATTGGATATGAAAGAGATTGTTGATTTGTATATTCGAGATATAGGAGAGCTATTCGATATTGTACATTGAGCAGATGTGAGACTTGTATGATGTGAGAGCCCAGTTTGGGGGCTGATTTGAGGAATTGTGGATTTGAGTGTCTTGATGGATTGTGATCCTGCCACGATATCAGGTTTCCGTGGAAATGACATATTCCACCCTATACCTCACACTTATCTATTTTATGTACAGTTTCATATATTAGTAGTACCTGTTAGTGTACCCTTATGATAGTTGCATATTTACATTCTCATGTCCTTATTGCATGGTTATTGCATATTATTGTCATGTTACTATTGCTTCACATATTGATTGTACCTGCTAGTGTACTTTCCTTTATTCAGCATTTGCATGACATGTTATTACTGTAATCGCATATCTTAGATTCATGCTATACGTGCATTCCTGCGATTACCTGCATATGTTATCTACTATTCACGAGTTGGCAACTCACCCCCGTTGTGCCACAGGTGTTTCAGGTTGTTTCCCAAAGTAGTCGAGGCAGGCTATTCCGCTATTCAGCTATCATCTTTTGCTACAGATACCGCATCAGCTCACAGTACTATTTTGCTTAGGTGGGTTTTGGTGGTTATCTGTATTTTGTATTGTACATTCGTTGTATCTTGTACTCTCCATCTACTATTATGTTGTTGACTTAGAGACTTGGTGAGGACGATATTGTATATTATTTGTGGGTTGTTGTCTTTTATATACAGCTTTCTCTCTATTGTCTTTATTTCTTCGCTACGGCGTCATATTTTTGTGTTGTATTCATCTTGGCTAGTTTTTACAAAAAGGGGGTGTTGCCAAAATTTTAAAGAAATAAAGTAGGACTTTTAAAGAATTTGGGTTGCGATTTTAAATGTTTCAAAAACTTATTTTATCCTTTCCATATTTTTATGGTTTAGATTTCTGGGTTTTGGCTTTCTTTTACTACGTTACGTCTTAGGGCGTTGCGTAGTACTAAGGCCGTCATGGGCCAATTTCGGGTCGTGACAGGTAGAACTTGACATGCGACTTATGATTTGTTGACCTTCGTCAAGGTCATAAGAGCATGGGGTAAAAATCACATCGGGAGTTTCTAAAGAAACTGAAACTTGCCAGATATGCGCATACCTTCTGGAGTGTGATAACGTGAGCGGATTCCGTCACATTATCATGCGATGATAGTTGGATCCCGATTCCTACTCATGAGTTGGTTTACTCCTCGGGTGATCCCGACTAATTCTTCTTTCAGGTTTGGGGAAGAATTTGACGTTACAGTGGGAGGTTTCCTGATTAGATAAAGTGATAACCATTCTGATCTAGGTTAGAGTGTACGCTGAGTGTTTCTTTTCTCTCTCTCTTTGGCAGCGACCATGACCCGACCCTTGACTATGACTCAGTGACCAAAATTAACCGAACCTTCTTAAACACTGGCTTTTGGATTGTCAGAGTTGCAAACCTCATTGCCACTCCTACTTTTACCCTTTTCTCCAGGACACCCCGTATTACTACGAACGTCCACTTCCATTGGATAAAACCATCGTATGGTTATATATGAACTCGAAAGAATTTATTCCAGGATGGTTTCCGGTTTTGGAGAAAACGAATAGGACTATTCAGTTGTCTTTTCCTTTTACCTTCTCTCAGGTTGCGAGTGCTCCTTGGATTAGGACGGCACACCTATTACACAAATTGGATAGTCTTCTTCCAAACCATAGGCTGGTGCCGAATGGTAGGGAATGAAGAAAACCAATTAGCCTAACTAAGGTGTACAGAAGGTATTAAGTAAAGACAAATAAATAGATTAGAAGGAGGGCAAAGTAAATTGCGACTGCTATTCACGACCAAACCAAGTATTTCATTACCACTCCCACTTCACCTTTGTATTTCTCCAGAACACTCCGTATCACTACGAAGATCCACAGTTATTTGGATACTCCATCATATGGTTATATACGAACTCGAAAGGAACTTGTTCCAGTTCGGGGATGGATTCTGGTTCAGGAGAAATAGGAATAAGGTTTATTCGGTTGTCTTTTATCCCCACCTTCTCTCGCATTACGAGTGCTCCTAGGATTAGGACAGTACACCCATTATGCTTATTGGATAGTCTTCTTCCAAACCATAGGCTGGTGTCGAACGGTAGGGAAGGAAGAAAACCATTTGGCTTAAAGGGGTGTGCAGAAGGTAATGACTAAAGACATATGAAGGGATGTGGAGAGATGGCATAGAAATATACAGTTACAGTTGTGAATCTGGATAATGGAAGAGACATTACTAGGAATACCCGGATACCCTTATGAAACATTTCAATGTTTCAGTCTCACTGTGTACTGTTAAAGGAAAACTGATTTCCCAATTAGACACTTGCTCCAGGATATGTATTTACCAGGTATGATTATTACATCTGTATGGTTTTACAGATAATGAGTGGGAGTAAGTTATTGGGAATTAGGTGATCATCCTCATTATATCGGAATTCGTTGTAATTGGTGATATTTGAGGAAGTCACCTGGGTTGTTTGCCGGACGGCAAATATTTGGTTTTAAATATCCGTTATAATGCACCAATTTCAAATTGATATATCTGTACGTTTATTTTCATAAAGTGAGATATAACTTTTTGAAATTATGTCGATGACATTTACCATATCAGTGGATGGTTAGGTAAGGAGCATTAAAATAACGGTGTTATTCTTCTTAACCATAAGTACAGCTTTCAACCTACGACACACAGAGAATGAGTTATAAGACTCAGGGGACTTATACAGAGTATTGTATATTGTCCAGTGTCCATTAGGACAGAGGGGTTGGTTCTCGTACTATATACGGTTTACTTGTGACTTCTCTAGTTTTTAGACAAGTGTTTCGTAGAAACACAGGGTCCAAGTTTTGAGAAGTTATAGGTATAAGAGTAAAGTAGAGAACCAGGTATTGCAAGTATCGAGATTCTTCAAGGTGATCGAAAATGTAGATACTTGTGTGTGGTATTCAGTTAATAGTAATTATTAAGAGAACTTGCTTCTCTTTCAGGTTACTCATAATTGGAAGCATTCCTAAGTTGAGTAATGATGATCGGTCTCCTTCCATTTAGTTGACATGCACTGGAGACAGCTGCATGATTTGAATCTGGTTCAATTAAATCAGTGCCTCTGTTTCTATATTGGATATAGAACAGTTCATATCTTGACATTCTTAAGGTACGGGGAGTTGTCCAGCTTATGCTTAAAACCAGACTCTGGATAACTCAAGGCACGTTTCTGTAATGGCTGTTTGTGGGTTGACCCAGGCTATGACGAGGGTTGACTTTCTACCATCAGGAAGATCAATAGTGATATTGTTCTTGACTCGCCACAGTTTTAATAAAAATGGATTTTTTCAGAAAACAGAAGTGGGAGTATGGTAGAACTGGAAGTGATTCCAGAACCGCAAACGATTACTGAAGATTTGATAAGAACCTAAAGATTCAATCTGGTTTGACATTCCATTGGCCACTCCGCAGATATGGTGGGTAACCTCAGGCACTCGAGAGGTACTTCGATATGCTCAAAAACGGTGACAGGGATGTTCTTGTTTACCCAGACTTGACACTACTGTTGTTCCAGACTATGAGACCCGGCAGGCGGATGAGTATAGCGTCGTTCTGAACTGGCTTCAGAAGTGTACGTGTATATGACTCTGCCAGAGGGTTGTCGTAGTCAGTGGGAGCAGCGGAAGCATGGTAGACAAGTGGCTTATGTCTATTTATAGACTAAAGCGGATATAGCGGAGATAGATCATCTATTTCTGATGTGACAGTCATAGGTTTTACTTCATCAGAATAGGGGATGGATCTGTTAAGAAGGTAGTAGGGTGTGATGTCCTGGTATTTGGAAGGCATACACAGAGTAGGAAGTGATATTCCTATACTATGATCGGTTATACTTTGGTTGTCATACAGTGGTTTCTCCACATGGGACTTGGATATAATATCAAGACATTCTGGTTACTAGATCTATAGATCTAGATTTGGGTGGTTTCCCAATCTGGGTACTTAGACAACATTCTAAAGGTGTTTTAGAATGGACGACTCCTGGCACGGTAGTATACCTGCAGGTGATGGAGTCACCCTCTCTAAAGTTGTCTTACAGACTAAAGGGGAGAGGGATATGCATGATTGGCAGATCACTTGCTTAGGCAATTGAGTCAATCATGAGATATCAAGTACCACACCAGATGTTGTTTTTTGCAGTAGATGCAATAAGTTGATATTGATCCAATCCTGGAGAAACATTCGGAAGCAGTTTTAGAACATAAGTGGATGTTCTAGGAATATGATAACAGCAGCCTCTTTCGAGAGACGGTTATCATTCTAGGCTTCCAAGGTGACCTGGATGACAGAGTGGCTGTCAGAGTTATAGTTTTCCCTCTGACGAGGGGCAGTATTTTGGATAGGTGGTCCAGGCGGATACCGAGGGAGGCATGGCGCAGGATACCGATTAAGTTCAGTTGACGATACAGTCTAAGAAGTTTGGATTTGGAGTTCATTTATGAGCTAGGTCCCATCAGATATCCAGACATATTCTAAGACAGGTATTGCTCATTTCGGGAGATGGCTTTCTTCGCGAACTTGAGATAAAGAGAGACATAGAAAGAAACATCTGAGCGGATCCACTCACTGAGGCTATTCCTCGAATGCATTAGTTTCGCAAACAGGTTTTGTGAGACTGATTTGTAGAGGAGTTGGGTGTTCGGTATCATATGGGCTGTGAGTATGCGATATCGCAATAATTAGCCTTGAGTGCAAGTGGGAGATTGTTGGATATAGTGCCCTCAGAGTCAATTATTGGATCACAGGCACGTGATTGCAATGATTGAGGGAGGACCTATGCCGGTAGGACAGTCTTACTCAAGATGATAGTATGCTATCTGGTTTATCTTTATCATCGTGTACTGTTTTAGGTGACCTTACAAGTCACTATTGCACGTTGATAGAGCCCTTAGGATTCTTGCTTGACTGCCAGTAGTATGAGGGCGATCATATACGTGGGAGCTGGGGTCTATAAGCACATCCTCAAATGGTCCCTAGTCGTGGGAGTTTTCGAGACAGGGCATCAATACTCCAGAGTAGACTAGTGTATACAGTCGAAACCCCGACGAGGGGTGGTGGCCGGTCTCACAAGCCACTGGTGTCAGTTGGTTCACCTAAGATGTATACAGGTGCTCATTGGGTTATGAGTACACCGGACAGGACTCGCCGGGAACATGCTAGTTGGTCTTATACCTGACGTCAGATAGCAGTTCTCTGGTGACATGTGTACAGGTTAGTTCATCGACCTGAGATCGTCATTTGTCTCGTGTGAGTTCCCACTGTACTTTTATTACTGCCCTACCACGCTCAAAGGAGTCGTGCAAACAGGTTTTAGTTGGGTACAGTCCCGAGCCACATGGAGGCAGTGAGCGGATCTTCAGGGGTTCGTCTCTCCCGGTATTGGGGGTGAGGTCGCGCTGTGTCTAGGAGAGCCATTACACGAAGTCCTTGGCCAAGGCAGGAGATTTACTGGTAGGTATTCCAGTAATATCTCAGGGTGTTCTGGGCTACACTCCGACACGACTTGTACCGCTTTTGGGGGTCTGACTTTTACCAACCCCCTAGGCCCACCATGCGATGCTCATAGACGAACGGACCGGACTGTACGGATATTGTCACTGACAGGCTCAGTAGGGTGTCAGGATGAGTTCGCTCATCGACGTCCCTTTTGGTCAATACCTGGTAGCCCGTTACGTATGGCTAATACCTCCGACGTGCTAGTGGTTAAATCCACAACTAAGGTGTTGACGAGTCTTTAGAGTCCCCCACAGACCGTTTTCTCAAGTTTCGGGCGAAACGCTGTAGAGGCCATATGGAGATATGGCAGGGTTCGATCATATACGTGCAGTATTGCATGGATCATGATCGGACGGATAATACTAGCGGGCTTTGGTTTAAACCGGATCCTAGTATTGTACAGTGTAGATTTTGTCTCATTGCATTTGTATTCGGTCGCAATACAAATGCGGGTGTTTATATACAGTCGCGGGGTTTTCCTGTAATTTATTACGAGATCAGTTTTTGAAGTTGCCAGTTTGCATTCCGTTTCGGCCAGTTTTTCTTTGTTCCTTCATGGTCGAACTTTTGTGATGAGAGGGGCTTATTTGCAAGTGTGCAAATTAGCTATGTGGAGGGGTTTATTTGTAAATAAGGGATTATGATAGATATAGTATCTTTGCTTTTTTCTTCATGATGGCTAGCATTAATGGTGAGAAGATTGAAGGGTTTTTGATGTAAGGCTTGATTTGGCTTATGGTCACCATTCTTTTTACTACACTCACATCCCTTGTATTTTCCCTTCTCCATATTTGTGCTTGGCCGGCCACACTTGGGGAAAGGAGAGGATTCAATTGTGAGTGGGAAAATTCTTGTTCTCATTTGAGCTTTCACCAAAGTTCCTAAAGCTTATCTCCATTGTTCATATCCTCCATCATATATGGCAACTTCATACCCGCTTGAGACAAGTGATATTACACTTAGCCTACAACATCCTTGGGCACGTCGGCTCGCCAACTTCGTGCCCGAGTTGCCTCGGTCCAGAGGTAGGAGCCCGTAAAAGAACCCGGCGATGTGGTGCCCGTTTCGACGAGGAGATGAAGACCGGAGATTCCGCGAGGAGATCGGAGTGGAGGCCGAAGACCGAAGGACACGGATCACTCGGTATAGCCTTCTGCCCTCTCTCTAGTTAGCTAGCATTAGGTTAATGGCCCGATCCGGGTTTATAGTGCACGGTAGTGCCGGTTTACAAGTTTTTGTAAAAGTTTCATTTCCGCATTTTGGCCTCGTTCTGACGACCGGGGCGCTGCCGTGCACTTACATGAGTAACTCTTGGAATGTGACCGGGGTTCGTGTCTTCTGGTTGTATTTCTCCAGCGCGTCAATATGCTTTTGCAGATCCGTGCTTTGTCGTCGGGCTGCATGGGCTTCTTGGCCTTCTTTTTTTCTTTGAAGACTTCGAAGTCTTGGCCTGGAGGTTTTGCCCCTTGTCGGTAGTTTTCGGTGTTGGGCGCGGTTTAAGCATTCCCTCAATGATTTCTGGCTCTAGCGGGCTTCTCCACCTAATCTCTGGACATGCTTGAAGATATTTCAGCATTCTTTTAGTTTTTGCCGAGGGAATAACTTCCCATGGAGTTTCCTCTATAAACAAGCATGATGCCCCCGGTGTGTCCATCTTTTTAGGAGCGTGTGGTCGTGGCGGGTTTACCCTCCAGTTTTCAGACAACACGAACCTACCCTGTTGGTACTGGTCTTCAACCCAGTTTTTGAAGACGTAGAAATCTTCGATTGGGTGACCCACTACTCTGTGGTAGGGACAATAGTTAGGATGGTTGACGTCACCAGGTTGCGATGGGTGTCTCAGATCCGGCAGAGTGATGAGCCCGTTGCGCACTACCAGTTCGTACAGTCTCGTTGTTTTATCCCGGGAAAATGAGTAAGGACGTCTCAACTTCTCATCGAGAGATCGTGGCTTGTTGCTTTGGTGAACAACCTATCTCAGGTCACTCGGTTGTTATTGAGCATTGGCAACGAAGGTAGATTTCCCTTTCCCCTTTTCATTCCGAGGATCCGTCTTTGAAGAGGAAGGCCTATGGCCCATCTGGTCCATTTGGACCAGCTTGTCAATCAAGGCCTGAAAGGTGGTCGGCTTGAAGAACATCATAAATTGGGATATAGTTGCCTGCGGATCTAGAGTCCCCACGAACATACCCACGGTAGGAGCTTCTTCTATGCGTTGTTCGCATCTCGACCATAAGTTCCGCCACCGAATCACATACTGAACCCAAGTCTTTCCCGGCTTCACCCTGGCATTGATTAATGCCGTGATCGGGGTGCGTTCGCTGGCGCTTGCGAAACGCTGGGTGAATAGTAACTCCATTTCTGTAAAGGTTTTGATGGAGTCATTCGGAAGTTCCGAGTACCATTCAAATGCTGTCTCCGCTAAATTGCCGACGAACTGGCGAAGTAGCAATTTGTCGTCACCTCCAGTATTGCCGTAGAGAGCCCTGAACTGAGAGACGTGCTGACGGGGATTGCATGTCCCCTTATATACGTGAAATTTAGGGATCGTATATCCTGGCGGGTACTTAATTTGGTCTTACCTGTTTCCCCCCAATCGGAGCAAAGCTCTGTTCAAATTTTGAAATTTGAAATGAAGCAGCGCTTTATAAAAGCTCCAGCGCTAGCAGCGCCGGCTCTAAGAGTCAAAGACTCTGATGCAGCGCTCGCAGCGCTAGCAACGCCAGCGCTAAGAGTTAAAGACTCTGATGCAGCGCTCACGTGCAAAGCACGAGAGCGCTAGCGCTAAGTGCGCGAGCACCAGAGTCAAAGACTCTGATGCAGCGCTCACGTGCAAAGCACGGAGCGCTAGCGCTGGAACTAAATGTTTCCCACCCTTGGATCAAAGATCCAACAAAGATGACTAAAAATCATCAAGTTACCTCTGAAAATTAGAGCACCGTTGGATCAAAAAACCAATGGTGGTTAAAAATCACCAAGATACAGTGTAATACCCGGCTTATTTTGTACCCTATCTTGTGTATTATTAGTAATAAATTCTTTTTAAAATATTTCCCCAAACGATTTTTCCTATACTTTACCTGCGACTCTAATTTTCTAATTAGTTCTAATGAGAATCCAATTAAAAATATTTTCTTTATCATATTGTTTTTCCTTATATCTATTCTATTTTATTTTTCCTAATTATCTAAGTCTAAACCCTAAATGTCAATCTATTTATTCTAAAAGTTCTCTAAACTCTTATCCTTTAAAACCTAATCAAAACCCTAAACAACCTTAAACCCATTTATTTTTATTCTACCTTCTTTTCTAAGCCAGCCTAGCCCACCATTCCTTCCCCCTCACTTTTTAAATTCTTTTAACATCGGCCCAAGGCCCGGCCCATGAACCCCAAACCCACGCCCCAGCCCGAACCCGACCCGACCCGACCCGAGCCTTCCTTCTTCTCCTTCTTCGCGTTCTTATTTTCCCGCCTTCTTCGCCTGCTCCCCTGCGACTCGCGCTCGCCCCCGAGACCCACTCCCCCTCGTTTTCTTTTTCCCGCCTCCCTCGCGAGGAGCCCACTACTCGCTCCTCCTTCATCAACTACCCTCGCGGTCTTCTCTCGCCTCCCGTAACAACCCACGTCCTTCTTCCCGCTCCCCGCACCCACCTCCCCATGACCACACCCTCGTCTCCAACGAACTCCTCGAGACCCCCGCAGCCGCCACGATCTCCCTCGCCTGCAGCTCCACACTCCCCTCTACCTCTCTCAAACTCTCCCTCTCTCTCTCCTCTCACCACCTCACTAAAACCCATCGAGCTCCTAAACCCCGCCGACGACCTCTTTCCCCTAGACCTCGCCGACGACCACCACCAGAACCACCGAGCACCCGAGCCACCGTCGTCGACCTCCTCCAGCTCCATCTTCCCTCAAGCAACCAAGTCCTTCCCATCGCAAAACCACAGCCCACTACTGCCTCCGCCGTCGACCACTCCTCAACACCCCCTGCTGACGAGCTTCAACAGCCGACCACCACCGCAGCCACTACGACCTCCTCCCTTCACCACCTCAACTCCACTAAGCAACCCGGGCTCCCAGCAACCGAGCTGCTCAACCTCCCTTGGCAGAACCACCACCCTGCAGCCCTCGCCGCTTCGGTTCCATCGCCGGTGACCGCCTCAGCCACCCCGGCTGTCTCCCTGTAGTGCCCGAACGCCTCAGACACCCCCTCACCGCCGACTGCAGCCGCCTCACCCCAGCAACCCAAGCCGTCGCTGCCGACCCATCGAACTCGAGCCAAAGTCGGGTTTGCCGTGCTGCGCTCGCGTCATGATCGCGCTGTTGCCGCTGCCGTACCATCATCGATACGTCGTCAGGCAAGTTTAATACTTGCTTCATGCTAATTATACCTTTTCAATTCGATTACACTTCAATATCATATATACATTTCAATTGCAAATCAAGTAATGCAAGTGTTCGATGCAAAACACGAACTGAAAATCCCCTTAAATTGACGGAAACTAATAACGACTGATGGCCCGAGTGATAACGAGTTCTGTGTTATGAATTGGCGTGAAAATATGTTTTTTAACAACGTGATATGTCTTTCCCTTTTAGATCCATCGAAACTGAAATTTCCTGTACCTGAACTTTGTAAAAATCACAGTTAATTGGCTACAAATTGGAATGTTGCGTTCGATGGCTCATGTCGAATCTAACTCAACGACCTAGAACCCCATAAGAGTTTTAATCTTTTTCTATGCTAGTAAGGTGACGAGAACTGGTTCAGAGTATGACTCTGGACTGCAGTCCAGAGCAGCTCTGGCTGTCGATTCTCGTTTTATAATGCCTTCACTCCGCTGTATGAAAATGTTATAATGCCGAACCCTATACCATAGAGAAGATAAATCTGTTAGCTAACTAATGAAAGTTATTTCACCCCTTTTCACTATAGTTTACTATTTAAACTGTAATTTAGATTAACAGGACATATAGCAGTCCCAAACTGAAACAGAACTGATACCCTATTGTTGTACAGAACATAACTTCTGACGTAGAGGCGCGATTGAGAATCCTCCCATTGAATTGGAAAAACTATTGATATACCTAAATTTCGTTCAACTTTAGCGTCGCCTAATTACGATCCCAACTGAGATTAAAGTGTGTTACGAAACGGACTTCCTATTCTGAAATCGGATTTCCAGCAGTGAACACTTAAATTGAAATGGCCGTATCTAGCAAACCTGAAACCCGATTGACGTGAAACCAATTTTGATGGATAGATAATTAAACATACTGCCTACCTCCTTTACATTGTTTTGCTTAATTCTGCATGTATGATCTATAATAAATTATGCAAGTGGTGGGATACTGACTGATGATATCTTAATCATGCCTTAATTAGTGTATTCTCATCACATCATATAGATGTCATTGCATTGGTAACCTAGTGATCATGTGCATTACCCAGTGTTAGGTATTAGTGTTTGATTGTGGCAAGTACGTGAGTGTTTAAGCATGAATAGATAAGTGAAAGTGACTCGTACTTGTACACGATCAGGGGACCCTATTGATTTATTGCATTGTCGACGTCTATGGGACGTGTATAAGTGTGACTATAATTGGTATGAGACGATTATGGAAGCACTTATATGGGTGTCATAAGTAAGGCACCAAACATTGTCCATTTGTCTTGGGTATCAGTCGAGACATGCTTGATGGAGATCCGGTCTCCAGTTCTCGCTTAGACTTGTCATGGACCGACTGGTATTTGAGTTTATGATTGGTGTTTGATGTAGACCACGGGGTGTGGGGTAGTTTGAGTGTGAGTTTAACAGAATCTCGGGAGTCCCATGCCGGCACTACAGCGATTCTGGAGATATATAGGGATATTACTGATTATTAGCGAGCGACTCGGGCCCGTGTTCCCTCGTCCTTGGGTCCTACCCTTGGGTGGGGGATACTCACGAGTGGTTGACTCTCACACTTGGACTGACGATAGGTTTAGCGACCTGTACAGTGAGACTTAGAGATGGATAGGGTTAGTGACATTGACATGCATTGCTTACTGATTCAACATACCTGCCATACTGTTTACTGCTTTACCGTTTACCTGCTCCATTAGCTACCTGCATTGGCTACTTCATGTTCACGTCATTATTCCATGATTACTGTTTCATATTCATCATTATTGTACGTTTTCACATTTGTATGTATGTATGTGTATATATATATATATATATATAGATAGATAGATATATTGCTATCGTGTCGCTCTGACGACCTGAGTATGCATGCTCAGAGTAAGAAGTGGATTCAGCTTGGACCAGGACCTGACGTACCTTGAGGACATCACGGACAACTTGATCAGCGACCCAGAGCTATACTTCCTTGATCTCCATCTGATTAGTTCTTTTGATTTAGTGACTGCATTTCTCATTACCTGTGCATTGATTACTGATTACCACATAAAGCTAGAAGCCGAAGTGTGACTACGGCAGGATGTTTCCTTGACCGTAGGAGCATGGCTGGGCTTGTCTGTTAGTGTATATGCCCTAGAGGCCATTACTGTATCATACTAGTTTGTATATTACTTAATGGAAGCTTGGGATATTCACCTTGTATATACAATCTTGCTCAAAATAGTAGTATGCTACTTGGTTTGTTTCTACTTCAATGTGTACATGTGTTTATTTTTGTATATCGCCTATACACATTAGTGGAGCCCTTAGGATCTTTGCTTGATTACCAGCGATGTGATGGCCGTCACACTAGTGGGGCTGGGTAATCTATAAGCACATCCTTATGCAGGTCCCTGGTCGCAGGACTATCGAGACAGGGCATCGATACTCCGGAGTAGACCAGCGCATGCGCTTCTCATCCCAGTGTGGGAGACGATCTGTCCCACAGCCGTCAGTACGTCGTACTTGAGATAGTATGCGGGTGCTCGTTAGGTTACGGGTACACTGGACAGGACTCGTCGGGAACTGACTAGTTGGTATTATGCCTATCGTCAGTTATCAGTTCCCAGGTGACATGAGTACAGCTTAGTCCGCTGACTTGACACTGTCACTTCGCCTCGAGTGTGTTCCCACTGTACTTTGATCACTACCCTACCACGGCTCAAAGGAGTCGTGCAAACAGGTAGTGGTTGGGTGCAGTCCCGAAGCACTTGGAGGCAGTGACGGTTAGACAGGATTCGTCTCTCCCGGTATTGGGGGTTGACATCGCGCTGTGTCTAAGAGAGCCATTACACGAGTAGTCCCTGGCCAGGGCAAACGAGATATACTGGTAGGTTTCCAGTGTTATCTCAGGGTGTTTTGGGCTTCGCTCCGGCACGACTTGTACCGCTATTGGGGGACTGACGTTTACCGCCCCCTAGGCCCGCCGTGCGATGTATCAGACGAACAGACCGGACTGTACGGAGAATGTCACACTCAGGCTCAGTAGGAGTTCAGATGGGTTTTCGCCTCGTCGGTCTTCTTGTCGGCATTACCTGGGGACCGTTACGCACAGCTAGTGCCGCTTGCGGTCTGTGGTTAAACCCACTGCCAGCGTAGTGTCGAGTCTTTAGAGTCCCACACAGAAAGCTTTTCGCCTTTAGGCAAAAGAGTAGAGGTCGCATGGTATTGCGACAGGTCGCATGGTTTTGCGACAGGGTTCGGTCACATCCGTGCACTTGTGCACGTACAGTGTCCGGACAGTTTACACTAGCGGGCTTTGGTTTAAGCCAGATCCTAGTGTACCTTTTAGGATTGGATTTATCCAGTGTGCATTCGTGTTCCTCGGAACGCGGATGCGGGTGCGTATGCACAGTTGACAGGGAGACAGAGGCAGCGGATTCTCATTAGGGTTGTTGACAGTTGACCGTTGACTATTTGACTTTTTGTTCAACCCTAATGAGAATATGATATGTGATTAACTATTATATTAATTAAGTATTATGGTGACATGGTTGTTGACTTGTTGACTTTTGTTGACTTGTTGACTTTGTTGACCGGTTGACTAGGCTTGACTAGTTGACCATCATGATAACCATAGCCATCATTTCATGGCAAAGACTTTTGCTTGCTTGCTCATTTGTGTAAAATGAGTGCATGAAATGATATGGTTATGGTTGCTTCAACCATCACATAAGACTTTTTTAGTATGATGAGTTATCATGACTTTGGATTATGAGAGGGTGAGAGACAAAATACTTGCTCATTCTTTCTTGCTCATTCTCTCTCTTGTTCTTGAGCTCTCTTGTTTTGCTCTCACCCTCTTGCTCTTTTTCCCTCTCTTTAATCTATGGTTCTCTTGTCTCATGAGTTGAGAATCAAGAACCATAGATAAAATCCCACACAAACTATTCTCTACTCATTCTAGTTCACAAGGTTTAGCAAACCGAGTGAACTAGTTTCTTCAAAGAACGAAGAAGGAGCCAAAGGTTGGAGCTTTCAGGTGGATCTATCTTCGGCGTACGGAGACGACGAGAAGAAGCCAATCCGGACCACCATCGGAGTTTGAAGACGAAGGAGTTCAAGACAAGCAAGGTATAACCCCCTAACCGAGTAGCTAGAAACTCGTAGTTAGGTTGTTAGATAGATGTTTAACCAAGATCCGGGTTTTAGGTCCATGTTACCACCTCCATAAAAATCATTTTTTACCAAATTCCGCATTCCCGAAAGTACCGGGAGAGGTAGCATGGACTTACATTGTCAACCCCTCGTATTCCGTATTTTGGGAAGCGATGCATGACATGGTTTTGTGAACCGGCACTACAGGAGCTTAAGAACTCCGTAGTTAAGCGTGCTCGAGCCAGGGAAGTTTTGGGATAGGTGACCTCCTGGGAAGTGGCCCCTGGCCGAGTCCGGTTCGCTCCGAAGGACAAAACCGTGCGGCTTCGGCCAAAGTGGATAATACTCTCTGTATTGGGGGTGGGGCGTGACAGAATGGTATCAGAGCCAGGTTCCTCAATAGTAGGTCTGTGGTTCGAGGCCGAACCATTGTTCTGAGTGGGGGAGAATGTAATACCCCAGATATTATCCGGTATACCCATATATACCAGATAAGCATGGGTACCCACTATAAAACAATGTGGAATTTTCGGAATACATTCCGAAAGAGGACCGATTTGTACTATAAATGGAATGATACCACTCTTTAGTACAGAGGCGCCTTTTAAGTGAACCGGCACTACATGAGCTTAAGAACTCCGTAGTTAAGCGTGCTCGAGCCAGGGAAGTTCTGGGATGGGTGACCTCTTGGGAAGTGGCCCCTGGCCGGGTCCGGTTCGCCCCGAAGGACAAAACCGTGCGGCTTCGGCCAAAGTGGACAATACTCTCTGTATTGGGGGTGGGGCGTAACAGAATGGTATCAGAGCCAAGTTCCTCAATAGTAGGTCTGTGGTTCGAGGACGAACCATTGTTCTAAGTGGGGGAGAATGTAATACCCCAGGTATTATCTGGTATACCCATATATACCGGATAAGCATGGGGACCCACTATAAAAAAATGGGGAATCTTCGGAATACATTCCGAAAGAGGACAGATCTGTACTATAAATAGAATGATACCACTCTTTAATACAGAGGCGCCTTTTAAGTGAACCGGCACTACAGGAGCTTAAGAACTCCGTAGTTAAGCGTGCTCGAGCCAGGGAAATTCTGGGATGGGTGATCTCCAGGGAAGTGGCCCTTGGCCGGGTCCGGTTCGCCCCGAAGGACAAAACCGTGCGGCTTCGACCAAAGCGGACAATACTCTCTGTATTGGGGGTGGGGCATGACATACAGAATAAGTTCTGTATGGGAAAATATTTTTCCAATCTTGTTAAAAATAAGAAGATTGCCTTCTGTAAAACAGAAGCCCTAAGATCAAAGATCCAACGGTGGGAAACATCTCTAAATCAATTAGAGAAAAGACCTCTTCAACTGATTCAACAAATCAGCCCCCCTATATAAAGGACCGAAGTCTTCAAGTCTTGCACAGAGGAACCCCCCCCCAACAAACTTTGAGAAATTTCAAAGAGAAGAGCAAGCTCTCGGAAGAAGAATTTCTTCAAGGTAAATAAAACAGAGAGATAAAATCATCTTATAAAAAGAATAAAGACCTATTTCTTTTTCTAAGATCATAGATCTATAAGACAGAGGTCTTTCACAAAAGAGATCATAGCATATCATCATAAAAAGGGAAAGGGAAGAATTTAGTTCTCGTTAATGTTGGGCCACAGTGGCGCCCCGGCCGTCTAAACGAGGCCAAATGCGGAACAAAATCTTTTTACAGAACCAGCGCCACCGCAACCCAAATACCCGGATCGTTCCATTAACCGTAAACTAGCGAACTGTAAAATGAGTTTGGAAATTATACCGATCGATCCGTGTCCTTCGGTCTTCAATCTCCGCTCCAAGCTCCTCGCTCGTCAAAGTGGCACCACGTCATCGAATCTTTATACGGGCTCCCGCCTCAAGACCGAGGCAACTCGGACATGAAGTTTGCCAGTAGACATGTCCAAGAATGAAGTAGAGAGAGTGTGGAATATTTTATCTCAATATACCCAAGCTCTTGGGTGGAGGTTAATAGAGTTGCCATGGATGTAGTGAACAAAGGATTTTGCATAAAAAAAATGAGCTTCCAAAAGAATGATCTCGGCCATCAAGCTCTGGGAATTATCAAGTCTCTGTGTATATAAGTTCAAAGTAGTGAATGAAATAATAAAATGGTCAAGCTCCTTTTTCAAACAATGCACAACCCCTACCCTCTTTTGTCACCACAAAAAACACCCTGCTACAAAATCAGATATAAGTCAATGAAGCAAGGCCAAAGACCATCCCTCATAAATGACCACAAAAGCCAATGCACAATATTAAAAGACCATGCCTAATTAATAAGATGAGACCATGCTTACGAAATGAGCAGACCCCATAGAGCAAGAAAAAGGCAAAAGAAAGGAATGGTCAAAGTCAAATGCAAATAGCTCACAACAAATAAATATGGATCGGGATGTTAAAGACGGCAAAACAAATTGGCAACTCCGAAAGTAATCCGGTAACGAATTACGAGATTACCCCTCAACTGTAAATACATACCCGCATTTGTATTCCGACCGAATACGAATGCAAAGAGACAAAAATATTCCTACAATATAATACTAGGATCCGGTTTTAACCAAAGCCCGCTAGTATTATCCGTCCGAACCATGACACGTGCACAAGTGCACGTGCATGTTCGAACCCTGCCATATGTCCATACGGCCTCTACAACGTTTTGCCCGAACTTGGGAAACTGTCTGTGGGGGACTCTAATGACTCATCAATACACTGGCACTGGGTATAACCACTAGCACGTCAGAGGTACTAGCTGTACGTAACGGTTGCCTATGTATTGAAAGAAGGGGAAGCTGATGAGCGAACTCATCCTGAAACCCTACTGAGCCTGACAGTGGCAATATCCGTACAGTCCGGTCTGTTCGTCTATGAGTATCACATATAGGGCCTAGGGGGCCGGTAAACGTCAGACCCCCAATAGCGGTATAAGTCGTGTCGGAGAGTTGCCCAGAATACCCTGAGATACTACTGGAATCCCTACCAGTAAATTTTGATTACCCTGGCCAGGGATTTCGTGTAATGGCTCTCCTAAATATAGCGCGATCTCACCCCCAATACCGGGAGAGACGAATCCCTGACGATCCGCTCACTGCCTCCATGTGGCTCGGGACTGTACCCAACTAAAACCTGTTTGCACGACTCCTTTGAGCCGTGGTAGGGTAGTAATCAAAGCACAGTGGGAACTCACACGAGACAAATGATGATCTCAGGTCGACAGACTTGTTAGTTGTATGTATGCCCAAGAGGCCAGTATTGTACAGATGATGTATATTATATTGGATGCTTGGACATATATAGAGAGAACTTTCTTGCTCGTCATGATAGTATGCTATCTGGTTGCTCTTTGCTTTAACATGTATACATGTCTCTTTATACTGTCTTATTGTCACATGTTGGTAAAGCCCTTAGGATGTGTACTTGACTACCTGGACTATGATGTGGATCATACTAGTGGGGACATGGTAGTCCATAAGTACATCCTTCAAGGTCCCTAGTCGTGGGTGTATCGAGACGGGGCATCGATATACCAGAGTAGACTAGCGTATACGCTTCTCGACCGATGAGATGGGTGATGGATGATCCCATATCCATTGGTGTTTGATATCAGAGATGGTATACGGGTGCTCAGTGGAGACTGGGTACACTGGACGGACTCGCCGAGAACTCCCAGATGGTATTATACCTCACGTCAGATGGCAGTTCTCTGGTGACACTTGTGCAGGTTGGTCTGTAGACCCGAGATCGTCATAGAGTCTTGTGTGATTCCCACTATGCTTTGATTTCCACCTTACCACGTCCATGAGGGCGTGCAAAACGGTGGTTTTTGGGTACAGTCCCGAGTCACATGGAGGCAATGAGCGATAGGAGGGGTTTCGTCTCTCCCGGTATTGGGGGTTGATGTCGCGCAGTGCTCGATTGGCCGTAACAGGGAAGTTCCTGGCCAGGGCTGATTAGAGATTTACTGGTAAGTGTTACCAGTAGTTTCTCGACCCGTTATGAGCCTTACATCGGCACGACTTATCGGTTATTGGGGTCTGACGTTTACCACCCCTAGACTTGATATGCGACATATCAGACGAGGAGACCGGACTGTACGGGAAGTGTTACCGGCAGGCTTTTTACAGGAGTTGGAGCGGGCTTGCTTGCTAATCTTCTGATCGCTCAATACCCGGGTGGCCGTTACGTCCAGCTAGTACCGATGACGGCTTATGGGTGCTTGATGTGATCATCACCTACGGCCGGCGTATTGACGAGTCTTTAGAGTCCTACACAGAGGTTTTTCTGGCTCAGGCAAAATGAAATAGGAGCACGTATGTGATATGTGCGAGACCGAGAATAAATGTGAGTATGTGATACCGCATTCTATTCTCGCGACTTTTTGTATCGGTCGGTTATATATGATATGACCGGGTTATCGAATCAAGTGTTGATTCGATAAGTCGATATGATGTATGTTAGTCGGTTATATGAGATATGACCGGATTATTAAGTCAAGTGTTGATTTAATGATTAAGTGTATAATTGTATATTGGATATACTAGTTTACATTTACTAACACTTGTTCACTTTAGGGTTTTTCTCACACTTGCACACTTGAATATATATATATATATATATATATGATATATATATTAAAAGTGTTTTCTTTTGTATCATGGTTGATGATACACTAAACATGGGTGTACAAGACACACACCATTCTATATTTAAATGGTGGTTTACATTTATTTAAGGTAATTACAAATTAGTGGAATTTTTTATAAGCATGAAGCTTGTAGAAGCTTGTGGTTGCTTTGAAAAAGTCCACTTGTTTTATTTTACCTTAGATCTTTGTTTAACCTAACCATCTAGATTAGCTATGGTTATGTCTCTACAAGAGTTAGTATATGATACTCACTCACCATGGTTAGCATACTTACTTGATCATTATCCTCATCTCTTTTCTTTTGTTCATCATCTTCTTTCTTTAGTTCAAAAGAAAAGCTTGCTAGGGTTTGATCAAAAGTGAGAAACAAAGTGAGAAACAAAATTCTAAAGAGAACCCACTTCCCATTTCTCCATCCTCTACTAGACTAGCACTTTAGTTTAGGGTGTTAACTTCACTAATTCTCTAGTTAGTGAAGTAGGAGCTTGAGTCGGAATTCCCTCGACGTAGATCATCTTCGGCCTCGGAGACTTCAAGCAAGGTCGCACTTTTTCGCCTCGTGAAGCCATGCAAGGGTCCGGGAGAACCACGATCGCTGCGAAGGGACTTCATCAAGGAGCTAAAGAAGTGGAGGACCGATCTACAAAGGTTGTATTTCGTGATCTCTTAGAGTAAAGTTGTTTACTTGCCTTTCGATTCACCTAAACTCTAGTATACGATCTTGCTTAGTGTTATTCGGCACATAAAAAATTTAATTTTGCCATGGTCGATACCTTGTAGAGCCTTGTTAGTGTGCCTAGTAACCCTACAAGACTAACCTGTACACATGTCACCTGAGAACTGCTATCTGACGGTATGTATAATACCAACTAGCATGTTCCCGGCGAGTCATGTCCGGTGTACTCATAACACAATGAGCACCTGTATACATCTTAGGTGAACCAACTGACACCAATGGCTTGTGAGACCGGCCACCGCCCCTCGTCGGGGTCTCGACTGTATATACTAGTCTACTTTAGAGTATCGATTCCCTGTCTCGAAACTCCCACGACTAGGGACACTTTAAGGATGTGCTTATAGACCCCAGCTCCCACGTATATGATCGCCATCATACTGCTGGCAGTCAAGCAAGAATCCTATGGGCTCTATCAACATGAAATAGTGAACTAAAGCATGTACACGATGATAAAGACAAACCAGATAGCATACTATCATCTCGAGCAAGACTGTCCTATCGGTATAGGTCCTCCCTCAATCATTGCAATCACGTACCTGCGATCCAATAATTGACTTTGAGGGCACTATATCCAACAATCTCCCAGTTGCTCTTAAGGCTAATTATTGCGGTGTCGCGTACTCACAGCTCATGTGATACCGAACATCCAACTCCTCTACTAATTAGTTTCACAAAGCTCGTTTGTAAAACTATTGTGTTCGAAAAATAACCTCAGTGAGTAGATCCGCCCTGATGTTTCTTTCTATATCTCTCTTTATCTCAAGTTCGCGAAGAAATCCATCTCCCAAAATGAGCAATACCTGTCTTAGAATATGTCTGGATATCTGATGGGACCCAGTTCATAAATGAACTTCAAATCCATCAAAATTCTTAGACTGTATCGTCAACTGAATTTAATCAGTATCCTGCACATTACCTCCCTCAGTATCCGTTTGGACCACCTGTCCAAACTACTGCCCCTTGTCAGAGGGAAAACTATAACTCTGACAGTCACTCTGTCATCCAGGTCACCTTGGGAGCCTGGAATGATAATCGTCTCCCAAAGGAGGCTGCCGTTATCAAATCCTTAGAACATTCACTTATGTTCATAAACTGCTTCCTAACTTTTCTCCAGGATTGGATTAATATCTTAATTTATTGCATCTAGTGCAAAAACAACATCTGGTGTGGTACTTGATATCTCATGATTGACTCAATTGCCTAAGCAAGTGATATGTCAATCATGCACATCCCTCTCCACTTTAGTCTGTACGACACCTTTAGAGAGGGTGACTCCATCACCTGCAGGTACACCACCATGCCAGGAGTCGTTCATTCTAAAATACCTTTAGAATGCTGTCAAAGTACCCAGATTAGGAAACTATCTAAATCTAGATCTAAAACCATAGATCTAGTAACCAGAATGCCTGATATTATATCCATATCCTATGTGGAGAAAACACTGTGTGGCAACCACAATATAACCGATCGTAGTGTAGGAATATCACTTCCTACAATGTGTATGTCATCCAAGTACCAGGACATCACACCCTACTACCTTCTTAACGGATCCATCTCCTATTCTGATGAAGTCAAAGCCCATGACTGCCACGTCAGAAATAGATGATCTATCTCCGCTATATCTGCTTTAGTCTATAAATAGACATAAGCTACTTGTCCACTATGCTTCCGCTGCTCCCACTGACTACAACAACCCTCTGGCAGAATCATATACACGTGCACTTCTAAAGCTAGTTTAGAACAACACTATACTCATCCTCCTGCCGGGTCTCATAGTCTGGAATAACAGTAGTGTCAAGTCTGGGTAAACAAGAACCTCCCTGTCACCGTCTTTGAGAATACCGAAGTACCTTTCGGGTGCCTGAGGTTACCTACCATATCTGCGGAGTGGCCAATAGAATGTCAAACCTGATTGAATCTTTAGGTCCTATTAAATTTTCAGTAATCGTTCGCGGTTCTGGAATCACTTCTAGTTTTACCATACTCCCACTATTTTTTTCTGAAGAAAAAAAGTCCATTTTACTAAAACTGTGGCGGGTCAAGAACAATATCACTATTGATCTTCCAGATGGTAGAAACTCAACCCTCGTCAAAGCCCGGGTTAACGCACAAACTGCCATTACAGAAACGTGGCTTGAGTTATCCAGAGTCTGGTTTTAAGCATAAGCCGGACAACTCCCCGTACCTTAACATCGTTAAGATACGAACCATTCTATATACAATATAGAAATAGAGGCACTGATTTAATTAGAACCAGATTCAAACACATGCAGCTGTCTCCAGTGCATGTCAACTAAATGGAGAGAGGACGATCAGCATTACTCAACTTAGGAATGCATCCAATTATGAGTAACCTGAAAAAGAAACAAGTTTCTCAAAACCATTACTATTTACTGAATACCATACGCAAGTATCTATATCTTCGATCACCTTGAAGAATCCCGATACTTGCAACACGTGGTTCTCTACTTTATTCTTTTACCTATAACTTCTCAAAATTAGACCTCGTATTTCTACGAAACACTTGTCTAAAAATTGAGAAGTCACAAGTAAACAGAATACAGTACGAGGACCAACCTCTTTGTCCTAATGGACACTGGACAACATACAATACTTTGTATAAGTCTCCTGAGTTGAATAACTCAAACCATGTGCGTCGTAGGTTGAAAACTGTACCCAGGCGATTTCCTCAAATATCACCAATTACAACGTATTCCGATATAATGAGGATGATCACCTAATTCCCAATAAATTGCTCCCACTCATCATCTGTAAAACCATACAGATATGAGAATCATACCTGGTAAATACATACCCTGGAGCAAGGGTCTAATTTGGGAAATCAGTTTTCTATTAACAATACACAGTGAAACTGAAACATGAATATGTTTGAAAAAAGGTGTATCCGGGTATTTTTAGTAATGCCTCTTCCATTATGCAGATTCATGACTGTAACCGTATATTTCCCTGCCATATCTCCAATTCCCTTTATTTGTCTTTAGTCGTTACCTTCTGTACACCATCGTTAGGCTTAATAGTTTTCTTCCTTCCCTACCGTTCGGCACCAGCTTATGGTTTAGAAGAAGAATATCCAATAAGCATAATAGGTGTACTCTCCTAAACCTAGGAGCCCTCGCAACCTGAGAGAAGGTAAGGATACAAGACAACTGAATAAACCTTATTCCTATTTCTCCTGAACCAGAATTCATCCTCGAAAAACTTCCTTCGAGTTCGTATATAACCATACAATGGATTTATCCAATGGAATTGGATGTTAGTGTTGGAGATAGTGCCCTCAGAGTCAATTATTGGATCACAGGCACGCGATTGCAATGATTGAGGGAGGACCTATCCCGGTAGGACAGTCTTACTCAAGATGATAGTATGCTATCTGGTTTATCTTTATCATCGTGTACTGCTTTAGGTGACCTGACTTATCGCTATTACACGTTGATAGAGCCCCTAGGATTCTTGCTTGACTGCCAGCAGTATGGGGACGATCGTATACGTGGGAGCTGGTAGTCTATAAGCACATCCTTAAAAGGTCCCTAGTCGTGGGAGTTTCGAGACAGGGCATCGATACTCCAGAGTAGACTAGTGTATGCAGTCGAGACCCCGACGAGGGACGGTGGCCGGTCTCACAAGCCACTGGTGTCAGTTGGTTCACCTAAGATGTATACAGGTGCTCATTGGGTTATGAGTACACCGGACATGACTCGCCGGGAACATGCTGGTTGGTCTTATACCTGACGTCAGATGGCAGTTCCCTGGTGACATGTGTACAGGTTAGTTCATCGACCTGAGGATCGTCATTTGTCTCGTGTGAGTTCCCACTGTACTTTGATTACTACCCTACCACGCTCAAGGGAGACGTGCAAACAGGTTTTAGTTGGGTACAGTCCCGAGCCACATGGAGGCAGTGAGCGGATCTTCAGGAGTTCGTCTCTCCTGGTATTGGGGGTGAGGTCGCGCTGTGTCTAGGAGAGCCATTACACAAAGCCCTCGGCCGAGGCAGGAGATTTACTGGTAGGTATTCCAGTAGTATCTCAGGATGTTCTGGGCTACACTCCGACACGACTTGTACAGCTTTTGGGGGTCTGACTTTACCAACCCCCTAGGCCCGCCATGCGATGCTCATAGACGAACGGACCGGACTGTATGGATATTGTCACTGACAGGCTCAGTAGGATGTCAGGATGAGTTCGCTCATCGACGTCCCTTTTGGTCAATAGTTGGTGGCCCGTCACGTATGGCTAATACCTCTGACATGCTAGTGGTTAAATCCACAGCCATAGTATTGACGAGTCTTTAGAGTCCACCACACATACAGTTACTCAAGTTTCGGGCGAAACGCTGTAGAGGCCGTATGGAGATATGGCAGGGTTCGATCAGATACGTGCGGTATTGCACGGATCAGGATCGGACGGATAATACTAGCTGGCTTTGGTTTAAGCCGGATCCTAGTATAGTACAGTGTAGATTTTGTCTCATTGCATTTGTATTTCGGTCGGAATACAAATGCGGGTGTGTATACACAGTATCGGGGTTTTCCTGTAATTTATTACGGGACCAGTTTTCTGGAGTTGCCAGTTTGCTTTTCGTTTCGGCCATATTTCTTAGTATCCTTCATTGGCCGAAGATTGGTGGAGGAGGTCTTATTTGCAATTGTGCAAATAAGCAATTTGGAAGGGGGTATTTGCATATTGTTGTATCATGATGGTGCACCATCACTTGACTTTCTTTGTTCATGATGGCTTGACCTTTTGGAGTCATCATGCTTGAAGATGATGGTTGATCATGTTGATGGAGTGTGGTTTTGCTAGTGATGATGATTCTTACATGATGACCATTCCTCTCACTTGCATTATTCTTGTGGCTATCTTTTTCACTCACTCTCTCTCTCTCATTTTCTCTCCACTCCCATATGCATGGCCGGCCAAGCCTTTAGGGGGCTGTCCAAAAATTTCATGTGTGGGGTTTTTGTGCTTTTGCTTTGGTAAAAATCCCACAAGATCAATCTTCATTAGCTTGTATCATCCCTCCACCAAAAGGCAACTCCATACAAACCCCAAATGAGATATGAGTTCTACAAACAACCTACAGCAAACCTTGGGCACGTCGACTCACCAGCTTCGTGCCCGAGTTGCCTCGGTCTAGAGGTGGGAGCCCGTAAAAGAAGACGGCGACGTGGTGCCCTTCCGGCGAGGAGGTGGAGACCGGACATTCCGCGGAAGATCGGGACGACGGCGAGAAGACCGGAGGACTCGGATCACTCGGTATATCTCTTTTCCCCATCTTGTAGTTAGCTAGGACTAGTTAATGGCATGATCCGGGTATTTAGTGCGCGGTGGTGCCGGTTTGAAAAGTTAAAGTAAATTACCGCTTCCGCATTCCGGCGTCGGATTGACGGCCGGGGCGCCGCCGTGCACTTACAGTGGTATCAGAGCCTTGCCATTAACCTAGTCTAGCTTTGTCTAATGTGTTTTACACTTCCGATCGAACAAATGTTCCGAAAACCCAATAACACATGCATCCGTTTTCTGTCGATTTTTTTCTGGCTCGAAAATTTTTTCAGGTTGTTGAAGAGTGATGTACTGGAAGTCCTAAGCATTCTGTAGAAATTCAATGCAGTAACTCGACAATGGGAGCGCGGAACCGCGGCCAAACCCCCCTTTGGGCCGCGGTTCCGCCGCACTATGATGTCCTTGCCGTATCAAATTTCTGCAGTTGCTTTCTGGGTTAAAAATAAGGTTTTTGGAATGTTATTTTTTTGGGCCCAGATTTCTTCATGTGCTACAGTAGTGCTTGGGGGCCCACTTGGTAAAATTTGATCGATCGGATATTTTAAACACATTAGTTCACAGTATTTATATTATATCTGCGACCGTGAATGTCACTTGATCGGTAAATCCTGTCTAACTGCTATAGCCCGGTTAGACGGATTTGCGAACGTGACATTCACGTTGATGTTCTGTGATTGTGCTGTGATGTTGCGGATTGGTCGTGGGGGATAGCCTGGATGCAATGCTAGTACAGTTTTTTTTGTATTATGTACATTTGATATTGCGGGGCGAGCGTCCGACATGTGGACTGCCGTCACTGCCTGTTTGTATTATTATTTTGGGGCACGACCAGGTTGCGGTCGATGTACCCGTTGTATGTATATTTTACTTTCTGTACTAGGATTGCCCCGCAGAGGGGTGCACAGATAGCCGGATTCTAGAGGGCAACAAGCCCGCATCTCATGGCATTGAGACGGAGGAGGCTTTACTCTAGAATTGGCGGGCTATTCGCCGCACTCGTAAGGGGTACAGGTTGACCCAGGAGGGGTGCCCAAGTTACCGGATTCCGTGAAGTGCTGGGTGGTCCATTCACGTTGCTGAAGGGGGCTGCATCGCTTCAGGTTTTGGCGGGTAACTTGTCGCGCCCGTAGGGGTCTAGGATTTCATTGCAAGGCTATCCACACGACCAGGGGAACGTCGGGTTTCAGTAGCGGCTCTGTGAAACCCGGGGATCCCAGATATCTGTATTTTTCTGTGATGCTGTACATTTCTGTGATGTTGCGTTTTATCACGCTTTGAGCGAAAATTATATATTATACATATACTAGTAGATGTTGTATATGTTTTGCATCCGCGCTAGTCCAGTCCCTGCTCTGTCGTTAGTTAGCTAACCTAACGGGTAATGACGGGACCCAGTGGCGAATGCGGATGGCATATACGTACATCAGTATATTTTCGTTCTTTGTGGTGTGATCAATTGATGGGACTGCGTTGATTCGGATCAATGCAAGTTAAACAAACCTAATCTGATGTTGTTGGAACACTTTTCAAAAAGCTGTTATTGCAAGGACGTTCTCTTTTGTTTTGCATCGTGGTATTCAGTTGGAATATCCTGCTCCTCAGTCGACGAGGCAAGGGCCGAGATCCCTTCACCGGGAGTGACCCCTTGGACAAAAAGTTTGCGTCAGGGCAATAACTTCTTTATAGCCGATTACTTTTGCTTTGCATCGTGGTATTCAGTTGGAATATCCTGCACCTCATTCTACAGGGAAAGAGCCGAGATCCCTTCACCGGGAGTGACCTCTTTAGCAAAGGTTTTCGTTACTATATTTTTCATAAAAGCTATCCGTTCCTTCAACGATATCAAGTTCATTACGTTAAAGGTTTTCGCCAGAAACCATTCGTAGCCCTCCGTCGTTTCAGATGGGTAGCACGTAGTATTCATGCTATGTATGTTGGCCTTCGTCAAGGCATAGTGTATGGTAGCTGCTTGTTACCTTTCTGCTGCATAGATAGATGCGTTGGTTTGGGACAGTCGTACTACTATTTTGGCTTTCGTCAAGGGTATGTACGGGTGGGTTCAAATTAACTTGGACAATGACGGGTAGAACTTGACATGTGACTTATGATATGTTGGCCTTCGTCAAGGTCATAAGAGCATGGGGCAAAAATCACATCGGGAGTTTCTAAAGAAACTGAAACTTGCCAGATATGCACATACCTTCTGGAGTGTGATGACGTGAGCTGATTCCGTCACGTTATCATGCGATGATAGTTGGATCCCGATTCCCACTGATGAGTTGGTTTACTCCTCGGGTAATCCCGACTAATTCTTCTTTCGGGTTTGGAGAAGAATTTGAGGTTACAGTGGGAGGTTTCCAGATTAGATAAATTGGTAACCATTCTGATCTAGGTTAGAGTGCAGGTTGAGTGTTTCTTTTCTCTCTCTCTTTGGCAGCGACCATTGACCCGACCCTAGACTATGACTCAGAGACCAAAATTAACCGAACCTTCTTAAACACTGGCTTTTGGATTGTCAGAGTTGCATACCTCTTTGCCACTCCTACTTTTACCCTTTTCTCCAGGACACCCCGTATTACTACGAACGTCCACTTCCATTGGACAAAACCATCATATGGTTATATACGAACTCGAAGGAATTTATTCGAGGATGGTTTCCGATTCTGGAGAAAACGGATAGGACTATTCAGTTGTCTTCTCCTTTTACCTTCTCTCAGGTTGCGAGTACTCCTTGGTTTAGGAGATAGTACACCTATTACGCAAATTGGATGGTCTTCTTCCAAACCTTAGGCTGGTGCCGACCGATAGGGAATGAAGAAAACCAATTAGCCTAACGATGGTGTACAGAAGGTATTAAGTTAAGACAAAGAAAGGGATTAGTAAGAGGGCAAAGTAAATTGCGACTGCTATTCACGACCAAACCAAGTATTTCATTACCACTCCCACATCACCTTTCTATTTCTCCAGGGCACTCCGTATCACTACGAAGATCCACAGTTTATTGGATACTCCATCGTATGGTTATATATGAACTCGAAAGGAACTTGTTCCAGTTCGGGGATGGATTCTGGTTCAGGAGAAATAGGAATAAGGTTTATTCGGTTGTCTTCTATCTTCACCTTCTCTCGCATTGCGAGTGTTCCTAGGATTAGGACAGTACACCCATTATGCTTATTGGATAGTCTTCTTCCAAACCATAGGCTGGTGCCGAACGGTAGGGAAGGAAGAAAACCATTTGGCCTAAAGGGGTGTACAGAAGGTAATGACTAAAGACATATAAAGGAATTTGGAAAGATGGCAAAGAATTACACGGTTACAGTTGTGAATATGGATAATGGAAGAGGCATTACTAGGAATACCGGGATACCCCAACGAAACATTTCAATGTTTCAGTTTCACTGTGTATTGTTAATGGAAAACTGATTTCCCGATTAGATACTTACTCCAGGGTATGTACTTACCAGGTATGATTCTCACATCTGTATGGTTTTACTGATGATGAGTGGGAGCAAGTTATTGGGAATTAGGTGATCATCCTCATTATATCGGGATTCGTTGTAATCGGTGATATTTGAGGAAGTCACCTGGGTTGTTTGCCGGACGGCAAATATTTGGTTTTGAATATCCGCTGTTATGCACCAATTTCAAATCGATATATCTGTACGTCTATTTTCATAGAGTGAGATATACCTTTTTGAAATTATGTCTATGACATTTACCTATATCAGTGGATGGTTAGGTAAGGAGCATTAAACAGCGGTGTAATTCTTCTTAACCATAAGTACAGTTTTCAACCTACGACACACAGTGAAAGAGTTATCAGACTCAAGGGACTTATACAGAGTATTGTATGTTGTCCAGGGTCCATCAGGACAGAGGGGTTAGTCCTCGTACTATATTCAGTTTACTTATGACTTCTCTAGTTTTTAGACAAGTGTTTCGTGGAAACACAGGGTCTAAATTTTGAGAAGTTATAGGTATTTGAATAAAGTAGAGAACCAGGTATTGCAAGTATCGGGATTCTTCAAGGTGATCGAAGATGTAGATACTTGTGTATGGTATTCAGTTGATAGTAATGTTTAAGAGAACTTGCTTCTCTTTCAGGTTACTCATAATTGGAAGCATTCCTAAGTTGAGTAACGCTGATCGGCCTCCTTCCATTTAGTTGACATGCACTGGAGACAGATGCATGATTTGAATCTGGTTCAATTAAATCAGTGCCTCTGGTTCTGTATTGGATATAGAACAGTTCATATCTTAACATTGTTAAGGTACGGGGAGTTGTCCGGTTTATGATTAAAACCAGACACTGGACAACTCAAGGCACGTTTCTGTAATGGCTGTTTGTGGGTTGACCCAGGCTATGACGAGGGTTGACTTTCTACCATCTGGAAGATCAATAGTGATATTGTTCTAGACTCGCCACAGTTTTAATAAAAATGGATTTTTTCAGAAAACAGTAGTGGGAGTATGGTAGAACTGGAAATGATTCCAGAACCACAAACGATTACTAAAGATTTGATAGGAACCTAAAGATTCAATCTGGTTTGACATTCCATTGGCCACTCCGCAGATACGGTGGGTAACCTCAGGCACCCGAGAGGTACTCTGGTAGCCTCAAGGACGGTGACAGGGAGGTTCTTGTTTACCCAGACCTGCCATTGCTATTGTTCCAGACCGTGAGACCCGGCAGGAGGATGAGTATAGCGTCGTTCTAAACTAGCTTTAGAAGTGTACGTCTATATGACTCTGCCAGAGGGTTGTCATGGTCAGTGGGAGCAGCCGAAGCATTGGTGGACAGGTAGCTTATGTCTATTTATAGACTAAAGCAGATGTGACAGTCATAGGTTTGACTTCATTAGAATAGGGGATGGATCTGTTGAGAAGGTAGTAGGGTGTGATGTCATGGTATTTAGATGACATACACAGAGTAGGAAGTGATATTCCTATACTACGATCGGTTATATTTTGGTCGTCACACAGTTGTTTCTCCACATGGGACTTGGACATTATATCAGACATACTGGTTACTAGATCTATGGTTTTAGATCTAGATTTGGGTGGTTTCCCAATTAAGGGTACTTAGACAACATTCTAAGAGTATTTAGAATGGACGACTCCTGGCACGGTAGTGTACCTGCAGGTGATGGAGTTACCCTCTCTAAAGGTGTTTTACAGACTAAAGGGGAGAGGGATGTGCATGATTGGCAGATCACTTGCTTAGGCAATTGAGTTAATCATGAGATGTCAAGTACCACACCAGATGTTGTTTTTGCACTAGATGCAATAAGTTGACATTGATCCAATCCTGGAGAAACAGTCGGAAACAGTTTTAGAACATAAGTGGATGTTCTAGGGATATGATAACGACAGCCTCATTCGGGAGACAGTTATCATTCCAGGCTTCCAAGGTGACCTGGACGACAAGGAGGTTGTCAGAGTTATAGTTTTCCTTCTGACGAGGGGCAGTATTTTGGACAGGTGGTCCAAGGAAATACTGAGGGAGGCATGGCGCAGGATACTGATTAAGTTCAGTTGACAATACAGTCTAAGAAGTTTGGATTTAGAGTTCATTTATGAGCTAGGTCCCATCAGACATCCAGACACATTCTAAGACAGGTATTGCTCATTTTGGGAGATGGCATTCTCCGCGAACTTGAGATAAAGAGAGACATAGAAAGAAACATCAAAGCGGATCCACTCACTGAGGCTATTCCTCGAACGCAATAGTTTCGCAAACGAGATTTGTGAGACTGACTAGTAGAGGAGTTGTGTAACGTTTTAAAAATGATTAAATAAATAATTAAATGAATAAAAGTGTTTAAGTGAATTTTAGGATTTTCGGTAAAGTAAAATGTATTTTTGGTAAAATCAAACCGCAATTGTTTTTCATTATAAATTCAAAAATACCTATTTAATTATGTAATTACTAGTAAATAGTGTTTATTTAGCAACTTATAAATTTTTAGTTTAATTAAAAAAAATTCCTAAATTAATTATTTTAAATATTAACATAAGCTTTATTTTTACACTAAATTAGTGTAAATTACAAATTTAAATGGTTTTAATTTGTAAAAATGAACCATGGCATATTAGAAATTAGTGTGTATCATGCAAAATTTATTTGCAAATTTTTCCTATTTTCTAGAGCTTTCTTGAGTTGCTATAGTAAACAAATAAATAAATAATTAAATAAACCATGAAAAGACCTTTAAGTGATAATTCTCTTCTTGAAACTTCTACACACTTTCACACTCACTTCTTTCTCTCCCTCACCTCACCAAGGCCGGCCACAACCCCCCATGGCCGCCCCTCCCTTTTTCCCACCTCATTTTTATCCAAAATTCATTAAAAACACATCAAAAATTCAATTAAAATTCCACAAAATCCTATTTATTCCATACTCTTTATTCCTTGCTCATTTTTATATGAAATTTGGAGATGGAAAGCATGCATTTTGGAGGCTCATTTCTTGTTTGGATTTCATATTTTGGGAGGTATAATTTCTTTATTTTGATTTATTGTTTTAGATGTTCATTTAAGCTTAATTAGATTTAATGAATTAATTCTATGTTTTTTTTAAAATGCAAGTTAGGGTTGTAAATTCAAGTTAGGGTTTTTAATAATTAATTAGGGTTATAATAGTTAGTTTAACACTTTTAGAATTGGAAAATATTGCATGGTTGTTAAATTGTAAAATTTTCATTTAAAATTATTTTAAATAAGGAAATTAGCTAACTAGATTTTTCTAAAATGTGTTTGTGGGTAATATAAAATTCCAATTAAGGTTGTTATCATTAGATGGTAGTTTTAATGAGAATATTAGCATATTAATTGAATGAAAAACTTAGTTTGATCACTAGATTACTTTGATAATTGGAAAAATAGTAATAAAATGCTATTATTTGTAAACTAGATTTTAGGAATTTCTAAATAAATGTGATTAAAAATATAGTTTATGGTTTCATTGAATCATTATCATTATGAATTGTGGTTTAATACATTAATTCATGCAAAATCATGTTTTGTGGTGGAATTGTGGTATTTTGCTTGAAAAATGTTAAAATTGTTGAAAGTTGCAAACTAGAAATTTCAAATAAATGCAAAATTGTGTAATAAAAATATAGTAATGGTTTGTATAGTCTAGTAATGCTATTTAATGAGTTTTATGACCATTAGTTTCATTTAAATGTCAAGTTTTGATGAAAAACAGTATACTGGCGTTTTCGGGTTTTACGAAATTGGACGGTTTGATGGATTTTAGGGTTTCGATGGATTTAATCGTGTTTTATGGTATAAGTAATGTGTTTTAAAACTACAAGTTGTTTGATGATGTTATCTCGATCCATCGGAGTTCGTACGCCGATATCGAGCGGTATTTGGTTCTTTTGCGTGGACGGGACATAGGTTTTAACCTATGCTTGTTCCTTTAGATCGTTTGACTTTCGTATGTGATTCAGTTTACGATGCTATTTATATGTTTGCGTCTAGGTACCCCCCACGTGGACTGCGGGCGATGAGGAGGAGGATGGCGACACTGTCTTCGGCAGACATGGACCAGGTGAGTAGATGCATATCTACGGGGGGAAGTCGGGTGGATGGCGTTTAGCACCCCCGCAACGTAGAATAGGAATAGTATTTATTGTCAGTAGGAAACCAGATGTGATCCTAGATACTTAACGCGTAGGACCCTAGTAATAACCCTAGGCTGCACTAGACTGATTTAGGAAAACCTTATCAGGGGATGAGTACCTTGGAAAAGTTCTTAGGTTTCAGGTAGAAACACACACGCACACACTGAAACTTGACATGGCGTATACGTATATGTGTGTATATATATAAAACTAGGTATAGGTGTATATATATACACAACACGTATATGGGATTCGTTGATGTGATATGATATCTGAGGTATGATGAAACAGTATAACTGGGCTTGATGCCGTGATTCTTGACTATACAGTCGTATTAAAGTGTTAGCGGATCATTAGAGAATGAGATAATGAACATGAACATAAAAATTATAAAGAGTGGTGGTGATATTGAGGTACATGGGACGCTAAAATAGTACCTGGGCTGTAGCTTGTGACTGATCACGATATGATATATGTATGACTTGATTACGACATCATATAGGGGTGACCTGATGTCGATATCGTATAGGTGTGACTTGATGACGATAAGATATCGGTATGATTTAATCACAATATTACACATATGACATGATATTTCTGTGGATAAACTAATGATGCTTATCATGATGGCAATGATATATGATTGATGTATGCGATCACAGTTTAGAACCTTGATCATGAGATGTGTTGATGATGACATTATACGAATGAGGAGACACCTAGAAGATACTTGACCGTACCCCGATATTGGGATGCCGTACGATGGATTTTACCGTACGAGGCTTAGCACTCTTGATTCGAGGAAGCCGTACTACGTACGTGACGCTATTGAGGCGGGATCGCCGACTATTAGAGATATTGATTCAGACCTTAGGGAGACTCTAGTTTCTTACTGACTAGTCTATTAGGTTTAGTTCCTTAGGATGTTAGATGGACACTGGTTTAGCTTCGACTCACATAGTGGTAGTTGTACTCGTATCTCGCAGAGGAGTGGATAATGCACACCTGTATTTACATTCATACTGTAATCATCATGGTGCATGTTCTTTTATATGTTGCTATAATCAGTATAAACTTTACCTGTTAGGACACCAGCACTATTACCAATGATGCGCATATTCCACGCACACTTATTTGCCGGCTCACACACATCATCATCGGTAATTGCTATGTCACGTACACTTTAGATCATATTGTCTTTTATGGATAGAATCAGTTAACAACTAGACAGATATAATAGTGATTATTCTCTGACATTAGTACAGACATGATATTAATTGCTTAGACATTCATGCATTCATATTTTCATGTTATCATGCAGTATTATGGGCATATGCCGACACTTATCATATACTTACTCATGATTTTGAGATTTGGATTTCTATGAGATTTCTGGATTTTGGGGAAAACCGCAAAAATATATAAAAACTTCTCTCTCTCCTCTTCTCTTTTTAAAATAAGATGCGGTTTTCTCGTGATGTATGTGTCGTCCACCATGAGATTTCATGTTTTCTATTGGATTTCGAGACCCGATTCGAGGAGTGGATGAACCGTCTCGGGTACATGGTGGGCCCGGTATGGTACCCCGGGGCAAGAAGATCGAGTTGTAGACGATGAGCCTGGCAGGGGAAGGCTACCTACCGGTGATGTCTGGCGCGGCGGATATCCGGAGGATACCGACCGTTGTCGTGAGATTTGATGATATGGGCCGATCCGGACTGACGGAGACCGAGATATTGAGACTTGAGATTACATGTGTTGTGTCGATGCTTGACACCGATTTCCATGGATTTCATTGTTGAGATTTCAGATTCTTATACACATTTTACTATGATAATAGCTAAAGATTTCTTATACATATATATCTGGATTTCAGGATTTGTTACTTTACATTCATGGTGCATGCATTTCATTTTATATGACATAGTATTATATGAGGCACTGACACGAGCACGGAGTATCTGCACTTAAACGTAGTTTTACCTTGCTATTACTAGTTGATTGGGATATAATAGTGTATTATTATGACCTAGGATAGCGTCGAGCATTCGATTTCTTTTCGTAGATGTCTTCTACTCACGAGTTGGCAACTCACCCCCGTTGTGCCAAATTTTATTTCAGGTTCAATGTATAGGTTTCCGTGGCAGCTTGTTGGCACATCTTTTCTTCAGGGTGATTTGCACGGTAGGTTGGTTCACTTGTATCCGAACCACCATTGTACTTTTATTCATTCATTTGTATCTAGTAAGCTCCATCAACCATACTTGTATTAATTGATAAGTTTATTGGACCAGTCTTTTATTTCGACCTTAGAGTCGCGCATGTATTATTCTGATCTGGTGGTTTTGTTTTCTTTTGAGTTTTGAGCCTCGCCTATTGGCGTTGTATATTATTGTGCTTGTTGTGGTTGTTTCCGCCTGTTGGCGTTGATGCTAGCTCCCGTTTGGGGATGCTTTTTCTTGTTTATGTATATTATACTTGTTGTACCCATTTGGGGCCAGTTTTTACAGAGGAGACTCTGCCGAAATTTTTGGTAAAATTTGCTGATGTTTTTATGCTTGTTTTCTTTTCTTTTCTTCTTTTTCTTCTTTTATGGTTTAGATTTCTGGGCTTCGGCTTACTTAGGTTATGTGGCGCCTCTAGACGCTTCGTAATCTAAGTGCCAGTCACGTTCCGTACTTTCGGGTCGTGACAAAGTTGGTATCAGAGCGCTAGGTTTAACCCTGTATAAGTCTAGGTGACCCTTGGTTGATGGAGTAGGCGATTTAGGTAGAGTAACGTACCGTGGGTATGGTCCGCGGCATACTTACGATACGCTACTCTGCTTAAGGAGCCTTAGGATGTACATTTGTTTGCACCGTATTTCATTCGTTCCTTTGATCTATTTTCGTCGATGTCGGAGGGTGGTTCTGTTACCACGGGCGCATGGGCAGAGGGAGCTGCGGCTCGAATGCGATAACCATTAGAGTATTGGTTATTCTTGAGGATTGAAGCATTGCTTAGCGTGCGGACGAAGGGTATTCACATGCCGTCCGGATGAAGTTAAAGGGTTCGAACGATTATCAGAAAACCATTTTCCTAAGTTTAAAGTATTCGGAAGAACATGCAGGTATTTCGATAGACCCTCTAGAAGAGTGAAACCCTAACTCGACATAATGACCACGAGAACGCCCTTGAACCTTAGGGTTTACGGCAGTTCCGCTGTGCCATTAGTGAGGCTTGGGTTTGCCCTTCTACAGCTGGATCATCGATGCTGGGGTATGTACCGGATATTTTTAAACTGTACTTGAGTGTTGAGCGCTCGGGGAATTATGGGATTTGATGGATCGATCGAAAAGTTTAATGTAGTCCGGATATCATGTGAAAGGATCGACTACGTGGGAGACTCTAGATATGAGTATTGCTGTTGGTAGCGCAGTCAGCACAGCTACGAAGAGACGAGTTCGAAGCAATCGACATCAGAGGAAAGAGGCGCACATTGACGATAGTGTTTACGATTGTGATTTAGTGATTTGAATCATATTTTCGTTGATTGGATTTTTGTATTTTGAGGACTTTGTTCTACGATTGGTATTTCCTGTGTGTACCTTCATTCTATCTGTGTTTCATATATCAGTTGTATTGATGTTGCTTAGTATACACCCAGTACACTTGATTTGGTTATATATATTTTGAGATTTTTATTTTTTGCATATGGGTTACACATGATTTTGATATATGCTTCGACCTAGTTTTTATCCATTTTCGTATCGTGATTTCGATTCTGATATTCGATGTATGTTTTCGTGCACCATGTACACCTGATTAGGATTCTTGCGCATACTTGGCGCACTTGATGCGATTTTGTGCACACCAGATGCACTAAATCGGGGTTTTGTGCAGATTAGATGCACCTGATAGTGAGTCGTGCACGCCCGTTGCACTTGACAGATGTTTTGGTGCACACCTGTTGCACTTATTTTGTTTTTGTGTGTATTCATGGTATCTGTATTTGGTTTCGATTTCAGTGCGCACCGAACGCACATGATATTTTATTGATGTGATTGGGATTGATTTCAGTTTGAGCAGTATGTTTCATAATCATTATTATTTGATTTAGTAACCAGGCGGGACGCGTATGTTAAATAAAATATATATATATATATATATAGTTATTTTTTTTTAAAATAAACGTCTGCTACTTATGCCGTGACACGTGCATTGCACGGCGATTTTCAAGAGGGGTTTTCGTATGCTTCTTTATTATGATATTTAGGTGACTTCAATATAATGCGCACTATATATAAGTTACAGATTGATGTATATTAAGATGGTTTTCATATTGGGTTCTGATATTTTATTCTCGCCATAACTCCGATGATTGCGCTATGCTTGACGGAGTTGATTTTTATTATGTATTGATGATTTCGGAGCCCCGACGATTTGAATGTTTTGCTAAACGTTTTAGTATTTGGAGGGGGAGTTTTAATTTAAATTCGGGGACCGAATTTCTTAAAGGGGGGAAGATTGTAACGTTTTAAAAATGATTAAATAAATAATTAAATGAATAAAAGTGTTTAAGTGAATTTTAGGATTTTCGGTAAAGTAAAATGTATTTTTGGTAAAATCAAACCGCAATTGTTTTTCATTATAAATTCAAAAATACCTATTTAATTATGTAATTACTAGTAAATAGTGTTTATTTAGCAACTTATAAATTTTTATTTTAATTAAAAAAATTTCCTAAATTAATTATTTTAAATATTAACATAAGCTTTATTTTTACACTAAATTAGTGTAAATTACAAATTTAAATGGTTTTAATTTGTAAAAATGAACCATGGCATATTAGAAATTAGTGTGTATCATGCAAAATTTATTTGCAAATTTTTCCTATTTTCTAGAGCTTTCTTGAGTTGCTATAGTAAACAAATAAATAAATAATTAAATAAACCATGAAAAGACCTTTAAGTGATAATTCTCTTCTTGAAACTTCTACACACTTTCACACTCACTTCTTTCTCTCCCTCACCTCACCAAGGCCGGCCACAACCCCCCATGGCCGCCCCTCCCTTTTTCCCACCTCATTTTTATCCAAAATTCATTAAAAACACATCAAAAATTCAATTAAAATTCCACAAAATCCTATTTATTCCATACTCTTTATTCCTTGCTCATTTTTATATGAAATTTGGAGATGGAAAGCATGCATTTTGGAGGCTCATTTCTTGTTTGGATTTCATATTTTGGGAGGTATAATTTCTTTATTTTGATTTATTGTTTTAGATGTTCATTTAAGCTTAATTAGATTTAATGAATTAATTCTATGTTTTTTTTTAAAATGCAAGTTAGGGTTGTAAATTCAAGTTAGGGTTTTTAATAATTAATTAGGGTTATAATAGTTAGTTTAACACTTTTAGAATTGGAAAATATTGCATGGTTGTTAAATTGTAAAATTTTCATTTAAAATTATTTTAAATAAGGAAATTAGCTAACTAGATTTTTCTAAAATGTGTTTGTGGGTAATATAAAATTCCAATTAAGGTTGTTATCATTAGATGGTAGTTTTAATGAGAATATTAGCATATTAATTGAATGAAAAACTTAGTTTGATCACTAGATTACTTTGATAATTGGAAAAATAGTAATAAAATGCTATTATTTGTAAACTAGATTTTAGGAATTTCTAAATAAATGTGATTAAAAATATAGTTTATGGTTTCATTGAATCATTATCATTATGAATTGTGGTTTAATACATTAATTCATGCAAAATCATGTTTTGTGGTGGAATTGTGGTATTTTGCTTGAAAAATGTTAAAATTGTTGAAAGTTGCAAACTAGAAATTTCAAATAAATGCAAAATTGTGTAATAAAAATATAGTAATGGTTTGTATAGTCTAGTAATGCTATTTAATGAGTTTTATGACCATTAGTTTCATTTAAATGTCAAGTTTTGATGAAAAACAGTATACTGGCGTTTTCGGGTTTTACGAAATTGGACGGTTTGATGGATTTTAGGGTTTCGATGGATTTAATCGTGTTTTATGGTATAAGTAATGTGTTTTAAAACTACAAGTTGTTTGATGATGTTATCTCGATCCATCGGAGTTCGTACGCCGATATCGAGCGGTATTTGGTTCTTTTGCGTGGACGGGACATAGGTTTTAACCTATGCTTGTTCCTTTAGATCGTTTGACTTTCGTATGTGATTCAGTTTACGATGCTATTTATATGTTTGCGTCTAGGTACCCCCCACGTGGACTGCGGGCGATGAGGAGGATGATGGCGACACTGTCTTCGGCAGACATGGACCAGGTGAGTAGATGCATATCTACGGGGGGAAGTCGGGTGGATGGCGTTTAGCACCCCCGCAACGTAGAATAGGAATAGTATTTATTGTCAGTAGGAAACCAGATGTGATCCTAGATACTTAACGCGTAGGACCCTAGTAATAACCCTAGGCTGCACTAGACTGATTTAGGAAAACCTTATCAGGGGATGAGTACCTTGGAAAAGTTCTTAGGTTTCAGGTAGAAACACACACGCACACACTGAAACTTGACATGGCGTATACGTATATGTGTGTATATATATAAAACTAGGTATAGGTGTATATATATACACAACACGTATATGGGATTCGTTGATGTGATATGATATCTGAGGTATGATGAAACAGTATAACTGGGCTTGATGCCGTGATTCTTGACTATACAGTCGTATTAAAGTGTTAGCGGATCATTAGAGAATGAGATAATGAACATGAACATAAAAATTATAAAGAGTGGTGGTGATATTGAGGTACATGGGACGCTAAAATAGTACCTGGGCTGTAGCTTGTGACTGATCACGATATGATATATGTATGACTTGAGTACGACATCATATAGGGGTGACCTGATGTCGATATCGTATAGGTGTGACTTGATGACGATAAGATATCGGTATGATTTAATCACAATATTACACATATGACATGATATTTCTGTGGATAAACTAATGATGCTTATCATGATGGCAATGATATATGATTGATGTATGCGATCACAGTTTAGAACCTTGATCATGAGATGTGTTGATGATGACATTATACGAATGAGGAGACACCTAGGAGATACTTGACCGTACCCCGATATTGGGATGCCGTACGATGGATTTTACCGTACGAGGCTTAGCACTCTTGATTCGAGGAAGCCGTACTACGTACGTGACGCTATTGAGGCGGGATCGCCGACTATTAGAGATATTGATTCAGACCTTAGGGAGACTCAAGTTTCTTACTGACTAGTCTATTAGGTTTAGTTCCTTAGGATGTTAGATGGACACTGGTTTAGCTTCGACTCACATAGTGGTAGTTGTACTCGTATCTCGCAGAGGAGTGGATAATGCACACCTGTATTTACATTCATACTGTAATCATCATGGTGCATGTTCTTTTATATGTTGCTATAATCAGTATAAACTTTACCTGTTAGGACACCAGCACTATTACCGATGATGCGCATATTCCACGCACACTTATTTGCCGGCTCACACACATCATCATCGGTAATTGCTATGTCACGTACACTTTAGATCATATTGTCTTTTATGGATAGAATCAGTTAACAACTAGACAGATATAATAGTGATTATTCTCTGACATTAGTACAGACATGATATTAATTGCTTAGACATTCATGCATTCATATTTTCATGTTATCATGCAGTATTATGGGCATATGCCGACACTTATCATATACTTACTCATGATTTTGAGATTTGGATTTCTATGAGATTTCTGGATTTTGGGGAAAACCGCAAAAATATATAAAAACTTCTCTCTCTCCTCTTCTCTTTTTAAAATAAGATGCGGTTTTCTCGTGATGTATGTGTCGTCCACCATGAGATTTCATGTTTTCTATTGGATTTCGAGACCCGATTCGAGGAGTGGATGAACCGTCTCGGGTACATGGTGGGCCCGGTATGGTACCCCGGGGCAAGAAGATCGAGTTGTAGACGATGAGCCTGGCAGAGGAAGGCTACCTACCGGTGATGTCTGGCGCGGCGGATATCCGGAGGATACCGACCGTTGTCGTGAGATTTGATGATATGGGCCGATCCGGACTGACGGAGACCGAGATATTGAGACTTGAGATTACATGTGTTGTGTCGATGCTTGACACCGATTTCCATGGATTTCATTGTTGAGATTTCAGATTCTTATACACATTTTACTATGATAATAGCTAAAGATTTCTTATACATATATATCTGGATTTCAGGATTTGTTACTTTACATTCATGGTGCATGCATTTCATTTTATATGACATAGTATTATATGAGGCACTGACACGAGCACGGAGTATCTGCACTTAAACGTAGTTTTACCTTGCTATTACTAGTTGATTGGGATATAATAGTGTATTATTATGACCTAGGATAGCGTCGAGCATTCGATTTCTTTTCGTAGATGTCTTCTACTCACGAGTTGGCAACTCACCCCCGTTGTGCCAAATTTTATTTCAGGTTCAATGTATAGGTTTCCGTGGCAGCTTGTTGGCACATCTTTTCTTCAGGGTGATTTGCACGGTAGGTTGGTTCACTTGTATCCGAACCACCATTGTACTTTTATTCATTCATTTGTATCTAGTAAGCTCCATCAACCATACTTGTATTAATTGATAAGTTTATTGGACCAGTCTTTTATTTCGACCTTAGAGTCGCGCATGTATTATTCTGATCTGGTGGTTTTGTTTTCTTTTGAGTTTTGAGCCTCGCCTATTGGCGTTGTATATTATTGTGCTTGTTGTGGTTGTTTCCGCCTGTTGGCGTTGATGCTAGCTCCCGTTTGGGGATGCTTTTTATTGTTTATGTATATTATACTTGTTGTACCCATTTGGGGCCAGTTTTTACAGGGGAGACTCTGCCGAAATTTTTGGTAAAATTTGCTGATGTTTTTATGCTTGTTTTCTTTTCTTTTCTTCTTTTTCTTCTTTTATGGTTTAGATTTCTGGGCTTCGGCTTACTTAGGTTACGTGGCGCCTCTAGACGCTTCGTAATCTAAGTGCCGGTCACGTTCCGTACTTTCGGGTCGTGACAAGTTGGGTGTTCGGTATCACACGGGCTGTGAGTATGCGACATCGCAATAATTAGCCTTGAGTGCAAGTGGTAGATTGTTGGAGATAGTGCCCTCAGAGTCAATTATTGGATCACAGGCACGTGATTGCAATGATTGAGGGAGGACCTATCCCGGTAGGACAGTCTTACTCAAGATGATAGTATGCTATCTGGTTTATCTTTATCATCGTGTACTGCTTTAGGTGACCTGACATGTCGCTATTACACGTTGATAGAGCCCCTAGGATTCTTGCTTGACTGCCAGCAGTATGAGGACGATCGTATACGTAGGAGCTGGTAGTCTATAAGCACATCCTTAAAAGGTCCCTAGTCGTGGGAGTTTCGAGACAGGGCATCGATACTCTAGAGTAGACTAGTGTATACAGTCGAGGCCCCGACGAGGGGCGGTGGCCGGTCTCACAAGCCACTGGTGTCAGTTGGTTCACCTAAGATGTATACAGGTGCTCATTGGGTTATGAGTACACCGGACAGGACTCGCCGGGAACATGCTGGTTGGTCTTATACCTGACGTCAGATGGCAGTTCCCTGGTGACATGTGTACAGGTTAGTTCATCGACCTGAGGATCTTCATTTGTCTCATGTGAGTTCCCACTGTACTTTGATTACTACCCTACCACACTCAAGGGAGACATGCAAACAGGTTTTAGTTGGGTACAGTCCCGAGCCACATGGAGGCAGTGAGCGGATCTTCAGGGGTTCGTCTCTCCCGGTATTGGGGGTGAGGTCGCGCTGTGTCTAGAAGAGCCATTACACAAAGCCCTCGGCCGAGGCAGGAGATTTACTGGTAGGTATTCCAGTAGTATCTCAGGGTGTTCTGGGCTACACTCCGACACGACTTGTACCGCTTTTGGGGGTCTGACTTTACCAACCCCCTAGGCCCGCCATGCGATACTCATAAACGAACGGACCGGACTGTACGGATATTGTCACTGACAGGCTCAGTAGGGTGTCAGGATGAGTTCGCTCATCGACGTCCCTTTTGGTCAATAGCTGGTGGCCCGTCACGTATGGCTAATACCTCTGACGTGCTAGTGGTTAAATCCACAGCCATAGTATTGACGAGTCTTTAGAGTCCACCACACATACAGTTACTCAAGTTTCAGGAGAAACGCTGTAGAGGCCGTATGGAGATATGGCAGGGTTCGATCAGATACGTGCGGTATTGCACGGATCAGGATCGGACGGATAATACTAGCCGACTTTGGTTTAAGCCGGATCCTAGTATAGTACAGTATAGATTTTTTCTCATTGCATTTGTATTTCGGTCGGAATACAAATGCGGGTGTGTATACACAGTATCGGGGTTTTCCTGTAATTTATTACGGGACCCGTTTTCTGGAGTTGCCAGTTTGCTTTTCGTTTCGGCCATATTTCTTAGTATCCTTCATTGGCCGAAGATTAGTGGAGGAGGGCTTATTTGCAATTGTGCAAATAAGCAATTTGGAAGGGGGTATTTGCATATTGTTGTATCATGATGGTGCACCGTCACTTGACTTTCTTTGTTCATGATGGCTTGACCTTTTGGAGTCATCATGCTTGAAGATGATGGTTGATCATGTTGATGGAGTGTGGTTTTGCTAGTGATGATGATTCTTGCATGATAACCATTCCTCTCACTTGCATTATTCTTGTGGCTATCTTTTTCACTCACTCTCTCTCTCTCATTTTCTCTCCACTCCCATATGCATGGCCAGCCAAGCCTTTAGGGGGCTGTCCAAAAATTTCATGCGTGGGTTTTTTTTGCTTTTGCTTTGGTAAAAATCCCACAAGATCAATCTTCATTAGCTTGTATCATCCCTCCACCAAAAGGCAACTCCATACAAACCCCAAATGAGATATGAGTTCTACAAACAACCTACAGCAAACCTTGGGCACGTCGACTCGCCAGCTTCGTGCCCGAGTTGCCTCGGTCTAGAGGTGGGAGCCCGTAAAAGAAGCCGACGACGTGGTGCCCTTCCGGCGAGGAGGTGGAGACCGGACATTCCGCGGAAGATCGGGACGACGGTGAGAAGACCGGAGGACTCGGATCACTCGGTATATCTCTCTTCCCCATCTTGTAGTTAGCTAGGACTAGTTAATGGCACGATCCGGGTATTTAGTGCGCGGTGGTGCCGGTTTGAAAAGTTAAAGTAAATCACCGCTTCCGCATTCCGGCGTCGGATTGACGGCCGGGGCGCCGTCGTGCACTTACAGTTCGTAGTGATACGGGGTATTCTTGAGAAATACAAAGGTGAATTAGGAGTGGCGATGAAATACGTGGTTTGGTCGTGAATGTTAACAGTCGCAATTTACTTTGCCCTCTTTCTGATCCCTTTATTTGTCTTTACTTATTACCTTCTGTACACCCAACTTAGGCTTGTTGGTTTTCTTCATTCCCTACCTTTCAGCACCTGCCTATGGTTTGGAAGAAGACTATCTAATAAACGTAATAGATGTACCCTCTCCTAATCCTAGGAGCCCTCACAACCTGAGAGAAGGTAAAAGGAAAAGACAACTGAATAGTCCTATTCAATATCTCCAGAACCCGAATCCATCCTCAAAGAAGTTCCTCCGAGTTCGTATATAACCATACGATGGATTTATCCAATGTAAGTGGATGTTCGTAGTGATACGGGGTGTTCTGGAGAAATGCAAAGGGTAAGAGAAGGAGTGGCAATGATGTATGCAACTCATACTATCCAAAAACCAGTGTTTAAAGAAAGTTTGGTTAACTTGGTTACTAAGTTATAGTATAGGGTCGGGTCATGGTCGCAGTCAAAGAGAGAGAGAGAAGAAACACTCTGCGTGCACTCTAACCTAAATCAGAATGGTTAATCACTTTATCTAATTAGAAAACCTCCCACTGTATCCTCAAATTCTCCTCCAAACCTGAAAGAAGAATTAGTCGGGATCACCCGAGTAGTAGTCCAACTCATCAGTGGGAATCGGGATCCAACTATCATCGCATGATAACGTGATGGAAGCCACTCACGTCATCACACTCCAGAAGGTATGCGCAAGCCTGGCAAGTTTTCTGTATGTTTGAAACTCCCGATATGATTTTTACCCCTAGGATCCAAGTGACCTTGACAAGGTCAACAAGTCAAAGGGTCCTAGTCAAGTTCAACCCATCATTTTCATGATTGCATTAGACCCACCCGCACAGACCCTTGACAAGGTCAACAAGGTCGAACGACTGTCCTAACCAATCCACATTTGCTTGCGACAGAAAAGTATTACAGAGCTACCGCTCACTACGCCTTGACAAGGTCAACAAACGTAGCATGAATACTAAGCAATACTAATCTGAAATGACGGAGGGCTACGGCTGGTTTTTGGCGAAAAACCTTTAGCGTAATGAACTTGATATTGTTGAAAGAATCAAAGTGGTTTTATAAATATATAGTGGCGAAAACTTTTGCTAAAGAGGTCACTCCCGGTGAAGGTATCTCGGCTCTTTCCCCGTCGAATGAGGTGCAGGATATTCCAAACTGAATACCACGATACAAAGCAAAAAGTAGTCGACTATAGTGAAGTTATTACCCTGACACAAACCTCTGTCGAAGGGGTCACTCCTGATGAAGGGATCTCGGCCCTTGCCTCGTCGAATGAGGTGATGGATATTCATAACCGAATACCACTGTGCAAAACAAAAGAGAACGCCCTTGTAATAAAAGCTTTTGAAAAATTGGTTCCAATAACATCAAATATAGGTTTGTTTTCCTTGCATTGATAAGAATCAACGTAGTCCCATCAATTGATCACACCAGAAAAGAACGAAAATATGATGTACGTATATGCCATCCGCATTCGCCACTGGGTCCCGTCATCACCCATTAGGTTACTTAACTAACGACAGAGTGGGGACTGGACTAGCGCAGGTGTAAAACATATACAACATCTACTAGTAAATATATCAATATATAATAATCGCTCCAGGCATGATAAATGCAACATCACAGAAAAGTAATAAGCATCACAGAACAATACAGATAATCTGGGATCCCCGGATTTCATTGAGCCGCAAGTGAAACCCGACGTTCCCCTGGTCTTGTGGATAGCCTGCGCAATGAAAACCTATACCCCTACGAGCACGGAAAGTTACCCGCCAAAACCTGAAGCGAGGCAGCCCCCTTCAACAACGTGAATGGACCACCCAGCACTTCACGGAATCCGGTAACTTGAGCACCCCTCCTTGGGTCAACCTAGACCCCCTACGAGTGCGGCAAATAGCCAGCCAATTCTAGAGTGAAGCCCCCTCCGTCTCAAAACCATGAGATGCGGGTCCGTTGCCCTCTAGAACCTGGCTATCCGTGCACCCCACCGCGGGGTAATCCTAGTACAAAAAATAAAATATGTACAACGGGTACATCGACCTCAACCCGGTCGTGCCCCAAAAGAATAATATACAAACAGCCAGTGACGGCAGTCCACATGTCGGACGCTCGCCCTGCAATATCAAATATACAAATAAATCCAAACTGCACTACCATTGCACAGGAGCTATCCACCACGGCAAATCCGCAACATCACAGCACAACACAGAACATCAACGTGAATGTCACGTTCGCAAATCCCGTCTAAGAGAGCTATAGCAATTAGACAAGATTTACCGATCGAATGACATTCACGGTCACAGATAATAATGTAAAGCACTGTAAACTAACACATTTAAAATTCCGATCGACAAAACATCCCGAAGTGGGACCCAAGCACAAATCCAGTACTCAAAATAATCTGGGCCAAAACTAAATTTTCCAGAAACCCCAGTTCCAAGTTAAAGACCCAAAGAAAAAATTTAGTGCACTGAAACCCCAACACTGCGGCGGAACCGCGGCCAAAACGTGGTTAAGGCCGCGGTTCCGCAGCGTAACAGAGGGATCATGCAACAAAATTTTTTCAGTTGTCTTATAAAGGCCTGCCTGTTTTTCTGAAACACTCAAAATAATTTTTCGATGACAAACAAAAATCGACATAAACTTTACTATTGAAATTGCGGTTTCGAAAATTTTGTTCGATCGGGCTTTTAAACATGTTAGAACAAGCTAATTAACGGTTAATCGGTGGCTCTGATACCATGTTGGGCCACGGCGGTGCCCCGGCCGTCTAAACGAGGCCAAATGCGGAACAAAAACTTTTTACAGAACCAGCGCCACCGCAACCCAAATACCCGGATCGTTCCATTAACCGTAAACTAGCGAACTGTAAAATGAGTTTGGAAATTATACCGATTGATCCGTGTCCTTCGGTCTTCAATCTCCGCTCCAAGCTCCTCGCTCGTCAAAGTGGCACCACGTCATCGAATCTTTATACGGGCTCCCGCCTCAAGACCGAGGCAACTCGGACATGAAGTTTGCTAGCCGACATGTCCAAGAATGAAGTAGAGAGAGTGTGGAATATTTTATCTCAATATACCCAAGCTCTTGGGTGGAGGTTAATAGAGTAGCCATGGATGTAGTGAGCAAAGGATTTTGCATAAAAAAAATGAGCTTCCAAAAGAATGATCTCGGCCATCAAGCTCTGGGAATTATCAAGTCTCTGTGTATATAAGTTCAAGGTAGTGAATGAAATAATAAAATGGTCAAGCTCCTTTTTCAAACAATGCACAGTCCCTACCCTCTTTTGTCACCACAAAAACACCCTGCTACAAAATCAGACATAAGTCAATGAAGCAAGGCCAAAGACCATCCCTCATAAATGACCACAAAAGACCATGCCCAATATTAAAAGACCATGCCCAATTAATAAGATGAGACCATGCTCACGAAATGAGCAGACCCCATAGAGCAAGAAAAAGGCAAAAGAAAGGAATGGTCAAAGTCAAATGCAAATAGCTCACAACAAATAAATATGGATCGGGATGTTAAAGACGGCAAAACAAATTGGCAACTCCGAAAGTAATCCGGTAACGAATTACGAGATTACCCCTCAACTGTAAATACATACCCGCATTTGTATTCCGACCGAATACGAATGCAAAGAGACAAAAATATTCCTACAATATAATACTAGGATCCGGTTTTAACCAAAGCCCGCTAGTATTATCCGTCCGAACCATGACACGTGCACAAGTGCACGTGTATGTTCGAACCCTGCCATATGTCCATACAGCCTCTACAACGTTTCGCCCGAACTTGGGAAACTGTTTGTGGGGGACTCTAATGACTCATCAATACACTGGCACTGGATATAATCACTAGCACGTCAGAGGTACTAGCTGTACGTAACGGTTGCCTATGTATTGAAAGAAGGGGAAGCTGATGAGCGAACTCATCCTGAAACCCTACCGAGCCTGACAGTGACAATATCCGTACAGTCCGGTCTGTTCGTCTATGAGTATCGCATATAGGGCCTAGAGGGCTTGTAAACGTCAGACCTCCAATAGCGGTATAAGTCGTGTCGGAGAGTTGCCCAGAACACCATGAGATACTACTGGAATACCTACCAGTAAATCTCGATTACCCTGGCCAGGGATTTCATGTAATGGCTCTCCTAAACACAGCGCGATCTCACCCCCAATACCGGGAGAGACGAATCCCTGACGATCCGCTCACTACCTCCATGTGGCTCGGGACTGTACCCAACTAAAACCTGTTTGCATGACTCCTTTGAGCCGTGGTAGGGTAGTAATCAAAGCACAGTGGGAACTCATACGAGACAAATGACGATCTCAGGTCGACAAACTAACCTGTACACATGTCACCTGAGAACTGCTATCTGACGATATGTATAATACCAACTAGTATGTTCCCGGCGAGTCCTGTCCAGTGTACTCATAACCCAATGAGCACCTGTATACATCTTAGGTGAACCAACTGACACCAATGGCTTGTGAGACCGGCCACCGCCCCTCGTCGGGGTCTCGACTGTATACACTAGTCTAGTTTGGAGTATCGATGCCCTGTCTCGAAACTCCCACGACTAGGGACACTTTAAGGATGTGCTTATAGACCCCAGCTCCCACGTATATGATCGCCATCATACTGCTGGAAGTCAAGCAAGAATCCTATGGGCTCTATTAACATGCAATAGTGAACTAAAGCATGTACACGATGATAAAGACAAACCAGATAGCATACTATCATCTCGAGCAAGACTGTCCTATCGGTATAGGTCCTCCCTCAATCATTGCAATCACGTACCTGCGATCCAATAATTGACTTTGAGGGCACTATATCCAACAAGATCACAGATCTATAAGATAAAGATAAAGTCTTTCACAAAAACAGAAGAGATTGTAACATCTCCTATTAAAATAAGGACGTAGTTCTTAGATCTATGAGACAATGTCTCCTATGAACGAGAATTTAATTCTCAGAGCGCAGAACTGATCAAAGTTGCGTAAAAAGAGCCTTAGCGCTCCGATTAAAAAGAAGCGCCTCAGCGCTCCAAGACTGGCGCACAGCGCCGCAGCGCTCCTAGCGCTCCAATTTAAAGAAGTGCCCATCGTTTCAAGGTTGGCGCTCAGCGCCAAGCGCACCACGTGCTCCTCACATGTGCACTATTTCACAAGGAGCGCTCTGCACTCGTTAACCGGCGCTCAGCACCAAGTGCGTCACGTGCTCCTCACGTGTGCGCTATCTCACAAGGAGCGCTCTGCACTCATTAACTGGCACTCAGCGCCAAGCGCACCATGTGCTCCTCACATGTGCGCTATCTCACAGGAAGCGCCTTAGCGCTCTAAGTCTGGCGCTCAGCGCTAAGCGCACCACGTGCTCCTCATGTGTGCGCTGAGAGAACATAAACTGTTCTTTAAATAAAGCCCCAGAGCCGTGATGAGTGTTCAACACTCAATAAAAGATAAAAAGTTTGTCAGAACCCAAAACCAATGTTCAGCATTGTTAAATAAAAAAAGGGACTGAGCCTAATTAAATGTTCAACATTTTAACTGAGTGGGCCGAGCCCAAGTTGGCCACATGCCCTTAATTCAGATTAATTGAGCCCATATGCTCATAAATATTTTTAACTGATCATTAGTCCCAAACATGACTACAGATCTCCCAACCAACATTGGTTCAAGGGTACATCTCTTCAAACCTCTTATATATGTCGTAATTCTTCAACGTCTTCAGAGAGATGGAGGGTCCCAATAACCAATAACTTTTGGTACATCCCCAAACGGGTGAACCAAAACCAAACAGACTATGACGTCTTTAAACTGGACTATGATGTCCTTAAACTTTATAGACTATGGGGTCCTTAAACTCATGGACTATGATGTCCTTAAACTTATGGACCGCAATGTCCCTAAACTAAAACAATAGAGTCTAAATGCTCTTTTGTTAGATCTAAATGATCCTATTAAGTAGATCTTAGTCTAAAATTAGACTAACGTATCCTTAACAAACGTTTAAGTTGATCTTAGTCTCAAATGAGTTTAACGATCCTTAAACCCAACCCAAACCCAAATCTAAGATAATACGGATTTGGACTAATCCACGCCCTACGGGCGACAACATAAATTAGTCTCCGTATACAATCCACGGGCAACCAAAAATAAAACAAACATACACGACACGAAGTGACCATCTGGAGAAGGAGAAAGTGGTTACCGCGATGCGGTAGCTTAATTAACTGCAGGGGCTTGTGCTTGCAGGGAAAAGCGTCCCCACGATCAAAACCCCCTCACAATGAGGGGGAATCTGACGAAGTCTGCTACATCGGCCGCATCCATCTAAACCTTCGATACACGGTGCCATAAATCAACTTGGCATCTTCGGAGAGGTGGACGGATAAAACCAAATAACATCTGCCCCCAAATTCAGGCAAGACATTTGTCTTCCCGGTTTTCGGCGGTGAACAGTACCATCCTGGACAAGGACGCCCAGTTCTGACGATTTGGCCAGTAGCTTCACTTGCCTGATGAGCTCGTATTTGTTGAGCTATGTAGTCATCAAGCGCAGCTTTCGAGATCGTCTCCTTCCTGGCTGTTGATAAAGCCGGAAGAGGGTTTGATGTCTTCCCTCTATCTTCTTCAATGATTACCGAGGGATCTTCGGCTGGAGGGTCCGACTGGATCATCATCCCCACCATATCTTGGAACAGGAGTGCCATTTTTTTTTATATTAGCAGCTTGTTCCGTGGCCTCTTTATCTTTTTTCTCGAGCATCCTTCGTAGGAACTCAACGTCGGTTTCCTGCTCCTGGCATTGATCCGACGATACTTCCGGGATTTCTTTTTGCCCAGTCAGTGCGGCAATCTTTGTCAGCATCTCCTAGAGTTTCTGCTGTTGCTCTTGAGCCTTTGTCACGGACCGCGTAAGTGGTCGATGACGCCTAGAAGTACGACTTTCCTCTTTTCCGGAAACCATATAGACGGTGTGCACTACCATGCCCCCAGACTTGGGGCGTTTAGGTTTAGTGCCCTTGAGATTTGTCGTAGACACGGGGATCTTCTCCGGCCTTCTCCTTTTATGGGCGGTCGAAGTTGAGGGAGCTGTTGTAGACGATACTTTCCGCGGTACAACGGCGGGATGACCCTCCTCTTGCCGGACCTTCATTTTCTTCTATCAGCGGGAGTAGTCTTTGTCGATCACAGAGTCTTGAACTCTTCGCCAGACCCTATGGATTTTGGAGGATAGCCGCTGAGAGGGCTGTTCCGGGTTTGCCTTTGTAACGTTCTCCACGGGTGGAGGAGACTTTTTCAACACAGCAATTGGAGATTTCTTGCGCACCCTCCTGAGCGGCTCAAAGTTGTTCCCAGTTGGAACAGCAGCATCAACTTCCACCGTTGGAGCTGGTGGGGTAAGTCCGGAAGGGGACTGCCTCCAGCTTTCCACACTCGGCGTCAGTGGCGACGTCGAGCATGTCGTGTAGCCGGGATCACCTCCGTCATCAGAGTAGCTTCGTCATGCCCCCTGTTTTGAGGAGAGGCTGTTATTGGCGCCAGCCTGTCAAAGACCGACATCTGCTAGGAAGGAATGGTCAACCTGTCGAAAGCCGACTTTCGAGTAGGGGAAGTAGTTTGGACGACTTCGCCTGCAGAAGGAGTTGGGATAGCCTTCTCCGGTTTTGCGAGCCTCTTCACGGGCCCATTTGATCTTAGGCTCAGCTTGTCGAAGACTGAGGCGGTAGACTTGGGCGACCCGCTGAGAGGGGCCGCGGTAGTTGCAAGCCGATCAAAGACCGACTTCTTTGGAGCTTCCTGTGACGACATTGAAGCGTTGAAGCTTATTGGCGGGAGCATGGTCACGAAGAACAATCCAGTGGTGTCCTGTGTCACCTGTTCCACCGGCATTGAGAAGATGGAGGCCGCTTGGGGCCCGTAAGTTACTCCTCCAGACAGGACAGAGCGGGAGTTATTGCAGTTAGTGCAGCTGGAAGCCATTGATCTTATTTTCTCTGCACGGGAGCAAGACACCAAATCTTAGTACCTCGAATCCACAGGCAACCATAGCAGACCGCGATTTGTTCGCGAACACGACACACGAAGTGTGGAGTGGAAAGAGGAAAAGGTCCCACCCGGCGTGCCAGAATATGTTTACCGCCAAAAACCGGGAAGACAAATGTCTTGCCTGCATTTGGGGGCAGATGCTATTTGGGTTTATCCGTCCACCTCTCCGAAGATGCCAAGTTGATTTATGGCACCGTGCATCGGAGGTTTGGGCGGATGCGGCCGATGTAGCAGATTTCGTCAGATTCCACCTCGTTATGAGGGGTTTTTTATTGTGGGGACGCTCTTCCCTGCAGGCGCAAGCTCCTGCAGTTAATTACGTTACCGCGTAGCGATAACCACTTTCTCCTTCTCCAGATGTTCACTTCGTGTCGTGTGTGTTTGTTTTGTTTTTGGTTGCCCATGGATTGTATACGGAGACTAATTTATATTACCGCCCGTAGGGCATGGATTAGTCCAAATCCGTATTTTCTTAGATTTGGGTTTGGTTTGATTTAAGGATCGTTAATCTCATTTGAGATTAAGATCAACTTAAATGTTTGTTAAGGATACGTTAGTCTAATTCTAGACTAAGATCTACTTAACAAGGTTTTAAGATCATTTAGATCCAACGAAAGAGCATTTGGGCTCTATCGTTTTAGTTTAGATACGTTGCGGTCCATTGAGTTTAAGGACATCATAGTCCATGGAGTTTAAGGACATCATAGTCCATAGAGTTTAGTTTAGGGATGTTGCGTTCCATAGATCACCATTTTTGAGGTGAGGGTTTAGTTTAAGGACATTACGGTCCATTGGGTTTAAGGACATCATAGTCCATAGAGTTTAATTTAGGGACGTTGCGGTCCATTGGGTTAGTTTAAGGACATTACGGTTCATAGAGTTTAGTTTAGGGACGTTGCGGTCCAGAGATCACCATTTTTGAGGTGCGGGTTTAGTTTAAGGACATTACGGTCCATAGTTAGTTTAAGGACATTACGGTCCATGGAACTGTTGGTTGTCGGGACCCACCACCTCTCTGAAGACGTTGAGTAATTACAAAGACATGTATCAGAGGTGTGGAGAGATGTACCCTTGAACCAAATTTCAGATTGAGGAATCATCAGTCATGAGCATGGAGGCTCAGTTTATTTAGATATTTAATCCGAGGAAAGACTTAGCCAATCTGGGGTTGAAATTGGCCTTTTATAATGTTAAACACTGGTGTATGCTCAGTGCCCACGTGCTCCTACGTGATATTCTAAGGCAATGTTAAATACTAAGATCTGAGATGCTCACGTGTGGCACGTGAGGCGCCATAGCAGTGTTAAACACTGAAAGTTAGGGCGCTCACTTGAAGCGCTTAGAGTTGGGCGCTACCTCTTTTATTCTCTTATTCTAGTGCTAAGCACTTCTCATGGGTCACGTGGGGTCACGTGAGGCGCCCCAAAAGTAGGGTTTATTCCCTTTTCTCTTATATAAGTGCTGAGCACTTCTCAGGGGTCACGTGAGGCGCCCCAAAAGTAGGGTTTATTCCCTTTTCTCTTTTATAAGTGATGAGCACTTCTCAGGGGTCACGTGGGTCACGTGGCTAGATCTCGATCTTTCCTTTTTTGTTCCTCAAAAGTGCTCACGTGAGAACATGTGAGCTTTTATTGTGTAGCATTGAACACTAATATGCATGGAGCTCTTGATCTGAGTTTTGTGAATTTCAGGTCCCTTATTTTTATAAGAATTAAATTCTTTTATAGGGTTAAACCCTAGTTTTATCAGATGAATTAAATTCCTATATCTTTTGGTAAGAATTAAATTCTTTGAACTTAGTTCTTTCCCCTAGATTTTAATCTACTTAACAGAATATTTTCGATGAGAATTAAATTCTCAACTTGTGGGGGGATCTGCTTCTGCAGATCCCAATCAGAGGAAGAACTAAGTTCTTTGAGAAGAGTTAAACTCTTGGTTTGAGAATTAAATTCTCTTTTTGTTTTGCCTACCAAGGGGTTTTCCTCTCTGTTTTCTGTATTTTTGAACTTGAAGTTTATGGGGGGGTTCCTCTGTACAAGACTTGAAGTCTTGGGTCCTTTTTTATAGTGGAGGCTGATTTGTTACTTTAGTTGACGAAATCTCTCATTGAGAGATCTCTTAATTTATTTGAGAAATTTATCCACCGTCGGATCTTTGATCCAAGAACTTCTATTTTACAGAAGACGTTTTCTTGTTTTTAACAAGATTGGGAAAATATTTTCCCATACAGAGCTTATTCTGTATCTTGGTGATTTTTAATCACCATTAGATCTTTGATCCAACGGTGCTTTGATTTACAGAGCACAATCTTTCTTGTTTAGAAAGATTTGAGAAGTATTTCCTCAATCAGAATTTAATTCTGTATTTTGGTGATTTTTAATCACCATTGGATTTTTGATCCAACGGTGCTCTGGTTTACAGAGCACAATCTTTCTTGTTTAGAAAGATTTGAGGAGTATTTCCTCAATCAGAATTTAATTTTGTGCCTTGGTGATTTTTAATCACCATTGGATCTTTGATCCAATGGCAAAGAACTTTTAGTTCTGGCGCCAGCGCCCTCATGCTTTGTACGTGAGGCTCTGCCTCAGAGTTTTTAACTCTTGGCGCTGGCGCCCTCGTGTAAGGCACGTGAGGCGCTGCCTCTTAAGAGTTCAACTCTTATTTAATAGATTTCTTTTTTGTGCTTTGCACATTGGTGTCCGCGTGAGGAGCACGTGAGGCGCCATTATAGGATTTATTTCTATCTGAGGCAGTACCTATATGCATTGCATGTGCAGCTTTCCCTTTATTTTTATTTTTTTATTGTTATTATTTTATAAGGGAGCAAGTTTTGAGCCAAAATTTTGGTGGGAACAATTCTGTTGTACGAACGCACACTCAAACTACCCCAACACCCGCGTATTTATAGCTACTATGGTGATGACTAGAGCACTAATTAAGAATACTGAAAAAACTGTAACTTGTGATATGGGAATTGTATAGAAATGAAACTGGTAAATAGTGGTGTGTCATGTCATATAGTTCAGCATTCTAATTAGAGATCTCGTTCTTAGTAAAATGGACTAGAGTAATAAATAGTCAAGACATGTCGAAAGTAATTGTTATCTGGTACTGGTAACTGCATGAAAGTGATGTACAAGCTGGTATTAGTCATGGTTGTTATCTTTATCGTTAATCTTAACATGGATATAATAATCGTAAGCTGGCTAGTAAGGTACATGTATAAGTTAGATTAACAACTTTCAAACCTTTTTCGTAGTTAAATAGATCTCATAGCAAAACCATACTTAATCTAGTTTTCTGATTATCATTTGGTTGAATACGAGTCTATATCTTTCTAACGATATGAAATCATTAAGCACTAACACTTACTTTCTATTCTAGTGCAGGAAAAAGAATATATATATATATATATATATATATATATATATATATATATGAGAGGTTGCCAATGTGCATCGACCAAAGCAAACCAAGAATACTTGCCTGAGGATAAAGATCACGGGAAAACGATGTACGAAGATGCAAGGCACGATCTCAGCTAAAGTGCGACTTGGGATCTGAGTTATATGCTCCGCCTAGATAAATTTATCATCGGTTAAACTATAAATATTCTCATAAATACTATCACACAACCAACGCAAACATATCAACTTAGGGTTTTAAATCCTAATTTTCCCTTCCTTCAAGACCTCTATTTTATTCTACCATCTAATATAATTTCACTGTCAAAATAAACTCTATGTACACATATATATAACTTATAAACAAACCCATCAACTTAAGGTTTAAATCTTCCATTCCCCTTTCAATGTTCACTGTTTCCTATCATTTTATTTTATTTATTTATTTATTTGGTTTTAAAAACAGGGATCAAGGAAACTTACAGAGGATGGTGATGGAAAATGCTCAGGTTTGGATGGGTCCTGGTCGAGTCGAGAAAGCGCCGAGGAGTGCTCGGATCTGGTGATGGGAGGGCTGTGATGGTGATGGGGCAGGCGATGTCGCCGTTGGAGAGAGGGGAGCAGCTGCGAGGTAGAGACGAGGGCTGCGGCGGCGGGAGATGGCGACGGTGAGGGCAGCGACGGGTGTAGCGAGGATGGGTCGTGCGGTGATGGGTTGCAGGGGAAATGCGAGAAAGAGGGAGATGAGGAGGTCAATTAGGGAAAGAGGAGAGGCAGGATTGAGGGTGGAGGCGACTACGACGAGGCTCGGCGAAGGCGTGGGTTAGGGTTTCACGATGGCGAAGGCGGCGGGTGCGAATATGAGGGCGAAGGCGGAAGGAGAAGGAGGCGAGGGTCGGCGAGTGAGGAGCGGGAGTCGAGGGTTGCGGCGGCGGCGATGGTGGCGACGAGGCGAAATGGAAGGGGCTGCCGCGATGATGGGGTGAGAGGAGGGGAGTCGGTAGCGAAAAGGAATTCGAGGAGCAGAGGGGGAGCGAGAAAGATGTGAATATATATATATATATATACATATCTTCAATTGATTGTATTTAGAGATTCGGCACAGATTTTTCTTATTCTCATATTAACAGTAAACAGGAGTTAGCCAAGGTAATATATGTATGCAAACCAAATATTAATAGGTCAATTTAGGAATTTTAAGATATGCAAAATATTGTTTTGCTACCACTAAGGAATTATTGTATATAATATAAAAACTGAAGATTTTTCATATCAAAATTTTTTACGTTAAAAATTAAAAATAAAATATACTAGCAGCCAACTAAAAGTTCTAAAATTACGGAAAAAGAATATCGATAAATCTTGAAATACTGCATCCAAATAGGGCTGTTACAGGTAAGAGTTATCATTAGTTTCTCGAACCGTTATGAGCTATACATCGGCATGACTTATCAAGTTACCGGGGTCTGACATTTCCATCCCTAGACTCGATATGCAACATATCAGATGAAGAGACTGGACTGTACGGTAAGTGTTACTTATAGGCTTCATGGGAGTTTGGACAAGCTTGCTTGTTGATCTTCTAATCGTTCAATACCTGGGAAGCCGTTACGTCCAGCTCGTACCGCTGACGGTTTGTGGATGACTGATGTGATCATCACCTATTTCTGGCGTATTGACGAGTCTTTAGAGTTCCACACAGAGGTTTCTTAGTTCAAGCGAAACGAAGTAGGGCACATATGATGATATGTGTGGGGGCGAGATTAAATACGAGTATATGTTACCGTATTCTAATCTGGCAGTTATTTGTAATTGGTTAGGTTATATGTGATATAACCGGATTATCGAATCAAGTGTTGATTTGATAATGCGATATAAAGATAAATAATATTAGTCGGTTATATGTGATATAACCGGATTATTAAATCAAGTGTTGATTTGATGATATGATATATATTTATATTTGATATAATTATATATTAACTAATATTATTAGCTCACTAATTATTTTCTTCTTAATATATATATTAATATATATATATATATGATATATGATATATGTATATATATAATGAAGCATGGTTGGATTTTCTATTTTTAGAAAATAAAAAATGAAATGGAAAATGGGGAGATATTTGTGGAATGGTGAGGCATGGCTTGGTCATTTTTTTATAACTCTTGACTCACTGTTGAAGCATGGTTCTATTCTTTTATTTGAGAAAAATGGCATGCTTCAATAAGTGAGAAAATATTTGGAGCCATTCTTCACTTGCTCTTGAGTGAGTTCATTTTTTCCTTAGCCATTTTTTGAGCTCTCTCCCATCTTCCATCTTATTCTTCCTCCTCAACAAAACACTAACCCTCACATGCGATGTGAATCATAGGGTTTTGTAGAAACCTTAGTGAGCGTAGAAACCCCACTTCATCATCCTAGTTTAGACTAGTAGTTTAAACTAGGGTGTTTGCTTCACTAATAGGAGATTAGTGAAGAGATAACTTGGATTAGCGAAACTTCGGGTGGATCATCTTGGACATGAAGATCGCGTAGGAAGCTTGCACCTTCTTCAAGTGGAGCCTAGTGGAGTCGTAGGGACTACATCCCGGAGCTTTAGAAAAGAAGGACACGGTTTACAAAGGTTGTTGCCTTCATCTCTTAGTGTAAAGTTTTGTGATATCATGTTTAAACCCTAATCATCTAGTTAGGATTCTAGATTAGTTTAGCTTAGCACCCAAATTTTTTAAATATAGCATGCTAGATGCTTGTGAAAACCCGGTGGTGGTGCTAGGGTAGAATTTCATGGTATCAGAGCCAAGCTAGAACATTAGGGAAAGTCTTTACGACGTTAAAGTGTTCGATCGAATTTTCGAAGCCGGATTTTCAAAGTTTCTGTCCATTTTTTCAAAAGTTGAAATTTTCGAAATTAAAAATATGCAGAAAATTGTGCAGGGTATTTAATGGAGCCACAAGAAGTTCGAGATTGTGCAGGGTATACAACAAACGATCAATGTTCGATATTGACAAACTTCACGTAGTTTTATGTCATAAAGAAAACCTTACGCATATCAGGGTCTAAGGCGCGTTGTTTAGTTTGATAATTATTTATCATAATTTTTTTCAATATTATGTGATAATCTCAATAATAGTATCAAAATTTTCACATTTAGGGGTTTCCGTTTCAAGCTTAGGGTTTTGGTTTCAAGTTATGGATTTGGTTTCACATCAAGCTTAAGGATTAGGATTTCCGATTCAATCTTAGGGTTTATGGTTTCATAATAACAAACTTAAGGTTTAGTGATTGCATTTCCAATATTTGATTTCCAACATACACACACACTCACACACACACACACATGACTTAGCTCGAGTGTGTGTGTTTTTGTGTGTGTGAACGAGTGTGTTTGTATGAGAGAGAGAGTAAGAAAGGATATAAATTAGCATTTTAATTTTCGGAACCCTGACATTACAACAATTGCAAAGACTATAGCAATAACAATAATGTAATTAACAAATTAAGACTACATCGACAAATCTATAACTTAGAGATGCTCAGATTTGGGGTTTTCCCCACAATATCTATAACTTAGCAATACCAGCAATGAGATTTTTCTCTCTCAACTCAACTTTCCAATCTCAATTCCCTTGCCCAAACCGACCAACTCTCATTCTCACAAATCAAAATAAACTCCAATTAACAAAAATTGCAATCCGTTTTTGAAGGCGAATCATGGCATCAAAATTAAGAAATGGAACGATGACCTTTTTCTTTTGTTCATGGAAATCAAGTTAGGGTGTTGATTCAAAGGTTTAAACTCCAAACGTGCAACAGAAATTGCAAAACTTGAATTTTTGATCGGTTTGCCTTCCTCTTCCTTCCACAAAACTAATTCATGAAACTTTATCTTCCATTAAACCCACATCCCACTTCTTCTAAAAGCTCAATACCAATCCCTCCATTAAACTCATATCCCGCTTCTCAACAATTTCTCAACTCTTGATCAGAAACACCATATCAAAAATTATAAAAAGCATGGGATATATTTTTACATAACATAGAAAGATTTGGGTGAATATATATATATATATATATATATATATATATATATATAGTGAGAGAAAGAGGCATGTATCTTGATGTAGAGAGAGGAAGCGGCGGATCTGCGTCGAGGACGAGGGGGCTTTGTCGACGATGAGGAGGAGCGCTGTGACGAGGGGATCACTGCGGGAGACGGCGGATCTGCGACGAGGGGGCTTTGTCGACGACGAGGAGTAGCTCTGCGACGAGGGGAGCACTGCGGGAGGCGGCGATTCTGACGGAGTTTTCTCGACGAGGATGAGGACAATAAGAGGGAAGCCCGGCGGGGGGATAAAAAGAATAAGATTTTTTTAGAAACCAGATGGAAGGCTTTCGTCGGGTTTTATTTTAATTTTTCTGGCTATTGCGAAATAGATTTGTAAAAAAATAAGAGTCCCAATTTAAAATGGGTCAGTAGGACTTTACCCGACGGAACAGGTTAGTCCAACGAATAGACGCATATCTCATATAGGGATGGTTCTTGAGAACAAAACTTTAGTTTAAACCCGGTTACGGAGGTAACATTATTTTTGAGAAACTTTAGTATAAAATTAATTCAGATATAACTTGAAAATTTTGAAAACTTTAATTTAAAGTTATTTCGGATGTAAAAATCATTTTGATGTCCTTAGGATATGACTTTTTAATTTAAAGTACTTTTGGGACGTAATTTCATAAATATTTGTTTAAAGTCGTTTTGTACATTAATTTCATTTTGTCGTCCCTTAGGACATGACTTTTAACTTAAAGTACTTTTGAGTACGTAATTTCATAAATATTAGTTTAAAGTCATTTCGGACATAAATGTCATATTGATGTACCTGAGGATAAATATTAGTTTAAAGTCATTTTCGACGTAAATGTCATATTGATGTACCTGAGGACATGACTTTTAATTTAATTTGTAGACTTCTTAAAATATAATTTCATAGATATTATTTTAAATTCCTTTCAGACATAAAATACATTTTGTTGTCCGTTAGAACATAACTTTTAACTTGAATTTCTCTTCAAACATAATTTCATACACAGTAGTTTAAAGTCATTTCGGACATAAAACTAATTCTGATGTCCCTTATGACATGACTTTTAATTTGAGATTCACTTTGGGCATAATTTCATTAACATTAGTTTAACATTGTTAGATATAGGTGCTCTCAAGGCAATTATCGTAATTGTAGAAATGCAGTTATTGAATTCATGAGGACATATACAGAGAACAGTCTTATTCGAAATGATAGTATGCTATTTGGTTTGTATTTATCATTCATAAATATATGTTTTACTTGTTATAACTTATCACTAATATATGATGATAAAGCATACAGGATCTTTTCTTGCCTGCCAGGATTATGATAGGAATCATACTAGTGGGCTTTGGGTAGTATATAAGCACATCCTTAAAAGTCCTTAGTCATAGGAGTATCGAGACTGGGCATCGCTACTCCAGTCATAACACATGCATCCATACACATGTGCTTTCGTTCGATTTGAGGAAATTTCGGCAAAACTTCACAACTGCTCTCCGAGTACACTACAATAAAAAAGCTTATCATTTCAATGCTAACAACATTGAAATGACAACTCCGTCTATATTTACACGGAGAACAAGCGAAGAGTTACCGACGAAACTCAGCTCGAACCGAATGAAAGCATATGTGCAGGGAAGTGTATGCGTTATACATTCTTAACTTGTCCATGTGGATAAATCTATTAGATATAATGCGACTAGTTTTCTCATCGCATAAACTACGAGATGGTTGTAAACAATAAACGATCAATGTTCGATATTCACAAACTTCGCGTAGTTTTATGTCACGAAGAAAACCTTACGCATATCAGGGTCTAAGGCGCGTTGTTTAGTTTGATAATTATTTATCATAAGTTTTTTCAATATTATGTGAGAATCTAAATAATAATATCAAAATTTTCATATTTCGGGGTTTCCGTTTCAAGCTTAGGGTTTTGGTTTCAAGTTATGGATTTGGTTTCACATTAAGCTTAAGGATTAGGATTTCCGATTCAAGCTTAGGTTTTATGGTTTCATAATAACAAACTTAAGATTTAGTGATTGCATTTCCAATATTTGATTTCCAACATACACACACACACACACATGACTTGGCTCATATGTGTGTGGGAGAGTGTGTGTGTGTGAGAGAGAGAGTAAGCAAGGATATAACTTAGCATTTTAATTTTCGGAACCCTTACATTAGAACAATTGCAAAGACTAAAGCAATAACAATAATGTAATTAACAAATTAAGACTACATTGATAAATCTATAACTTAGAGATGCCCAGATTTGGGGTTTGCCCCACAAAATCTATAATTTAGCAATAACAGCAGTGGGATTTTTCTCTCTCATCTCAACTTTCCAATCTCAATTCCACCGACCAACTCTCATTCTCACAAATCAAAATAAACTCCAATTAACAAAAATTGCAATCCATTTTTGAAAGCAAATCATGGCATCAAAATTAAGAAATGGAACTATGACCTTTTTCTTTTGTTCATGGAAATCAAGTTAGGGTGTTGATGTTAGTTATATGTATGCCCTAGAGGCCATTACTGTACATAGGATGTATATTGTAGTGGATACTGGGACGTATATAGGAAGGACTTTCTTGCTCGACATGATAGTATGCTATCTGGTTACTCTTTACCTTAACGTGTACATTGATTGTCTCTCTATTACATGTTGGTAAAGCCCTTAGGATGTGTACTTAACTACCTGGACTATGATGCGGATCATACTAGTAGGGACATGGTAGTCCATAAGTACATCCTTCAAAGTCCCTAGTCGAGGGTGTATCGAGACGGGGCATCGATATACCAGAGTAGACTAGCATGTACCTTCTCGACCCATACAGATGGGCGATGGATGATCCCATATCCATTGGTGTTTGACATCAGAGATGATATACGGGTGCTCAGTAGAGACTGGGTACACTGGACGGACTCGCCGAGAACTCCCAGATGGTATTATACCTCACGTCAGATGGCAGTTCTCTGGTGACACTGGTACAGAGTAGTCTGTTGACCCGAGATCGTCATAGAGTCTTGTGTGGTTCCCACTGTGCTTTGATTTCCATCTTACCACGTCCAAGAGGGCGTGCAAAACGGTGGTTTTTGGGTACAGTCCCGAGTCACATGGAGGCAATGAGCGATAGAAGGGGATTCGTCTCTCCCGGTATAGGGGGTTGATGTTGCGCTGTGTTCGATTGGCTATAACAGGAAATCCCTGGCCAGGGTTGCTGAGATTTACTGGTAAGTGTTACCAGTAGTTTCTCGAATTGTTATAGACCTCATATCGACATGACTTATCGAGCTATTGAGGTCTGACGTTTACCACCCCTAGGCGAGATATGGGACATATCAGACGATCAGACCGGACTGTACGGTAGTGTTACTGGTTGGATTCACTGGAGTGTGAGCGGGCTTGCTCGTCGATCTTCTGATCGCTCAATACCCGGGTGGCCGTTACGTTTAGCAGACCGCTTGCGGCTTGTGGATGTTTGATATGATCATCATCCGCTGCCGGCGTATTGACGAGTCTTTAGAGTCCTACACAGAGGTTTCCTGGCTCAAGCGAAACGAAATAGGAGCGCATATGAGATATGTGCAGGACCGAGAATAATGCGTGTATGTGATACCGTATTTCATTCTCGCGATGAATGTATCGAATGGTTGTATGCGATATAACCTAGTTATCGATTCAAGCGTTGATTCGATAAGCCGATACATTGTATACTAGTCGGTTGTGTGCGACATGACCGGATCATTGAATCAAGTGTTGATTTAATGATTTAATGCATAATTATATATTTGATATATTACTTTGCACTAACTAGTATTGGTTCACTTTAAACGGATTTTCTCACTTGGTTTGTGCACATTGTATATGTGATATACTTTTGTACACTTGTATGTATCATGTTTGATGATGCATGCTAACTTGTGTTTTGTGTAAAGTTTAAACCATGGTTATGTAATGGTTAGGGTTTTCATTTTCATATCTATTTATTTATTTGTTTATTCATTTTGGAAAATGATAAGCATAATGCAAAATGGTGGCTTTATTTGGAAGCTTGTTGAAGCTTCATGAAGACTTTGACCATTTTGTATTTTAGCTTAACCCTAACCATTGCATTGAACCATGATTAATTCTCTACACATAACCATAGTTAGGATTATGATAAGTTTGGATATTCTTTTCATTTTTAAATAACTTATCATAACTCATCATCTTCTTCCTCTTCTTCTTCTTCATGAAGAAACCTTACTTCATCAATGGTGGATTGATGAAACAAGTGAGAAATCCAATTCTAAAGTCTACCCACTTCCTATTTCTTCATCCTCTACCTCTTGCCAAGTAGTAGAGTGTGTTTTCTTCACAAGTTTCTTGACTTGGTGAAGTCGGAGCTTGATTTAGCGATGCCTCGACGTAGATCATCTTCGGCATGGACATCGACGACCTAGCTCGCTTATTCTCCGATGAAGTCGACGCTAGAGCCCGGATTCTTTTTGGACAGCGGAGAGGACTTCGTTGCGGAGCTATGGAGGTGGAGCACCGGATCTACAAAGGTTGTATATCCGTATCCCTTAGTTAAGTGTTAACTAGTTAGCTTTTTCGCCTAGTTTTCTAGCAAACGATCCGTAGTCGGGTCTCTCGGCACCTAGAATTTTTGAAAATGGCATGTTCGATGCCTTGTGAGACCTCATTAGGGTGCCTAGGAACCTTTCACTGGTATCAGAGCTATTTTGGGTTCGGATTTTTGGTTCAATCGGACTTCAAAGTCCGTCTAGTGAAGACACTGAAGAGTAAATGATTACGAAGAATTGGTTTTTGCACTCTTTCTAGAATTTCACGAGATCTCGGGTTTACCGATCAGGGGAGCGCCTTACGAAGAATTGTTGCCCTCTGACGAGTATGTCTTCGAGACTGCGCTTGCTACGGTTGACGTCCTAGGCACTCTCAAGTGGTATCAGAGCCCTACAGTTGATTCAAAGGTTTAAACTCCAAACCTGCTACAGAAATTGCAAAACTCCATTTTGGATAATACCATACCTAATATTTTAAGAAAAATGACATCTTTTCATAACAATTGTTACTCACTGTCATCGTATGCAATGTCACTTGATCTAATTAACAATACCTAATTAAATATCACCATGTCAATAGGACGCAATGCCTAATTAAAATTGATATCATATTCTCAGAGCAAAATGAATGGTGCAATGGTGCAAATAATTCTAAAGAATGACATAATATTATCATCCACGCAGTATAACTAACTTATAGTAAAACAACTAACTTATAGTAAAACAATCGCTCTCACACATCAAAAGAAATGTATAAAAATAAGTTCACATGCTCACTTCGAATCTGTTTTTAAAACCAGCAACACAAGCATCTCTCTTCAACAAAAAAGAGAGGTGATCACTCATCTGTTCTCATTTTCTCATAAGTTTAATGAGTTTAATTCAAATAATCATAAACAATAATGCCCTTTGAACAAGTCGCCCTTATTTCTTTCTTATTTCAGAACCCAGGCCTATTGGGCACTGATCATAATAGAATTAAAATCAAACGAATGGGGATGAATAACTGTTGATGACCATAAAACTATTCCAAAGTAGTTGACAATTCACGGAAATTGAACACGAGCCAGTCAGCTTTGGCTGCCACTATTTCTCGCAGCTGAACCCCTCCATACCAGATAAACAAATCGGCTCCACCTGGTTTCCGAGCCTGCAACGTAGAACAAATTATAAAATAATGAGTCGAAGAATAATATAGGCGATTCTGTAAGAAGTTACATCTATAACATGGTATTTTACAATTTAAAGGAAATAAGCAAGGATATAGACTGCAAGCTGATGCTAAAAGGTGCGCTTTTCCCTCCAACTTAGGGGGTGTTTGGTCACTTGAAGTTAGTCCAACCATTCAATTCCAACTATATGTTATTTCAACAACCATAGTTGGATTTGCATTGTAGCGTTTGGTAGGATTATATCTCAACTTCATGGTTTTTTTTGTAAAATCATTGTTCGGTTTCTAGTAGTATGGACTGTTTAAAAACTAAAAAAAGTCAGGCTTGTGTTGAATATAACATAGACTCCAGGATGATGGGTTGTACTGTATCTAAAGAATATGGGATTCATTGTCCAAAAAAATTAATAAGCATATACAACTATGCGCGACTTTGCTAAATGGCTTTTTCTGATTTTACTCATCTGCATTTGGACCCCCTGCGTTTGCGCAGGCCTCCTGCTAGTAACTAAATTTATTGCAAAAATATTCCAGAAATAAATAAATGACCAGAACAGTAACTAAATTTATTGCAAAATGCTGTTGGTCCCAAAAATATTCCATCACATAGATGACCAGAATAACAACTAAATTTATTGTAGACAAATATTCAAGCTTTACCTAATTTATCGAAACAATTATAAAAATTTCTTCATTTCCTCGCAAAACAATTCATAAAAGTATTTTTTAATGACCTCGAAATTAAAAAAAAAAATGCAATTTATCATTTTTCTTCAATATGACCTAGAAATAAATAAATGCAATTTATCATCCACGAAATAAATGCAATATATACAAATATGCAATTTACCATCTCAACGTCATTATGGATTCTTTTCTCGTAACTTTTCATATTATGTAATTCAACTGACTGCTTTTAATATATATTTTAGAAGTATATATAACTTTTAGTATAGAATTAGTAGTCGATTTATAGAATACGGATTTTCATTTCTTATAGCTATCAATATCCATATTTGCATCTGTCAAAGACTACATGATACGAATATGGTAATATCTGTATCCAATCCATATCCGGTTAATGAAAAAAGTGTATACAAAGTAAAATTTAAAGTGTTGATTGCAATTTTTCCAAAAATATCAAGAGCCTCATTTTCCATGCATGTATGTATTGAAGGTAATAGTGGATGGATTGATTGCAATTTTCAAAAGATATCGAGAGCCTCAACTAGCTTTCTATCCACATGTATCGAGGGAGAATGATCTCTAATCTTGATTGAATAACAATAACTCAAATGAAAATAAATATAGAAAACTCATAAAAAAATATATTGTGTATCTGAATTACAACAAAAGTTACTAAAAATAAAATTTGATGACGACACAAATAAACAAAATATGTTGCATGTATCCGAATTGAATTGCTTTTAATTTCATTTTCCACGGAAATAACTCTTTTAGCTTTGTATAGAAAAACTTAGAAAGAACCAATAATAAACTAACTTAAAATATAAGGGCAGAGGATAAATTCCGTGCAAGAAGACCAAAGGAGGGACGAAGTGAAAATTTCCTTAAAATAGAGGGGTTGGAGTCTAACTTTTCATGCAAAAAGGCAAAAAAAACTTTAAGTGGGAATCTTCTCCCATATAGGTTTTATATAAGATAGATAGATATAGATTAGAGATAGGAATTAAATTGAATGCAAGGGGCAAAAAGGGAAAAAGAAAATCTTGAAGTAGGGATTTATATTATATATAACAATTGGATTTTGTGACCAACTATTGCATTTGAAAATTCTTGATATCATCACCGATTGCGTTTGAAATTTGAAAAGATTTCTCTGAAATCTTCCTGCCATCATCAGTGATTGCTGTCGACGACGGTTATCTTTTAATATATATTTCAGACGTGTATAATTTTTAATATATATTTTATAGCCTTCTTGGCAGTCGATCTAATATGCGGATTTTCATTTCTTATAACTATCCATATCCATATTTGCATCCGCCGATGACCATATTATATGAATATGGTAACATCTACATTCGATCCGTGTCCGATCAATGAAAACGTATATAAAAGTACTAATGAAAGTGTTGATTACAATTTTTCAAAAGACATCTGAACCTTATATAATTTTCCATGCATGTATGTATGCATAGTAACAGTGGAGCGACGTATCCAATCGATGAGAACGCATATAAAGTATAGTGAAAGTGTTGATTGCATTTTTAAAAAAAATACATTTGAGCCTTATCTAATTTTTCATGCATGAACGCATACAAAGTAATAATGGACAGGCTGATTGCAATTTTCAAAAGATATTAAACACCCATCTAATTTTCCATCTGCATGTGTCCAGAAACAAGATACTTTTCATAGATGTTACGCTACAATCTAGATTGAATGTTGATAGCTCGTATCAAAATAAATAAAAATAATTTATCCGAAATTATATTGCGTGAATCTGAAGAAATTTAATACGGGCCAAATGCATATTAACTTCAATTATAAAAGGCAGAGGATTAATTTCCCTTAAGAATGGACTAAATGCATATTTCATTAAACTAGAGTAGTAGAGATTAATTTTCCATGCTATAGGACAAAAAAAAGCTTGAAGATAGAATATTCCCTCACAAAGTTTTATATATAATAATATAAAGATAATATAAAGAATGGATTGTGTCACGACCCGAAAGAGCACGTGACTGGCCCTTGAACCATATGAAGTCGATAGGATTCCATCTGATCCAAGTAAGGCAAAAGCCCAGAAATCTAAAACCATTTTAAGAGTAAGTAAAGAAAACTGGTTTAAAGAAGTGAAGGAAAATATGTTTGAAGTCAAGCTTTTTAAATAACTAAGCCGAATATGCATTTTTAAAATGTAAAGTCTTTTCTAAAAATTTCGGCAGAGTTTCTTTTGTAAAACTGGCCCCGAACGGGGTACAACAAGAACAATATATGTGCAATGATAAAAGGCATCCCCAAGCGGGAGCTAGCTCTTCGTCAAACGACGGTCACAACCACACAAGCAATATAATATACAACGCCGAATGGCGAGTGTCAAACCAAAAGAAACTCAATAAGCATGAAAACCGCAATACTACTAAGCGCGACTCTAAGGTCGAATAATACATCACTAATGTCTAAGTCTGAAACAATATACAAGTTTTGGTTGATGGAATTCTAGATACAATGAATAATACAAGTACAATGGTGGTTCTTGATGCAAAAGAACCCACCTACCAAAAGCAATTCACCCGCAAGGAAGCAGTGTGCCAAAAATGCCGCAATGGAACCTGTACGGCAAAACCTGCAAGAACTGTGGCACAATGGGGGTGCGTTGCCAACTCGTGAATAGAAAATATCTACAAGCAGAAACCGAATGCAAGACATAATCTTAAGTCAAAACGATCAGTATATATAAACCACAAGAGTACGTCTGAAGCATAATAAGGTGGCAATGTAACATCTAAACATGTATGTAGTGCCAAGTACTCAGGTAATAACATGTCATCAGTATAAGGTATGTGTGCATGAAGTAAATATGAAGAAGTATCAATGGATATCAATACACATATATTAGCGTCCCATTCCACTAATATTGGTGTAAGGGTATATATAACAGCGCCTTCATACCCTGTTATATATACAAATGAAGTATGATCAATGTAATAAAAGTCTGTATGTATGTGGACCCCGTCCACCTGTCACCCAAATGACAATAAGCATTATGCATGTAAATGTCATAAAGCATATGCATGGAAAATATGAGGATATAACCAAAGCATGGAACCTGAGTGCCTAGCATCGACACTCGAAAACATCATGAAAACCTGTGCCTAGCATCGGCACGTAAATCCTCATATACCGGGCATCCGTCAGTCCGGGTCAGCCCACTCTCTTATATATCGGGCATCCGTCAGTCCGGGTCAGCCCTCTCTCAGTATATCGGGCATCCGTCAGTCCGGGTCAGCCCTCTCTCAATATATCGGGCATCCGTCAGTCCGGGTCAGCCCTCTCTCAGTATATCGGGCATCCGTCAGTCCGGGTCAGCCCTCTCTCAATATATCGGGCATCCGTCAGTCCGGGTCAGCCCTCGCTCAATATATCGGGCATCTGTCAGTCCGGGTCAGCCCTCTCTCAAAACCAGAAATAATCATAAAAACAACATATCTCAATGCGCAAAACAGAAAGCACGATGCATGTGACATATAAATGAAATGCAAGTAACAATATATCCTGCAGCATGGAATGATAGTATGCGCATATAAGGTCATGTCCTGATGCAACAGTACTACAGTGTAGTGGCATGGCAATTATCGATGATGAAGTGTGTGAGCCGGCAAATAGTGTACGTGGAACATACGCATCATCGATAATGGTGCTGGTGTCCTAACAGCATGATAATAATATAGCGATAAACATATGCAAGCAATGCGAATAGCATGAATATGCGGAAATCAAGTAATCAACACCACAGTGAAGAATCTACTATGCAAACTACAGATCTAGGTATCAAGTCCATCGGGAGAGGTATGGAAACCACCTAAATCTGAGTCGATATATATATATAATAGTCGGTGATCCCGCCTCAGTAGTATCGCGTACGATACAGTAAATCATATGACTTCCTCAAGTCATGGGTGCGGATCTATCATCAATACAAAGCTCGTACGGTAAATCGTCGTACGGCATCCCAATAGCTGGGTACGGGTCTGTATCACATTCCTCTCATCAAATATCAGGTATCATTATCATCATATCACATAATCTGGGGTACTGATCTAAGTCTAGTACAAATCGATACCATCTATTAAGTATGAATGCGGGGGTAAACACACATCCAAAGCCCGCAAGAATCACATGTCGTATCCCAGATACGAATCATATCAAATCACCGATCTCGCGGCACAATGCCCAACATCATCGACTCATCCCCAATGTCATCCAATATCATCAAACACAGTGCAAGTATAATGAATATGCAAGGGTGTGCGTGTAGGTGTAAATCTATTCTAGGGTTCGCGACTATGAACTACACTAGTTGCTTCTAACCCTACACTATCCATAATACACCTAACTATCATATATAATATATCAACTACGGACTGCGGGGGTGCTATACGCCATCCACCCGACTTCCCCATGTAGATATAATCTACTCACCTTGCGTCTTTATCTGTCGATGTCACCACGCGTTTGCTTGTCGTCCTGAAGTCTTCATGGGGTACCTACATATCAAAGTATCGTATATGCGCATTAAAACCAATTCAAAACTAAAACGGCATACGAATCCCAAAACGATACGATAAGGGGCATATAGGTTAGAACCTATGGCACGCCTTCAAAACCATCAATAAATCCTCTATATCGTCGTATAAACGCCAAATAGTCGAGGTAAAACACAAGACACAAATTCAGAATTAAGAATACGGAATACGGAAATACGAATCCAAAACAGCAACTAAGGAAATAGGCTCCAGATTTCACCTTAGGTCAAATTAGACAAATCTATAAATACCAGGGGTCAAATCTACAGATAAGGGAACATCAAAACCAAAACGAGGCAAATCCACCATGGTCTGGCCGCAAATTGCGGCCAGAATGGATAAATCTGCGGCCGGGTATAGGAGGTGGGGGCTAGGGTTCTGGTGGTAGCTTCCTGGGTGCCTGCATATGTCACTGTCCAATCAATTTTAATTTAGGATGTCTCGGGTGATAGCAGATTCAATATACCCCTCACAGATTTCACAAATTCCCCGATATCGGTTTCTAAATCCGTAATCCGGGTCTTAAGTCTCAGGTTTGGGTCTCAATTCATATACTAGGGTGTTGGTGTAGCCTCTACTGAGCTCAATTTCCCATCACAACTCATAATTCTTCACAACCCTAACTAGGTTTTTCCTCAAGTCACCAAAATCACACAACATCGGTTCAATCATAACATGGGGGTAAAGGAAAGGCTAAAACTAAGTTAATGATCCAGAAAATACCTCATTTGGCAACTCAAGAATTTCTTGAGTTGCCCCTAGTGGCCAAAATCCTTGCTTCTTTAGTCCAATGTGTAGATCTTGAGCTAGTGCACACTTTTAATGAAATAGAGATTGGGTTTTGGGATTGTATTTGAGATGATTTGGGGCTTTGAAGAGGAGAGGGAGATGAAGGAGCAGCAGCAGCAGGAGAAAGGAGAAGAGGGAGGGAAATGATGGGAGGAAAATGGCAAAGTATTGGGTCAAAGAAGCCCATACCTCTCTCTCTCACCAACCCTCATTCTTTATTCTTTTTTTTTTCTTTTCCTTATTCTCCCAAAATCCTTCTCCCAAGAATAGTAAACCCAAAGTGAACCATGGCAAGAAAATGCATTAGTATGAAAAAAGTGATATGTGCATGTTTTGCACAAAAAAAGCTAAAAACCGATTAGCGATTTTTTAATCGCGATTAGCACTAATTTAGCATATAACTAATCAATTAAACTTAGAAACGGCATAATTCTCTAATTTACCCTATTTTAGAATTTTCCATAATTTTCCAAAATTTCCCCCCATTTATTTGTATTTAATTATACCGAATTATTAAAATATTCAATAAAATAATATTAAATTATAAATATTCCCAAAATTAATATTTTATCTTTTTGAAATGTTACAGATTGTTTATCAATAATTAAATTTTTCTACCAATGAGCCATAGCATAGTTGGTATGGCATTTCTCTTGGGGTGCGGGGGTTCGAACCCCTGGAGAGGAAGTAGCCATAAATTAACGTTTTTATGAAAAACTTAAGAGGTCCCCTGGGTGCTTAGATTTGGTGTGCTTGGGTAAGGCTTACGGACCACTTCCAAAAATAATAATAATGTACACCCGTAAAAATCATCTTGACAAAGGTGTTGTCTCGACATCAATGATAAGTCAACGTTAAAATTCTCTCAAAAGAAAATTATTGCAGACCTATCATAACAAAAATATAAAAAAGTTTAAATAACAATCAAAAAGATACATAAATACCTATTAATTATTATATTTAAATTCCTTACAGAAATTTAAGATCTGACAAATAATAACAATACTTCATTGATTTACCATGTAAATCAAAATCATCATTCCTCAAAGTGATGCACATGCTATCACAAGGAGATGTGACTTTTAACACAACCAACCAACTTCAGATTTAAGTGCTAAATGGTAGAATTCCTTCATTAAATGCCTTCTAAAAGGGCACTTCAAAGCTTGGCATTGGAACTAACCTCGTTCTGAGCACGATTCCAGGTACACGCCACATCAGCAATCTTGTTTTTACAACGCCATGTGAACCAACAATATCATACCAAACACCAAACTTTACTCATCCGTGTGGTTGGAGTAACATGTTGCTTAAACTACACGCAACCAAACACGTCGGATGTTTTCTTCGTGTTTGTTCTTCTCCTCCTCTTGTTTCTGCATTTTTCTACTAAACATCCATGCTTTACATCCACCTCTTCCCCACATTGCATATTTAAAACTTGGGTCAGTTGTACTTAACCCTCATGCAGCTTCTACCCCCTCAAGTGATTTATTAGCAAAAACGCCCGACTAAGACCCCTAAAAACACTCAAAGTATACTCTAAACAACTCGAATGATTTTCTAATTTGACTCTGACACTTGTTTGTGTTGTTTAGAGTAGCACTCGAGTCTCTATAGGGTTTGGATCAATAGCATAGAAGGTGTTTGCACTAATAAATCAATCGAGTGGAAAAAAGTGCTAACAGGGTGATCTACACTCCGAGTGGATATAACTAAGGGCGGTAAACAAACAAGCTAGCTTGATTTTGACTCGCGTTCAGATTGGTAAGAGCCCGATCAAGCTCAATTTGTTTACTAAACGAACCGAACTTAACCCAAAAATTAGGCTTGTTTACCTACCAAGCTGGGCACGAGCCAACCCTGGTTAGTTTGTTACCAGCTCGGATTTTGCTCATTTAGACCAAAAGTCTAATAATTTAACCCATTCTATTAGACCCATTAACCAAACCTATTATAAAAGTCTACACTAATTTTAATATATTAGTAAAAACCCATTCCCATTGGGCCCAATAGCCCAATACGTAATAAACAAGACTACATAAGCTTCATGTAAATAAAAAAAACTGTAATCCCAATTAGAGATCCTCATTCTGGCCGCCCTCAAGTTATTCCTCTCTTGCTTTCGAGCTCTCCATCAGTGCCTCTATCTTCCTTAAAAGCGATGAAGTCGAAGGATCGAAGCCCTCTTCCCCTTACCCAAAACTTTTGCCAATTAATAATAAACTACTAGTTCAAGAGATCTAACCAAAGCTGTACCGTTTATATAGCTAACCCAAAGTAATAGATCTTCATAGATCAAGTTAGGTTGAATCAAATTTACCCCCTCTTGCTGCCAATATTGAGTGAGTTGTTTGTGCATGCAAAAACTGACAACTTTCAGGAGTAGGGCATATTGGATCAGGGTCAAGCTTCAAATAGGGTGGGCCCCCCATAACCATTTGACTGTTAACAACAGCGGGTTCCGACAAAAGCGTCGGCGGCGACTCCGATGATGAAAACGTTGTTTAAAGTCAGATATGATAATTTCAGGATCTGATTTTGAATTTAGGCATCTACTTGACTGACTCCATAGGTCATATGTGAACCATGTCAGGATCTGAGGCAACAAGCTCCGATAAGGCGACGATGCGACTTGAAATTGTTCGGATCGATTATGACGAACAGAAAAGGTTTGCATAGGCTTTGTCAAAGATGGTGAAGAGGATCTGTTGATGATTTCGATGGTTTTGATGGCGAGAGATAGATCGCCCGCAGCCGATAAAGGTTTCGACCACGGCCTAAGGGTTTTTTAGCACGGACGCCGAAGAAAACGCAAGAACTCCACAGAGAGATCGCAGAGGCACACTTTTTATTAATCAAATATCATAGTCTAATCTCCAAACAATTGACTCTAAGGTTTCTTATACAGCAATTATGAAGTCGCTAAAAACATAAAATACCAAATATGATCAAAACTAACATTTACTCCTAATAAATGGTCCCACATCACATTTTCTCACATTACAACTGCATTTCAACTAAACAAAAAAAGAAGAAGGTGATTTCTGCTATTCTAGCTGGATATGCAATTAGGGTGTAAATCTATTTCATTTAACACACCTAAATGTAACAGTTCGATAATAATCAAAGCAACATTGTTTTCCTTACCTCAAGGTCAGTTGCTCCATCTCCAATCATGACCAAAGTTTTGTACCCATGAACCTGGATGTCCCAAGTATATCAAATGACGAAAATTAGCGAACAATCTTTTTAAAATATAATATCATCCCAAATTAATATACCTTTCTGATATGTTGGACAGCTGTAGCCTTGCCACCACTTATGGAAGTGAATTCATCCTTGTCAAACCCAAGGAACTCCCCCGACTTCCCAAAAAGTAACTGATTTGCAAATATGTTTTCAAGAGGAATTCCAAGCTGCAATGCAACAGGTTTCGTTTTGAAGAAGAGTGGGGAGGGGGTGTCAGTTTACTAATTTCAAGTTAGGATGTTGATTCAAAGGTTTAAACCCAAACCTGCAACAGAAATTGCAAAACTCCATTTTGGATAATACCATACCTATTATTTTAAGAAAAATGACATCTTTTCATAACAACTGTTACTCACTGTCACCTGACGCAATGTCACTTGATCTAATTAACAATACCTAATTAAATATCACCATGTCAATAGGACGCAATGCCTAACTAAAATTGATTTCATATTCTCAGAGCAAAATGAATGGTGCAATGGCGAAAATAATTCTAAAGAATGACATAATATTATCATCCACGCAGTATAACTAACATACAGTAAAACAATCGCTCTCACACATCAAAAGAAATGTATAAAAATAAGTTCACATGCTCACTTCGAATCTGTTTTTAAAACCAGCAACACAAGCAGCTCTCTTCAACACAAAAAAGAGGTGATCACTCATTTGTTCTCGGTTTCTCATAAGTTTAACGAATTTAATTCAAATAATCATAAAGAATAATGCCCTTTGAACAAGTCGCCCTTATTTCTTTCTTATTTCAGAACCCAGGCCTATTGGGCACTGATCATAACAGAATTAAAATCAAACGAATGGGGATGAATAACTGTTGATGACCATAAAACTATTCCAAAGTAGTTGACAATTCACGGAAATTGAACACGAGCCAGTCAGCTTTGGCTGCCACTATTTCTCGCAGCTGAACCCCTCCATAGCAGATAAACAAATCGGCTCCACCTGGTTTCCGAGCCTGCAACGTAGAACAAATTATAAAATAATGAGTCGAAGAATAATATAGGCGCTTCTGTTACATCTATAACAAGGTATTTTACAATTTAAAGGAAATAAGCAAGGATATAGACTGCAAGCTGATGCTAAAAGGTGTGCTTTTCCCTCCAACTTAGGGGGTGTTTGGTTACTTGAAGTTAGTCCAACCATTCAATTCCAACTATATGTTGTTTCAACAACCATAGTTGGATTTGCATTGTAGTGTTTGGTAGGATTATATCTCAACTTCATGTTTTTTTTGCAAAACCATTGTTCGGTTTCTAGTAGTATGGACTGTTTAAAAACTAAAAAAAAGTCGGGCTTTTGTTGAATATAACATAGACTCCAGGATGATGGGTTGTACTGTATCTAAAGAATATGGGATTCATTTGTCCAAAAAAATTAATAAGCATATACAACTATGCGCGACTTTGCTAAATGGCTTTTTCTGATTTTACTCATCTGCATTTGGACCCCCTGCATTTGCGCAGGGACCCCTGCTAGTAACTAAATTTATTGCAAAAATATTCTAGAAATAAATAAATGACCAGAATAGTAACTAAATTTATTGCAAAATGCTGTTGGTCCCAAAAATATTCCATCACATAGATGACCATAATAGCAACTAAATTTATTGCAGGCAAATATTCAAGCTTTACCTAATTTATCGAAACAATTATAAAAATTTCTTCATTTCCTCGCAAAACAATTCATAAAAGTATTTTTTTAATGACCTCGAAATTAAAAAAAATGCAATTTATCAATTTTCTTTAATATGACCTAGAAATAAATAAATGCAATTTATCATCCACGAAATAAATGCAATATGTACAAATATGCAATTTATCATCTCAACGTCATTATGGATTCTTTTCCCGTAACTTTTCATATTATGTAATTCAACTGACTGCTTTTAATATATATTTTAGAAGTATATATAACTTTTAGTATAGAATTAGTGGTCGATTTATAGAATACGGATTTTCATTTCTTATAGCTATCAATATCCATATTTGCATCTGTCAAAGACTACATGATACGAATATGGTAATATCTGTATCCAATCCATATCCGGTTAATGAGAAAAGTGTATACAAAGTAAAATTTAAAGTGTTGATTGCAATTTTTCCAAAAATATCAAGAGCCTCATCTGATTTTCCATGCATGTATGTATTGAAGGTAATAGTGGATGGGTTGATTGCAATTTTCAAAAGATATCGAGAGCCTCAACTAATTTTCTATCCACATGTATCGAGGGAGAATGATCTCCATAGATGTTATGATGTAATCTTGATTGAATAACAATAACTCAAATGAAAATAAATATAGAAAACTCATATAAAAATATATTGTGTATCTGAATTAAAACAAAAGTTACTAAAAATAAAATTTGATGACACAAATAAACAAAATATGTTGCATGTATCCGAATTAAATTGCTTTTAATTTCATTTTCCACGGAAATAACTCTTTTAGCTTTGTATAGATAAACTTAGAAAGAGCCAATAATAAACTAACTTAAAATATAAGGGCAGAGGATAATTTCCTTGCAAGAAGATCAAAAGAGGGAAGAAGTGAAAATTTCCTTAAAATAGAAGGGTTGGAGTCTAATTTTTCATGCAAAAAGGCAAAAAAAACTTTAAGTGGGAATCTTCTCCCATATAGGTTTTATATAAGATAGATAGATATAGATTAGAGATAGGAATTAAATTGAATGCAAGGGGCAAAAAGGGAAAAAGAAAATCTTGAATCAAGCTCAAAATCTTGAAGTAAGGATTTATATTATATATAACAATTGGATTTTGTGACCAACTATTGCATTTGAAAATTCTTGATATCACCACCGATTGCATTTGAAATTTGAAAAGATTTCTCTGAAATCTTCCTGCCATCATCACCGATTGCTGTCGACGACGGTTATCTTTTAATATATATTAAAAGAAGTGTATAATTTTTAATATATATTTTATAGCCTTCTTGGCAGTCGATCTAATATATGGATTTTCATTTCTTATAACTATCTATATCCATATTTGCATCCGCCAACGACCATATTATATGAATATGGTAACATCTACATTCGATCCGTGTCCAATCAATGAAAACGTATACAAAAGTAATAATGAAAGTGTTGATTACAATTTTTCAAAAGACATCTGAACCTTATATAATTTTCCATGCACGTATGTACGCATAGTAACAGTGGAGCGACGTATCCAATCGATGAGAACGTATATAAAATATAGTGAAAGTGTTGATTGCATTTTTTTAAAAATACATTTGAGCCTTATCTAATTTTTCATGCATGAACGCATACAAAGTAATAATGGACGGGCTGATTGCAATTTTCAAAAGATATCAGACACCCCATCTAATTTTTCATCTGCATGTGTCCAGAAACAAGATAGTTTTCATAGATGTTACGCTACAATCTAGATTGAATGTTGATAGCTCGTATCAAAATAAATAAAAATAATTTATCCGAAATTATATTGCGTGAATCTGAAGAAATTTAATACGGGCCAAATGCATATTAACTTCAATTATAAAAGACAGAGGATTAATTTCTCGCAAGAATGGACTAAATGCATATTTCGTTAAACTAGAGTAGAGATTAATTTTCCATGCTATAGGACAAAAAAAAGCTTGAAGATAGAATATTCCCTCACAAAGTTTTATATATAATAATATAAAGATAATATAAAGAATGGATTGTTTATCAATAATTAAATTTTTCTACCAATGAGCCATAGCACAGTTGGTATGGCATTTTCTCTTGGGGTGCGGGGTTCGAACCCTTGGAGGGGAAGTAGCCTTAAATTAACGTTTTTAGGAAAAACTTAAGGCGTCCCCTGGATGCGTAGATTTGGTGTGCTTAGGTAAGGCTTACGGACCACTTCCAAAAATAATAATAATGTGCACCCGTAAAAATCATCTTGACAAAGGTGTTGTCTCGACATCAATGACAAGTCAGCGTTAAAATTCTCTCAAAAGAAAATTATTGCAGACCTATCATAACTAAAATATAAAAAAGTTTAAATAACAATCAAAAATATACATAAATACCTATTAATTATTATATTTAAATTCCTTACAAAAATCTAACATCTGACAAATAATAACAATACTTCATTGATTTACCATGTAAATCAAAATCATCATTCCTCAAAGTGATGCACATGCTATCACGAGGAGATGTGGCTTTTAACACAACCAATAAACTTCAGATTTAAGTGCTAAATGGTAGAATTCCTTCATTAAATGCCTTCTAAAAAGGCGCTCCAAAGCTTGGCATTGGAACTAACCTCGTTCTGAGCACGGTTCCAGGTACACGCCACATCAGCAATTTTGTTTTTACAACGCCCCGTGAACCAACAATATCATACCAAACACCAAACTTTACTCATCCGTGTGGTTGGAGTAACATGTTGCTTAAACTACACACAACCAAACACGTCGGATGTTTTCTTCGTGTTTGTTCTTCTTCTCTTGTTTCTGCATTTTTCTACTCAAAGCATCCATGCTTTACATCCACCTCTTCCCCAACATTGCATATTTAATACTTGGGTCAGTTGTACAAAACCCTCATGCAGCTTCTACCCTCTCAAGTGATTTATTAGCAAAAACGCCCGACTAAGACCCCTAAAAACACTCAAAGTATACTCTAAACAACTCGAATGATTTTCTAATTTGACTCTGGCACTTGTTTGTGTTGTTTAGAGTAGCACTCGAGTCTCTATAGGGTTTGGATCAATAGCATAGAAGGTGTTTGCACTAATAAATCAATCGAGTGGAAAAAAGTGCTAACAGGGTGATCTACACTCCGAGTGGAGATAACTAAGGGCGGTAAACAAGCTTGAATTTGGCTCGCATTCATATTGGTAAGAGCTTGATCAAGCTCAATTTGTTTACTAAACGAACCGAACTTGACCCAAAAATTAGGCTTGTTTACCTACCAAGCTGGGCTCGAGCCAACCCTGGTTAGTTTGTTACCAGCTCGGATTTTGCTCATTTAGACCAAAAGTCTAATAATTTAACCCATCCTATTAGACCCATTAACCAAACCTATTATAAAAGTCTACACTAATTTTAATATATTAGTAAAAACCCATTCCCATTGGACCCAATAGCCCAATACCTAATAAACAAGACTACATAAGCTTTATGTAAATAAAAAAAACTGTAATCCCAATTAGAGATCCTCATTCTGGCCGCCCTCAAGTTATTCCTCTCTTGCTTTCGAGCTCTCCATCAGTGCCTCTATCTTCCTCTAAGTAAAAGCGATGAAGTCGAAGGATCGAAGCCCTCTTCCCCTTCTCCCCATCCTTAGGTTCTCCTTCTTGTGTTTTATGATTCTCTCCAAGCCCTCCATCCTCTCAAAGCTCTTGGGCTCTTCTCACTTGAAAGCTTGAAATCATCTCCAATTGCAAAATTCATGTTTGACTTGTGTTGATTGTTGGATTAGGGTTTGAAACTTGCCATTAGTATAGGGCATTTTTTTTTTGAAATGATAATCTTATTGTAAATGAGTTGAAAGGAGCCGAGCTCAATTGAACTCGGTTCGTTTAGTTATTGAACGATCGGTGAATCGAACCCGAGATAAGCCTATCCCGACGAGCCAAACTTGAGCCAGGCATCTTCAGCTCGAATCAGACTCAAGCTGAACTTGGCTCGCTCAATCTCGGCTCGTTACACCCCTAGATATAACTATACAAGTGCTAGCAAGGAAGACTACAAGGGGGTTTATTTTTTGGGGGAATTAGCCAATAATACATACACAAAGTTGTACGACCCAACTTTTAAAACATACACCGAGCTAATATCATTTGATACTCTTTGACGAGCCTGTTTAGTTGGACTTAGAGTTTCATGTAATTACAATTACACAAGAATCTAAATATCATATAAACTGCTTGAACACCCAATTGGAATAACAATTTGAACTTAAAAATCAGTAGTCGTTTAAATCTAATGCATTTCTAACAACAGTGGTTGGAAGCAAGAAAATAAAAGGATATCAGTTATGTCATTCCAACCACCAACCAGACACATTTTGAAGCAGGACAGGAACAGAAGGGTGCTAGGCATGTACGTGTGGATGCAAAATTGATTAAAAAAAGTAACCAATGCAAATGCAAACTCTAGCGACAAAGTATATATGATGCAAACACACACGTATGATATCCGAAATCAATATTGCAAACAAACGATATAAAACTACGGGACCAAATATCCACAATTGAACCGACAATTTAGAGATTTGATTATGCACATGATATCCGATTATCCACCGAGTATAAACAACTAAACACTTTTCATTAATGGTCGCGTTAGTTTATTCGAAAAAGTTAAATCAAATATTATCTAGAATTAGCGTTCATCAAGGTGTTCAATGTTATATTCTTTTACCCAAAACTTTTGCCAATTAATAATAAACTACTAGTTCAAGAGATCTAACCAAAGCTGTACCGTTTATATAGCTAACCCAAAGTAATAGCTCTTCATAGATCAAGTTAGGTTGAATCAAATTTACCCCCTCTTGCTGCCAATATTGAGTGAGTTGTTTGTGCATGCAAATACTGACAACTTTAAGGAGTAGGGCATATTGGATCAGAGTTAAGCTTCAAATAGGGTAGGGCCCCATAACCTTTTGACTGTTGACAACAGCGGGTTCCGACAAAAGCGTCGGCGGCGACTCCGATGATGAAAACGTTGTTTAAAGTCAGATATGATAATTTCAGGATCTGATTTTGAATTTAGGCATCTACTTGACTGACTACATAGGTCATATGTGAACCATGTCAGGATCTGAGGCAACAAGCTCCGATAAGGCGACGATGCGACTTGAAATTGTTCGGATCGATTATGACGAACAGAAAAGGTTTGCATAGGCTTTGTCAAAGATGGTGAAGAGGATCTGTTGATGATTTTGATGGTTTTGATGGCGAGAGATAGATCGACCGCGGCCGATAAAGGTTTCGACCGCGGCCTAAGGTTTTTTTAGCACGGACGCCGAAGAAAACGCAAGAACTCCACAGAGAGATCGCAGAGGCACACTTTTTATTAATCAAATATCATAGTCTAATCTCCAAACAATTGACTCTAAGGTTTCTTATACAGCAATTATGAAGTCGCTAAAAACATAAAATACCAAATATGATCAAAACTAACATTTACTCCTAATAAATGGTCCCACATCACATTTTCTCACATTACAACTGCATTTCAACTAAACAAAAAAAGAAGAAGGTGATTTCAGCTATTCTAGCTGGATATGCAATTAGGGTGTAAATCTATTTCATTTAACACACCTAAATGTAACAGTTCGATAATAATCAACGAACATTGTTTTCCTTACCTCAAGGTCAGTTGCTCCATCTCCAATCATGACCAAAGTTTTGTACCCATGAACCTGGATGTCCCAAGTATATCAAATGACGAAAATTAGCGAACACTCTTTTTAAAATATAATATCATCCCAAATTTATATACCTTTCTGATATGTTGGACAGCTGTAGCCTTGCCACCACTTCTGGAAGTGAATTCATCCTTGTCAAACCCAAGGAACTCCCCTGACTTCCCAAAAAGTAACTGATTTGCAAATACGTTTTCAAGAGGAATTCCAAGCTGCAATGCAACAGGCTTCGTTTTGAAGAAGAGGGGGGAGGGGGTGTCAGTTTACTAATTTCAGTGAATGCATTCTTATAAACAATATTGATGCAACTTCTGAAGATTTGGTTGGCATATAAAAACCAGAGGTACATAGTGCAAGTTTGCCTGAAATTTATTTCATAAAGTAAAAATGACAACTTAAGATAGAACTCAACAAGTAAACTATTGGAGGAACTATAGGTATTGTCAAATAACTAAGACTTAGTGAAAATAAAGATATCTAAAGAAGATGGCAATGTTAAGAAGTCAGGACTTGATAATATCCGTATTGAGCTTTGGAAGAGTTGAAAAGCTATTGTGCTAAAAAAAAATGCTTAATGAATAGCAAGAGGAAAACATTAGTACATATTAACAAGAATACAGCTGATATATAAAGCTCTATGAGAAATTGACTCAAATTATGAGACAAATGATATGTTTGTAGAGACTCCACAGAGCAAATAAGATACGAATTGATTTTTTTTCTGACATCTTTTTAATGAATGTTTTACTCTATATAACTTGATAATATCCTATTGAGGTTTGAAAGTGTTTGGAAGCTAGTGAACCTACGGTATTCAACGAAATTATAAAGACTAAGAAATTGCTTCACAAATAGCAAAAGAGACACTTCGGTTATCAATAAGAACAAACTGATATAACGCTGTATGAAGTGTCATAAACAAAATTAAATGTTGGTAAATAGTAACCAAGGAGAAACTAAGAAAAGTTGTTCTATCTAGGAATTTAGGCTTATATCAGGCAGGTATTTTGCTGAAGCTGTTACTTGAATGATAACAAATGAATATTTAGAGGGAGGAAAGAGATTTACAATCTAATGAAGGCTAAAGTATGTGTATAGTTTTAGCTAGCACAAAAACAATTCGAACAACCGACAAATCATTATCTGTAATGTAAGGTCACATCAAGAACTCAAGTGATATCTCATCGCATTGGTTATGAATAAGCTTTACAGAATTGGATCCATGGTAATAAATTTGCCAAAATTATTGTATTAGTCAATGATTTCTAAATGAGAATGTAGAGTAAGTTTTATAATCTAGAATATTCTCTATTCTGTACTACTAGGACAAAAAAAAATGAATTTACGACAAATATAAAAGGATGTACTTCACATTGACTAAGATAATTCCCAGAGCATTTCTTTCTTGTTAAGTGAGACCAACCATCAATGCTTACTCATTATAATCCTCTAAGTTTTTCCCATCAGAATGGTGTTGGCAATGAAGCAACAGTCGATGAAAATTTTAGCACGGTTTTACATTGTCGAGCATATGTCAGCCCTATTCCAAATTTATGGCCGAGAAAACTATTAATATCAAAGGGGTTTGCCACTCTCCTAAATAACCAATCGGATGCCCTAAAATCTCCTAGACCAAGGAAAAAGTCTAAGAAACGGGAAAGCGGATGGTTTTGCTGAAGTGAGCAACTCTTAATGAAAACAACATTATGGAATAAAAGAAGAAAGGTTATGGGGGAAAGGATTACTCCCTTCATTTCATTAAGAAAGTCTTTTTTTAAATTTTGCACACTTACTAAGAAATAATGAAGTATTTAATTACTCTAAGATCTAAAACATACTAAATGATAATTTACCAGTTTAACCCTAATAATTACACTCGTTAATTTTTGGAAACTTATGTATACATTGCTAGTTTCAAGATGCATGGAGAAATTCATTGTTCTTGAAAACCTAAAAGGACTTTTATTTTGGAACAAATGAAAGGGCAAAAAAGCACTTTCTTAATGAAACAGAGGAAGAATAAATTACTATTTGATTAAGTTGAAGAGAAACCATAATAAAATGGCTATACGGACAGACATGCTCCATGGATAGAAATATTGGCAGTTAAGAAACGTCTCAAGAAATAATAACTGAAACGAGAATGTTGATATGGATGGCTGATAATAAATAAAAGAATAAGTAGTAAGTGTAAGTCCACGTTACCCGTCCCGGTTCTTTCGGGGATGCGGAAACGGTGAAAACGATTTTTTCGGTGAAGGGTAACATGGACTAGAAAACGGAATATTTACTAAACTAACTATCTAGCAACCTAACTACAAGTTTAACTATTATGTTAGGGGTTACACCTAGTCTTGAACTCCTTCTCTTCTTCTCCTTAGAGTGGTTGGATCGGCCTCACCTCGTCGTCTCCTCTTGCCGAAGATGGATCCACCCGAAAGCTTCTACCTTTGGCTCCTACCTCAATCGAGAGGAAACTAAAATACTTGGCTTGCTAGACCTTGTACTCTAGAGTAAGTAGAGAAGTATTTTTAGGGTTTTATCTCAATGGCTCATGTTTCTCAACTCATGAGACAAGAGAGCCATGAGCAAGAGGAAGAGGGAGAGCTTGGATGAGAGAGAGTGAGAATGATAGAATGAACTTGACTTTTTACAACCATGCTCTCAAAAAAGAAAATAATCATGATAATAATAATAATTAAGTATTTGTGATGGTTCATATCAATGGCCATTATCATTTCATGCATTCATTTTGTAAAGAACAAGCAAGCAAAAGTCATAGCCATGAAATGATAGCCATGAAATGATGATGGTCAATGAGTCCAAAATAGTCAACCGGTCAACAAAATCAACAAGTCAACAAAAGTCAAACTTTCAACTCAACCATGACACAATAATACTTAATTAATATTATTATTAATCATATTTCTTATTCTCATTAGGATTTAGAAAAAGTCAACAGTCAACACCCCTAATGAGAATCCTCTGCCTCTGTCTCTGTCAACTGTGCATACACACCCGCATTCACGAATACAAAGAGATAAAACCAATCCCAAAACGCATACTAGGATCTGGCTTAAACCAAAGCCCGCTGGTAATAACTGCCCGGACACCAAACGTGCACAAGTGCACGGATGGGAACGAACCCTGTCGCAAAACCATGCGACCTCTACTCTGTTTTGCACAAAGGCGAATAGCTCTCTGTGTGGGACTCTAAAGACTCGACACTACGCTGGCAATGGGTTTAACCACAGGCCACAAGCGGTACTAGCTGTACGTAACGGTCCCCAGGTCGATGCCGATAAGAAGACTGATGAGGTGAACCCATTCGAACTCCTACTGAGCCTGAATGTGACAATCTCCGTACAGTCCGGTCTGTTCGTCTAAGAATATCGCATGGCGGGCCTAGGGGGTGGTGAACGTCAGTCCCCTAATTGCGGTACAAGTCGTGTCGGAGTTTAGCCCAGAACACCCTGAGACAACACTGGATAACCTATCAGTATATCTCGCTTGCCCTGGCCAGGGACTTTGTGTAATGGCTCTCCTAGACACATCACGATATCAACCCCCAATACCGGGAGAGACGAATCCTGTCTAACCGTCACTGCCTCCAAGTGCTTCAGGACTGCACCCAACTGCTACCAGTTTGCACGACTCATTTGAGCCGTGGTAGGGTAGCAATCTAAGAACAGTGGGAACACACTCGAGGCGATGTGACAGTGTCAAGTCTGCAGACTAAGCTGTACTCATGTCACCTGGGAACTGATAACTGACGATAGGTATAGTACCAACCAACAGTTCCCGACGAGTCATGTCCAGTGTACTCGTAACCTAACGAGCACCCGCATACTATCTCAAGTACGACGTACTGACGGCTGTGGGACAGACCATCTCCCCTGCTGGGATGAGAAACGCATACGCTAGTCTACTCCGGAGTATCGATGCTCCGTCTCGATAATCCTACGACCAGGGACCTGTATAAGGATGTGCTTGTAGATTACCCAGCCCCCACTAGTGTGACTGCCATCACAACGCTGATAATCAAGCAAAGATTCTAAGGGCTCCACTAATGTGTATAGGTGATATGCTAAAAGAAACACATGCACATATTAAACTAGAAACAAACCAAGTAGCATACTACCATTTTGAGCAAGATTGTCTGTACAACTGCTGTGAATAGCCCAACCTTCCATTAAGTAATATACAAACTAGTATGATACAGTAATGGCCTATAGGGCATATACACTAACAGTAAGTGCATCCATAAATATCTAGAGGCAAGCTTCAACCGTCAATTATTTGTTTAGAAGCCAATTCATTATGTTTTACCCACCAAAATTCCACAAGCCCATCTCTGAACCTCTTTTTATTTTCTGCAAAACCTAACCATATACACTAATACACCCCTTGTTAAAGAATAGAATATTATTTTAAAGGTAGGAAATAATTATTTAGGGGATAACTTGGGAATCAAGTAAAATATTATAAAGATATTCTGAAAATCTTATATAATTTTTTTATCATAATAATTTATTATAAACACAACGCAGAGAAAGAGATCCACTATCCTCTCTTTGAATTGTTTTCCCTAATACCTTGTTCACTTACATAGTATCCAATCTTCACCTTCTTCTCCATTGACAGCTTCACAACCCTAGCCCTTCCTCGACGTCGCCACCTTCTCATCTTGACGGCTTCTCAACGCCGATAAAAAAAACGCCATCACACACTGCCACCGCCTCCTCCCTTGGCTTTATTTAATGAAAGAACGTACTGAATTGTTATCTATATTTTGTGAACTTTATGCTGAAGTTAAAAAACAGTTTAATAAGCCGGTTAAAATTATACGAAGTGATAATGCAAAAGAATACTTTTCTCATGTTTTTAATGAATTTAGGCTAGCCATGAATTTATGTGTGGTAATGGGATTGCTTATCGATCACCATACTCATATACCCATCAACAAACTAGTTCGGTTGAATGGAAAAATAGACGCTTAGTAGAAATCATACGATGATTTCTGTTCCACGCTAATGTTCCAAAATATTTTTAGGTGATGCAGTCCTTACTGCATGTTATGTCATGATTCGCATGCCTTCATCTGTCCTTAATAGCGCACACCAGACTCAGTTTTTTCGACTGTACCCGTGTTTTCTTAGCACCTTGCATATATGGATGCCTATGTTTTGTTCACAACAATGATCCAACTCTTTACAAATTCAACCCTCGGGCAATAAAATGTGTTTTTCTTGGCTATACTTAACATAAAAAAAGGCAACTGTTGTTATAGTCTGGACCTCCGGAAATTTTTCATTAGTGTCGATGTAACTTTCTTTGAACATCAACCATACTTTATGGAAAAATAAACTATTTTTGAAATTGATGAGTGTCCACATTACTTGATGAGTCTCATATCCAAGTTGCACCTTTTTCAACTTCTTTGCCAATTCAACCTTCCGAGTCGATTGCACCTATGCCTGTCCCTAACTCTTGTCGATTCTTAAATGCCCCAAACATAAAAAACCCATCAACGAAAGGAAAAGGAGGTACAATTGGTGACTCCAACACTTCACTAAACACCGTGTCTTTTAAGTACTTACAACCATCAGATTTTGATCTCTATTGCTTTCCGCCAAGGTAAACGAGCTCGTACATCTCATCCGATTTCCATCTTCATCTCGTACAACAATCTCTTCTTATTGTTTTTTCATTACATCTTTGGACTCCATTTCTTTACCCAAGTCTGTGTCTGAAGCATTATAAGATTGTGGATAAAATGCAACTATGGATGAGGAAATGATTGTGTTACACCAGACTGATAAGAGGGAATTAGTTTCTTAGTAGCCTTGGAACGGCCATGTTAACTGAAAAAAGACAATACAGCAGCTAATTGGAAGTCAAGTAAAATATTCTGAAGATCTTATGTAATTTTTTATCCTAGTGATTTATTACACACACACACACACACACACACACACAGAGAGAGAGAGAGAGAGAGAGAGAGAGATCCCCTCTCGTCTTTAAATTGTTTTCTGTATACCTTGTTCTTTTACAGACCCTTCAAAATATTGTAAAATCTGATCTGTCGTACAACTTCTTGCGGATTGATCTACTTTCTTGAAATTGCATCTATGGTCTATGTTAGGTCGAGATAAAGCCGGGTAACGCAGAATGCTTAGTATTCTAAGCATCGGAAACAAAAAGTAGGATCCTTGAATGCAATTTTGCTGCAATAAGGTATTTTAATGAATTACTTTACTAACATTTGTTATTATTAATTGTTTTTTGAATCTTTTTGTTTGCTTTTGCATCCTCGTGTTAGATTAGAACATCGTTTGGGTTCAAATTGAAATAATACAAGAAAATCCTTTTATTCCAATTCTTCAGGGTCAAGGCATGTTACAGTATTGCCTGTACAGCTTAACTCTAGCAAAAGTCGTTTATGTTCCGTATATTTTATGGCTACTTATTGGATATGTTTCTGGATTATTACTGATAAAATAATAAACAAAGTTGACATGCAATCAAACCCAGAAGGGTACCTCAAGTGGCCCTCCGCAAACACCAAGCTTCAAACAGACAGCAATTCAAGGGAAATTAATGGATATAACTGAATTATCGAAAATAGCCTTTAAATGCTACCAACTTAGTACAAGAATATGGGCCTGGTTATAGAGTTTAGGAGCATACATTGATCATTTGACGGAAGCCGCCTGATATTAAATATACAGTTATGCCTGCAGGCTTCATCTTGTTTATTAATTCCGAAATTCCAGGAGAAATTCTGCATATAAAGGAGTGGGACTGTAAAATAACGGTCAAGCTAACAAAAAATAACAGACAGAAGTCAAAAAACAAGATAAATAATCCAAGATCAGCAGGACTCTAAAAGGACATATGTCTCCATATGATATATCACAAAAATGCAATCTGAATGCAGTTTGTGTTCCCTCAAAGAAAAATGCAGTATGTGCAAGACAGATATAATTTCCTAGTATAATCTTCTAATAGCATGAGAATCCCCATTGCTTATCATATAATATAAGGTAGCTGATATTATATAGAAGCACTATCTGGAAGCCGTGGCTATTAATAATATCAACTTCATAATGTTTCTTCCACATGTTAGTTCAAGAACCTTTCATCTTTTATAATTGACAAAATTATTATAAAAAACATCAATTAAATTTACATCCTACAAATTATTTAACCGCTCCATATATTTTGCTCACATAATCCTCAATGTGCTTATAGAAGTCAGTTCCAAAGTCATTCTAGATGAAGATGGTACTATTGATCCATGAATATTAGCAATCCAAATATTAATATTTAATGCAAATGTTGGATTCTTTATTTCTTTCAAAGTCCATGAGGAGCATTTCAACTCTCCCTAAATATATATGCAATCGACATTCGTAAGTGTTAAAGAAGAAGCAGTAGCACATCCATAAAGCAAAATTTCTCATAGGATATAGTATACATAAATTAGAGAAACACATAAGGAGCAGCTTTATACATCAAGGAAACTTTATGTCTTTATTTTCTCTCATTTTCCTTTTTGCAAGAAATATAGTATATCTTTGCATAATAAACACAACACTATTTGAAATAATTCGGATCTTAATTTTTTAACTGAATCTGAATATATAACAACTTGCGTAATAATTAAATATTTCATGAAGGTTTCTACACATGCTCCTCTACTTTAAGGAGAAAACAGATAATATAGACAGCAATATGAATGGATTGCAACAAAATAAATTGCATGGGATATCAGGCATACAGAGATTTTTGAACCCATCTAACAATTTCTCGGCAATAAGGAACAAAGTGTGAAGTTTTCATAATTTTTATGTCCAATTATTCTAAATTGTTCAGAAAGAAAGTACTATTTACATGGCAAACAATTAGCCTTAAATTACATGAACATAGATCCGTAGAGTTGCTATTGACGAAGCTCAGAGATAATGATTCCAAATCTAAGCACGTCAGAGTAAGGAAATCATAGATAAAGAAGAATACTTTTATGCTTCAAAAAGCACTAGTTGTAGTTATCAAGCTACCAATAAGAGAAATATCATTCTATCTACATGAAATGATTTTACATCCAACTAGAAAAGCCATAGTGACGCCATCACATGGAGATCTATAATGTTTTTTTTCTAAAAAGAGTAAAAGGATTTTTGTAGCAATATTTCAAGCTATAAGTTGGAGCAGTAATCAACAATGTAATTTCATAAGAATATAGATGCATAGATATCTAAATGACATATTGCTCATTAAACATGCAATGATATATCTGATTTAAAAAATCAGAATATTAATATTAGCCAATATTTCCTTAATTAGAAAAATGAAACCATTGTTTCATATGACATAGCAAAAACACTATATTACAATGACGATGGAAAAAAGTATATACAGGATAGCCTTAAAACTTAATTACACTAAAAATCCCTTTACTGTCACTGTTTTCCACTAAACTACCTTAAAGTATTTTTATTACAGCAAGCTCCCTAAGAGTAGAATATTTAGGGGTATTTTAGTGAAAAAATCCATTAAAACCAAAGTTTAAATCGGGTTAATGTAATTTAAAAATACCTCTAAGGTAGTTCAGTGAAAAAGGTGAAGGTGGTTTAATTTAATATAGTGAAGCTATAAAGAATCATACCTTGGAGGTCTCTTCTGGAGAAAGTCCTGGAGCTGGGACAAAGAGGGGTTAAATAATTTAAGTCTAGCATCTAGAGCATCCTCAAAAGCAACAGATCCGCTCATGGCCCTAAAGATACAGACAAAAGAATCAGAGAAATCAAAGAGCAAAGGTCATATGAATTATTATGAATCAACAAGGCATAAATGCAAAAGAGGGTATGGTACTTGGATGTCCACTCTGCCACAGCTTTTCCCGCACCACAAAAGTCGGCAAGTTCATCAATACCCTCGTCCAAGCAAACAGTGCTATCCACATCAAAGCACACTGCATCGGCATTGCGCCAAATCTCAAGCACCTCTACAACAAGCAAAAATATGGATTAAAAAGAATGAGACTATTTTACAAGATCAAGCCAATATGATACCTTGATTTTACATCAAAATACAGGCTATTTTCACCAAACTGTCATTGTTTTCCACTAAACTACCCTAAGGTTTTTTATTACAAAACACACCAAAATTGGTTTAATGTTTTTTTTTAAAACTAAAAAACCCTTAAATGTAGTATTTTAAGGGAGCTTACTGTAATAAGAAAAACAATAAGGTAGTATAGAGAAAAACAACTATAGTTAAGGGTGGTTTATTGAAATGTGTTGAAAGTAAAATAAAAAAAACAAATGATGGGACTTTACAGATAGTCTCACATTGGAAACAACAAAAAGAAACACATGGGTATAAGATATAAGATGGGCCAAACCTCGGCAAGGCTTGAGTCTTATTGTTGGAACCCACTTATATCAAAGGCTCATGTGTACCTATAAAATGCCCATCACTCCCTCTACATTAAATAAAACTTTAAACTTTAGCAAAATGTATCCCAGAATATAATAGGACTGACCTCTTGAAGGCAGGGTATTATCAAAGTGGGCAGCAGACATAGTGCTCGGGGGCTGTAATGAGGATGTTGTAATAGTAAGAGATTTGTATGGCCTTGAAACACCAAAGGAAAGATTGGCTGTGCCTCTTGATAAATGTTTCAATACAAATGGAGGAAGTTGAGAACATGGAAGATCGTTGGACAAATTCTGACTGATACTTGAACCAACCAGCCTAGCCATCAATTCCTGATCTATAAAATCCAATTAGATTGTGTATACATCCAACAGATGTGGAATACACATAATAAACATTCATGTGAAACAAGCACCTTCACATTCCTTGTGAATGTACATTGGAAAATATACAAAATGTAAAATATTCTCAATTATTACGAGATTGTTTACATAAATTGTCATCATTAAGGTTAGCTAACCACAAATGGTATTGTTTCCCATAATCCCAAGCCACAAAACATGTTAGGCACAATATACTATGAATCGGAAGAAGCGGATTTAAACAATTGGCTTTTGTTTATGGTGTAAGGAGTCTCACTATGGGTTCAATGCATATACTTGGGGCATATCTTATACTTCCAGGCGTAAACAACATAGTTATGCCCACCTATCACAGTGCATATTAGATTACCCAGAAAAACAAATTTCCATTCATCGTGATCTATAAATAAAGCCTAAAATGTTTATAAAATGAAAAAAATTATGCATTGAGGACTTAAAAAGCATGACTACATCACTTCAGTTGTATTAGTTGTTCATCTTCAAGCATGTGTAAGAAGCCCATAAATTAAAAGGCTTAACCACCATCACCGCCATGCCATCCCCTGGGAAAAAAAGATAAAAATTTTATCCTTGACCAGCATGAATCTTTTTTCACTCTAGGAACTGTTTCATAGATATATGACTGAATTTGACTAACAGATGAATCAAACAGCCGTACTCATTCAGAAAGGCATAAAAAGGATGGTCAAACAACGTATCATTAAGCGTGACACCCCACCCAAATGCATGCACGAATGTCTGCACAAAAAGAATTTATCGCCTGACATAGGCAAAAAGAGAACATTGGGATTTATGTAAAATATTCAAAGCACTTTTCAGATCGATAAAGAAAAAACGACCAATTTATGAATTGTGTGTTACATTTATCACCTTCTAACTCTTTCTCACACCCTTACCTCTACGTGGCACCCTTAAAGTAAATATGGGGATACCCCATCCCTCGCCTATCCCAAAGGAACCTCTACATGGCACCCCTAAAATAAATATGGGGATACCCCATCCCTCGCCTACCACCCATAGGGCTTTTTTTAAATAAAAAATTGAATCAAATGAATATGTATTTGATGGTATACCATGAACTTTGGTAGATGATCATAACCAAAATCGTTCGGCCCTAGAAGAGTTAACATATAATATCTCTTGAAAAATTAAAAATGAACTTTGCACACGATAGTATTAACAATGGCATGATTATTTTTTTAATCGCATAAAATAGTGTTGTCTATCAATAATGACTTAAAATTGCAACGGTCACATGATAGTCATTAAAAACGCCATTACTTTTTCCATGATTTGTAGTGATTATTTTTTATCTTTTAATTTATTAGTCCTTTCACACTTCCGTCGCTTTTGATAATCAAATCAATCATGTATTATTTGGATTTCCATGGATATTAAGGCTACATAGTAATCTTACAGATGGGATTGCACCAAAGACAATTGCACAACCGCTAAGGTATGTAGGATCTATCGCCAAAGGATATGAGTGAAGAATAAGATTGAGGTTTTTATGATAGGATGACTGAGTTTCTTGACTTGAGACTACACTCTAGGACTAGGATTTTTGAGAACTTACCAATTCGCTAGATTCTGAATTATGTGGGTATATTCACTGCAAATCCTCATAAGACAACGCTCATCCTTTAGGGTAACCTAAACGTTTAATTGCTTTAAGTATTTGCTAAATGCAACCGCGATTCCTGCGAAATTTAGGATTTTCAATTTCTTTTTCTTTTCATTAATAAACTTTGCTCGAGGACTAACAAAAGATAGGTGTGGGGTATTTGATACACGTTTTATTGTATTTTATACTTCCCATAATCTATGCTCTTATCAATAAAACAATACTATTTGAGGTAGTTTGCTTTGATTGTGCAGATTTCAAATTTAATGGCTAAAAGGATGAAGAAGATGAAACATGGGCTTTATGCCACTCAAAGTCCACCACAAACAAAGCCCATGCTACTGGTCCAAGCCAAATAACACTACAACCAAAATATACAGTCAAAAGAAACCCAACCATGAAAAAAGCGCCCGACAAAAACCAGGCGCCAACCGTTCTGAGAACTTACCAATTCGCTAGATTCTGAATTATGTGGGTATATTCACTGCAAATTCTCATGAGACAACGCTCATCCTTTAGGGTAACCTAAGCGTTTAATGGCTTTAAGTATTTGCTAAATGCAACCGCGATTCCTGTGAAAATTAGGATTTTCAATTTCTTTTTCTTTTCATTAATAAGTTTTGCTCGAGGACTAGCAAAAGATAGGTGTGGGGTATTTGATATTCACGTTTTATTGTATTTTATACTTCCCATAATCTATGCTCTTATCAATAAAACAATACTATTTGAGGTAGTTTACTTTGATTGTACAGATTTCAAATTTAATGGCTAAAAGGATGAAGAAGATGAAACATGGGCTTTATGCCACTCAAAGTCCACCACAAACAAAGCCCATGCTACTGGTCCAAGCCAAATAACACTACAACCAAAATATACAGTCAAAAGAAACCCAACCATGAAAAAAACGCCCGACAAAAACCAAGCGCCAACCGTTCTGATACAGTCGCCACATGGCGGAAAAAGCGGTCTGAAACCACTACCTGAGAGTCTTGTAAGGGTCAAAGTTGGTGAGATTTGGCCAGCTGCTTTACATGGAGAAATGACACTTCTGCCCTCTCTCGAAACTTCCTGACTGCCTATAAAAGGCCAGCAGATCCATCTTGAAAAAGGAGTGGGGTGTAGAGGCTATCTAGGGATTAGTTTTAGTTAGAGTTTACTTTTTCTTTGTTCCATTGCCCAAACAAGTGAACTCTTTCTTCTTTATAAGAAGACTCCTTGCAAGCAAGAACACCTGTAATTTAGTTTCAATTAATGCAATTTACATTCCTTGCAATTTTCATTTATAGTTTGTAATCCTTTTGCAAGTTGAGTTCTTTCTTCTTTGTGAGAAAGCTCCTTGCATAGAAAAGACTTGTAATTATCTTTCAATTCATGCAATTTACTTACATGCCTATTTTTCAATATTTTGACTTGGTTAACTCTTACCATTCTATTCTCTTAGGTAATATTTAACGTTTGATCTATACAAGATCATTCTCAATTGACTTCTTGCTTTTTGATCATGCTTTCAATTCATAGTTGACGGTCTATGCTTAGGAAATGTAACCATGTTGAGATGATATTGGATATATCAAGAATCCAATTCTTATTATTTACAGGTTAGTCTAAAATGGTTGATGTGGTATGTACAGAACACATATAAGTCACACTTATCTAAAACGGTTTGATGGCCAATGTAAAGAAATCACATAGTCCATACTTCCTAAAGTTAACTTGTAAGTAAGACGAATAAGAAGCTAATTTCTTATTATTTGCAAGTAAGTGTAAATTGGTTGATGGCGTATGTAGAGAAGTCATATAGATCATACTTATCTAAAACGATTTGATGACCTATGTAGAGAAGTCACATAGTTGATGCTTCCCCATGCTAACTTGTAAGAATTAAGAAGAGAAAAAGAGAGAGTGGAGAGGAAGTTGGCCATGATTGGACCTAACCAAACCGAAGCATGGACATGTTTTAGCTAATTTGATTTTCATTTAAGTTGTAGGATCTAAACACCTTCTCAAACCCTCCTCTTAACTCGTCTTAAACTAATCTTTTGTAAACGTCTTCCTTGCGATTCGACCTGTACTTGCATGCTTGCTACCTAGCGACCCATGCACTTGTTGTATTACAATATTAGAAAATCTCCAACAATATATATGAATACTTTTGATCTCTATCAATTTAGATCGTTCAATCTCTACGAAAGTTTTTGATTCATTTCGAGTAAATCCATCGATCGAATCATCCTGTTGCAAAAAAAAAAATTGATTCTTCAGAATTTTTCAATTGCCTGTAAAATTTTACTATAGGAATGAGTTCCTAATTTCATCAAGGTATACTAGCAATATTTAGGTTTGTCATGATGAATTTTGTGCCGCGCTAATTTGTGATCATAGATAAGATTAGCAGCTCAACATGCAAGGGTTAAGAAATTTTTATGCACATGTTATTTAGAGGAAGTACCAACGAAGGCGAAAGGCGACCTTGATGGCGAGTTAGAGATGGAGATAGCGGGAGAACTTAAGCACTCTTCTTTCCCCTCTTAAGCGGGTGATATTCCATACACTAGTAATTGGTGTTCATACCCTATTGCAAAGTGGTACATAAGTTAGATATTTGGTGTAAGAATAACAAAATTACATTTAACCACAAATCCTCCCCTTTTTTGTCCATGATAATTTTCCTCTCTCGACTTAGACTTGGTTCCGATCTCCTTCGTCTCCAGATCAGACTACTGCGAGATTAGGGCTTCAATGGCGAGATTAGGGTTTCTTCGACGCCGACTCAGCAATTCAGCAGACTCTTCTCAGATTGGTCTTGGCAGGGTTCTCGAATTTGACTCCGAGGTTCGAGTTCGACTCGTTTACCCCTTTCGATTTGGACCAACTTAGGATCAAGGCTACTCAGCAAGGGCTTTCCATTAGGTCTAGGGTTTCCTGAATTCTTTGAAGCAATTCAGCAGATTTCTCTAGATCTTTGAGTAAATTTCTGGGCAATTTCAGCAAATATCTTAGTGTTGATTCATTTTGTGGATTGTTCAGAAGTGTTGGATGGTTTTCAAGTATTTAACAATACTTTACAATAAATAACAAAAAATAAACCAAAATGCAACTTTTGTTGATTTATGAGCGGACTCTTCATAGGCCAGGCTCTCCGGCCGCTTCGCTTTTTTCCGAATATAAGAAATAATGCCATTGGGATTGGAGTTGCTTGGTAAACTTAGGAAAGGTAGCGGGGCAGCTAATGCATGACATCATAGTTTCAATTTCTATGAGAATTTGCAAATGTGATTCTAATTTTTCGGAATAATAGTTTTTGGTTCCTTGCAACTATCCCTTATACAAGAATCAAGCCTCTTTTAAAATCCAATAAATTAACTTATAAGCTATATCGAAGTTTAAAATAGAATAATTTGTTTGTGTTTTCTTCTAGAAAATATACTTGAAATATTGTTGGTATTGAACATAGTAGACATATAAACGTTATGGAATGCGGTATACTCAACTTTGCGGTTGAATGGTGCATACGACATATGTTGCATACGTGTCAAATATGTACGTGCATTTGCGGTAAGGTTTTTCAAAAAGAAACAGAGAAAAAAGAAGGAAAGCAAAATGATCAAAAATAAAGTCGGTTAGGGATTAAGAGAAAGGTCGAGAAAAGGTATAAATTCTATAGTCTATGTTGGGTTACGCCAGCGCCCCGGCCATCAAACCGTGGCCAAATGCGGAACATAAATTTTCAAAACCGGAGCTAACTGAACCTGATTCCCAAGATGTACTATTAACCATAAACTAGCTATACTAAAAAGAACTAAACTACTAGGTTAGAATGTTATACCGAACGAACCAAGTCCTTCGGTCTTCTACCTCCTTCATTAGCTCCTAGTGGTCGCGGATCAAATTTGATTGCCGGTCTTCCTCCATCTACGATGATCCACCCGAGAGAAACGGCGCAAGTTTCAGCCTTGTCTAGCAAGGAAACCGACGCTCCAAGGTTGCTAGCAATGGAGAGTGGAGGTGTAGGATTATCTTACTATAATTTTCTCTCATCACTAATACTCCAAAGAGCAACTCAAGAAGAAAAATGAGGAGGTGAGGAAAACAATGGCATGAGCAACCATGGAAAATGATCAAGTGTCTCAAGTGAGAATGAGAATGATCAAGTGAAGAAAATCAAGCATCAAGTGAAGTAATAAGAATGAATGGATGGCATGTAAAGAATAATGGCCACAATAATTTCAACCATGAAAAAATATCACCTCATTTTACAATAAATAAAATCATGACATACCTCTCTACATGTCAAGCCCATGCTCATGCCAACTCACCCTCCACCTCATTTCCAAAATGATTTTCTAAAAAGGAAAATCATATAATGAGTCGCCATATCTTCTAGAAGTAATTCCGTATAAATACGGAATACAACCTGGTATACATATCGAAATATATATACGCGTATTCGTACAAAAATACGAATAGCCAAGAGAGAAAATGAATAGTGGACAACAATACTAGAATACATATATATAAATACATATATAAATTATTAAATCAAAACCTGAGTTAATAATTCGGCTTAATCCTAAGCCGCTAGTATTATCAACCGTCCGATTAAAGTTTGTGCAGCCTGTACACATATTTAATCGGACACATGTATGTACCAACATACGTCATCTACACCATATCGTCTGAACCGTGAAAACTCTCTGTGTGGGACTCTAAAGACTCGTCAATACGCTGGCAGTGGGTTTAACCACAAACACGTCAAAAGCACTAGCTGTACGTAACGGCTATCCAGATATTGAGCGAAAATAAGGCCGACGAGCAAACTCATCCATACCCGTACTGAGCCTGACGGTGACAATCTCCATACAGTCTGGTCTGTTCGTCTAAGAGTATCGCATATCGAGTCTAGGGGGTGGATAAAATCAGACCCCTAATAACGCGATAATTCGTGTCGGTATGAAACCCATCATCACTTGAGAAACTACTGATCCTAGATCAGTAATTCTCGACTACCTTGGCCAAGAATTTCTAGTGATGGCCACCCGTGCACTGCGCGACATCAACCCCAAATACCGGGAGAGACGAATCCCCGACGATCCACTCACTGCCTCCATGTGGCTCGGGACTATACCCAACTAAAACATGTTTCTATGATTCTTTTGAGCCGTGGTAGGGTAGTAATCAAAGCACTGTGGGAACTCACACAAGACAAATGACGATCTCAGGTTAACAGACTAAACTGTACTCATGTCACCTGAGAACTTCAATCCGACAATAGGTATAATACCATCTAGAAGGTTCCCGACGAGTCCATCCAGTGTACTCATAACCCAATGAGCACCTGCATACTATCTTAGATGACTAACTGACACCAATGGCTTGTGAGACCAGCCACCGCCCCTCGTCGGGGTCTCGATAAGTATACACTAGTCTACTCTAGAGTACTGATACCCAATCTCGATACTCCCACGACTAGGGATATTTAAGGATGTGCTTATAGACCACCCAGCTTCCACGTATATGATCGCCATCATAATGCTGGTAGTCAAGCAAGAATCCTATGGACTCTATCAATATGTAATAGTGATCTGTAATGCCACCTAATGTTGTACATGATAATAAAGACAAACCAGATAGCATATTATCATCTCGAGTAAGACTGTTCTACCGGTATAGGTCTTCCCTCAATCATCACAATCACGTGCCTGTGATTCAATAATTGACTTGAAGGCACTATAGCCAACAGTCTATAGATGTTGAAACTCACAATAGCGTAAAACGTACCGCTCGGTGTTTTAAAAAGTAGTCGTCTAAGCGCTTATGTGCGTAAAAGAGACGCATCACGATGCATTAGACCGCATAGTTGGGAATTATGCTTCCGTTTGTATTCTTATAGGTATACTCTTTACTTGTTAATTGAAGTGTAATATATAATAAACTGGAGTTGTTTTATCATTATTAAACGCCGAGGGCCACTATGAGGGCCTTCCATCGCCGATTTCGAGACTCACAGCCGACTTTGAGGGCCATGAAGGCTAGCGACCGCCGTCGGTTTTGAAGTTCTCCAACTTGATCTCAAACCAAGATCTCCACTTCGATCTCCATTTCAAATTTCGATCTTATCTTCAGTTTTGATCTTCAACTTCGACTTCAAGCTTTAACCATGCCAACACTGTCTTCGAGTTTCGACTGCTCTTTCGAGCCTTTGACGACAATAGTTTTTTCCTTTTATTTTTTCTTTTTTTTGCGTTTTTTGGACTTAAAATTGAAGAGATTTTGTGTAGACAATTAACTAATTATTTAACTTTTTATCTGTGAAAAAATGGCAAAATTTACTTTATTACTAGCTTGCATTTAATTGTTAACACCTTTGAGAATACTTATTTAGACCGCTTCTACAAGCGAAAAAGAAACCAAATTCGTTAACAATCAAATTAAAATCAATATTTAACAAATAAACTTTAAAAAATAACAAAATTAACTCAAAATACATCTAAATTGATGTCATTACGACCTAGCCTAAACGGCCGCATAGGCGCCTCCCAGGCTCTTTGGCCGCACAGCTTTTTTCTCCCGCTTTTTAATCAATGGTAGCGCTCTGCCACTAAATAGGAAAAGACGCAAGGAGCATAACATATAGCGTAAGCTACTAACCTTATTATTATTTTAATTCAAAAATATATATTGTTATTCTAATGTAAAAAAGGGGGAAAATTACTCTACAAATTATAGAATAATCTTTTTTTTTAAATCTAAGGAACTACTAAGCACCAGCATACAAACAATATTCTTAATGTTTATTCTATGAGTTCACACTCTATCCATCTTCAATAGTTCACAAGAATGTTATATACTCATCCACGATATATTAATCAACAACTTAAGTATTTAGCAAATAAATTAACAGAAGCAAATAACTTAAGTGTCTAGAATTTCACATACACATTATTGACCTTAGATAGCCTCGAAAGAGGTAGGTGATGGTCTAATAGGACGACGATGTGATGAGACCTTAGATGGACAGGTTATGAAGATCAATTTAGGAGGAAGAAGAGAGAAGAGGAGAAAATGCAACGTTGATGTCCTAGATGATCGATTTGGGTTCTTGGATGCTTTTGTTTATGGCTTTCAAAGATTCAGGCTAGAGTTTTTTTATTAAAATAACTGGTAAAGGCTCTAAAGCTCCATAGCTTAAATAGCTTCAAGTGTAACACCCAAAAATTTTATTGCTTATTATTTTCGTAATTTAATGAAAATACAGCTTTTCAAATATGGAAATAAAGGCGGTAAATGCCTAGAATTGGTTTTAAATTCGGGGTTAAATGCAAAGGTTTTGTAACTTTAGATTTGGAATATATTTGGTTTTAAAGGAGTTAACCCTAAGCAATTTTCCCAAATATTCCTCACAAAACAAAACAAAAAAGGGAAAAGAACAGAATCGGAAATAAGCGAAATCTAAGTAGCTAAGAAGGAGGAGACGATCGAAGGGGTGGAGATCGACGTACCTCATCGAAGATCACCACCGTTTTTGGATCTAGGGTTAAGGTCAGACTTTTCTCTTACAACCATTCTTTATACTTTGTAATTGAGGAAAGGATTGAAATCCCCGATGTTGTTGGCGATGGCAGGATCGATTTTGATTGGCCTCGACGAGTTGATGCCGAGGCTAGGGTTAGGATTTCAGTCATTTGGGGCCGGAAAAGAAGAGAAAAACGCGATAGAGAGGAACGTAAAAGTTCGAGGAAACATGTTTCGTTAGGGTTTGGATTCCGGTCGAGTTTAATTTATATTACCCGAATCCAATCCCTCCTATAATACAATTCTACTCATAGTTTGGGTTAGGTTGCGTGTTGGATTCACATCCAATCCGACCCGATCCACATTGGTTAAACCCATAGCTTCATGGAAATTGCAATACAGTCCCCGTAATTTTAATAATGCTATTTAACCCCTTTTTCATTCGCATATGCTTTCTGAAGTTTTATATTTAGCACCCTGCACTTGTAAATTATTAGCATTAGCACCCTTCCTATTAACCAATGTAGTATTTGAGGCTGGAATCTTCTGTTTAGATCCATGAACTTCTTTGAATTAAATATTAGGCCCCTGAAATGATATAAAATGATTAGAAAAAATATTGGAAAATGGCAAATAATATTATTTAGGCGTAAAGACCCATATAGATGTATTTTATTAGTTTTGGAAGTTTACATAACATAACTAATTCGTCAAAACACGACAAGTTATTAATTCTAGCATTATATGTTAATTTAGACAATCTGGTTGGAGCTTAAGAGGGACGTCGAATCCATCAAGTCAACTTCGCTTTTCGGTGACGGAAAGTTTATGATACAAGTTAATTAATTTATTGTTTATTGGCGTTCACGTCATATGAAAGATATGATTTTGCTTGGTTGATGATATGTTACTTATTTCGATTGTAGCTTATGCAATTAAAACTATTTTTATTCTTGGTACCATTAAAGCATGTTTTTCATATAGAAATTAATATGCATACGACTTGGTGGTTTTGACTATATATTTGTGTCTCGGGCACGTGGACTTGATTATATATTTATGCCTCAGGCATACGATTGGTTATTTTAAAGAACATATACCTATATTTTTGAAAATAAAACGGGTCGTATGTATTTCGTAGGTGAATATCAATGAGTCGGAAAAACATAGTAGGTTACATCTAGCCTAGTAGTGGAATCCCATTGGGATTATAGGCAACCTTACCGCGGGTCATAACATGCAATTCTCCCTACCACGGGCTATCTATAGTAGCGTTTTCCTTTTGTCAACCGAGATAGAGATGTTGACCGTACTAAGTCGTAACCTGCTAGTTTTTCCGTGCATGAAAATTATATTTTCACAAATAGCATAACTTTAGATATTTGATGATTATCGATATTTGTTATTTTATTGGTATTTAACTTTGTTATATAAATTACTAGATATGTATCATTTTCTTACTAAGTGTCGTAGCTTATCCACCTTTTATTGCGGCCGCTAATCGAAATGAAAGGAATCAGGTTGGATGAACATCATGATATAAAGTTAGAATTTTCCCCGTAATGGCCTACAGCAATAATTACTTTGCATAGGAATGTGTTCTTGCAGCGAACAATTAGTAACTTCTTTATATTTAGTCGTTTGGTTATTGGAACCTATCATGTTATTTTCGGAAAATAATTGTGTAAGAACTATGTTAATTATTTCGACCTTGTTGTTTTCAAGGATATTATATTTTTCTTTAAGATTACATGTTAGGCCTTGCAGTCTCATTGTCGAGATCGCGATATGTCACGCAAATATGGTTGCTTTTATAAATGTGGATTTAGGACGTGACAGAGTTGGTATATGAGCTTTAGACTGTAGATCTAAATGGGAATTTGATCGTAGATTACGAATTAAGAAGTTAAGGTTGTAAATGATAAACGTTTGCGTTAGAATGCATGGTATATAACTTGACATGTTTGCTCCATAACATACATTTGAATCTTTATTCTCGTTTAAAGAAATTATTTATCTTATGAATTTTAAGCGATAGCGCGTGGTAGAGGAGGTGCAGTGGCTCGAGGAAAGGACGGGTGCAGCAACTCGTGGGAGGAGTGCAGCAGCTGGAAGGGACGGGAGAACTGATGTTCCACCTTCTGCTAATACCATTAAGCAACCTCGAACTAGGGGTGGCCGCAGAGTCAGCAGGGTTCCAGAGATACCTGCGAACCCGGAGACAAAACCGTTGCAGGATGCCCCTGCTATTAATAATGGATGGAGGTTTGGTCCTATGGCTTGTAGAAAGAGGTCTGCTCGTACTACTAGGACAGCAAAACAAGGCCCTAATGATCAGGATAATCAATGGGGCGGTAAAGATTTAACACCTTCGTGGACATACAAGCTGAGTTCGTGGACATGCAAGCTAAGTTGGCCGAAAAGCAATGTGAGCTTATGGAAGAGCAATCCAAGGCGATAAAAGAGTTCGCCAAGGTGATAGAGTCTCATGGTGTCGACAGGATTTCCAAGACCGAAGGATATGATTTTGAGAAGTTTAAGATGTCCCCGCTTTCGTTTCAGGACGGTTCTAATCTCATAATAGCAAAATTGTGGCTTAAGCAGATGAAAAACTCCTTAAGATTTTGAAGTGCACTGAGGATCAGAAGGTGTCTTTTGCTACCTTTATGCTTCAGGAGGAGGCAGAGCACGGGTGGGAATCAAAAGAAGAGATTTTAGTCTCGCAAGACGAAGAGGTGATTACTTGGAGCAAATTTAAGCCGCTATTTGAGGAGAATTTCTTCCCTATTTATGTTCGTGCTCGAAAGAAGAGAGAATTCCTGAATTTAAAGCAAGGATATGCAATTGTCAATGAGCATGAGGCAAAGTTCATAGAGCGATCTCAATATGCCGAAGAGTTAGTCGCTGAAAAGCACGATAAGGTCGAAATATTCGAGAACGATTTAAGGCCGGATATCACGGCATTAGTGACCATCAGCTTGTCAAAGACCTATATTGAGGTCGTACAGAGGGCACGCAGGGCCGAGAAGACCATCGATGCAAAGCAGAAGACTTGGGAGCAAAGGAAGAAGCCACAGCCAGATAGTGGTCATAAATCTTTCAATGGGCATTTTAAGAAGAAAGAATTCAGGAAGCATGAATATTCTTCTCAGAAACCGAGAGATCCGACTAAGAAGTTTGAAGTCCCTATTCAGAGGCATGAGGGGCTATGTTCCATGTGTGAAAAGGATCACAGGGGTCGACCATGCCCAAAGTTTGAGGGTTGCTTCCAATACGGTAATACTTGACACATGTCCAAAGAGTGCCCAACGAGGAATGTTGTGCCTAATAAAGTGAACTAAAAGTCTAAAGACCCAAGGCAGGGTGTATGCTCTTACCCCTCAGGATGCTTTGGAATCCAACACCGTAGTCAAAAGTATATTGAGAACAATTCTAGTTTAGCACAGTTCTTTTATATGTTTCAATACATTCTATACATCATTACATCTCACACATTAAATCCTGAATTAGCTTAGAAATTGAACCAACTACCTTTCACCTTCAGGTTCTCTTTTAATAACATCATCTCCTCCTAGAATGTTGTTTGATTCGAGGTTAACACATTCTTTCGTGTCACCACACTTTGCACAAAGACCGCATAGTCCACCGAGTTACCTAGATTATGAATTATCGGTTTCGACACCTGCTGGCATCTGTCTAATAACCGATAAGGTTTATAGAGGATGCAACGTGATGATGGGTGATGGAACTTTGCTGACAGATTTGATTCTCCTGGAGATGTATGATTTTGATTTGATTCTTGGGATGGGATGGTTAGCCTCTTACCATGCATCAGTTGACTGCTTAAGAAGCAAGTCATATTTTCAAGTTTCGGGAGAATCAGAATTCAGCTTTATAGAAGAGGGTTCCATCTCGCCTTTACGCACGATTTCAGATATGCAGACTTACAAGCTTATAAGGATCGGATGCCATAGTTACTTAGCCTATGCGGTAGATACACAAAAGGAGAAGATGAAACTTGAGGATATTTCAATAGTCCGAGAGTTTCCTAAGGTATTTCCGGAAGAGCTTCCGGGGTTACCGCTGGATCGGGAGGTCGAGTTCATTATCGACCTAGCGCTAGGCACTGCGCCGATATCCAAAACTCCTTATAGAATGGTCCTCGTGGAGCTTAGAGAGCTAAAGGCTCGGTTGCAAGAGTTGCTTGATAAAAGTTTTATACGTTCAAACGTATCACCTTAGGATGCTCGGTGTTGTTTGTCAAGAAAAAGGATTGATCGATGCGTCTTTGTATCGACTAACAGGAGCTCAATAAAGGGACAATCATGAACAAGTACCCTATGCCAAGAATTGACGATTTCTTTGACCAGTTGCAAGGTACCAAAGTATTTTCGAAGATTGATTTGAGATCTGGTTATCATTAGCTTAAGATTAAAGCAGAGGATATTCGTAAGTCTACCTTTCGAACGAGATACGGTCATTATGAATTCTTAGTGATGACATTCGGCTTAACGAATGCCCCGCCGTGTTTATAAATCTTATGAATAAGGTGTTCAAACCTTATTTACATCAATTCATAGTAATATTCAATGATGATATTTTGATCTATTCGAAAAGTACGGAGGAACACGACTATCACTTAGAATTGTCTTGCAAACATTGAAGGAAAAGAATATTTATGCTAAATTAAGTAAATGGGAGTTTTGGCTCGAGAGCACGGCATTTTTAAGCCACGTGATATCAAAAGATGGTGTTTTTGTCGATCCGAAGAAAGTGGAGGCCGTTGATTGGAAAAGGCCTTCTAATGCAACGGAAATTTAAAATTTCTTGGGTTTAGCGAGGTACTATAGAAGATACGTTGAAGATTTCTCTCGTATTGCTGCTCCACTGACTCGATTAACTCAAAAGAAAGCCAAGTTCAATTGGACCGTGGAATGCGAGAAAAACTTCCAAAAGTTGAAGAATCGACTTGTATCTGACCTATCCTTACTGTTCCACCAGGTTCTGGAGGTTGTCATATACAGCGGTGCGTCGGGAAAAATACTTAATGCAACAAGGGAAGGTGATAACTTATGAGTCAAGACAACTTAAACCATACGAGCAAAACTATCCAACTCATGACTTGGAGTTGGCAACGGTTATATTCGTCTTGAAATTTGGCGGTATTATCTATATGGCGAGAGTTGCGAGATATTTACCGAACATAAGAGTCTGAAATATATATTTACCCAGAAGGAGTTAGAATATGAAGCAGAGAAGATGGTTAGAGCTGATGAAAGATTACGACCTAACCATACACTATCATCCCGGAAAAAAGAATGTCGTAGCAGATGTTTTGAGCCGAAAAGCAGATGCTAAGCGGTCATGATTACGAAGCAACATCACATTCTTGAAGATATGCGATAACTCAAGATAGACGTCCATTACCATGGTCCGGGTGAAATCTTAGCTCGGCTTCAAGTGAGGCCAACTTTGCTCGAACAGATTAAAACTGCACAAACTAGAGATACTCAATTAGAGAAGATCCGATCAGAAGTCGAATAAGAGGCTAAGACAAAGTTTTCTATTCAAGATGCCATCCTCATATTCGGGTCCAGATTATGTGTACCCAATAGTCTAAAACTAAAGAAGCGAATCATGGAGGAAGCTCACTGCACTAGATATTCCATCCACCCGGGCAGCACAAAGATATACTGCGACCTTCGCGACACGTTTTGATGGAATAATATGGAGAGGGAGATTGCGGAATTTGTATCCCAATGTATGACGTGCCAAGTGAAGGCGGAGCATCAAAGGCCTGCTGGTCTACTTCAACCACTCTCCATTCCTGAGTAGAAGTGGTCAAATATCGCCATGGATTTCATAGTTGGGTTGCCGAGGTCTCGAAAAAGGAATAATGCTATATGGGTTATCGTTGATCGATTGACCAAGTCAGCTTACTTTCTTCATTATAAGATCACCCACTCGATGGAGAAAATGGCATCTTTGTATATAGAAGAAATTGTCAGGCCGCATGGCGTTCCAGAAAAAATCCTATCCGATAAAGATCGGCGTTTCGTGTCCAGATTTTGGGGGAGTTTGCATAAGAATTTGGACACCGGATTAGAATTTACCTCATCTCATCACCCCAAGACAAATGAACAATCCGAGAGGACTAATCAGATTTTTGAAGATATGCTTCAAGCCTGTGTTCTTGATCTCAAAAACGGATGGGAGGAGCATTTGCCGCTAGCAAAATTGCTTATAATAAAAGTTACCAAACCAGTGTCGGTTTGGCTCCATTTGAAGCGTTGTACGGTAGAAATGCAAATCTCCAATTGCTGAGAGGAGGTAGAAGAGATTTATTTGGTCATGAGATTATACAGCAAACTACTGACAAGATTATATTGATTAGAGATAGACTTTTGGCGGCACAAAGCAAGAAGAAGAGTTATGCAGATAGAAAGAGAAGGAAATTAGAATTCCAAGTTGGAGACTTCGTGTTTTTGAAAGTCTCCATGGAAAAGAGTGATGAGATTTAGCAAGAACGGAAAATTGAGCCCGAGGTATGTCGGTCCCTTCGAAATTTTAAGACGAGTCGGCGCTGTAGCTTACAAGGTGGCATTACCTCCTAAGCTATCGGTGGTGCACAATGTGCTCCATATATCGATGTTGTGCAAGTACGTACTGGATCAATCACATATGCTACAATACGAGCCGCTTCAAATTAGAGACGATCTTTCATATGTCGAGCGTCCGATGCGGATCATTGACTAGAAGGAGCAAGTGTTGCGTAGGACTTTCTTTTGTTAAGATGCTATAGGGGAATCACTCAATCAAGGAGGCAACTTGAGAAAGCAAGGAGGAAATGATAGAGAAGTACCCATACCTATTTGAGAACCAAGGTATGTCTAGCTTCGGGGACGAAACTTATTTTGAGGGGGTTACTATGTCTCACCCAAAAAAAATTATTGCTTATTATTTTCGTAATTTAATGAAATACAACTTTTCAGATATGGAAATAAATGCAGTTAATGTCTATAATTGATTTCAAATTCTGGGTTAAATGCAAAGGTTTTGTAACTGTAGATTTGGAATTTATTTGGTTTTAAAGCCTAGTTCTTAAAAGAGTTAACTCTGGACAGTTTTCCCAAATATTCCTCACAAAACAAAACAAAACAAAAAGGAAAAAGAACAGAACAAGAGAGAAGCGAAATCTAAGTAGTTGAGAAGGAGGAGACGTTCGAAAGAGTGGAGATCGACGTACATCATCGAAGATCGCCGCCGTTTTCGGATCTAGGGTTAGGATTGAGATCCCGATGTTGTTGGCGATGGCGGGGTCGAATTTGATCGGCCTTAGCGAGTTGCTGTAGTGGCTAGGATTAGGATTTCGGTCATAATTTAGGGCCGGAAGAGGAGAAAAACGCGATGGAGAGAAAGACTACATTGACAAATCTATAACTTAGAAATGCTCAGATTTAGGGTTTGCCCCACAAAATCTATAACTTAGCAATAACAGCAATGGGATTTTTCTCTCTCAACTCAACTTTCCAATCTCAATTCCCTTGCCCAAACCGACCAACTCTCATTCTCACAAATCAAAATAAACTCCAATTAACAAAAATTGCAATCCATTTTTGAAGGCAAATCATGGCATCAAAATTAAGAAATGGAGCTATGACCTTTTTCTTTTGTTCATGGAAATCAAGTTAGGGTGTTGATTCAAAGGTTTAAACTCCAAACCTGCAACAGAAATTGCAAAACTTGAATTTTTGATCGGTTTGCCTTCCTCTTCCTTCCCCAAAACTAATTCATTATACTTTATCTTCCATTAAACCCACATCCCACTTCTTCTAAAAGCTCAATACCAATCCCTCCATTAAACCCATATCCCACTTCTCAACAATTTCTCAACTCTTGATCAGAAACACCATATCAAAAATTATAAAAAGCATGGGATATATTTTTACATAACATAGAAAGATTGGGATGAAAATATATAGATATATATATATATATAGTGAGAGAATGAGGCATGTACCTTGATGTAGAGAGAGGAGGATCTGCGATGAGGGGGCTTTGTCGACGACGAGGAGTAGCTCTGTGACGAGGGAAGCACTGCGGGAGGCGGCGATTCTGACGGAGTTTTCTCGACAAGGACGAGGACGATAAGAGGGAAGCCCGGCGGGGATAAAAAGAATAAGATTTTTTTGGAAACTAGATCGATGGGTTTCGTCAGGTTTTATTTTGATTTTTTCGGCTATTGCGAAATAGATTTGTAAAAAAATGAGAGTCCCAATTTAAAATGGTTCAGTAGGACTTTACCCGACGGAACAGGTTAGTCCAACGAATAGGCGCATATCTCTTATAGGGGTGGTTCTTGAGAACGAAACTTTAGTTTAAAGCCGGATACTGAGGTAACATATTTTTGAGAAACTTTAGTTTAAATTTATTTCGGATATAACTTGAAAATTTTGAAAACTTTAATTTAAAGTTATTTCGGATGTAAAAATCATTTTGATGTCCTTAGGATATGACTTTTTAATTTAAAGTACTTTTGGGACGTAATTTCATAAATATTTGTTTAAACTCGTTTCGTACATTAATTTCATTTTGTCGTCCCTTAAGACATGACTTTTAACTTAAAGTACTTTTGAGTACGTAATTTCATAAATATTAGGTTAAAGTCATTTCGGACATAAATGTCAATTGATGTACCTGAGGATAAATATTAGTTTAAAGTCATTTCCAACATAAATGTCATATTGATGTACCTGGGACATGACTATTAATTTAATTTGTAGACTTCTTAAAACGTAATTTCATAGATATTATTTTAAATTCCATTCAGACATAAAAGACATTTTGTTGTCCGTTAGAACATAACTTTTAACTTGAATTTCTCTTCAAACATAATTTCATACACAGTAGTTTAAAGTCATTTCGGACATAAAAGTAATTCTGATGTCCCTTATGACATGACTTTTAATTCGAGGTTCTCTTTGGGCATAATTTCATTAACATTAGTTTAACATTGTTGGATATAGGTTCCTTCAAGGCAATTATCGTAATTGTAGAAATGCAATTACTGAATTCATGAGGACATATACAGATAATGGTCTTACTCGAAATGATAGTATGCTATCTGGTTTGTATTTATCATTCATAAATATATGTTTTACTTGTTATAACTTATCACTAATATATGATGATAAAGCCTATAGGATCTTTTCTTGCCTGCCAGGATTATGATAGGAATCATACTAGTGGGCTTTGGGTAGTATATAAGCACATCCTTAAAAGTCCTTAGTCATAGGAGTATCGAGACTGGGCATCGCTACACCAGTCATAACATATGCATCCATATACTTATGCTTTCGTTCGATTTGAGAAAATTTCGGCAAAACTTCACAACTGTTCTCCGAGTACACTACAATAAAAAAGCTTATCATTTCAATGCTATCAACGTCGAAATGACAACTCCGTCTATATTTACACGGAGAACAAGCGAAGAGTTACCGACGAAACTCGGCTCGAACCGAATGAAAGCATATGTACAGGGAGGTGTATGCATTATACATTCTTAACTTGTCCATGTGAATAAATCTATTAGTTAAAATGCGACTAGTCTTCTCATCGCATAAACTACGAGATGGTTGTAAACAACAAACGATCAATGTTCGATATTGACAAACTTCGCGTAGTTTTGTCACGAAGAAAACCTTACGCATATCGGGGTCTAAGGCGCGTTGTTTAGTTTGATAATTATTTATCATAAGTTTTTTCAATATTATGTGAGAATCTCAATAATAATATCAAAATTTTCACATTTAAGGGTTTCCATTTCAAGTTTAGGGCTTTGGTTTCAAGTTATGGATTTGGTTTCACATCAAGCTTAAGGATTAGGATTTCCGATTCAATCTTAGGGTTTATGGTTTCACAATAACAAACTTAAGGTTTAGTGATTGCATTTCCAATATTTAATTTCCAACATACACACACACACATACACACACACGACTTGGCTCACACACACGTGAGTGTGTTTGTGTGTGTGCGAGCTGAGTGTGTGTGAGAGAGAGTAAGAAAGGATATAACTTAGTATTTTAATTTTCGGAACCCTGACATTACAACAATTGCAAAGACTATAGCAATAACAATAATGTAATTAACAAATTAAGACTACATTGACAAATCTATAACTTAGAAATGCTCAGATTTGGGGTTTGCCCCACAAAATCTATAACTTAGCAATAACAGCAATGGGATTTTTCCCTCTCAACTCAACTTTCCAATCTCAATTCCCTTGCCTAAACCGACCAACTCTCATTCTCACAAATCAAAATAAACTCCAAATAACAAAAATTCCAATCCATTTTTTAAGGCAAATCATGGCATCAACATTAAGAAATGGAACTATGACCTTCTTCTTTTGTTCATGGAAATCAAGTTAGGGTGTTGATTCATAAGTTTAAACTCCAAACCTGCAATAGAAATTGCAAAACTTGAATTTTTGATCGGTTTGCCTTCCTCTTCCTTCCCCAAAAACTAATTCATGATACTTTATCTTCCATTAAACCCACATCCCACTTCTTCTAAAAGCTCAATACCAATCCCTCCATTAAACTCATATCCCACTTCTCAACAATTTCTCAACTCTTGATTAGAAACACCATACCTAAAATTATAAAAAGCATGGGATATATTTTTACATAATATAGAAAGATTGGGGTGAATATATATATATATATATATATATATATATAATGAGAGAAAGAGGCACGTACCTTGAAGTAGAGAGAGGAGGCGGCGAATCTGCGTCGAGGACGAGGAGGCGGCGGATCTGCGACAAGGGGGCTTTGTCGACGACGAGGAGGAGCTCTGCGACGAGGGGAGCACTGCGGGAGGCGGCGATTCTGACGGAGTTTTCTCGACGAGGATGAGGACGATAAAAGGAAAGCCCGGCGGGGATAAAAAGAATAAGATTTTTTTGGAAACCAAATCGGAAGGATTTCATCGGGTTTTATTTTATATTTTCCAGCTATTGCGAAATAGATTTGTAAAAAAATGAGAGTCCAAATTTAAAATGGGTCAGTAGGACTTTACCCGACGGAACAGGTTAGTCCAACGAATAGGCGCATGTCTTTTGGGATGGTTCTTGAGAACAAAACTTTAGTTTAAAGCCGGTTACGGAGGTAACATTATTTTTAAGAAATTTTAGTTTAAAGTTATTTCGGATATAACTTGAAAATTTTGAAAACTTTAATTTAAAGTTATTTCGGATGAAGTCCTTAGGATATGACTTTAATTTAAAGTACTTTTGGGACGTAATTTCATAAATATTTGTTTAAACTCGTTTCGTACATTAATTTCATTTTGTCGTCCCTTAGGACATGACTTTTAAGTTAAAGTACTTTTGAGTATGTAATTTCATAAATATTAGTTTAAAGTCATTTCGGACATAAATGTCATATTAATGTACCCGAGGATAAATATTAGTTTAAAGTCATTTCGGACGTAAATGTCATATTGATGTACCTGAGGGCATGACTTTTAATTTAATTTGTAGGCTCCTTAAAAAGTAATTTCATAGATATTATTTTAAATTCCATTCAGACATAAAAGATATTTTGTCGTCCGTTAGAACATAACTTTTAACTTGAATTCCTCTTCAAACATAATTTCATACACAGTAGTTTAAAGTCATTTCGGACATAAAAGTAATCCTGATGTCCCTTATGACGTGACTTTTAATTCGATGTTCTCTTTGGACATAATTTCATTAACATTAGTTTAACATTGTTGGATATAGATGCTCTCAAGGCAATTATCGTAATTGTAGAAATACAATTACTGAATGCATGAGGACATATACAGAGAACAGACTTACTCGAAATGATAGTATGCTATCTGGTTTGTATTTATCATTCATAAGTATATGTTTTACTTGTTATAACTTATCACAAATATATGATGATAAAGCCTACAGGATCTTTTCTTGCCTGCCAGGATTATGATAGGAATCATACTAGTGGGCTTTGGGTAGTATATAAGCACATTCTTAAAAGTCCTTAGTCATAGGAGTATCAAGACTGGGCATCGCTACTCCAGTCATAACACATGCATCCATACACATGTGCTTTCGTTCGATTTGAGGAAATTTCGGCAAAACTTCACAACTGCTCTCCGAGTACACTACAATAAAAAAGCTTATCATTTCAATGCTATCAACGTTGAAATGACAACTCCGTCTATATTTACACGGAGAACAAGCGAAGAGTTGCCGACGAAACTCGGCTCGAACCGAATGAAAGCATAGGTGTAGGGAGGTGTATACGTTATACATTCTTAACTTGTCCATGTGGATAAATCTATTAGTTATAATGCGACTAGTCTTCTCAACGCATAAACTACGAGATGGTTGTAAACAACAAACGATCAATGTTCGATATTGACAAACTTCGCGTAGTTTTATGCCACGAAGAAAACCTTACGCATATCAAGGTCTAAGACGCGTTGTTTAGTTTGATAATTATTTATCATAAGTTTTTTCAATATTATGTGAGAATCTCAATAATAATATCAAAATTTTCACATTTAGGGGTTTCCGTTTCAAGCTTGGGGTTTTGGTTTCAAGTTATGGATTTGGTTTCACATCAAGCTTAAGGATTAGGATTTCCGATTCAAGCTTAGGGTTTACGGTTTCACAATAACAAACTTAAGGTTTAGTGATTGCATTTCCAATATTTGATTTCCAACATACACACACACATACACACACGACTCGGCTCACACACACATGTGAGTGTGTGTTTGTGTGTGTGAGAGCGAGTGTGTGTGTGAGAGAGAGAGAGTAAGAAAGGATATAACTTAGCATTTTAATTTTCGGAACCCTGACATTACAACAATTGCAAAGACTATAGCAATAACAATAATGTAATTAACAAATTAAGACTACATTGACAAATCTATAACTTAGAGATGCTCAGATTTGGGGTTTGCCCCACAAAATCTATAACTTAGCAATAACAGCAATGGGATTTTTCCCTCTCAACTCAACTTTCCAATCTCAATTCCCTTGCCCAAACCGACCAACTCTCATTCTCACAAATCAAAATAAACTCCAATTAACAAAAATTGCAATTCATTTTTTAAGGCAAATCATGGCATCAAAATTAAGAAACGGAACTATGACCTTTTTCTTTTGTTCATGGAAATCAAGTTAGGGTGTTGATTCAAAGGTTTAAACTCCAAACCTGCAACAGAAATTGCAAAACTTGAATTTTTGATCGGTTTGCCTTCCTCTTCCTTCCCCAAAACTAATTCATGATACTTTATCTTCCATTAAACCCACATCCCACTTCTTCTAAAAGCTCAATACCAATCCCTCCAATAAACTCATATCCCACTTCTCAACAATTTCTCAACTTTTGATCAGAAACACCATACCAAAAATTATAAAAAGCATGGGATATATTTTTACATAACATAGAAAGATTAGGATGAAGATATATATATATATAGTGAGAGAAAGAGGCATGTACCTGATGTAGAGAGAGGAGGAGGCGGATCTGCGACGAGGACGAGGAGGAGGCGGATCTGCGACGAGGAGGAGCTCTGCGACGAGGGGAGCACTGCGGGAGGCGGCGATTCTGACGGAGTTTTCTCGACGAGGATGAGGACGATAAAAGGGAAGCCCGGCGGGGGGATAAAAAGAATGATTTCTTTGGAAACCAGATCAAAGGGTTTCGTCGGGTTTTATTTTAATTTTTCCGGCTATTGCGAAATAGATTTTTAAAAAAATGAGAGTCCCAATTTAAAATGGGTCAGTAGGACTTTACCCGACGGAACAGGTTAGTCCAACGAATAGACGCATATCTCTTATAGGGATGGTTCTTGAGAACGAAACTTTAGTTTAAAGCCGGTTACGGAGGTAACATTATTTTTGAGAAATTTTAGTTTAAAGTTATTTCGGATATAACTTGAAAATTTTGAAAACTTTAATTTAAAGTTATTTCGGATGTAAAAATCATTTTGATATCCTTAGGATATGACTTTTTAATTTAAAGTACTTTTGGGACATAATTTCATAAATATTTGTTTAAAGTCGTTTCGTACATTAATTTCATTTTGTCGTCTCTTAGGGCATGATTTTTAACTTAAAGGCATGATTTTTAACTTAAAGTACTTTTGAGTACGTAATTTCATAAATATTAGTTTAAAGTTATTTCGGACATAAATGTCATATTGATGTACCTGAGGATAAATATTAGTTTAAAGTCATTTCCAACGTAAATGTCATATTGACGTACCTGGGGACATGACTTTTAATTTAATTTGTAGACTTCTTAAAACGTAATTTCATAGATATTATTTTAAATTTCATTCAGGCATAAAAGACATTTTGTCGTCCGTTAGAACATAACTTTTAACTTGAATTCCTCTTCAAACATAATTTCATACACGGTAGTTTAAAGTCATTTCGGACATAAAAGTAATCCTGATGTCCCTTATGACGTGACTTTTAATTCGATGTTCTCTTTGGACATAATTTCATTAACATTAGTTTAACATTGTTGGATATAGATACCCTCAAGGCAATTATCGTAATTGTAGAAATGCAATTACTGAATGCATGAGAACATATACAGAGAACAGACTTACTCGAAATGATAGTATGCTATCTGATTTGTATTTATCATTCATAAGTATATGTTTTACTTGTTATAACTTATCACTGATATATGATGATAAAGTCTACAGGATCTTTTCTTGCCTGCCAGAATTATGATAGGAATCATACTAGTGGGCTTTGGGTAGTATATAAGCGCATCCTTAAAAGTCTTTAGTCATAGGAGTATCGAGACTGGGCATCGCTACTCCAGTTTAAATTAGTGTATACGTTTCATGAACCTGTACGAGGCGATGGATGATCTCATATCCATTGGTGTTTGACACCGATTGTATACAGGTGCTCATTGGATGAGTTACACTGAACGGACTCGCCGAAAACTCATATATGGTATTATACCAATCGTCAGATACTGGTTCTCTGGTGACATGAGTACAGGGTAGTCCCTAGACCCGAAATCGCCATAGTGTTTTGTGTGTGTTCCCACTGTACTTAGATTACTATCCTACCACGGCTTTAAAGAGCCGTGCAAACAGGTTTTAGTTGGGTACAGTCTCGATGCACATGAAGGCAGTGAGCGGTCGAGAGAATTCGTCTCTCCTGGTATAGGGAGTTGATGTCGAACTGTGCATAATTGGCTATGATCATAAGTCATAGGCTAAGGCAAACAAGATTTACTGATAAGTGTTATCAGTAGTTTCTCTGGTGGTCATGAGCTTGTCGTCAGCACGACTTGTCGAGTTATTGGGAGTCTGACGGTTTCCACCTCCCAGACCCGGTATGCGACAGTCTCAGACGAAGAGACTAGACTGTACGGTGAGTGTCACTGATAGGCTCTAACAGAGTACGGACAAGCTTACTTGTCGACCGGCTTTTCGTTCAATACCTGGGTAGCCGTTATATAGAGCTAGTACCGCTAACGTGCCTGTAGGTTAACCCGATGGCGGATTGATCTGAAAGTGTTTCAGATCAATCGGATATAATCCTAACCTACTGCCAACGTATTGTCGAGTCTTTAGAGTTCCACACAGAGGGTTTTCCTGTTCTAGCGAAATTATGTAGTGCACGTACGGTGATGCGTGCGGGATCGAATTAAACATGTGTATGTGACACTAGATATATTAATCAGACGGATGATACTGGCCAATTTATGATTAAACCGGGTCATTGAATCAAGTGTTAATTTAATGATATTTCTTATATATGATGATGCATATATTAACTAGTATTATTGTGTTGTTCACTCTCTTTTATTTTGTTACATATCATGTGCATGTTACTTGTCATGTATATTTATATTTATGTGTGTGTAATATGCATTAATATGTATTTTTCTTTTTCTCCTTTATTCTTTTTGCATGTTAAGTGGTGAGGTGGAGGATTTTTCTTTTGCTTACTCATCCATTATACATGACACTTGTATGAGAGGAAAAAGGGATGGCTTTGATGTGTAGAGTTTCTACTCTTCTCATTCATCCAACCATGAGTTCATTTTATATGTTTTTTTCTCTCATCCAAAAACAAAAGAAAGAAGGAAAAGTAAAGAACAAAAGAAATGAGAGCAAGAGAGTTCATTTTTCATACTAGATCTCTTTTATTTTGATATTTAGCACACACACAAAATGAGAGTTACTTCAATTTGATTGAAGTTGGAGCTAGAACTGGTGGCCTTGGCATGGATCATCTTCGATGAAGCCGACCGGGAACCAAACGCGATCCAGAGCGCCTCGGAGCTTTAGCCGGAGTCCTGTTAGGAGTACGTATGCCCTAGAGGCCATTATTGTATAATATAGTAGATTCTTGGACATATATATAGAAGACTTTCTTGCTCGACATGATATTATGCTATCTGGTTGCTCTTTATCTTAACATGTACACTTGTATTATTATACTGTCTCTATGATATATGTTGATAAAGCCATTAGGATGTTAGCTTGAATACCAGGACTATGATGCGGATCATGCTACTGGGACTTGTGTGTCCACGAGCACATCCTTTAACAGTTGCTAGTCGAGGGGATATCGAGACAGAGCATCGATATTCCAGACTGGACTAGTATGTTTCTTGACCCTATAGGGAGCGATGGTTGATCCCATAACCATTGGTATTTGACATCAAAAATTGTACGCAGATGCTCATTAGAAAATGGGTACACCGAACAGAACTCGCCGAGAACTCCTAGATGGTACCATACCTATCATCAGATTGCAGCTTTCTAGTGACACTGGTACAGGTTAGTCTGTAGAACCGAGATCGTCATACTGTCTTGTGTGGCTCTCACTGTACTTTGATTTCCTCGCTACCACGGCTCAAAAGATTCGTGCAAACAGGTGGATTTTGGGTACAGTCCCGACTCACATGGAGGTAGTGAGCGATAGGAGGGGTTTCGTCTCTTCCGGTATTGAGAGTTGATGTTGCGCTATGCTCGATTGGCTATAACAGTAAGTCCCTGGCCAGGGCTGATGATGAGATTTACTGGTAATGTCACGCCCCGCTTTCCAAAATACAGAATACGGAGAGTGACGAAAGTCAACCATGCTACATACGGTAAGGAAAGATCCTTCCATAGTCACGTAAAACTGTCTAGCTTAACCTGTCAAAAATAAAACTAATACCAGAAGGGATAACACTGATAATCTTGCTGCAACGAAACCACAAAGAATACTAAAAATGGGTCCACTAGATAATCGATGCAAATAAAGATCTGATACAATAGATTCGAAATAAAGACAAGATCCAAAAGAGATACATAAGTCCTAATGTCCCATAAAGACGCACATGCTAAAAACTAACTGAAAGGAAAATAAACCTACGGGTTACTGATCTCCGGCAAAGTCCTGGTAGTCGCTGCGGTCCTGCTCAGTCTGAAAATCAGTCTCTAAACCTGAGAAGGTAAATCTCAGGGATGTCAAAACATCCCAGCAAATACTCAACGTATAAGGTATGTGTAGTATGATAACATGAATATATGAAAGTAGTTGTTAGATATGTATGCCCTAGAGGCCATTATTGTATAGTACTGGTTTGTATAATACATTTTGGAGGCTTGGGATATATATATGGTTTTACGACAGTCTTGCTCGATATAGTAGTATGCTACTTGGTTTGTTTCTATCTTAATATGTGTATATATTTCTTTTAACATATCGCTAAAAACATATTGGTAGAGCCCTTAGGATCTTTGCTTGACTACCGGCATTGTGATGGCGATCACACTAGTGGGGGCTGGGTAGTCTATAAGCACATCCTTATTTTGGTCCCTACTCGTAGGATTATCGAGACAGGGCATCGATACTCCGCTAGTGCATACGCTTCTCTTCCCAACAGGGGAGATGGTCTGTCCCACAGCCATCAGTACGTCGTACTGGAGATAGTATGCAGGTGCTCGTTAGGTTACGAATACACTGGACAGGACTCGTCGGAAACTGTTAGTTGGTATTATACCTATCGTCAGTTAACAGTTTCCAGGTGACATGAGTACAGCTTAGTCCGCTGACTTGACACTGTCACTTCGCCTCGAGTATGTTCCCGCTGTTCTTAGATTACTACCCTACCACGGCTCTACTGAGTCGTGCAAACAGGTAGTAGTTAGGTGCAGTCCCGAAGCACTTGGAGGCAGTGACGGTTAGACAGGATTCGTCTCTCCCGGTATTGGGAGTTGATATCGCGCTGTGTCTAGGAGAGCCATTACACAAAGTCCCTGGCCAGGGCAAGCGAGAATTGCTGGTAGGTTTTCCAATAGATTCTCAGGGTGTTTTGGGCTACACTCCGACACGACTTGTACCGTTATTAGGGGACTGACGTTTACCGCCCCCTAGGCCCGCCATGCGATATTCTCAGACGAACAGACCGGACTGTACAGAGATTGTCACATTCAGGCTCAGTAGGAGTTCGATGGGTTCACCTCATCAGTCTTCTTATCGGCATCTACCTGGGGACCGTTACGTACAGCTAGTACCGCTTGCGGCCTGTGGTTGAACCCACTGCCAGCGTAGTGTCGAGCCTTTAGAGTCCCATACAGAGGGTTACTCGCTTTTGGGCAAAACAGAGTAGAGCTTGCATGGTTTTGCGACGGGGTTCGTTCACATCCGCGTACTTATGCACGTTTGGTGTCTGGACAGTAGTTACTAGCGGGCTTTGGTTTAAACCGGATCCTAGTAACTGTTTTTGGGATTGGTTTTGTCTCGGTGTATTCGTGTTCCTTGGAGCACGGATGCGGGTGTGTATGCACAGTTGACAGAGGCAGAGGATTCTCATTAGGGTTGTTGACCATTTGGTTTTGGTTGACTTGTTGACCGTTGACTTTGGTTGACTTGTTGACCGTTGACTTTTCTTTAAACCCTAATGAGAATATGATATATGAATAATAATATTAATTAAGTATTATTGTGCCATGGTTGAGTTGAAAGTTTGACTTTTGTTGACTTGTTGACTTTGTTGACCGGTTGACCATCATCATTTCATGGCTATCATTTCATGGGTATGACTTTTGCTTGCTTGTTTGCAAAAGCAATTATAGCATGAAATGATAATGGTCATTAAAACTAACCATCACCATATACTTGATTATTATTATTATTATCATTATTCTCACTTTTGTGAGAAGGGTTGGATTATGAGAGCTTATTCTATCATTCTCTTTCTCTCTCCTAGAAAGAAAAGCTCTCCTTCCTCTTCCTCTTCCTCTCTCAAGGTTCAAGTGTTCCATGAGTTGGAAATCATGAACCTTTGAGATAAAACCACCATCACTCTTCTCTGCTCAATCTAAGGTATTAGGTTTAGCAAACCAAACACCTTAGTCATCTCTAGGTTGAGATAGGAGCCCAATTTCGAGACCCTCGGGTGGATCCATCTATGGCAAAGAGGAGACGACAAGGAGGATCCGTTCAAGCGACTAGGAGGAGCAAGAAAGAGGAAGAACCACATCAAGAAGAGGAGTTCAAGACCAAGGTATAACCATTGTACATAGTAGTTAGAACTTGTAGAAATTTGTTAGTTTTTGTTTAGCAACGATCCTTCATGAAACGGTCCATGTTACCTAGCTAGGGAAAAAATTTCGTTTTACCTATTCCGCCTCCCCGAAAGGACCGGGGTGGGTAACGTGGACCTAACAGTAGTGAAGCCCGTGTGTGCAAGAAAAACAGATATATAAATAATTACATTGATACTATGAAACAAACATGTAAGAGGTCAAGTCATAACCTAACTGGTCACTAAAAGGAAAACTATCATATCGTGAGTTCGAGTGTGCGTCAACCTCTGCAGGAGTATTCCTAACCCAAGAGTGGTGCCCCAGGGGCTAGGAAACACGGGCCCAACTGTGGAATGAACAAGCGACCGATATAGCCCGGTACGAGCTGTAATAACATGCGACCGATATAGCCCAGTACGAGCTGTAAACATGCGACCGATATAGTCCGGTACGAGCTGTAATAACATGCGACCGATATAGCCCGGTACGAGCTGAAATAACATGCGACCGATATAGCCCGGTACGAGCTGCCGACATGGGACTCCTGAGATCCTGTTGTACGAACACACACTCAAACTACCCCAACACCCGCGTATTTATAACTACTATGGTGATGACTAAAGCACAAATTAAGAATGCCGAAAGGACTGTAACTTGTGATATGGGAATTGTATAGAAATAAAACTGGTAAATAGTGGTGTGTCATATCATGTAGTTCAGCATTCTAATTAGAGATCTCGTTCTTAGTAAAATGGACTAGAGTGATAAATAGTCAAAACATGTCGAAAGTAATTGTTATCGGGTACTGGTAACTGCATGAAAGTGATGTACAAACTGGTATTAGTCATGGTTGTTATCTTTACTGTTAATCTTAACATAGATATAATAATCGTAAGCTGGCTAGTAAGATACATGTATAAGTTAGATTAACAACTTTCAAACATTTTTCGCAGTTAAATAGATCTCATAGCAAAACCATACTTAATCTAGTTTTCTGATTATCACTTGGTTGAATACGAGTTTATATCTTTCTAACGATATGAAATCATTAAGCACTAACACTTACTTTCTATTCTAGTGCAGGAAAAAGAATATATATATATATATATATATATGAGAGGTTGCCAATGTGCATCGACCAAAGCAAAGCAAGAATACTTGCCTGAGGATAAAGATCACGGGAAAACGATGTACGAAAATGCAAGGCACGATCTCAGCTAAAGTTCGACTTGGGATCTGAGTTATATGCTCCGCCTAGATAAATTTATCATCGGTTAAACTATAAATATTCTCATAAATACTATCATACAACCAACGCAAACATATCAACTTAGGGTTTTAAATCCTAATTTTCCCTTCCTTCAAGAGCTCTGTTTTATTCTACCATCTAATATAATTTCACTGTCAAAATAAACTCTATGTACACATATATATAACTTATAAACAAACCCATCAACTTAAGGTTTAAATCTTCCATTCCCCTTTCAACGTTCACTGTTTTCCTATCATTTTATTTAATTTATTTATTTATTTATGGTTTTAAAAACAGGGATCAAGGAAACTTACAGAGGATGTTGATGGTAAATGCTAGGGTTTGGAGGGGTCCTGATCGAGTCGAGAAAAAGTCGAGGAGTGCTCGGATCTGGCGATGGGAAGGCTGTGATGGTGATGGGGCAGGCGACGTCGCCGTTGGAGAGAGGGGAGCAGCTACGAGGTGGAGACGAGGGCTGCGGCGGAGATGGCGACGGTGAGGGCAGCGACGGGTGTAGCGAGGATGGGTCGTGCGGTGATGGGTTGCAGGGGAAATGCGAGAGAGAGGGAGATGAGGAGGTCGAGGAGGGAAAGAGGAGAGGCAGGATCGAGGGTGGAGGCGACGACGACGAGGCTCGGCGAAGGCGTGGGTTAGGGTTTCGCGATGGCGAAGGCGGCGGGTGCGAAGATGAGGGCGAAGGCGGAAGGAGAAGGAGGCGAGGGTCGGCGAGTGAGGAGCGGGAGGCGAGGGTTGCGGCGGCGGTGATGGGGGCGACGAGGCGAAATGGAAGGGGCTGCCGCGATGATGGGGTGAGAGGAGAAAAGTCGGTAGCGAAAAGGAATTCGAGGAGCAGAGTGCGAGAGAGATCTGAGTATAATAAAAAGATATATTTTGATTTGTATATATAAAAAAAATTTATAAATATAGAGAGAGAACAATGGAGAAAAGAGACTCCTTCTATGGCTTGGAAAAAATACAACCTCGACCAATTTTTTTGACGATCGGCCCCATCATCTTCATCGTTATCATCTAAGATGTGGGTACAGCAAATTTCATGTGATTCTACAACTTTTTCACCGTTGATTTAGCAATGTAAAAAGTTCTATTGTCGGTAAACCGTTAATTTTGAACCCACTAAATCAACGGTGAAAAAGTTGTGGAATCACATGAAATTTGGTGTACGCACGTCTTAGATGATAACGATGATGATGATGGGTGCCGATCGGCGGAAAAAATGTTGGAGGTTGTATTTTTTCCACGCCATAGGAGGAAATCCCCTCCTATGGCCTCTTTCCTCCATTAATCTCATATATATATATATATACATATATATATATATATATACATATCTTCAATTGATTGTATTTAGAGATTCGGCACAGATTTTTCTTGTTCTCATATTAACAGTAAACATGAGTTAGCCAATATAATATATGTATGCAAACCAAATATTAATAGGTCAATTTAGAAATTTTATGATATGCAAAATATTGTTTTGCTGCCGCTAAGGAATTGTTGTATATAATATAAAAAGTGAAGATTTTTCATATCAAAATTATTTACGGTAAAAATTCAAAATAAAATATACTGGTAGCCATCTAAAAGTTCTAAAATTATGGAAAAAGAATCTCGATAAATCTTGAAGTACTGCATCCAAATAGGGCTATTATATCCTACCCGCCTTACAAAAAATTTCGCCCTCGAAATTGGAAGGACGACTACAAGATCAAGAAAACAGGGTGTGGGTACTTTTGACGAATCTCGTCCTCACGCTCCCAAGTGGATTCCCCGCGAGAACGTCCGCCCCAAGATATAAGAACTAAAGGGATGATCTTGTTTCTCAATACCTTCTCTCTACGGTCGACAATGGCTGTAGGTTGCTCTTCATACGAAAGATCAGTGCTCAAGGTTAATTCAGAATGATCGGGAACATGATTGTCATCGCGAACGTACTGACGCAACTGTGATACATGGAATACATCGTGCACACCAGCCAAAGAGGGTGGTAAGGCCAATCTGTATGCCACTACTCCAACGCGTTCCACAATCCTGAATGGTCCGATAAATCGGGAACTGAGTTTCCCACGACGACCGAATCTAATCATTCCTCGAGTCGGCGAAATCTTAAGGAAGGCATGATCTCCTACTCCAAACTCAAGATGTCTTCGACTAGTATCCGCCCAGCTCTTTTGACGATCTTATGCTGCCTTGATACGTTCTCTGATCAACTGGACCTTCTCAACGGTTTGGGTTATAAGCTCCGGTCCTAGTAATCGTCGCTCACCCACATCGTCCCAGCAAAGTGGGGAACGACACTTACGTCCGTAAAGTGCCTCGAACGGCACCATCCAAATACTCGCCTCATAGCTGTTATTATACGAGAATTCCACCAAGCGAAGGTGATCCTCCCACGATCCCTTGAAATCTAGCATATAGGCTCTCAACATGTCTTCTAATATCTGTATCATACGTTCAGACTGTCCGTCGGTCTGGGGGTGGTAAGTTGTGCTGTAACGGAGACGAGTGCCTAAACTCTCTTGTAAGCTTCTCCAAAAATGTGAGAGGAATCTCGTGTCCCGGTCCGATACTATAGTGATAGGCACCCCATGTAACCGTACGATCTTTTACATATATTTCTCTACCAATGTCTCCGTCGATTGTCCCACTCGAAATGGTAGAAAATAGGCCGCCTTTGTGAGATGGTCGAAGATGACCCAAATAGTATTATTGCCCTTAGGACTCCACGGTAAAGCCGTCACGAAGTCCATAGTGATGTGCTCCCACTTCCACTGAGGGATGGGAGGTGGTTGCAACAGGCCAGCCACTTGCTGATGTTCGGCCTTCACCTGTTAGCATACTAAGCATTTTGACACATAGCGAACAATCTCTCTCTTCATGCCATCTCACCAAAAGTGTTGTTTAACATCCCTATACATCTTGGTGCCACCCGGGTGCACTGAATAGACTGAACCGTGTGCTTCTTTCAACACTTCCTCTCGAACCTCGCCCTTTGGCACGCATAATCGACTGCCGAATCTTAATGAGCCATCTTCGAGTATCAATAGATCTGTTTTCAATCCGGCCTCTACTAACCCGCGGAACTTCTGCAACTGCGGGTCCCCAGCCTGTGCAGCTTTAATACGATCTACTAACGAAGACTGCACTTGCAGTTGCCAATACTGTCCGTGCGTCCCCTGCTCTACCACTTCTAAATTGAGTTTTCGAAATTCATCAATGAGTTCCTTCTGGCCAGTCAACCACATCGCTGTTGGTCTCCGACTGAGAGTATCCGATACCACATTTACCTTCCCGAGATGATATTGCAAATCAATATTATAACCAGCCATGAACTCTAACCACATACGCTGTCTCATATTTAGCTCCTTCTGCTTGAATACATATTTCAAGCTCTTGTGGTCCGTAAAAATTTCCACTCGTTCTCCCAAAAGATAATGCCTCCAAATCTTCAGAGCAAAGATCACTGCGGCCAACTCTAAATCGTGAGTTGGGTAATTCTTCTAGTGCGTCCTCAGTTGACGCGAGGAATAAGCGACAACACTCCCACGCTGCATCAAGACACAACCTAGCCCCTCACCGAAAGCGTCACTATGAATCACCAGTCCTCCTGTCCCATCTGGTACGGTCAATATGGGTGCAGTTGTGAGTTTCTCCTTCAATAATTCGAACGCTCGGTTGCACTCTTCTGACCATACGAATAGTACTCCCTTTCAAGTAAGTCTTGTCAATGGCTCAGCCGCTCGTGCAAAATCTTTAAAAAATCTGCGGTAGTAGCCCGCGAGTCCCAAGAAACTTCTACTCTCTTTTACTGACTTTGGTGCTGGTCAATCTTTCACTGCTTCAATCTTCGTCGGGTCTACTGAGATACCGTCTACAGAAACGATATGGCCCAAAAATTGAACCTATTCAAGCCAAAATTCGCATTTACTAAGCTTGGCGTATAACTTTTCCTGTCTCAGTATCTGCAACACGATCCTCAGATGCTCGGCATGCTTCTCCTTACTTTTGGAATACACAAGGATGTCGTCGATGAAAACTACGACAAACTGATCAAGGTACTGAGAGAAAACTCGGTTCATTAAATCCATGAACACGGCTGGGGTATTAGCAACACCGAATGGCATTACTAAAAATTCATAGTGACCGTATCGAGTTCTGAAGGCTGTCTTGCATACATCCACCGCTTTAACACGAACTTGATGGTACCCCGACCGAAGATCCAACTTAGAGAACACTCGAGCACCGCATAATTGATCGAACAAATCATCGATTCGATGTATAGGGTACTTATTTTTAATCGTAACCCGGTTCAACTCTCGGTAGTCAATGCACATGCGTAACGAGCCGTCTTTCTTCTTTACTAGTAAAACTGGAGCGCCCCACGGAGAAGTACTCGGGCAAATGAAACCCTTGCTGAGGAGGTCTTCTATCTGCTTTTTCAATTCCGCCAATTCAACTGGTGCCATCCTGTAGGGTGACTTAGAAATCGGTGACGTTCCTGGTAATAATTCTATTGAAAATCCCAAAACACGAGGCGGGGGTAAGCCGGGTAAGTCCTCAGGAAAGACATCCAAAAATTCCCGAACTACGACCGGTGCCAAACTCATATCAATCTCCATTGACGGTATTATGCTGCACGTCGGCTTTGCTATAAACTTTATAGGTTCCAGAGATTTTCTCCCCCCAGTAAACACGAACTCTGGGTGGTTAGGAATGCGAAAGTTTACAGTTTTGGCCTGACAATCAATATGTGCGTCAAAGGTGCCCAACCAATCCATTCCTAAGATGACATCATAACTACCTGTCACGCCCCGCTTCCCAAAATACGGAATACGAGGGGTAGACAAGGCCAGCCATGCTCCTACGGTCAAGGAAATGTCCTGCCGTAGTCACACTTCGGCTTCTAGTTTATCATGGTAAACTGTAAATGATGCGCAGGTAATGAGAAATGCAGTAACTGAAAGAAACAATAATATAAACTGACCTGAAGTGGAACAAACGAAAGTAACTCGGAAAGGCAAGTCAAGAAGTCTGTGATGCACGTCTAGTTCTGATCCAGGCTAAATCTCCTCTTCACACTGAGCATGCATACTCAGGTCGTCAGAGCGACACAATAGCAATATAATATATATATAAAATCAAGTGACAGTTCTAACAGTGGTAATAGATAAGAACAACGGTAAAATCAATGAAAGCATGAATATGAATGTGCAGTAATCAATGCAGCGGAACAGTAAATCAGTATAACGATATGTCACGTATGCCACACAGTATATAAGGAAATAAAAATGCCAGTATCCCTATCAGTCTCTAAGTCTCACTGTACAGGTCACTAAGCCTATCGTCAGTCCAAGTGTGAGAGTCAACCACTCGCGAGTGTCCTCCACCCAAGGGTAGAACCCAAGGGCAAGGGACCACGGGCCCAACATGTAACAAGAATATCACGGTGTATATATCACGTACCCTGTAAATCTCCATATAACTCCCTAAATATATAAGCCGGCATGGGACTCCCGAGATTCTGTTGAACTCACACTTAAATTACCCCACACCCCGTGGTCTACATCAAACGCTAACCATCACCCTAAATACTAATCGATCCGTGACAAGTCTGCACGAGAACTGGAGGCAGGACCTCCATCAAGCACGTCCCGACTAATACCTAAGATAAATGGCAGTGTCGGATGCCTTATCTGTGACACCCGTGCAAGCGCTTCCATAAGTGTCCCATACCACTTATAGTCACACGTACACGCATCCCACAGACGTCGATAATGCAATAGAACAATGAGGTCACTGATTGTGTACAAGTACGTATCACTTTCACTTAATCACGGATACACGAACACTGACGTACTTGCCACAATCATCACTAAAATCTAGCACTGGGTGAATGCACGATATCACTAGGTTATCGCTACAATGATATAGGTATGATATGATGCATGAACAGTATATAAGCATGATTAGGATGTTATGAAACCGTATTCTATCACTTGCACGATTTATCATGAAACGTACATATATAATTTAGCAAAATGATAAACAGGTAGTACTTAGTATGTTCAGTTATCCATCCATAGAATTTTGTTTCAAGCCAATCGGGTTCCAGGATTACTAATTATAACCATTTCATTTTAAGCGCTCGCGGCTGGAAATCCGGTTTCAGAATCAGAAGTCCGTTTCGCAACGCATTTTGACCCCAGTTGGGATCATAATTTAGCGACGCTACAGTTGAATGTATTTTAGGATTTTCAGTAAAGTTTTCAACGCAATAGACAGATTGTCAGTCGCATCTGCACGTCAGGAGTTATACAATGTTTAACACTAATATGTCAGTTCTGATTCTGTTGGGACTGTTATGCGTCCCGATCTTCTAAATTACAATTTAAATATCAAACGGTAACGAAACAGAATGAAATCAATTGTGTTGTCTAGATAACAGATTTATCTATAGTGAAAAGCAGAGTTCCGCAACCTACAAGTTAAGAAAATCCTGTGGTATCCATTACTGAACAGCAAGCACAATTTGAGTCGCTCTGGACTGCAGTCCAGAGTTGCACTCCGATACAATTATCATCACGATTTAAGTACAGGAATGTCTGGAAACTAGCATAGGGTTAAAGTTCGTCGAGTTGGCTTCGATACGAGCCCTCGAACGCACCATTCTAGTGTGTATAGGATTTATGGTGAATTTAACGGTTTTTAGGTACACTAAAATTTCAGTTTTACGGTTAAACTTGGGGGTAGTTATTTTAGTCGTCAACGGTCATAATTTCCAGCGAAACTTGCACACGTTATCCATCCCTACACGGGCCAACGCACTATATCCAGTTCCGTCAAATTTGATAAAGATTTCCTAAGGGAACAAGTATCGAACAGTGGTGTTGCAATATTTAACATAAGGCAAACATGGGATATATATACGATGTTGATTTGTAACATATATAAAATAGCATGAAAGCAAGTAAAAACTTGCCTGGGGACGTCTAGGGCTGTACGGAAGCAGCAGCGACGACCGAGACGGCAAGGATCAACGACGTACGGAAAGTGCTCGATGAACAGCCAAGGCTCGAATGTTTTACGGTGATCACGACTCGGCTCGTGGGAACGAGGTGGTTGCTGACGGTTTCCAGTGAGGTGTTCGGGATGTGGGTTCAAGAGAGGGAAAGTGATATAGGGGGAGAGAGAGAGAGAAGTGTAGAGAGAGGGAGAGAAAGCAGGGTGAGAGAGAGGGTGTTAGAGAGAGACAGAGGGGGAGAGAGAGGGTTAGAGACAGAGAGAGTGAGGGATAGCTGAGAGAGACAGAGAGGTAGAGAGCTGAGAGAGAGTGAGACAGAGAAAGAGGGTGAGGGAGAGGTCGGAGAGAGAGCAGCACAGAGAGAGAGAAAGAGAGGCAGAGGAAGAGAGATCTGGAAGAACAGAGAGGGAGAGAGAGGGAACGAGGGAGAGAGAGCTAGAGGGAAAGAGAACAGAGAGAGATATGGGATTCATAGAACGAGAGTGAGAGAGGTGATGACGACGACGACGTCGACGATGATAATGAGGTCGACGACGTGGTGCAGGGGGTGTGACGACGGCGATGGTGCAGGGGAGTCGAGCTCGGGTGCAGGGGGTGGTCGAGCTCGGGGGTGAACCCAAGGGCAGCGACGGCGACGAGAGGTAAGGGATGGACTTTGAGGAGGAGTTCGGTGGTTGGAGGTGGCGACTGCGAAGCTATGGCGATGGAGGGAGTTGCAGTGGGTCGAAGGTGGGGGCGAGAGAGGAGGAGGAAGGTTGAGTGAAAGAGGGAGGAGGCGACATGGGGTTAGAGGGGTGTGCGCGACGTGGGGTAACGGCTCACGAACGAGAGCGGAGGAGGCGGCATGAGCTACGGGGAGGAGAGCGGATCTCGCGCGGGTGAGGGAAGTTACCGTTGGGGAGTTTTAAAGAAGATGCACAGTAGTGGGGAGTCGGGTCGGGTGAGGAAGAAGCGGGCGTGGCTGAAGGAGAGAGGGCCTGGGCCGGGCCGACGAAAAAAAAAGAATTCCTATTAATTAAATGTGGGAGCCGGGCCAAGAAACTGGGCCAACAGAAATTAAATTAAAAAGGGAAAAAAAAGAAGACGCGGGCGGGGCCAGTGAAGGAAATGAAGATTAAATAGAAAAAGAATTTGGGGCTGGGCTTGGAATTTAAATGGGGAATTAGATTAGTGATTTATTAGAAATGTGTGGGCTGAGTAGGAGAATGGGACAGCTAAAATTATTTAAAGGATTTTAAAACTAAGTGGCTGAAGGAATTTTTGGTAAGAATTGATTTAAGAAAATTGGGAGTGGGCTTTGAGAAAATAGATTAGGAAATTATTTAAAATGTGTGTGTGTGGCTGCTTGGGGAACGGGCCAAGGAAATTTATTATAAAAGGGCAAAAATGGAGAAGGCCGAGCCAGTGGGGATTTGTTAAAGAAAAGGAATGGGCTGGGTTAAAATAAATATAGTTTGGGTTTGGGTGTAGGAAAGAAAATGGGTTTAATTTCAATGAAAGGAAAACGGCTTAGGCCGGAGTGAATGAAAGTTAAGATCTGGGTTTGATAGGATTTTGAAAATAAATAATTAATTATAAATAAATTTTATATGTAAAAGAAAATGCGGCGTAGACGTACAAAAAGGTGCTGGGTATTACACTACCGGTCCCAATCAACAGGATATCTATGAAAAGCTCCATGTCGCAAATCACTACCGGACAAAGCTTGCACTTTAGGTTGGTGGTAACTACTCCATTTCCAGTGTGAATGTCCCAACCTCGAGTCAGTATTTTGTGTGTAATAGAATGTGTTGTGGCAAACCCCAAAGACATAAAACAATGTGAAGCCCCGGAATCGAAAAGTGCTATAGCAGGAATAGAACAAATTAGAATGGTACCTAAAACGACATCCTCCGACGCCTCCGCCTGCTCAACTGTCAGGGTAAAGGCTCGCCCTGTCCACGACCTGTGTTGCCTTGCCTCTGATCAAAAAGTTGCTTCTGAGGGACAAGTCCTTTCTGAGGTTGGTTGCGCTCTGCTCTCCTAGGACAACTCCAAATTTGATGGTCACTAGCACCACAAATCAGACATAGACCCTTAGCGCGGCGACAATTTCTCTCGACGTGTCCCGGTATCTGACATTATCCACAAACCGGAGATTCTCGTTGTGGTGGGGTTGCGGTATGCTTCATTTGAACTCCTCCATGCTGTCTAACTGGAATCCTCCCTGAAATTTGATTCACCAGCAGTTTGAATCCTCCACTCTAAAGTTTCTTCTTCTTATCCATAACTATCTCAATTCTGCGGACCACATTTAATACCTCTGAATAAGTCCCCATATCATGTGAAGCTAGTTTCTCCTGTATTTCCAGAGTGAGACATTGTAAAAATCTTCTAGCTCTATCCTCGTCCTGGACTACCATTGAAGGAGCGAAACGACTGAGTCGGATAAACTCAGCCGCTAACCCGTCCACTGTGCGATCTCTCTGACGAAGACTGATAAATTGATGTTCCATCTCGATCCTGGCCGATTTGGGAAAGAATTTCTCAAGAAAGGCCGTAGAGAAATCAGTCCATGCAATTGGTTTCTTCAACCTGTTCTTTTCTGCGAGCCACCAAATTCTAGCCTCACATCAAAAACCCTTCGAGAGACGGTTATCATTCGGAAGCAGTTTTAGAACATGAGTGGATATTCTAGGGATATGATAACAGCAGCCTCTTTCGAGAGACGGTTATCATTCCAGGCTTCCAAGGTGACCTGGATGACAGAGTGGCTGTCAGAGTTATAGTTTTCCCTCTGACGAGGGGCAGTATTTTGGACAGGTGGTCCAGGCGGATACTGAGGGAGGCATGGCGCAGGATACTGATTAAGTTCAGTTGAAGATACAGTCTAAGAAGTTTGGATTTGGAGTTCATTTATGAGCTAGGTCCCATCAGATATCCAGACATATTCTAAGACAGGTATTGCTCATTTCGGGAGATGGCTTTCTCCGCGAATTTGAGATAAAGAGAGACATAAAAAGAAACATCTGAGCGGATCCACTCATTGAGGTTATTCCTCGAACGCATTAGTTTCGCAAACAGGTTTTGTGAGACTGATTTGTAGAGGAGTTGGGTGTTCGGTATCACACGGGCTGTGAGTATGCGACATCGCAATAATTAGCCTTGAATGAAAGTGGGAGATTGTTGGATATAGTGCCCTCAGAGTCAATTATTGGATCACAGGTACGTAATTGTAATGATTGAGGGAGGACCTATGCCGGTAGGACAGTCTTACTCAAAATGATAGTATGCTATCTGGTTTATCTTTATCATCGTGTACTGCTTTAGGTGACCTTACAAGTCACTATTGCACGTTGATAGAGCCCTTAGGACTCTTACTTGACTGCCAGCAGTATGAGGGCGATCATATACGTGGGAGCTGGGGTCTATAAGCATATCCTTAAATGGTCCCTAGTCGTGGGAGTTTTCGAGACAGGGCATCGATACTCCAGAGTAGACTAGTGTATAGAGTCGAGACCCCGACGAGAGGCGGTGGCCGGTCTCACAAGCCACTGGTGTCAGTTGGTTCACCTAAGATGTATACAGGTGCTCATTGGGTTATGAGTACACCGGACAGGACTCGCCGGGAACATGCTAGTTGGTCTTATACCTGACGTCAGATAGCAGTTCCCTGGTGACATGTGTACATGTTAGCTCATCGACCTGAGATCGTCATTTGTCTCATGTGAGTTCCCACTGTACTTTGATTACTACCCTACCACGCTCAAAGGAGTCGTGCAAACAGGTTTTAGTTGGGTACAGTCCCGAGCCACATGGAGGCAGTGAGCGGATCTTCAGGGGTTTGTCTCTCCCGGTATTGGGGGTGAGGTCGCGCTGTGTCTAGAAGAGCCATTACACGAAGTACTTGGCCAAGGCAGGAGATTTACTGGTAGGTATTCCAGTAATATCTCAGGGTGTTCTGGACTACACTCCGACACGACTTGTACCGCTTTTGGGGGTCTGACTTTTACCAACCCCCTAGGCCCGCCATGCGATGCTCATAGACGAACGGACCGGACTGTACGAATATTGTCACTGACAGGCTCAGTAGGGTGTCAGGATGAGTTCGTTCATCGACGTCCTTTTTGGTCAATACCTGGTAGCCCGTTACGTATGGCTAATACCTCTGACGTGCTAGTGGTTAAATCCACAACCAAGGTGTTGACGGGTCTTTAGAGTCCCCCACAGACCGTTTTCTCAAGTTTCGGGCGAAATGCTGTAGAGGCCGTATGGAGATATGGCAGGGTTCGATCATATACGTGCGGTATTGTACGGATCATGATCGGACGGATAATACCAGCGGGCTTTGGTTTAAGCCGAATCCTAGTATTGTACAGTGTAGATTTTGTCTCATTGCATTTGTATTCAGTCGCAATACAAATGCGGGTGTGTATATACAGTCGCGGGGTTTTCCTGTAATTTATTACGGGATCAGTTTTTGAAGTTGCCAGTTTGCATTCCGTTTCGGCCAGTTTTTCTTTGTTCCTTCATGGTCGAACTTTTGTGATGAGAGGGGCTTATTTGCAAGTGTGCAAATTAGCTATGTGGAGGGGTTTATTTGTAAATAAGGGATTATGATAGATATAGCATCTTTTCTTTTCTCTTCATGATGGCTAGCATTAATGGTGAGAAGATTGAAGGGTTTTTGATATGAGGCTTGATTTGACTTATGGTCACCATTCCTTTTACTACACTCACCTCCCTTGTATTTTCCCTTCTCCATATTTTTGCTTGGCCGGCCACACTTGGGGAAAGGAGAGGATTCATTTTGTGAGTGGGAGAATTCTTGTTCTCATTTGAGCTTTCGCCAAAGTTCCTAAAGCTTATCTCCATTGTTCATATCCTCCATCATACATGGCAATTTCATACCCGCTTGAGACAAGTGATATTACACTTTGCCTACAGCATCCTTGGGCACGTCAGCTCGCCAACTTCATGCCCGAGTTGCCTCGGTCCAGAGGTGGGAGCCCGTAAAAGAACCCGGCGATGTGGTGCCCATACCGACGAGGAGATGAAGACCGGAGATTCCGCGAGGAGATCGGAGTGGAGGTCGAAGACCGAAGGACACGGATCGCTCGGTATAGCCTTCTACACTCTCTCTAATTAGCTAGCATTAGGTTAATGGCCCGATCTGGGTTTATAGTGCGCGGTAGTGCCGGTTTACAAGTTTTTGTAAAAGTTTCGTTTCCGCATTTTGGCCTCGTTCTGACGGCCGGGGCACTGCCGTGCACTTACATTGGTATCAGAGCCACGCTATTAACCTAGTCTAGCTTGCTCTAATTTGTTTACAAGTTTGATCGATCGGATTTTCCAAAAACCGCGTTTTCATGTACAGTTTCTGTCGAATTTTTCCCGTGCTCTAAAAATTATTTGGTATACTGGAAAAATACGTGCAGGGTTTTTGGTGAACACTGTAGAAAAATGGTCACATGATACCACTGTAAAGCCGCGGAACCATGGCCGTAACCCCCTTTTGGCCGCGGTTCCACCGCGGAACAGTGTCATCAATGCACCAGATTTCTACAGTGGTTCTCTGACTTGAAAATGGGGTTTTTGGTATATTCTGTTTGGCCCCAGATTTTCTTTGAGTGCTACAGTTGTGCTTGGGGCCCACTTCGGGAAATTTAGTCGATCGAAAATTTTAAACATGTTAGTTCACAGTATTTACATTATATCTGCGACAGTGAATGTCATTTGATCGGTAAATCCTGTCTAACTGCTATAGCCCTTTTAGACGGATTTGCGAACGTGATATTCATGTTGATGTTCTGTGTTGTGCTGTGATGTTGCGGATTTGTCGTGGTGGATAGCTTGGATGCAATGGTAGTACAGTTTGGTTGTATATGTACATTTGATATTGCGGGGCGAGCGTCCGACATTTGGACTGTCGTCACTGCCTGTTATGTAGTTGTATGTATATTTTACTTTCTGTACTAGGATTACCCCGCGGAGGCGTGCACGGATAGCCGGGTTCTAGAGGGCAACGAGCCCGCATCTCATGGCTTTGAGACGGAGGTGGCTTTACTCTAGAATTGGCGGGCTATTCGCCGCACTCGTAGGGGGTAAAGGTTGACCCAAGGAGGGGTGCCCAAGTTACTGGATTCCGTGAAGTGCTGGGTGGTCCATTCACGTTGCTGAAGGGGGCTGCCTCGCTTCAGGTTTTGGCGGGTGACTTGCCGCGCCCGTAGGGGTCTAGGATTTTCATTGCACAAGCTATCCACACGACCAGGGGAACGTCGGGTTTCAGTAGCGGCTCTATGAAACCCGGGGATCCCAGATATCTGTATTGTTCTGTGTGCTTATTACATTTCTGTGATGTTGTATTTTATCATGCCTTGAACGAATATTATATATTGATATATATACTAGTAGATGTTGTATATGTTTTGCATCCGCGCTAGTCCAGTCCCAGCTCTGTCGTTAGTTAAGTAACCTAACGGGTGATGACGGGACCCAGTGGCGAATGCGGATGGCATATACGTACATCATTATTTTCATTCTTTATTGGTGTGATCAATTGATGGGACTGCGTTGATTCGGATCAATGCAAGCTAAACAAACCTATTTGATGTTGTTGGAACATTTTTCAAAAAGCTGTTATTGCAAGGGCGTTCTCTTTTGTTTTGCACAGTGGTATTCGGTTATGAATATCCAGCACCTCAGTCGACGAGGCAAGGTCCCTTCACCGGGAGTGACCCCTTGGACAGAAGTTTGCGTCAGGGCAATAACTTCACTATAGTCGATTACTTTTGCTTTGCATCGTGGTATTCAGTTGGAATATTCTGCAACTCATTCTACAAGGAAAGAGCCGAGATCCCTTCACCGGGAGTGATCTCTTTAGCAAAGGTTTTCGTCACTATATTTTTATAAAACTATCCAGTTCCTTCAACGATATCAAGTTCATTACGTTAAAGGTTTTTCGCCAGAAACCATTCGTAGCCCTCCGTCATTTCAGACGGGTAGCACGTAGTATTCATGCTATGTTTGTTGACCTTCATCAAGGCATAGTGTATGGTAGCTGCTTGTTACCTTTCTGCTGCATAGATAGATGCGTTGGTTTGGGACAGTCGTATAGCCTTGTTGACCTTCGTCAAGGGCTTGTACGGGTGGGTTCAAATTAACCTGGACAATGATGGGTAGTGTAACACCTTAGAATGTGTTTTGTAACTAATTATATTTTAATGTATGGTTTTTAATAAAAAGTTTACCAAATTAAGTTTCAAATATTTTATCCTATTTAATGAGTATTTTATTAGAATTTTTCTAGGCACACACATACACGCATGATAACTAGGGTTTAGAGATGGGGTTAGACCATGATTAGCAAGCATGATGGATTAACCCATTCTCTTTAAATTAATTATTGTTTAGGTGCTTTTGGGTTTAATAGTGTGCATGGTTGTTTTAAATTGAAAATGAATTTTAAAAGGGTTTTATTTTAAATTTGTTTGAATGGTTGACCAAGGAAAGAGAGAGAGGTGGGCATGGGGCTACATGGCTTGTGCCATGCCCATTTAATGAAAAAAGAGAAAGAGAAGGGTGTGTGTGTGTTGTTGTTCTCATTTTCCTTTCTCACTCTCATTCTCTCATTCTCTCACTCTCAAAAGCGCGCGCACACACACAAGCAGCACCATCAGCATCAGCTTGCAGCAGCAGCTCCAGACAGCACAGCAGCAGCCACAGCAGCAGCCACAACAACAATACCAGCATTAGCTCCACCAACTCGAGAGGCAGCAGCAGCAAGCAGCTCGAGCAACAGCTGAAGCAAGCAGCAGCACCATCAGCAGCAACAACAGAAACAACAGCAACATCAGCAGCAGACAGCATCAGCAGCAGCACAGGCAGCAGTAGCAGCACAAGGAGCAATTGCAGCAGCTCATCTCCTCTTTCCACTTCTTCTCCTGCTTTCTAGGGTTCTACAAGGTATACTTCTTAACCCAATCCCCTAGTTGCTTAAGTTGTGCATCGATTAGCTTCGATTAGTGTTAAATAGCTAGTTTAGTGCTAGATTATGGTGTTTTGTGTGGAAGTTTGGTTATTTGATGATTGAGTTGGTAAACCCTACTTATTTAAGTGTTGTTAGGGTCACCTTAACTGAGCTTAACCCTGGATTACACTAAAATACCATAGGGTTTCCTTTTAGTGCGATTTAGCGTTTTTAAAGCGATTTATTGGCAATCTGAGATCTGCTATTGACCCGGACCCTTCAGAACAAAATTGAGGAAACCGGAACATGCTTATTAGGTCAGAACCACACAACCAGAACACGAGCCCCCTTTCCCAAATCTGGCCGCCAATTTAATACATCTGGCCGCAAATTGCGGCCAGGAAGGGGACAAGGGTGTTGGGGTCTTGGCTAGGGTTCCCTGCTGTGTATTGTAGTGTTTTGGCATGTCTAGTTTTGTAAGATTTGGCCTGTAGGAAAATCTGGGGCAATATATCATATTTGGTGTTCGTTGTGTTTGCGCGATACACGTGATACGTGAGAGGGTTCTGTGATCCAGCGTATTGCGGCGTGTCGCGATGGTTTAGACGCGTACACACACGTTTTAGCGTATCGTGCACGCGCGCGTTTAGTTCACGACGCGAGTTTCTCGTTTTGGTTCGATATCGCGTTTTGCGGAATATTTAACTTATATATGATTTCCATGTCTTATTTGCAGGTTTGCAGGCAGGGACTACGAACACTGCTACATGGAGGAGCAGATGGTAGGATTCACCTAGCGTGGAGCGTAGGTGAGTAGATTTAACATCTACAGGAGAATCTGTTAGTTGTATGTATGCCCTAGAGGCCAGTATTGTACAGATGATGTATATTATATTGGATGCTTGGACATATATAGAGATGACTTTCTTGCTCGATATGATAGTATGCTATCTGGTTACTCTTTATCTTAACATGTACACCTGTCTCTTTAAACTGTCTTATAGTTACATGTTGATAAAGCCCTTAGGATGTGTACTTGACTACCTGGACTATGATGCAGATCATACTAGTGGGGATATGGTAGTCCATAAGTACATCCTTCAAGGTCCCTAGTCGTGGGTGTATCGAGACAGGGCATCGATATACCAGTGTAGACTAGCGTATACGCTTCTCGACCCATGAGATGGGCGATGGATGATCCCATATCCATTGGTGTTTGACATCAGAGATGGTGTACGGGTGCTCAGTGGAGACTGGGTACACTGGACGGACTCGCCGAGAACTCCCAGATGGTATTATACCTCACGTCAGATGGCAGTTCTCAGGTGACACTTGTGCAGGTTAGTCTGTAGACCCGAGATCGTCATAGAGTCTTGTGTGATTCCCACTGTGCTTTGATCTCCACCTTACCACGTCCATGAGGGCATGCAAAACGGTGGTCTTTGGGTACAGTCCCGAATCACATGGAGGCAATGAGCGATAGGAGGGGTTTCGTCTCTCCCGGTATTAGGGGTTGATGTTGCGCTGTGCTCGATTGGCCGTAACAGGGAAGTCCCTGGCCAGGGCTGATCAGAGATTTGCTGGTAAGTGTTACCAGTAGTTTCTCGACCCGTTATGAGCCTCACATCGGCACGACTTATCGGTTATTGGGGTCTGACGTTTACCACCCCTAGACTTGATATGCGACATATCAGACGAACAGACCGGACTGTACGGTAAGTGTTACTGGTTGGATTCACAGGAGTGTGAGCGGGCTAGCTCGTCAATCTTCTGATCGCTCAATACCCGGATGGCCGTTACGTTTAGCAGACCTCTTGCGGCTTGTGGGTGCTTGATATGATCATCATCTGCTACCGGCGTATTGACGAGTCTTTAGAGTCCTACACAGAGGTTTCCTGGCTCAAGCGAAACGAAATAGGAGCGCATATGAGATATGTGCGGGACCGAGAATAATGCGTGTATGTGATACCGTATTTCATTCTCGCGATGAATGTTTCGATTGGTTATATGCGATATAACCTAGTTATCGAATCATTGATTCGATAAATCGATACATTGTATACTAGTCGGTTATGTGCGACATGACCGGATCATTGAATCAAGTGTTGATTTAATGATTTAATGTATAATTGTATATTTGATATATTAATTTGCATTAACTAGTATTGGTTCATTTTAAAAGGATTTTCTCACTTGAAGTGCACATTATATATATGATATGCTTTTGTGTGCACTTGATTGTATCATGTTTGATGATACATACGTACTTGGGTTTGTGCAAAGAATTAAACCATGGTTATGATAATGGTTAGGGTTTTGTGTTAATCATCTATTTATTTATCCATTCTTTATTTATTTAAATAGATAAAAGAAAAGAAAATGGTTTCTTTTTATCATGAAGCTTGTTGAAGCTTCATGAAGCTTTGACTAAAGAGACCATTTGCCTTCATGCTTAACCCTAACCATTCCCACTTACCATGGTATATTCTCTACACTTAAGCTTAGTTAGCTTATGATAAGTATTGATTTATTTTCATTTTAATTCAACACTTATCATATTCTTTCTTCTTCTTCATCATCTTCTTCTTCAAGAAATTCCATCAATGGCAACTTGAGCTAAACTGAGAGAAATCCAATTCTAAAGTGAACCCACCTCCTATTTCTTCACCCTTTACCTCTTGCCAAGTTGTTTTGGGTGTTTTCTTCACAAGTTTCACAACTTTGTGAAGTCGGAGCTTGAACTTGTGATGCCTCGACGTAGATCATCTTCGGCACGAAGCCGATGACCTAGTCCGCCCATTTCTCCGATCAAGCCGACGATTGAGTCCGGGATTCGAGATGGACAGCGAGAGGACACCTACATGGAGCCAAGAAAGTGGATATCCGGATCTACAAAGGTTGTAGCTTCTTATCTTTAGTTAAGTTGTTAACTAGATTCGTTTTTCGCCTAAATTTCTAGTCAACGATCCGTATTAGGGTTTCTCGGCACCCATAAAATTTGAAATTGGCATGGTTGATGCCTTGTGAGACCTCTATAGTATGCCTAGGAAACCTACAGTGGTATCAGAGCCTAGCTAGAGCCTTAGGCGATGTGTAGACGGAGTTAGAAGTCCGATCGAACCGAAACCCTAAAACAAAACATGCTCTCTGTACTTTTTTGAAAATCTGGGAATTTTATGAATTAAAAATATGCAGAAAAATCAGCAGGAATTTCTAAAAGTTACTGTGAAATTCGACAACCCAATTCCATCAACCCACCGCGGAACCGCGGCAGAAGCATGGCTTCTGCGGCGGTTCCGCGGCCGTATAGTAACAATGCCCTATAATTTTTGCACAGTAATTCCTCTATTCTGATGCTGGATTTTCTGGGAATTTTTAAATATCACTCAAGAGTTGAGTTTTCTGGGTTGTATTAGGGACTCGGTATTTCGATCGGATTATCAAACTTTGTCTATGTGTTTTCCGGATATTTTTGAATATGTTAAAAAGTTCGACCGGATATAAATACCCACTTTTTCCCCTGTCGGGAAATTTCCAAGTGTTGGATCTTTCCGTGGTTTAAAGACGTTCTGAGTAGTGCAAGTAACGCGATGGTCCCTCTAGAAGACAACAAACCTTAACTCGATTATGTGACCGTCTTGAACTGCCCTTTGAACCTTCGGGTTTGGGGAAGTACGGCGTGCCACATGTGAGGCGTTGGCTTGACCCTTCTACGGCTGGACCGTTGGTACTGAGGCATGAAGTGAATGTCCTTGAACCTATTTCATGTGTTGGACGGTTTCGGGAAAACTTGGGTGTTCGAATGTTCGATCGGAAAGTTTAATATTTTCTATTTATCCGGAATGGGATACAATAATTGGAATTCACAAACAGTTATGAGATAACTGGATGAATGTTATAAATCTAGCGGTTTAGTTTCACATGATATTGAAAAGAGTTTTCGATAATGAGACTAAAATGCGGGGTTTATAACTGTTAGGCATGTGATGTCTAAGTATTTCATTTGATTAGGCATGTGATGTCTAAAGAGGTTGCGGATTCCAACTGTTGTAGTTTTACACTTTCTTTTCTGTGACCGTAAGTGTAATATGTGATATCGCCGGTTTCGTTGCTATATGTCAATGACAATTGGGATGCGCATATTTACTTACGTTGATGACATATGATGTTATGTGTTGCTGGATATGTTATATTGGATCGTCGTGTTTGAATAGCTGGGTTTTTTTTTTATGTGAGATGAGTGTTTTTCATTTTCATTCATGTAAAAACTTGTATGTAATATTCTTTTATTGGGGCACTTCCAGGTTGCGGAAGTTGTCACGCTTTGTATATTATTTTCTTTTCTGCACTAGGATAGACCCAAGGAGGGGAGCACAAGTAACCGGGTTCTAGGGTCCAGTGGGAGACCATCTCGAGGAGTCGAGTCCGGGTCTCCTAACCCTAGAATTGGTAGGGTTGCTTGCCGCTCTTGTAGGGGTCTAGGGGTGTGGGATTGGCTATTCATCACGACCGTGGAATCCGTGTTTTATACTGGCTCGTATTGAAAACACGGACGTCCTAGTATATCCAATGTTTCATATGTTTCTTCTGCTGCGATATCTGTGATGTGATCATGTGATGTTCTATGATAGATACAGTATATAGTATATATGATATATTATATAGACGTTACTTATGTTTTGCACCCGCACTAGCCCTGCCCTGCTCTGTCGTTAGTTACCTAACCTAACGGTGCACGAGGGGACATCGAGGCGAATGCGGATGGCATAAGTGTACGTCGTATTTATCTGTGATGTTTAGGTATTTAAATGATGGGACTTCATTAATGTGATTAATGAAAGAAAAGAAACCTAAGATGTTGTAGAATCAAATTTTAAACAAAACAGGTAGCTACAATTCTTGTTTTGCATAGCGGTATATGTGATATATCCTGCACCTTATTCGATGAGGAGAGGACTGAGATCCCTTCACCGGGAGTGACTCATTTAGCAATAACTGGCAGATGCTACATACTCGGTCTGCTTTTGATTGCTTCTATAGTTTCTGCTTTGCACAGTGATATATATGATATATCCCGCACCTCATTCGACGAGGAAAGGGCCGACGATCCCTTCACCGGGAGTGACCCCTTTAGCAAAACTAGAAAAGCCTCAAAATCACTCCATTTCAAAAACTTCATTTGATTCTACAACGATATCAAGTTCATTACGCTCATGGTTTTTTCTGAAAGAACCTGCGTAGCCTTCCGTCATTTCAGATAGATATTATTTAGTATTCGTGCTATGTTTGTTGACTTAGTCAAGGCATAGTGTATGGTAGCTAAATTGTGTTTATCTGTAACAACATGAGATGTGATTGGATTAGAGCATTCGCACGGCCTTGTTGACTCAGTCAAGGGTCGTACGGATGGGTTTAATTCAATCGGGAAATGTACGGGTTGAACTTGACTTGCGATTTATGGTTTGTTGACTTAGTCAAGGTCATAGATCGCTAGGGGCAAAAGTATTATCGGGAATTTCAAGTGTTGAAATTTGCAATGAGATTGCATACCTTCTATGAGATAGTTGGATCCCGATACCCACTGCGAGTAAGAGTTACTCCTGGGAGAGTTTTACACATTGCAATTAGCTGATCGAGTAGGTGTCTAGAAAGGTGTCAACGGGGTTACGCCTCTGGGAAAACGAGGTTTACATTAATTAGGTTCATGCGAAAGCACGGGGGACCTCCCTCAAAGTACCGACACTGGCCTGGCTGAAAGATTGGCGAACTTGTAGTGTGTAATTAATCCCGGCTAGTCTTTCCTTTTAGGGTTTGAAGGAAGATTTGATAAAAACCAGTGGGAGCCATCCTGATTAGATAAGATAATAACCAATCTGATCTTGCAAGAGCATACGCTAAAGTGTTTTCTTCTCTCTCTCTCCAGGTAGCGACCATTTCATGCCCTAATAAAGATAATAATATGGATGTATTGACCGAACCCGCATGTTATACTGTGCAGGGGAACGTTGAACCCGTTCTATCTTATAAGTGTTATAAGAATGAACAGGAAACAGGAGAATATCTAGATTCTCACGCCGCCCAAACGGAGAACGTGCATGATGATGCACCTTCTTCGGGTGTGTTTGTTATTGAGAACTGTTTCTCAGTTCACCCTACGTCCTGGGTATTAGATACCGGATCAGGATCCCACATATGTAAGCAGTTACATGGGCTACGGAAAGGTAGAGAACTGGGAAAAGGTGATCATTCCGTTCAAGTAGGGAATGGGGCAAATGTTGCAGCCAAAGCAGTTGGCATATATCACCTGATATTACCAAATGGTGATACACTAGTCCTGAATGAGTGCTATTATATACCGAACATGATGTGCAACATTATATCAGTTTCTTTATTAAGTAAAGAAGGATATAATTTTGTAGTAAAGGATAATGTTATGAACATATTCCTAGATCAAAAGTTGATTGCATCAGGCTCGCTACATAATGGCATATTCATTCTCAATCAAAATACAGTTTTCAATATACAAAACACACACAAGAGGAAAAGCTCAGAAATGAACGAATCTTTCTTGTGGCACTGTAGACTTGGCCATATCAATGAGACACGACTAGCTAAGTTGCATAAGAATGGATATTTGAATTCATTCGAATTATCATCTTATGACACTTGCTATTCATGTCTCAAAGGAAAAATGACCAAAACTCCGTTTACGGGACACGGAGAAAGAGTTACTGAACTCTTGGGACTGGTGCATAGTGATGTATGCGGTCCTATGTCTACACACGCCAGAAATGGTTCTTCCTACTTCATTACATTCACTGACGATCTCTCTAGATACGGGCATGTGTTCCTGTTGAAACACAAGTCTGAAGCTTTTGAGAAATTCAAAGAATATAAGCACGAGGTAGAGAACCAAACGGGCAAAAGTATTAAGATTCTTCGATCTGATCGAGGAGGTGAATACTTAAGCAGTGAATTCCTGGATTATCTAAAAGAGAATGGGATTCTCTCTCAGCTTACTCCTCCTTATACACCACAGCACAACGGTGTATCGGAACGAAGGAATCGCACCCTATTGGATATGGTGCGTTCAATGATGAGCAATGCTGAGTTACCTATTTCCTTTTGGGGGTATGCGCTTGAGACAGCCATATACCTATTGAATCTGGTTCCGTCTAAATCTGTACCTACCACACCATATGAGATATGGAGTGGGAAGAGACCATATTTTAAACGAATTAAGATATGGGGTTGTCCGGCCTATGTCAAAAAGCAAAATCCGGACAAACTCGAGGCACGATCAGTCCTTTGCAAGTTTGGGGGATATCCTAAGAATTCTCAAGGATATTTTTTCTACCAAGCTGAGGAACAAAGAGTGTTTGTTGCTCAACATGCCACCTTTTTGGAAAGAGAATTTCTTGCAAAAGAAATTAATGGCAAAGAGGTAGAGCTGGAAGAGGTTCCAGCAGCACAAACTGCAACTAATGATTTAGTAGAACCAGAGGATTCAGTGGTGCCCGACGTACCCCAGCCTCTCCGCCGATCTAGTAGGGTTTCTCGTCCACCTGAGAGATACTATGGTTTTCTCATTGATGGTGGCAGTGAGGATTGCATCATGGAGGATGATGACCCAACTAGTTTCGAGCAGGCCATCACGAGTGGGGACTCGGTGAAATGGCTGGATGCTATGCGGTCCGAGATGGAATCCATGTACACCAACAAAGTATGGACTTTGGAAGTTGCTCCTGAAGGGGTAAAACCCATTGGGAGCAAGTGGATCTTCAAGAAAAAACTTGGTGTAGATGGGAAAGTGGAGACTTTCAAAGCTAGACTTGTTGCAAAGGGTTTTCGTCAAAGACCAGGTGTGGACTATGACGAAACCTTTTCTCCAGTGGCTATGCTTAAATCCATCCGGATCATGCTTGCCATCGCTGCATATCATGATTACGAAATCTGGCAAATGGATGTTAAGACCGCCTTTCTAAATGGTGATTTAGAAGAGTGCGTGTACATGACTCAGCCAGAGGGCTTCGTAGACAGTGGGAGCAGCGGGAAGGTGTGCAAGCTGCTTAAATCCATTTATGGATTAAAGCAAGCATCGCGGAGTTGGAACATCTGCTTTGACGTCGTTATCAAAGAGTTTGATTTCGTCAAAAATCCAGATGAACCTTGTATCTACAAGAAGGTGGCAGAGAGTAAGGTTGTCTTCCTCGTATTGTACGTGGACGACATACTCTTGATAGGAAATGATATTCCTATGCTGCAATCGGTCAAGCTCTTCTTATCACAAAGATTCTCAATGAAAGATCTTGGTGATGCCTCCTGCATATTGGGAATTAGGATCTATAGAGATAGATCCAAACGAATATTGGGATTGTGCCAATCCAGATACATTGACACCATACTAAAAAGGTTTAGTATGGAAGATTCCAAGCGTGGGAACTTGCCCACGATCTCTGGAGCCACTCTCTCCAAAGAGATGTCTCCCAAGACTGATTTGGAGAGAGCTCGCATGCAAGGGATACCCTATGCTTCGGCTGTAGGCTCTATCATGTATGCGATGCTATGTACCAGACCCGATGTAGCATACTCACTAAGTATAGTGAGCAGGTATCAAGCTGATCCTGGAGAGAGTCACTGGACAGCTGTGAAGAGCATTCTCAAGTACTTACGAAGGACTAAAGAGATGCTCTTGGTGTATGGTAACGGAGAACTCCAAGTGGAGTCCTTTACCGATTCGAGCTTCCAGAGTGATAAGGACGACTCTAAGTTGCAGTCGGGATTTGTCTTTACCCTTTACGGAGGGGCGGTTAGCTGGAAGAGTTCCAAGCAGGAAACCGTGGCAGACTCGACGATGGAGGCTGAATACATCGCTGCCAACGATACCGCTAAAGAGGCTGTCTGGATCAAGAAGTTCATTACTGAACTTGGTATGGTTCTATCCATTGAGCATCCAATACCTTTGTATTGCGATAACAATGGAGCGGTGGCTTTGGCCAAGGAACCCAGGTCCCATCAGCGATCCAGGCATATTCTGAGGCGGTATCACCTGATCCGGGAGATAGTTGATCGCCAGGAGATCGAGGTCAGGAGGGTTGACACGAAGAACAACACGGCGGATCCACTCACGAAGGCCATTCCCCAGATACAGTTTGAGAGACTCTTCGGGATGCTCGGTATGCGATACTACAGCAGCTGGCCCTAGTGCAAGTGGGAGATTGTTAGTTGTATGTATGCCCTAGAGGCCAGTATTGTACAGATGATTTATATTATATTGGATGCTTGGACATATATAGAGATGACTTTCTTGCTCGATATGATAGTATGCTATCTGGTTACTCTTTATCTTAACATGTACACTTGTCTCTTTAAACTGTCTTATAGTTACATGTTGATAAAGCCCTTAGGATATGTACTTGACTACCTGGACTATGATGCAGATCATACTAGTGGGGACATGGTAGTCCATAAGTACATCCTTCAAGGTCCCTAGTCGTGGGTGTATCGAGACAGGGCATCGATATACCAGTGTAGACTAGCGTATACGCTTCTCGACCCATGAGATGGGCGATGGATGATCCCATATCCATTGGTGTTTGACATCAGAGATGGTGTACGGGTGCTCAGTGGAGACTGGGTACACTGGACGGACTCGCCGAGAACTCCCAGATGGTATTATACCTCACGTCAGATGGCAGTTCTCAGGTGACACTTGTGCAGGTTAGTCTGTAGACCCGAGATCGTCATAGAGTCTTGTGTGATTCCCACTGTGCTTTGATCTCCACCTTACCACGTCCATGAGGGCGTGCAAAACGGTGGTCTTTGGGTACAGTCCCGAGTCACATGGAGGTAATGAGCGATAGGAGGGGTTTCGTCTCTCCCGGTATTGGGGGTTGATGTTGCGCTGTGCTCGATTGGCCGTAACAGGGAAGTCCCTGGCCAGGGCTGATCAGAGATTTGCTGGTAAGTATTACCAGTAGTTTCTCAACCCGTTATGAGCCTCACATCGGCACGACTTATCGGTTATTGGGGTCTGACGTTTACCACCCCTAGACTTGATATGCGACATATCAGACGAACAGACCGGACTGTACGGTAAGTGTTACTGGTTGGATTCACAGGAGTGTGAGTGGGCTAGCTCGTCGATCTTCTGATCGCTCAATACCCGGATGGCCGTTACGTTTAGCAGACCGCTTGCGGCTTGTGGGTGCTTGATATGATCATCATCTGCTACCGGCGTATTGACGAGTCTTTAGAGTCCTACACAGAGGTTTCCTGGCTCAAGCGAAACGAAATAGGAGCGCATATGAGATATGTGCGGGACCGAGAATAATGCGTGTATGTGATACCGTATTTCATTCTCGCGATGAATGTTTCGATTGGTTATATGCGATATAACCTAGTTATCGAATCATTGATTCGATAAATCGATACATTGTATACTAGTCGGTTATGTGTGACATGACCGGATCATTGAATCAAGTGTTGATTTAATGATTTAATGTATAATTGTATATTTGATATATTAATTTGCATTAACTAGTATTGGTTCATTTTAAAAGGATTTTCTCACTTGAAGTGCACATTATATATATGATATGCTTTTGTGTGCACTTGATTGTATCATGTTTGATGATACATACGTACTTGGGTTTGTGCAAAGAATTAAACCATGGTTATGATAATGGTTAGGGTTTTGTGTTAATCATCTATTTATTTATCTATTCTTTATTTATTTAAATAGATAAAAGAAAAGAAAATGGTTTCTTTTTATCATGAAGCTTGTTGAAGCTTCATGAAGCTTTGACTAAAGAGACCATTTGTCTTCATGCTTAACCCTAACCATTCCCACTTACCATGGTCTATTCTCTACACTTAACCTTAGTTAGCTTATGATAAGTATTGATTTATTTTCATTTTAATTCAACACTTATCATATTCTTTCTTCTTCTTCATCATCTTCTTCTTCAAGAAAAGCTTAAGTCCATCAATGGCAACTTGAGCTAAAGTGAGAGAAATCCAATTCTAAAGTGAACCCACCTCCTATTTCTTCACCCTTTACCTCTTGCCAAGTTGTTTTGGGTGTTTTCTTCACAAGTTTCACAACTTTGTGAAGTAGGAGCTTGAACTTGTGATGCCTCGACGTAGATCATTTTCGGCACGAAGCCGACGACCTAGTCCGCCCATTTCTCCGATCAAGCCGACGATTGAGTCCGGGATTCGAGATGGACAACGAGAGGACGCCTACGTGGAGTCAAGGAAGTGGATATCCGGATCTACAAAGGTTGTAGCTTCTTAACTTTAGTTAAGTTGTTAACTAGATTCGTTTTTCGCCTAAATTTCTAGTCAACGATCCGTATTAGGGTTTCTCGGCACCCATAAAATTTGAAATTGGCATGGTTGATGCCTTGTGAGACCTCTATAGTGTGCCTAGGAAACCTACAGAATCGCCCGCATGGCGTTATGGTCTGGGCTAGGATTCAAATATCTGTCGCATATTCTATATCATTGTTAGAATTGCGCCTTACCCTATTCTACTTAGATATAGTTGTACTGTGACTAGTAGCCGTAGGGCACTGCACACATTATTAACAGTTCATGTTGCACGAGCACGGATTGTATGCTACACACACACCGTCATTAATTGCCATTCACACACTAACCATTATAGATACTATTGCTTATCACACATGATATTTAGCTTATCGGTATACCTATAGTGTATTATACCTTAGTGATAGGTACATATACACCTTGCGATGCAGCTACAGGTATACCTTGCACATATTTTACTTATACCGGGGGGGATATGCTATATATTTTACTTATACCCAGGGGGTATACGACATCAGTTCTTATAGGTAGATACCTATACATTGCTACACCTGTATGTTACACACATATTCAGTTGCTGTTACATATTTACCTTTACTGATGTTACTTAGCTGTACCTTATTGGTTTCCCATACATCTGGTTTCAGCTACATATTCTCATTTTTATGCTCGCATTTCAAATATATCGCATATATTTATTCCTGGATTTGCGCATTGTTATTCGGATTTCACATGATGATTTCTGGATTTGGGAACCGCGGGAGTTCATGAAATTATGCATATATTGAAAAACCCGGTTTCCTTGATATGATATTTGCGCAGCCACCATGAGATTTATCGGTTCTGATTATATACTCCATACGAGGTGTGGTTGCCGTATGAGGGTACATGGTGGGGCCCGGTATGGTTCCCCTCGGCAAGAAGATCGATGGATGTTGCCGATTGAGCCTGGAGGCGGGCTAGTACCTACCGGTGACAGTACTAATGACTCGGCGGGGGTCATGGAGACACCGTTGGGAGTCATGCACGTATGCATACGTCGAAAGGCGAGAGTCAGAGCTAGGCACTCGTGCTTTCGGGACAGCGTATGATACGTACCTATCAGGATTTCTGTGTCGATGCTTGGCACATTGTTTTCATGATATTTCTTTTAAACACCTTTGTATTATAACAGGGGATTAGCTGTTGTTATATATACTCTTATACCAATATGGTGGAATGGGACGCTAATATATGTGTATTGAACCCATCATATTTATTTCTGCATATATATTTATTTAGGATGTTAGAAACTTACTTGGGATATAGGTGATTCATTGAGATTGGATATTGGATATGAAAGAGATTGTTGATTTGTACATTCGAGATATAGGAGAGCTATTCGATATTGTATATTGAGGTGATGTGAGACTTATATGATGTGAGAGCCCAGTTTGGGGGCTGATTTGAGGAATTGTGGATTTGAGTGTCTTGATGGATTGTGATCCTGCCACGATGTCAGGTTTCCGTGGAAATGACATATTCCACCCTATACCTCACACTTATCTATTTTATGTACAGTTTCATATATTGGTAGTACCTGTTAGTGTACCCTTATGATAGTTGCATATTTACATTCTCATATCCCTATTGCATGGTTATTGCATATTATTGTCATGTTACTATTGCTTCATATATTGATTGTACCTGCTAGTGTACTTTCCTTTATTCAACATTTGCATGACATGTTATTACTGTAATCGCATATCTTAGATTCATGCTGTACGTGCATTCCTGCGATTACCTGCATATGTTATCTACTATTCACGAGTTGGCAACTTACCCCCGTTGTGCCATAGATGTTTCAGGTTGTTCCCCAGAGTAGTCGAGGCAGGCTATTCCGCTATTCAGCTATCATCTTTTGCTACAGATACCGCATCAGCTCACAGTACTATTTTGCTTAGGTGGGTTTTGGTGGTTATCTGTATTTTGTATTGTACATTCGTTGTATCTTGTACTCTCCATCTACTATTATGTTGTTGACTTAGAGACTTGGTGAGGACGATATTGTATATTATTTGTGGGTTGTTGTCTTTTATATACAGCTTTCTCTCTATTGTCTTTATTTCTTCGCTACGGCGTCATATTTTTGTGTTGTATTCATCTTGGCTAGTTTTTACAAAAATGGGGTGTTGCCAAAATTTTAAAGAAATAAAGTAGGACTTTTAAAGAATTTGGGTTGCGATTTTAAATGTTTCAAAAACTTATTTTATCTTTTCCGTATTTTTATGGTTTAGATTTCTGGGTTTTGGCTTTCTTTTACTACGTTACGTCTTAGGGCGTTGCGTAGTACTAGGGCCGTCACGGGCCAATTTCGGGTCGTGACAAAATTGGTATCAGAGCGCTAGGTTTTACCTTTCGGAGTGTAGGATGACCTTAGTATGATGGAGTAGGTAGCTTAAGCAGAGTAACGTATTGTGTGTGTGTCTACAGCATACCCACGATGCGGTGCTTTGCATTAAGTAACCTAAGTACAATTTGCTTGAAATTCCTTCCTTGATGATTCATATCCTTGAGATTCGATTCCTTATTCTCATCGAATCTTATATCTATTTATAGCCTTGCCGCCGATGACTATGGGGACTCAGAGTGATGTAGCGAGGGCCGAGGTCAGAATTGGCTCGGGTGAGACGAGTACTGACCAGGATGGCACTCTAGTTGCACAGGTGCTGACGGATCAGCCTACGACCTATACTATTGATAGACTTTTGGTAGAGATGCAGGACTTCCGCCAGACTATGAGTTCATTGGTTGATGTCGTTCGGGAGCTACGACAGGAGGTTGTCGCCCCTGTTACTCAGTTGTCACTTGCGATCAGCATGCAGCAGTCCGTCACCTACATAGCACCAGTGGTTGCAGCTCCAGTTGATGAGGCGCATATTCCAGAGGCTCAGAGAGTTCCAGGACAGTGGAGGACTCGTACCAGTGTACCAGCACAGAGACAGAGGTTTGGTCATCGAGACAGATTTCGTGGCCGTCGCGGGAGTAGCAGAGGCATAGGACGAGGACAGTCGTTCAGCTCTCATCCTCAGGATGGTCAGCAGTCAGCGCGTGGATGTTTTCGATGCGGGAGCCTTCAGCACTTCGTCAGGAATTGTTCCTTAGCACCTCGTCAGGATCGTCATCAGAGAGGCCGTGGACGTGGAAGATTTGCTCAGAGAGCTCAGTCTACCAGAGGAGTTCATCCAGCTGCGAGTAGAGGACAGACACAGGAGTTTGCTTCTACTCATCGGGACGCGCAGACGTCCAATGTGGAGTTTTCAGGTACCCTTAAATTATATGTTCTTTGATGTATTCGTTTGTTCTTCATGCTTGTACCGTGGTTGGGTAGATTAGTCGTAGTTGTGCTAACTTCTGTCAGCGATTCTTTTGTTGCACGACACGTATTCAGTTGTGTGCCAATCGGATAGGAGATAGAGATTCGTCCGTCGTTTTGATCCTTCTAGAGATGTTGGATTTGACGTTCTCCTGGGCACGAACTGTTTAGTTACGTGTTAGGCGTCTGTGGACTACCGTGGGGAAACAATCAAGTTTGTTTTCCCGGCAGGTCAGTTCTTGTTGTGCAGGTGGATAGTTGTGCCGCCTCTCACAGCTTGAATTCAGCCTTTTTCGCTAGTCAGCTACCGAGGAGATGTCGTGGACTCTTGGCGTTCATTCGTGATACCGGAGCCACAGTGGGATTGTTGGACCGGGTTCCTTTCATGCGAGAGTTTTTCCGACGTTGTTCCGGATGAGCCGGCGAAGCTTGGGAGCTAAAGGATCAGCTGCAGAGTTGTGGTTTGGGGAGTTTTGTGCGTCTGAGTGTTTCGCTTTTGGAAGCTCCTATTTCTGTTCGTCAAGGAGAAAGACGGCAGTTTAGGGTTGCGTATCGACGGATCGTTAATTGAACCGGCTTACGGTGCGGATAGGTATCCCTTACCTCGCATAGACGATTTCTTTGATCAGCTCCAGAGTGCGAGACATTTTCTATGTTTGCTTGGGATCAGGTCATCATTATTGCGGTTCGGAGTGACGGCATTCCGAAGACTGCCTTGTGCGTGCTACGGGCTTTGTGTGTTTTGGTGAGTCATTGGATTCACTGATGCCCTGGCAGCATTTGTAAATGTGATAAACCAGATTTCTTCAGGCCGTTCCTCGACCAGTTTTTGTTGTGTTATATACGACATTCTGGTCTATTTAATGTGTCTTGAGGAACATGAGCAGCACTTGAGGATTTGTTATACAGATACTGGGAGAGCACCAGCAGTTTGCTAAATTCTCGGAGTGTTTCTCCAGGCTTGTTTTGTGTTGACTCTTAGGTCTTGTAGTCACGGGAGATGGTTTCGTATGGTTCCGAGGAAGATCGTGGCCGTACAGCTTAGGCCCAGACTTGTGTGCAGGACGGAGATCCGCAGATTGTTTGGCTTAGCAGGTTTTTACCGCCGTTTCATGCAGGATTGCTAGAGTAGTGCTGCACCGTCGACTGAATGGACCGGAAGGGAGGTTTCTTTTCTGTGGACTGAGGCATGTGTACGGAGTTTTGGGCAGTTGGAGATTCGGTTAACAACTGCATCAGTTCTTTCTTTGCCTTTGGTTCGGACGACTTTGTTGTTTAACTGTAATGTTTCTTGAGTGGGCTCGAGTGTGTACTGAGGTGACACTACAGAGTCATCGCTTTTGCTTCCCTACATTTGGAGGAAGTACGAGAAGGATATTCCACTCATGATCTGGAGATGGCCGCGATGGTTTTGCGTTGGAGATTTGGGGACACTACTTGTTCGAGAGTCGTGTCAGATTTTCCACGGACCACTAGAGTTTAATGAACATCTTCATGCAGTGGATTTTGATTGTTGTGACAGTCTTCTGCAGATTTACAGTTCTTGTGTGATCGTTGAGTACAGCTTAAGTTCGTCTCTACGGAGGGGACAGCTTGCTCATGTCCGCGCCCGACCACTTTCCTTAAATCGTTTTTGCGAGACACTGCCCGCCGATGCTCGTTCGTCAGTGATACTTGAGCATACTCGGCTGGGTTATGATTCGGAGACCTTGATTTGTGACAATGGTGTGCTAAGTTAGGGACGCGTTTGTGTACTTGGTATCATCGGGTAGAGACGTGTAATTCTAGAACATGCACATCCGTCAACTCTCTGTATGCATTCAAGTTCCACCAACATTTAGCGTGACTTGTGAGATAGTTACGGGTGGACAGGGATGTAAAGAGAAGTTTCAGGTTTCGTTTCAAAGTGTCTGTCTTGTTGTGTGTTTGAGTTGAGCATCTGAGGCCGGCTGGAGAGTTGCAATCTTTAACCGTTCCGAAGTAGGAGTGGGAGCAGATCTCCATGAATTTCGTTATGGTTTCTACCCAAGTTTAGTCAGGGTGTGACTCCATTCGGATTCTTGTCGTCCGGTTATACTCAATGTGCTCAGTTGTTTCTTGTTAAGTTGTGTGTTTGTTTTGATTGTTGTCAGCGGTTGGGGATCGTCACTCGCCATCGTTAGAGTTCTCCTTTGATAGCTGTTATCAGGAGACACTCCAATTGGCCACCTTTAGGTTTAGGGGTTAGGTCGTGTCGATCACCAGTCTGTTGTCTTTTTGACTCTGCGTAAGTAGGACCTTGGACCCCAGCTAGTCTAGAGACTTCGGAGATGGTCCAGTTGTGTTAGGTCAGGATGGGAATTGTCCATTGCGAACTGAGGTCTTATGCCAACTGTGTTGGTCATATACTCGAGTTCGCAGGGACAGATCATGTATTCCTACGGACTTTCCGATGAATGACGTGTTGGATTTTGGGAAGCTTGTCCCAGGATTTAGGTCCTTCTGAGATCCTATAAGCGAGTTAGTTTCGTTGCCTTTAATTTGGCACTTCCGCCCAGATTATTGAGTTTCCACCCCGTATTCCTTGTGATAATGCTTTACAATTACCTTCATGACCTTTTTCACATGATTTGGCACCAGACCACTTAGCTTGGACGCAATCTTTCGTTCACCAGCAGCCAATTGTGTTAATGGCTCGGCAGGTGGAGAACGTCCGTCAAGAGTCTTGCCATCTGTGAAGAGCTTTCTTGGACGTAGCCGTATAGTGAGATAATCACTTGGGAGGCTGCGAGCGAGATTTGGGAGTTGTAATCTTCCCTTTGAAGGTACGCGTATCGGTATATTTTTAAATTCGGGGACGAATTTCTTTTAAGGGGGGAGATTGTAACACCTTAGAATGTGTTTTGTAGCTAATTATATTTTAATGTATGGTTTTTAATAAAAAGTTTACCAAATTAAGTTTCAAATATTTTATCCTATTTAATGAGTATTTTATTAGAATTTTTCTAGGCACACACACACTTGTGCATGATAACTAGGGTTTAGAGATGGGGTTAGACCATGATTAGCAAGCATGATGGATTAACCCATTCTCTTTAAGTTAATTATTGTTTATGTGCTTTTGGGTTTAATAGTGTGCATGGTTGTTTTAAATTGAAAATGAATTTTAAAAGGGTTTTATTTTAAATTTGATTGAATGGTTGTCCAAGGAGAGAGAGAGAGGTGGGCATGGGGCTACATGGCTTGTGCCATGCCCATTTAATGAAGAAAGAGAAGGGTGTGTGTGTGTGTGTTGTTGTTCTCATTTTCCTTTCTCACTCTCATTCTCTCATTCTCTCACTCTCTCATTCTCTCACTCTCAAAAGCGCACACACACACACAAGCAGCACCATCAGCATCAGCTTGCAGCAGCAGTTCCAGACAGCACAGCAGCAGCCACAGCATCAACCACAACAACAACACCAGCATTAGCTCCACCAACTCGAGAGGCAGCAGCAGCAAGCAGCCCGAGCAACAGCTAAAGCAAGCAGCAGCACCATCAGCAACAACAACAGAAACAACAGCAACATCAGCAGCAGACAGCATCAGCAGTAGCACAGGCAGCAGTAGCAACACAAGGAGCAATTGCAGCAGCTCATCTCCTCTTTCCACTTCTTCTCCTGCTCTCTAGGGTTCTATAGGGTATACTTCTTAACCCAATCCCCTAGTTGCTTAAGTTGTGCATCGATTAGCTTCGATTAGTGTTAAATAGCTAGTTTAGTGCTAGATTATGGTGTTTTGTGTGGAAGTTTGGTTATTTGATGATTGAGTTGGTAAACCCTACTTATTTAAGTGTTGTTAGGGTCACCTTAACTGAGCTTAATCTTGGATTACACTAAAATACCATAGGGTTTCCTTTTAGTGCGATTTAGCGTTTTTAAAGCGATTTATTGGCAATCTGAGATCTGCTATTGACCCCGACCCTTCAGAACAAAATTGAGGAAACTGGAACATGCTTATTAGGTCAGAACCACACCACCAGAACATGAACCCCCCTTTCCCAAATCTGGCCGCCAATTTAATACATCTGGCCGCAAATTGCGGCCAGGAAGGGGACAGGGGTGTTGGGGTCTTGGCTAGGGTTCCCTGCTGTGTATTGTAGTGTTTTGGCATGGCTAGTTTTGTAAGATTTGGCCTGTAGGAAAATATGGGGCAATATATCGTATTTAGTGTTCGTTGTGTTTGCGCGATCCGCCCGATACGTGAGAGGGTTCTGTGATCCAGCGTATTGCGGCGTGTCGCGATGGTTTTAGACGCGTACACACACGTTTTAGCGTATCGTGCACGCGCGCGTTTAGTTCACGACGCGAGTTTCTCGTTTTGGTTCGATATCGCGTTTTGCGGAATATTTGACTTATATATGATTTCCATGTCTTATTTGTAGGTTTGCAGGCAGGGACTACGAACACTGCTACAGGGGGGAGCAGATGGTAGGATTCACCTAGCGTGGAGAGTGAGTAGATTTAACATCTACAGGGGAATCGCCCGCATGGCGTTATGCGTCTGGGCTAGGATTCAAATATCTGTCGCATATTCTACGTCATTGTTAGAATTGCGCCTTACCCTATTCTACTTAGATATAGTTGTACTGTGACTAGTAGCCGTAGGGCACTGCACACATTATTGACGGTTCATGTTGCACGAGCACGGATTGTATGCTACACACACACCGTCAATAATTGCCATGTCACACACTAACCATTATAGATACTATTGCTTATCACACATGACATTTAGCTTATCGGTATACCTATAGTGTATTATACCTTAGTGATAGCTATATATACACCTTGCGATGCAGCTACAGGTATACCTTGCACATATTTTACTTATACCGGGGGGATATCCTACATATTTTACTTATACCCAGGGGGGGTATACGACATCAGTTCTTATAGGTAGATACTTATACATTGCTACACCTGTATGTTACTCACATATTCAGTTGCTGTTACATATTTACCTTTACTGATGTTACTTAGCTGTACCTTATTGGTTTCGCATACATCTAGTTTCAGCTACATATTCTCATTTATATGCTCGCATTTCAAATATATCGCATATATTTATTCCTGGATTTGCGCATTGTTATTTGGATTTCACATGATGATTTCTGGATTTGGGAACCGCGGGAGTTCATGAAATTATGCATACATTGAAAAACCCGGTTTCCTTGATATGATATTTGCGCAGCCACCATGAGATTTATCGGTTCTGATTATATACTCCATACGAGGTGTGGTTGCCGTATAAGGGTACATGGTGGGGCTCGGTATGGTTCCCCTCGGCAAGAAGATCGATGGATGTTGCCGATTGAGCCTGGAGGCGGGCTAGTACCTACCGGTGACAGTACTAATGACTCGGCGGGGGTCATGGAGACACCGTTGGGAGTCATGCACGTATGCATACGTCGAAAGGCGAGGGTCAAAGCTAGGCACTCGTGCTTTCGGGACAGCGTATGATACGTACCTATCAGGATTTCTGTGTCGATACTTGGCACATTGTTTTCATGATATTTCTTTTAAACACCTTTGTATATATAACAGGGGATTAGCCGTTGTTATATATACCCTTACACCAATATTAGTGGAATGGGACGCTAATATGTGTGTATTGACTCCATCATATTTATTTCTGCATATATATTTATTTAGGATGTTAGAAACTTACTTGGGATATAGGTGATTCATTGAGATTGGATATTGGATATGAAAGAGATTGTTGATTTGTACATTCGAGATATAGGAGAGCTATTCAATATTGTACATTGAGGTGATGTGAGACTTATATGATGTGAGAGCCCGGTTTGGGGGCTGATTTGAGGAATTGTGGATTTGAGTGTCTTGATGGATTGTGATCCTGCCACGATATCAGGTTTCCGTGGAAATGACATATTCCACCCTATATCTCACATTTATCTATTTTATGTACAGTTTCATATATTGGTAGTACCTGTTAGTGTACCCTTATGATAGTTGCATATTTACATTCTCATATCCCTATTGCATGGTTATTGCATATTATTGTCATGTTACTATTGCTTCACATATTGATTGTACCTACTAGTGTACTTTCCTTTATTCAGCATTTGCATGACATGTTATTATTGTAATCGCATATCTTAGATTCATGCTGTACGTGCATTCCTGCGATTACCTGCATATGTTATCTACTATTCACGAGTTGGCAACTCACTCCCGTTGTGCCACAGGTGTTTCAGGTTGTTTTCCAAAGTAGTCGAGGCAGGCTATTCCGCTATTCAGCTATCATCTTTTGCTACAGATACCGCATCAGCTCACAGTACTATTTTGCTTAGGTGGGTTTTGGTGGTTATCTGTATTTTTTATTGTACATTCGTTGTATCTTGTACTCTCCATCTACTATTATGTTGTTGACTTAGAGACTTGGTGAGGACGATATTGTATATTATTTGTGGGTTGTTGTCTTTTATATACAGCTTTCTCTCTATTGTCTTTATTTCTTCGCTACGGCGTCATATTTTTATGTTGTATTCATCTTGGCTAGTTTTTACAAAAAGTGGGTGTTGCCAAAATTTTAAAGAAATAAAGTAGGACTTTTAAAGAATTTGGGTTGCGATTTTAAATGTTTCAAAAACTTATTTTATCTTTTCCGTATTTTTATGGTTTAGATTTCTGGGTTTTGGCTTTCTTTTACTACGTTACGTCTTAGGGCGTTGCGTAGTATTAGGGCCGTCACGGGCCAATTTCGGGTCATGACTGGTAGAACTTGACATGTGACTTATGATTTGTTGACCTTCGTCAAGATCATAAGAGCATGGGGTAAAAATCACATCGGGAGTTTCTAAAGAAACTGAAACTTTCCAGATATGCGCATACCTTCTGGAGTGTGATAACGTGAGCGGATTCCGTCACATTATCATGCGATGATAGTTGGATCCCGATTCCTACTGATGAGTTGGTTTACTCTTCGGGTGATCCCGACTAATTCTTCTTTCAGGTTTGGGGAAGAATTTGACGTTACAGTGGGAGGTTTCCTGATTAGATAAAGTGATAACCATTCTGATCTAGATTAGAGTGCACGCTGAATGTTTCTTTTCTCTCTCTCTTTGGCAGCGACCATGACCCGACCGTTGACTATGACTCAGTGACCAAAATTAACCGAACCTTCTTAAACACTGGCTTTTAGATTGTCAGAGTTGCAAACCTCATTGCCATTCCTATTTTTACCCTTTTCTCCAGGACACCCCGTATTACTACGAACGTCCACTTCCATTGGATAAAACCATCGTATGGTTATATACGAACTCGAAGGAATTTATTCGAGGATGGTTTCTGGTTCTGGAGAAAACGAATAGGACTATTCAGTTGTCTTTTCCTTTTACCTTCTCTCAGGTTGCGAGTGCTCCTTGGATTAGGACGGTACACCTATTACGCAAATTGGATAGTCTTCTTCCAAACCATAGGCTGGTGCCGAATGGTAGGGAATGAAGAAAACCAATTAGCCTAACTAAGGTGTACAGAAGGTATTAAGTAAAGACAAATAAAGGGATTAGAAGGAGGGCAAAGTAAATTGCGACTGCTATTCACGACCAAACCAAGTATTTCATTACCACTCCCACTTCACCTTTGTATTTCTCCAGGACACTCCGTATCACTACGAAGATCCACAGTTATTTGGATACTCCATCATATGGTTATATACGAACTCGAAAGGAACTTGTTCCAGTTCGGGGATGGATTCTGGTTCAGGAGAAATACGAATAAGGTTTATTCGGTTGTCTTTTATCCTCACCTTCTCTCGCATTACGAGTGCTCCTAGGATTAGGACAGTACACCCATTATGCTTATTGGATAGTCTTCTTCCAAACCATAGGCTGGTGTCGAATGGTAGGGAAGGAAGAAAACCATTTGGCCTAAAGGGGTGTGCAGAAGGTAATGACTAAAGACATATGAAGGGATGTGGAGAGATGGCATAGAAATATACGGTTACAGTTGTGAATCTGGATAATGGAAGAGACATTACTAGGAATACCCGGATACCCCTACGAAACATTTCAATGTTTCAGTCTCACTGTGTAATGTTAAAGGAAAACTGATTTCCCAATTAGACACTTGCTCCAGGGTATGTATTTACCAGGTATGATTATTAAATCTGTATGGTTTTACAGATGATGAGTGGGAGTAAGTTATTGGGAATTAGGTGATCATCCTCATTATATCGGAATTCGTTATAATTGGTGATATTTGAGGAAGTTACCTGGGTTGTTTGCCGGACGGCAAATATTTGGTTTTGAATATCCGTTATAATGCACCAATTTCAAATTGATATATCTGTACGTTTATTTTCATAAAGTGAAATATAACTTTTTAAAATTATGTCGATGACATTTACATATATCAGTGGATGGTTAGGTAAGGAGCATTAAAATAACGGTGTTATTCTTCTTAACCATAAGTACAGTTTTCAACCTACGACACACAGAGAATGAGTTATAAGACTCAGGGGACTTATACAGAGTATTGTATATTGTCCAGTGTCCATTAGGACAGAGGGGTTGGTCCTCGTACTATATTCGGTTTACTTGTGACTTCTCTAGTTTTTAGACAAGTGTTTCTTAGAAACACAGGCTCCAAGTTTTGAGAAGTTATAGGTATAAGAGTAAAGTAGAGAACCAGGTATTGCAAGTATTGGGATTCTTCAAGGTGATCGAAGATATAGATACTTGTGTGTGGTATTCAGTTAATAGTAATGATTAAGAGAACTTGCTTCTCTTTCAGGTTACTCATAATTGGAAGCATTCCTAAGTTGAGTAACGCTGATCGGCCTCCTTCCATTTAGTTGACATGCACTGGAGACAGCTGCATGATTTGAATCTAGTTCAATTAAATCAGTGCCTCTGTTTCTATATTGGATATAGAACAGTTCATATCTTGACATTCTTAAGGTACGGGGAGTTGTCCAGCTTATGCTTAAAACCAGACTCTGGATAACTCAAAGCACGTTTCTGTAATGGCTGTTTGTGGGTTGACCCAGGCTATGACGAGGGTTGACTTTCTACCATCAGGAAGATCAATAGTGATATTGTTCTTGACTCGCCACAGTTTTAATAAAAATGGATTTTTTCAGAAAACAGAAGTGGGAGTATGGTAGAACTGGAAGTGATTCCAGAATCGCAAACGATTGTTGAAGATTTGATAAGAACCTAAAGATTCAATCTGGTTTGACATTCCATTGGCCACTCCGCAGATATGGTGCGTAATCTCAGGCACTCGAGAGGTACTTCGATATGCTCAAAAACGGTGATAGGGATGTTCTTGTTTACCCAGACTTGACACTACTGTTGTTCCAGACTATGAGACCCAGCAGGAGGATGAGTATAGCATCGTTCTGAACTGGCTTCAGAAGTGTACGTGTATATGACTCTGCCAGAGGGTTGTCGTAGTCAGTGGGAGCAGCGGAAGCATGGTGGACAAGTGGCTTATGTCTATTTATAGACTAAAGCGGATATAGCGGAGATAGATCATGTATTTCTGATGTGACAGTCATAGGTTTGACTTCATCAGAATAGGGGATGGATCTATTAAGAAGGTAGTAGGGTGTGATGTCCTGGTATTTGGATGGCATACACAGAGTAGGAAGTGATATTCCTATACTACGATTGGTTATACTTTGGTTGTCACACAGTGGTTTCTCCCCATGGGACTTGGATATAATATCAAGACATTCTGGTTACTAGATCTATAGATCTAGATTTGGGTGGTTTCCCAATCTGGGTACTTAGACAACATTCTAAAGGTGTTTTAGAATGGACGACTCCTGGCACGGTAGTATACCTGCAGGTGATGGAGTCACCCTCTCTAAAGTTGTCTTACAGACTAAAAGGGAGAGGGATGTGCATGATTGGTAGATCACTTGCTTAGGCAATTGAGTCAATCATGAGATATCAAGTACCACACCAGATGTTGTTTTTTGCAGTAGATGCAATAAGTTGATATTGATCCAATCTTGGAGAAACATTCGGAAGCAGTTTTAGAACATAAGTGGATGTTCTAGGGATATGATAACAGCCGCCTCTTTCGAGAGACGGTTATCATTCCAGGCTTCCAAGGTGACCTGGATGACAGAGTGGCTGTCAGAGTTATAGTTTTCCCTCTGACGAGGGGCGGTATTTTGGACAGGTGGTATAGGCGGATGCCGAGGGAGGCATGGCGCAGGATACTGATTAAGTTCAGTTGACGATACAGTCTAAGAAGTTTGGATTTGGAGTTCATTTATGAGCTAGGTCCCATCAGATATCCAGACATATTCTAAGACAGGTATTGCTCATTTCGGGAGATGGCTTTCTCCGCGAACTTGAGATAAAGAGAGACATAGAAAGAAACATCTGAGCGGATCCACTCACTGAGGCTATTCCTCGAACGCATTAGTTTCGCAAATAGTTTTTGTAAGACTGATTTGTAGAGGAGTTGGGTGTTCGGTATCATACGAGCTGTGAGTATGCGACATCGCAATAATTAGCCTTGAGTGCAAGTGGGAGATTGTTGGATATAGTGCCCTCAGAGTCAATTATTGGATCACAGGCACGTGATTGCAATGATTGAGGGAGGATCTATGCCGGTAGAACAGTCTTACTCAAGATGATAGTATGCTATCTGGTTTATCTTTATCATCGTGTACTGCTTTAGGTGACCTTACAAGTCACTATTGCACGTTGATAGAGCCCTTAGGATTCTTGCTTGACTGCCAGCAGTATGAGGGCGATCATATACGTGGGAGCTGGGGTCTATAAGCACATCCTTAAATGGTTCCTAGTCGTGGGAGTTTTCGAGATAGGGCATCAATACTCCAGAATAGACTAGTGTATACAGTCGAGATCCCGACGAGGGGCGGTGGCCGGTCTCACAAGCCACTGGTGTCAGTTGGTTCACCTAAGATGTATACAAGTGCTCATTGGGTTATGAGTACACCGGATAGGACTCGCCGGGAACATGCTAGTTGGTCTTATACCTGACGTCAGATAGCAGTTCCCTGGTGACATGTGTACATGTTAGTTCATCGACCTGAGATCGTCATTTGTCTCGTGTGAGTTCCCACTGTACTTTTATTACTGCCCTACCACGCTCAAAGGAGTCGTGCAAACAGGTTTTAGTTGGGTACAGTCCCGAGCCACATGGAGGCAGTGAGCGGATCTTCAGGGGTTCGTCTCTCCCGGTATTGGGGTGAGGCCGCGCTGTGTCTAAGAGAGCCATTACACAAAGTCCTTGGCCAAGGAAGGAGATTTACTGGTAGGTATTCCAGTAATATCTCAGGGTGTTCTGGGCTACACTCCGACACGACTTGTACCGCTTTTGGGGGTCTGACTTTTACCAACCCTCTAGGCCCGCCATGCAATGCTCATAGACGAATGGACCGGACTGTACGGATATTGTCACTGACAGGCTCAGTAGGGTGTCAGGATGAGTTCGCTCATCGACGTCCCTTTTGGTCAATACCTGGTAGCCCGTTACGTATGGCTAATACCTCTGACGTGCTAGTGGTTAAATCCACAACCAAGATGTTGACGAGTCTTTAGAGTCCCCCACAGACCGTTTTCTCAAGTTTCGGGCGAAACGCTGTAGAGACCGTATGGAGATATGACAGGGTTCGATCATATACGTGCGGTATTGCATGGATCATGATCGGACGGATAATACTAGCGGGCTTTGGTTTAAACCGGATCCTAGTATTGTACAGTGTAGATTTTGTCTCATTGCATTTGTATTCGGTCGCAATACAAATGCGGTTGTTTATATACAGTCGCGGGGTTTTCCTGTAATTTATTACGGGATCAGTTTTTGAAGTTGCCTGTTTGCATTCCGTTTCGGCCAGTTGTTCTTTGTTCCTTCATGGTCGAACTTTTGTGATGAGAGGGGCTTATTTGCAAGTATGCAAATTAGCTATGTGGAGGGGTTTATTTGTAAATAAGGGATTATGATAGATATAGTATCTTTGCTTTTTTCTTCATGATGGCTAGCATTAATGGTGAGAAGATTGAAGGGTTTTTGATGTAAGGCTTGATTTGGCTTATGGTCACCATTCTTTTTACTACACTCACATCCCTTGTATTTTCCCTTCTCCATATTTTTGCTTGGCCGGCCACACTTGGGGAAAGGAGAGGATTCATTTTGTGAGTGGGAAAATTCTTGTTCTCATTTGAGCTTTCACCAAAGTTCCTAAAGCTTATCTCCATTGTTCATATCCTCCATCATACATGGCAACTTCATACCCGCTTGAGACAAGTGATATTACACTTAGCCTACAACATCCTTGGGTACGTCGGCTTGCCAACTTCGTGCCCGAGTTGCCTCGGTCCAGAGGTGGGAGCCCGTAAAAGAAACCGGCGATGTGGTGCCTGTTCCGACGAGGAGATGATGACCAAAGATTCCGCGAGGAGATCGGAGTGGAGGCCGAAGACCGAAGGACACGGATCACTCGGTATAGCCTTCTGCCCTCTCTCTAGTTAGCTAGCATTAGGTTAATGGCCCGATCCGGGTTTATAGTGCGCGGTAGTGCCGGTTTAAAAGTTTTTGTAAAAGTTTCGTTTCCGCATTTTGGCCTCGTTCTGACGCCGGGGCGCTGCCGCGTACTTACATGAGAAACTCTTGGAATGTGACAGGGGTTCGCGCCTTTTGGTTGTATTTCTCCAGCGCGTCAATATGCTTTTGCAGATCCCTGCTTTGTCGTCGGGCTGCATGGGCTTCTTGGCCTTCTTTTTTTCTTTGAAGACTTCGAAGGCTTGGCCTGGAGGTTTTGCCCCTCGTCGGTAGTTTTCGGTGTTAGGCGCGGTTTAAGCATTCCCTCAATGATTTCTGGCTCTAGCGGGCTTCTCCACCTAATCCCTGGACATGCTTGAAGATATTTCAGCATTCTTTTAGTTTTTGCCGAGGGAATAACTTCCCATGGAGTTTCCTCTATAAACAAGCATGATGCCCCCGGTGTGTCCATCTTTTTAGGAGCGTGTGGTCGTGGCGGGTTTACCCTCCAGTTTTCAGACAACACGAACCTACCCTGTTGGTACTGGTCTTCAACCCAGTTTTTAAAGACGTAGAAATCTTCGATTGGGTGACCTACTACTCTGTGGTAGAGACAATAGTTAGGATGGTTGACGTCACCAGGTTGCGATGGGTGTCTCAGATCCGGCAGAGTGATGAGCCCGTTGCGCACTACCAGTTCGTACAGTCTCGTTGTTTTATCCCGGGAAAATGAGTAAGGACGTCTCAACTTCTCATCAAGAGATCGCGGCTTGTTGCTTTGGCGAACAACCTATCTCAGGTCACTCGGTTGTTGTTGAGCGTTGGCGACGAAGGTAGATTTCCCTTTTCCCTTTTCATTCCGAGGATCCGTCTTTGAAGAGGAAGGCCTATGACCCATCTGGTCCATTTGGGCCAGCTTGTCAATCAAGGCCTGAAAGGTGGTCGGCTTGAAGAACATCATAAATTGGGATATAGTTGCCTGCGGATCTAGAGTCCCCACGAACATACCCACGGTAGGAGCTTCTTCTATGCGTTGTTCGCATCTCGACCATAAGTTCCGCCACCGAATCACATACTGAACCCAAGTCTCTCCCGGCTTCACCCTGGCATTGATTAATGCCGTAATCGGGGTGCGTTCGCTGGCGCTTGCGAAACGCTGGGTGAATAGTAACTCCATTTCTGTAAAGGTTTTGATGGAGTCATTCGGAAGTTCCGAGTACCATTCAAATGCTGTCTCCGCTAAATTGCCGACGAACTGGCGAAGTAGCAATTTGTCGTCACCTCCAGTATTGCCGCAGAGAGCCCTGAACTGAGCGACGTGCTGATGGGGATTGCATGTCCCCTTATATATGTGAAATTTAGGGATCGTATATCCTGGCGGGTATTTAATTTGGTCGTACCTGTTTCCCCCCAATCGGAGCAAAGCTCTGTTCAAATTTTGAAATTTGCAATGAAGCAGCGCTTCATATAAGCGCCAGCGCTAGCAGCGCCGGCTCTAAGAGTCAAAGACTCTGATGCAGCGCTCGCAGCGCCAGCGCTAGCAACGCCAGCGCTAAGAGTCAAAGACTCTGATGCAGCGCTCACGTGCAAAGCACGAGAGCGCTAGCGCTAAGTGCGCGAGCACCAAGAGTCAAAGACTCTGATGCAGCGCTCACGTGCAAAGCACGAGAGCGCTAGCACTGGAACTAAATGTTTCCCATCCTTGGATCAAAGATCCAACAAAGATGACTAAAAATCATCATGTTACTTCTGAAAATTAGAGCACCATTGGATCAAAGAACCAATGGTGGTTAAAAATCACCAAGATACAGTGTAATACCCGGCTTATTTTGTACCCTATCTTGTGTATTATTAGTAATAAATTCTTTTTAAAATATTTCCCCAAACGATTTTTCCTATACTTTACCTGCGACTCTAATTTTCTAATTAGTTCTAATGAGAATCCAATTAAAACTATTTTCTTTATCATATTGTTTTTCCTTATATCTATTCTATTTTATTTTTCCTAATTATCTAAGTCTAAACCCTAACCGTCAATCTATTTATTCTAAAAGTTCTCTAAACTCTTATCCTTTAAAACCTAATCAAAACCCAAAACAACCTTAAACCCTTTTATTTTTATTCTACCTTCTTTTCTAAGCCAGCCCAGCCCACCATTCCTTCCCCCTCACTTTTTAAATTCTTTTAACATCGGCACAAGGCCCGGCCCATGAACCCCAAACCCACGCCCCAGCCCGAACCGACCCGACCCGACCCGAGCCTCCCTTCTTCTCCTTCTTCTCGTTCTTATTTTCCCGCCTTCTTCGCCCGCTCCCCTGCGACTCGCGCTCGCCCCCGAGACCCACTCCCTCTCGTTTTCTTTTTCCCACCTCCCTCGCGAGGAGCCCACGACCCGCTCCTCCTTCATCAACTACCCTCGCGGTCTTCTCTCGCCTCCCGTAACAACCCACGTCCTTCTTCCCGCTCCCCGCACCCACCTCCCCACGACCACACCCTCGTCTCCAACGAACTCCTCGAGACCCCCGCAGCCGCTACGATCTCCCTCGCCTGCAGCTCCACACTCCCCTCTACCTCTCTCAAACTCTCCCTCTCTCTCTCCTCTCACCACCTCACTAAAACCCATCGAGCTCCTAAACCTCGCCGACGACCTCTTTCCCCTATACCTCGCCGACGACCACCACCAGAACCACCGAGCATCCGAGCCACCGTCATCGACCTCCTCCAGCTCCATCTTCCCTCAAGCAACCAAGTCCTTCCCATCGCAAAACCACAGCCCACTACTGCCTCCGCCGTCGACCACTCCTCAACACCCCCTGCTGACGAGCTTCAACAGCCGACCACCACCGCAGCCACTACGACCTCCTCCCTTCACCACCTCAACTCCACTAAGCACCCCGGGCTCCCAGCAACCGAGCTGCTCAACCTCCCTCGGCAGAACCACCACCCTGCAGCCCTCGCCGAGCTTCGGTTCCATCGCCGGTGACCGCCTCAGCCACCCCGGCTGTCTCCCTGTAGTGCCCGAACGCATCAGACACCCCCTCACCGCCGACCGCAGCCGCCTCACCCCAGCAACCCAAGCCGTCGCTGCCGACCCATCGAACTCGAGCCAAAGTCGGGTTTGCCGTGCTACGCTCGCGTCATGATCGCGCTATTGCCACTGCCGTACCATCGTCGATACGTCGTCAGGCAAGTTTAATACTTGCTTCATGCTAATTATACCTTTTCAATTCGATTACACTTCAATATCATATATACATTTCGATTGCAAATCAAGTAATGCAAGTGTTCGATGCAAAACACGAACTGAAAATCCCTTTTAAATTGATGGAAACTAATAACGACCGATGGCCCGAGTGATAACGAGTTCTGTGTTATGAATTGGCGTGAAAATACGTTTTTTAACAACGTGATATGTCTTTCCCTTTTAGATCCGTCGAAACTGAAATTTCCTGTACCTGAACTTGTAAAAACCACAGTTAATTGGCTACAAATTGGAATGTTGCGTTCGATGGCTCATGTCGAATCTAACTTAACGACCTAGAACCCCATAAGAGTTTTAATCTTTTTCTATGCTAGTAAGGTGACGAGAACTGGTTCGGAGTGTGACTCTGGACTGCAGTCCAGAGCAGCTCTGGCTGTCGATTCTCGTTTTATAATGCCTTCACTCTGCTGTATGAAAATGTTATAATGCGGAACCCTATACCATAGAGAAGAGAAATCTGTTAGCTAACTAATGAAAGTTATTTCACCCCTTTTCACTGTAGTTTACTATTTAAACTGTAATTTAGATTAACAGGACATATAGCAGTCCCAAACTGAAACAGAACTGATACCCCATTGTTGTACATTACATAACTTCTGACGTAGAGGCGCGATTGAGAATCCACCCATTGCGTTGGAAACACTATTGATATTCCTAAATTTCGTTCAACTATAGCGTCGCCTAATTACGATCCCAACTGAGATTAAAGTGTGTTACGAAACGGACTTCCTATTCTGAAATCGGATTTCCAGCAGTGAACACTTAAATTGAAATGGCCGTATCTAGCAAACCTGAAACCCGATTGACGCGAAACCAATTTTGATGGATAGATAATTAAACATACTGCCTACCTCCTTTACATTGTTTCGCTTAATTCTGCATTTATGATCTATAATAAATTATGCAAGTGGTGGGATACTGACTGATGATATCTTAATCATGCCTTAATTAGTGTATTCTCATCACATCATATAGATGTCATTGCATTGGTAACCTAGTGATCATATGCATTACCAAGTGTTAGGTATTAGTGTTTGATTGTGGCAAGTACGTGAGTGTTTAAGCATGAATGGATAAGTGAACGTGACTCGTACTTGTACACGATCAGGGGACCCTATTGATTTATTGCATTGTCGACGTCTATGGAACGTGTATAAGTGTGACTATAATTGGTATGAGACGATTATGGAAGCACTTATATGGGTGTCATAAGTAAGGCACCAAACATTGTCCATTTGTCTTGGGTATCAGTCGAGACATGCTTGATGGAGATCCGGTCTCCAGTTCTCACTTAGACTTGTCATGGACCGACTGGTATTTGAGTTTATGATTGGTGTTTGATGTAGACCACGGGGTGTGGGGTAGTTTGAGTGTGAGTTTAACAGAATCTCGGGAGTCCCATGCTGGCACTACAGCGATTCTGGAGATATATGGGGATATTACTGATTATTAGCGAGCGACTCGGGCCCGTGTTCCCTCGTCCTTGGGTCCTACCCTTAGGTGGGGGATACTCACGAGTGGTTGACTCTCACACTTGGACTGACGATAGGTTTAGCGACCTGTACAGTGAGACTTAGAGATGGATAGGGTTAGTGACATTGACATGCATTGCTTACTGATTCAACATACCTGCCATACTGTTTACTGCTTTACCGTTTACCTGCTCCATTAGCTACCTGCATTGGCTACTTCATGTTCACGTCATTATTCCATGATTACTGTTTCATATTCATCATTATTGTACGTTTTCACATTTGTATATATATATACATACATACATATATATATATATATATATATATATATATATATATATATTGCTATCGTGTCGCTCTGACGACCTGAGTATGCATGCTCAGAGTGAGAAGTGGATTCAGCTTGGACCAGGACCTGACGTACCTTGAGGACATCGCGGACAACTTGATCAGCGACCCAGAGCTATACTTCCTTGATCTCCATCTGGTTAGTTCTTTTGATTTAGTGACTGCATTTCTCATTACCTGTGCATTGATTACTAATTACCACATAAAGCTAGAAGCCGAAGTGTGACTACGGCAGGATGTTTCCTTGACCGTAGGAGCATGGCTGGCCTTGTCAACCCCTCGTATTCCGTATTTTGGGAAGCGATGCATGGCATGGTTTTGTGAACCGGCACTACAGGAGCTTAAGAACTCCGTAGTTAAGCGTGCTCGAGCCAGGGAAGTTCTGGGATAGGTGACCTCCTGGGAAGTGGCCCCTGGCCGGGTCCGGTTCGCCCCGAAAGACAAAACCGTTCGGCTTCGGCCAAAGTGGATAATACTCTCTGTATTGGGGGTGGGGCATGACAGAATGGTATCAGAGCCAGGTTCCTCAATAGTAGGTCTGTGGTTCGAGGCCGAACCATTGTTCTGAGTGGGGGAGAATGTAATACCCCAGATATTATCCGGTATACCCATATATACCAGATAAGCATGGGTACCCACTATAAAACAATGTGGAATCTTCGGAATACATTCCGAAAGAGGACCGATCTGTACTATAAATGGAATGATACCACTCTTTAATACAGAGGCGCCTTTTAAGTGAACCGGCACTACATGAGCTTAAGAACTCCGTAGTTAAGCGTGCTCGAGCCAGGGAAGTTCTGGGATGGGTGACCTCTTAGGAAGTGGCCCCTGGCTGGGTCCGGTTTGCCCCGAAGGACAAAACCGTGCGGCTTCGGCCAAAGCGGACAATACTCTCTGTATTAGGGGTGGGGCGTAACAGAATGGTATCAGAGCCAAGTTCTTCAATAGTAGGTCTGTGGTTCGAGGACGAACCATTGTTCTAAGTGGGGGAGAATGTAATACCCCAGGTATTATCCGGTATACCCATAAATACCAGATAAGCATGCGGACCCACTATAAAAAAATGGGGAATCTTCGGAATACATTCCGAAAGAGGACAGATCTGTACTATAAATAGAATGATACCACTCTTTAATACAGAGGCGCCTTTTAAGTGAACCGGCACTACAGGAGCTTAAGAACTCCGTAGTTAAGCGTGCTCGAGCCAGGGAAGTTCTGGGATGGGTGACCTCCAGGGAAGTGGCCCTTGGCCGGGTCCGGTTCGCCCCAAAGGACAAAACCGTGCGGTTTCGACCAAAGCGGATAATACTCTCTGTATTGGGGGTGGGGCGTGACATACAGAATAAGTTCTGTATGGGAAAATATTTTTCCAATCTTGTTAAAAAAAAGAAGATTGCCTTCTGTAAAACAGAAGCCCTAAGATCAAAGATCCAACGGTGGGAAACATCTCTAAATCAATTAGAGAAAAGATCTCTTCAACTGATTCAACAAATCAGCCCCCCTATATAAAGGACCGAAGTCTTCCAGTCTTGCACAGAGGAACCCCCCCAACAAACTTTGAGAAATTTCAAAGAGAAGAGCAAGCTCTCGGAAGAAGAATTTCTTCAAGGTAAATAAAATAGAGAGATAAAATCATCTTATAAAAAGAAGAAAGACCTATTTCTTTTTCTAAGATCATAGATCTATAAGGCAGAGGTCTTTCACAAAAGAGATCATAGTATCTCATCATAAAAAGGGAAAGGGAAGAATTTAGTTCTCGTTAATGTTGGGCCACGGTGGCGCTCCGGCCATCTAAACGAGGCCAAATGCGGACCAAAAACTTTTTACAGAACCGGCGCCACCACAACCCAAATACCCGAATCGTTCCATTAACCGTAAACTAGCGAACTGTAAAATGAGTTTGGAAATTATACCGATCGATCCGTGTCCTTCGGCCTTCAATCTCCGCTCCAAGCTCCTCGCTCGTCAAAGCGGCACCACGTCATCGAATCTTTATACGGGCTCCCGCCTCAAGACCGAGGCAACTCGGACATGAAGTTTGCTAGCCGACATGTCCAAGAATGAAGTAGAGAGAGTGTGGAATATTTTATCTCAATATACCCAAGCTCTTGGGTGGAGGTTAATAGAGTTGCCATGGATGAAGTGAGCAAAGGATTTTGCATAAAAAATGAGCTTCCAAAAGAATGATCTCGGCCATCAAGCTCTGGGAATTATCAAGTCTCTGTGTATATAAGTTCAAAGTAGTGAATGAAATAATAAAATGGTCAAGCTCCTTTTTCAAACAATGCACAACCCCTACCCTCTGTTGTCACCACAAAAAACACCCTGCTACAAAATCAGACATAAGTCAATGAAGCAAGGCCAAAGACCATCCCTCATAAATGACCACAAAAGCCCATGCACAATATTAAAAGACCATGCCTAATTAATAAGATGAGACCATGCTCACGAAATGAGCAGACCCCATAGAGCAAGAAAAAGGCAAAAGAAAGGAATGGTCAAAGTCAAATGCAAATAGCTCACAACAAATAAATATGGATCGGGATGTTAAAGACGGCAAAACAAATTGGCAACTCCGAAAGTAATCCGGTAACGAATTATGAGATTACCCCTCAACTGTAAATACATACCCGCATTTGTATTCCGACCAAATACGAATGCAAAGAGAAAAAAATATTCCTACAATATAATACTAGGATCCGGTTTTAACCAAAGCCCGCTAGTATTATCCGTCCGAACCATGACACGTGCACAAGTGCACGTGCATGTTCGAACCCTGCCATATGTCCATACGGCCTCTACAACGTTTCGCCCGAACTTGGGAAACTGTCTGTGGGGGACTCTAATCACTCATCAATACACTGGCACTGGGTATAACCACTAGCACGTCAGAGATACTAGCTGTACGTAACGGTTGCCTATGTATTGAAAGAAGGGGAAGCTGATGAGCGAACTCATCCTGAAACCCTACTGAGCCTGACAGTGGCAATATCTGTACAGTCCGGTCTGTTCGTCTATGTGTATCACATATAGGGCCTAGGGGGCCGGTAAACGTCAGACCCCCAATAGCGGTATAAGTCGTGTCGGAGAGTTGCCCAGAACACCCTGAGATACTACTGGAATACCTACCAGTAAATCTCGATTACCCTGGCCAGGGATTTCGTGTAATGGCTCTCCTAAACACAGCACGATCTCACCCCCAATACTGGGAGAGACGAATCCCTGACGATCCGCTCACTGCCTCCATGTAGCTCGGGACTGTACCCAACTAAAACCTGTTTGCACGACTCCTTTGAGCCGTGGTAGGGTAGTAATCAAAGCACAGTGGGAACTCACACGAGACAAATGACGATCTCAGGTTGACAGACTTGTTAGTTGTATGTATGCCCTAGAGGCCAGTATTGTACAGATGATGTATATTATATTGGATGCTTGGACATATATAGAAAGAACTTTCTTGTTCTTCATGATAGCATGCTATCTGGTTGCTCTTTGCTTTAACATGTATACATGTCTCTTTATACTGTCTTATTGTCACATGTTGGTAAAGCCCTTAGGATGTGTACTTGACTACCTGGACTATGATGCGGATCATACTAGTGGGGACATGGTAGTCCATAAGTACATCCTTCAAGGTCCCTAGTCGTGGGTGTATCGAGACGGGGCATCGATATACCAGAGTAGACTAGCGTATACGCTTCTCGACCCATGAGATGGGCGATGGATGATCCCATATCCATTGGTGTTTGACATCAGAGATGGTATACGGGTGCTCAGTGGAGACTGGGTACACTGGAAGGACTCGCCGAGAACTCCCAGATGGTATTATACCTCACGTCAGATGGCAGTTCTCTGGTGACACTTGTGCAGGTTGGTCTGTAGACCCGAGATCGTCATAGAGTCTTGTGTGATTCCCACTGTGCTTTGATTTCCACCTTACCACGTCCATGAGGGCATGCAAAACGGTGGTTTTTGGGTACAGTCCCGAGTCACATGGAGGCAATGAGCGATAGGAGGGGTTTCGTCTCTCCCGGTATTGGGGGTTGATGTCGCGCAGTGCTCGATTGGCCGTAACAGGGAAGTCCCTGGCCAGGGCTGATTAGAGATTTACTGGTAAGTGTTACCAGTAGTTTCTCGACCCGTTATGAGCCTCACATCGGCACGACTTATCGGTTATTGTGGTCTGACGTTTACCACCTTTAAACTTGATATGCGACATATCAGACGAGGAGACCGGACTGTACGGGAAATGTTACCGGCAGGATTTTTACAGGAGTTGGAGCGGGCATGCTTGCTGATCTTCTGATCGCTCAATACTCGGGTGGCCGTTACGTCCAGCTAGTACCGCTGACGGCTTGTGGGTGCTTGATGTGATCATCACCTACGGCCGGCGTATTGACGAGTCTTTAGAGTCCTACACAGAGGTTTTACTGGCTCAGGCAAAACGAAATAGGAGCACGTATGTGATATGTACGAGACCGAGAATAAATGTGAGTATGTGATACCGCATTCTATTCTCGCGACTTTTTGTATCGGTCGGTTATATATGATATGACCGGGTTATCGAATCAAGTGTTGATTCGATAAGTCGATATGATGTATGTTAGTCGGTTATATGAGATATGACCGGATTATTAAGTCAAGTGTTGATTTAATGATTAAGTGTATAATTGTATATTAGATATACTAGTTTACATTTACTAACACTTGTTCACCTTAGGGTTTTTCTTACACTTGCACACTTGAATATATATTTATATATATGATATATATATTAAAAGTGTTTTCTTTTGTATCATGGTTGATGATACACTAAACATGGGTGTACAAGACACACACCATTCTATATTTAAATGGTGGTTTAAATTTATTTAAGGTAATTACAAATTAGTGGAATTTTTGATAAGCATGAAGCTTGTAGAAGCTTGTGGTTGCTTTGAAAAAGTCCACTTGTTTTGTTTTACCTTAGATCTTTATTTAACCTAACCATCTAGATTAGCTATGGTTATGTCTCTACAAGAGTTAGTATATGATACTCACTCACCATGGTTAGCATACTCACTTGATCATTATCCTCATCTCTTTTCTTTTGTTCATCATCTTCTTTCTTTAGTTCAAAAGAAAAGCTTGCTAGGGTTTGATCAAAAGTGAGAAACAAAGTGAGAAACAAAATTCTAAAGAGAACCCACTTCCCATTTCTCCATCCTCTACTAGACTAGCACTTTAGTTTAGGGTGTTTACTTCACTAATTCTCTAGTTAGTGAAGTAAGAGCTTGAGTCGGAATTCTCTCGACGTAGATCATCTTCGGCCTCGGAGACTTCAAGCAAGGTCGCACCTTTTCGCCTCGTGAAGCCATGCAAGGGTCCAGGAGAACCACGATCACAGCGAAGGGACTTCATCAAGGAGCTAAAGAAGTGGAGGACCGATCTACAAAGGTTGTATTTCGTGATCTCTTAGAGTAAAGTTGTTTACTTGCCTTTCGATTCGCCTAAACTATAGTATACGATCTTGCTTAGTGTTATTCGGCACATAAAAAATTTAATTTTGGCATGGTCGATGCCTTGTAGAGCCTTGTTAGTGTGCCTAGTAACCCTACAGTGGTATCAGAGCCTAGCTAGAGCATTAAGCGATGAGTTAACGAAGTTAAAACTCCGAACGAACCCGACAACGTCGAAATCAACCCCTCTCTGGACAATTTTTAAAATCTGGGATTTTTGTGAATTAAAAATATCTAAAAAAATCAGCAGGATTTTCTAAGAATTATAGTGCAAAACGATGACATGATTCGTACATATAACCGCGGTTCCGCGGCAAATCCCTGCTTGTGCCGCGGAACCGCGGCAGTATGGAGTCCTTTGTCTTCTCTGTTTGCACAGTAATTCTAGATTCTGTGATTGGTATTTTCTGGGTATTTTTAATTTGACTCAAGTGTTGAGTATTCAGGGGTTCATTTTGTAATCGTCGATTCAATCGGAGAATTTAATTTTGTTTTGTTATTCCGGATAATTTAGTAAGTATTAAAATGTTCGAACGAATATCACTAACTCAAATTTTCCCGGCACGAAAAGGTTTCAAGTGTTGAATTTTTCTCGAGTTTAATTATTTCGGAAAAACGCGCAAGAAATGTGACAGACCCTCTAGAAGACAACAAACCTTAACTCGATTATGTGACCGTCTTGAACTGCCCTTTGAACCTTAGGGTTTGGGGCAGTACGGCGTGCCACATGTGAGGCGTTCGGAAAAACGCGCATGAAATGTGACGGACCCTCTAGAAGACGACAAAGCTTAACTCGATTATGTGACCGTCTTGAACTGCTCTTTGAACCTTAGGGTTTGGGGCAGTACGGCGTGCCACATGTGAGGCGTTGGCTTGACCCTTCTACGGCTGGACCGTTGCTACTGTGACGTATTCTGGAATCTTTAAACTCCGCTCAAGTGTTGAGCTATTATGGAAATCTTGAGTATTTGATTATTCAATCGGAAAGTTTAATACTGTCTATTTATCTGGAATGTGATACAATATGTGGAATTCATACAAGTTAGGCATGAAATGCAGAATATGTGATATTTCGAATTTACGATGTCTAAAGAGATTGTGGATTCCAAATGTTGTAGTTTTACACTTTCTTTTCTGCGACCGTAAGTGTAATATGTGATCGCCGGTTTCGTTGCTATATATCAACGACAATTGGGATGTGCATATTTACTTACGCTGATGACATGTGTTGTTCTGTGTTGCTGGATATGTTATATTGGATCGTCGCGTTCTGAATAGCCGGGTTTTTTTATGTGAGATGAGAGTTTTTATTTTCATTCATGTAAAATTTAAATGTATGTAATATTCTTTTATTGGGGCACTTCCGGGTCGAGGTTGATGTCACCTTTTGTATATTATTTACTTTTCCGCACTAGGATAGACCGAAGGAGGAGAGCACAAGTAACCGGGTTCTAGGGTCCAGTGGGAGACCAACTCGAGGAGTCGAGTCCGGGTCTCCTAACTCTAGAATTGGTAGGGTTGCTTGCCGCTCTCGTAGGGGTCTAGGGGTGTGGGTTTGGCTATTCATCGCGACCGTGGAATTCGTGTTTTATAGAGGCTCAAAATAAAACACGGACGTCCTAGTATATCCAATGTTTCATATGTTTCTTCTGCTGCGATATCTGTGATGTGATCATGTGATGTGCTGTGATAGATACTATATATAGTATATATGATATATTATATAGACGTTACTTATGTTTTACACCCGCGCTAGCCCTGCCCTGCTCTGCCGTTAGTTACCTAACCTAACGGTGCACGAGGGGACATCGAGGCGAATGCGGATGGCATAAGTGTACGTCGTATTTATCTGTGATGTTTAGGTGACTTAAATGATGGGAATTCATTAATATGATTAATGAAAGAAAAAAAACCTAAAAGATGTTGCAGAATCAAATTTTCAAATAAAAAGGTAGCTACAGTTTTGCTTTGCATAGCAGTATATATGATATACCCTGCACCTTATTCGATGAGGAAAGAGCCGAGATCCCTTCGCCGGGAGTGACCTCTTTAGCGAAACTGGCAGATGTTACAAAACTCGGTTTGTCTTTTGATTGCTTTTAGAGTTTTGCTTTGCACAGTGATATATATAATATGTCCTGCACCTTATTCGATGAGGAAAGAGCCGAGATCCCTTCACCGGGAGTGACCTCTTTAGCAAAACTAATGAAAGCCTAAAAAACACTCCATTTCAAAATTTTACATGATTCTACGACGATATCAAGTTCATTACGCTCATGGTTTTCTGAAAAACCTGCGTAGCCCTCCGTCATTTCAGATAAAGACTAGTTAGTATTCGTGCTACGTTTGTTGACTATGTTAAGGCGTAGTGTGCGGTAGCTAATTAGTACTTATCTGCTAAAACATGAGATGTGATTGGATTAGGGTAGTTGTATGACTTTGTTGACTATGTTAAGGGTCGTGCAGGTGGGTTTAATTCAATCTGGAAATGACGGGTTGAACTTGACTAGCAATTATGATTTGTTGACTATGTTAAGGTCATAAATTGCTAGGGACAAAATATTATCGGGAATTTCAAGTGTTGAAATTTGCAATGAGATTGCATACCTTCTATGAGATAGTTGGATCCCGATACCCACTGCGAGTAATTGTTACTCCTGGGAGAGTTTTACACAGGACAATTAGCCGATCAAGTAGGTGTCTAGAAAGGTGTCAACGGGGTTACGCCTCTGGGAAAACGAGGTTTACTTTAATTAGGTCCGTGCGAAAGCACGGGGAACCTCCCTCAAAGTACCGACACTGGTCTGGCTGAAAGATTGGCGAAGTTGTAGGGTGTAATTAATCCCGGCTAGTCTTTCCTTTTAGGGTTTGAAGGAAGATTTGATAAAAACAGTGAAAGCCATCCTGATTAGATAAGATAAATAACCAATCTGATCTTGCAAGAGCATATGCTAAAGTGTTTTCTTCTCTCTCTCTCCAGGTAGCGACCATATCATGCCTTAATAAAGATAATAATATGGATGTATTGACCGAACCCGCATGTTACACTGTGCTGGGGAACGTTGGTTCCGTTCTTTCTTATAAGAGTTATAAGACTGAACAGGATATAGGGGAATACCAGGATTCTCATGCCACCCGAATGAAGAAAGTACATGTTGATGCATTTTCTTCGGGTGTGTTCGTTACAGAGAACTGTTTCTCCATTTCCTCTACGTCCTGGGTATTAGATACCGGGTCAGGATCCCATATATGTAATCAGTTACATGGGCTTAGGAAAGGTAGAGAACTTGGAGAAGGTGATAAAGACATAAGGGTTGGAAATGGTTCAATTGTTGCAGCTAAAACCGTCGGGGAATATCACCTTGTATTGCCAACTGGTAATACATTGATTTTGAACGAATGCTATTACATGCCGAACCTGATATACAACATTATATCGGTCTCTTTGTTGAGTAAAGAGGGATATAATTTTGTATTACAGGATAATGTTATGAACATTTTCCTAAACCAAAAGTTGGTCGGATCAGGCACGATGTGCAATGGCATTTATGTTCTAAATCAATCAACAGTTCTGAGCATAACAAACACACACAAGAGGAAGAGTTCAGAACTGAACGAATCCTTCTTATGGCATTGTAGACTGGGTCACATCAATGCGACACGACTCGCTAAGTTGCATAAAGATAGATATTTGAATCCGTTTGAATTTTCATCTTATGACACTTGCCAGTCATGTCTCAAAGGCAAGATGACCAAAACTCCGTTTACGGGACACGGAGAAAGAGTTACTGAACTCTTGGGACTGATACATAGTGATGTATGCGGTCCCATGTCTACACATGCCAGGGATGGTTCTTCGTACTTCATTACATTCACTGACGATCTCTCTAGATTCGGATATGTGTTCTTGATGAAACACAAATCAGAAGCTTTTGAGAAATTTAGAGAATATAAACAAGAAGTCGAGAACCAAACCGGAAAAAGTATTAAAATCCTACGATCTGATCGAGGAGGTGAATACTTGAGCAATGAATTCCTAGACTTCCTAAAAGAGAATGGGATTCTCTCTCAGCTGACTCCTCCATATACACCACAACACAACGGTGTATCGGAACGGAGGAATCGCACCCTATTAGATATGGTGCGCTCGATGATGAGTACAGCTGAGTTACCTATTTCCTTCTAGGGTTATGCGCTTGGGACATCAGTATACCTATTGAATCAAGTTCCGTCTAAATCTGTACCTACCACACCATATGAGATATGGAGTGGGAAGAGACCATATTTTAAACGAGTTAAGATATGGGGTTCTCCGGCCTATGTCAAAAGGCAAAATCCAGACAAACTCGAGGCACGGTAAGTTCTTTGCAAGTTTGTGGGATATCCTAAGAACTCCCAAGGATATTTTTTCTACCACGCTGAAGAACAAAAAGTGTTTGTTTCTCAATATGCCACCTTTTTGGAAAAGAAATTTCTTGCAAAAGAAATTAGTGGCAAAGCGGTAGAGCTGGAAGAGGTTCCAGAAACACAAACTGCAACTGAAGATTTTGTGGAACCAGAGGATTCGGTAGTTCCCAACGAACCTCAATCTCTCCGCCGATCTAGTAGGGTTCCTCACCCACCTGAGAGATACTACGGTTTTCTCATAGATGGTGGGAGCGAGGATTGCATCATGGTTGATGATGACCCAACTAGCTTCGAGCATGCCATCACGAGGTGGGGACTCAATGAAATGGCTGGATGCAATGTGGTCCGAGATGGAATCCATGTACACCAACAAAGTGTGGACTTTGGAAGTTGCTCCTGAAGGGATAAAACCCATTGGGAGCAAGTGGATCTTCAAGAAAAAACTTGGTGTAGATGGGAAAGTGGAGACTTTCAAAGCTAAACTTCTTGCAAAGGGTTTTCGTCAAAGACCAGGTGTGGACTATGACGAAACCTTTTCTCCAGTGGCTATGCTTAAATCCATCCGGATCATGCTTGCCATCGCTGCATATCATGACTACGAAATCTGGCAAATGGATGTTAAGACCGCTTTTCTAAACGGTGATTTAGAAGAGTGCGTGTACATGACTCAGCCAGAGGGCTTCGTAGATAGTGGGAGCAGCGGGAATGTGTGCAAGCTGCTTAAATCCATTTATGGATTGAAGCAAGCATTGCGGAGCTGGAACATCTGCTTTGACGTCGTTATCAAAGAGTTTGATTTCGTCAAAAACGTAGATGAACCTTGTATCTACAAGAAGGTGGCAGAGAGTAAGGTTGTCTTCCTCGTATTTTACGTGGACGACATACTCTTGATAGGAAACGACATTCCTATGCTGCAATCGGTCAAGCTCTTCTTATCACAAAGATTCTCAATGAAAGATCTTGGTGATGCCTGCTGCATATTGGGAATAAGGATCTATAGAGATAGATTTAAACGGATATTGGGATTGTCCCAATCCAGGTACATTGACACCATACTAAAGAGGTTTAGTATGGAAGAGTCCAAACGTGGGTTTTTACCCACGATCTCAGGGTTCACTCTCTCCAAAGAGATGTCTCCCAAGACTGATTTGGAGAGAGCTCGCATGCAAGGGATACCCTATGCTTCGGCAGTAGGCTCTATCATGTACGCGATGCTATGTACCAGACCCGATGTAGCATACTCACTAAGTGTAGTGAGTAGGTATCAAGCTGATCCTGGAGAGAGTCACTGGACAGCTGTGAAGAGCATTCTCAAGTACTTACGAAGGACTAAAGAGATGCTCTTGGTGTATGGTAACGGAGAACTCCAAGTGGAGTCCTTTACCGATTCGAGCTTCCAGAGTGATAAGGACGACTCTAAATCGCAGTCGGGATTTGTCTTTACCCTTTACGGAGGGGCGGTTAGCTGGAAGAGTTCCAATCAGGAAACCGTGGCAGACTCGACGATGGAAGCTGAATACATCGCTGCCAACGATGCTGCCAAAGAAGCTGTCTGGATCAAGAAGTTCATTACTGAACTTGGAGTGGTTCCATCCATTGAGCATCCAATACCTTTGTATTGCGATAACAATGGAGCGGTGGCTTTGGCCAGGGAACCCAGGTCCCATCAGCGATCCAGGCATATTCTGAGGCGGTATCACCTGATCCGGGAGATAGTTGATCGCCGGGAGATCGAGGTCAGGAGGATTGACACGAAGAATAACACAGCGGATCCACTGACGAAGGCCATTCCCCAGATACAGTTCGAGAGACTCTTCGGAATGCTCGGTATGCAATACTACAGCAGCTGGCCCTAGTGCAAGTGGGAGATTGTTAGTTGTATGTATGCCCTAGAGGCCAGTATTGTACAGATGATGTATATTATATTGGATGCTTGGACATATATAGAGAGGACTTTCTTGCTCGTCATGATAGTATGCTATCTGGTTGCTCTTTACTTTAACATGTATACATGTCTCTTTATACTGTCTTATTGTTACATGTTGGTAAAGCCCTTAGGATGTGTACTTGACTACCTGGACTATGATGCGGATCATACTAGTGGGGACATGGTAGTCCATAAGTACATCCTTTAAGGTCCCTAGTCGTGGGTGTATCGAGACGTGGCATAGATATACCAGAGTAGACTAGCGTATACGCTTCTCGACCCATGAGATGGGTGATGGATGATCCCATATCCATTGGTGTTTGACATCAGAGATGGTATACGGGTGCTCAGTGGAGACTGGGTACACTGGACGGACTCGCCGAGAACTCCCAGATGGTATTCTACCTCACGTCAGATGGCAGTTTTCTGGTGACACTTATGCAGGTTGGTCTGTAGACCCGAGATCGTCATAGAGTCTTGTGTGATTCCCACTGTGCTTTGATTTCCACCTTACCACGTCCATGAGGGCGTGCAAAACGGTGGTTTTTGGGTACAGTCCCGAGTCACATGGAGACAATGAGCGATAGGAGGGGTTTCGTCTCTCCCGGTATTGGGGGTTGATGTTGCGCAGTGCTCGATTGGCCGTAACAGGGAAGTCCCTGGCCAGGGATGATTAGAGATTTACTGGTAAGTGTTACCAGTAGTTTCTTGACCCGTTATGAGCCTCACATCAGCATGACTTATTAGTTATTGGGGTCTGACGTTTACCACCCCCAGACTTAATATGCGACATATCAGACGAGGAGACCGGACTGTACGGGAAGTGTTACCAGCAGGCTTTTTACAGGAGTTAGAGCGGGCTTGCTTACTGATCTTCTGATCGCTCAATACCCGGGTGGTCGTTACGTCCAGCTAGTACCGCTGACGGCTTGTGGGTGCTTGATGTGATCATCACCTACGGCCGGCGTATTGACGAGTCTTTAGAGTCCTACACAGAGGTTTTACTGGCTCAGGCAAAACGAAATAGGAGCACGTATGTGATATGTGCGAGACCGAGAATAAATGTGAGTATGTGATACCACATTCTATTCTCGCGACTTTTTGTATCGGTCGGTTATATATGATATGACCGGGTTATCGAATCAAGTGTTGATTCGATAAGTCGATATGATGTATGTTAGTCGGTTATATGAGATATGACCGGATTATTAAGTCAAGTGTTGATTTAATGATTAAGTGTATAATTGTATATTAGATATACTAGTTTACATTTACTAACACTTGTTCACTTTAGGGTTTTTCTCACACTTGCACACTTGAATATATATTTATATATATGATATATATATTAAAAGTGTTTTCTTTTGTATCATGGTTGATGATACACTAAACATGGGTGTACAAGACACATACCATTCTATATTTAAATGGTGGTTTAAATTTATTTAAGGTAATTACAAATTAGTGGAATTTTTGATAAGCATGAAGCTTGTAGAAGCTTGTGGTTGCTTTGAAAAAGTCCACTTGTTTTGTTTTACCTTAGATCTTTATTTAACCTAACCATCTAGATTAGCTATGGTTATGTCTCTACAAGAGTTAGTATATGATACTCACTCACCATGGTTAGCATACTCACTTGATCATTATCCTCATCTCTTTTCTTTTGTTCATCATCTTCTTTCTTTAGTTCAAAAGAAAAGCTTGCTAGGGTTTGATCAAAAGTGAGAAACAAAATTCTAAAGAGAACCCACTTCTCATTTCTCCATCCTCTACTAGACTAGCACTTTAGTTTAGGGTGTTTACTTCACTAATTCTCTAGTTAGTGAAGTAGGAGCTTGAGTCGGAATTCCCTCGACGTAGATCATCTTCGGCCTCGGAGACTTCAAGCAAGGTCGCACCTTTTCGCCTCGTGAAGCCATGCAAGGGTCCGGGAGAACCACGATCGCTGCGAAGGGACTTCATCAAGGAGCTAAAGAAGTGGAGGACCGATCTACAAAGGTTGTATTTCGTGATCTCTTAGAGTAAAGTTGTTTACTTTCCTTTCGATTCGCCTAAACTCTAGTATACGATCTTGCTTAGTGTTATTCGGCACATAAAAAATTTAATTTTGGCATGGTCGATACCTTGTAGAGCCTTGTTAGTGTTCCTAGTAACCCTACAAGACTAACCTGTACACATGTCACCTGAGAACGGCTATCTGACGGTATGTATAATACCAACTAGCATGTTCCCGGCGAGTCCTGTCCGGTGTACTCATAACACAATAAGTACCTGTATACATCTTAGGTGAACCAACTGACACCAATGGCTTGTGAGACCGGCCACCTCCCCTCGTCGGGGTCTCGACCGTATACACTAGTCTACTTTGGAGTATCGATGCCCTGTCTCGAAACTCCCACGACTAGGGACACTTTAAGGATGTGCTTATAGACCCCAGCTCCCACGTAGATGATCGCCATCATACTGCTGGCAGTCAAGCAAGAATCCTATGAGCTCTATCAACATGAAATAGTGAACTAAAGCATGTACACGATGATAACGACAAATCAGACAGCATACTATCATCTCGAGCAAGACTGTCCTATCGGTATAGGTCCTCCCTCAATCATTGCAATCACGTACCTGCGATCCAATAATTGACTTTGAGGGCACTATATCCAACAATCTCCCAGTTGCTCTTAAGGCTAATTATTGCGATGTCGCGTACTCACAGCTCGTGTGATACCGAACATCCAACTCCTTTACTAATTAGTTTCATAAAGCTCGTTTGTAAAACTATTGTGTTCGAAAAATAACCTCAGTGAGTAGATCCGCCCTGATGTTTCTTTCTATATCTCTCTTTATCTCAAGTTCGCGAAGAAATCCATCTCCCGAAATGAGCAATACCTGTCTTAGAATATGTTTGGATATCTGATGGGACCCAGTTCATAAATGAACTTCAAATCCATCAAAATTCTTAGACTGTATCGTCAACTGAATTTAATCAGTATCCTGCACCATGCCTCCCTCAGTATCCGTTTGGACCACCTGTCCAAACTACCGCCCCTTGTCAGAGGGAAAACTATAACTCTGACAGTCACTCTGTCATCCAGGTCACCTTGGAAGCCTGGAATGATAATCGTCTCCCAAAGGAGGCTGCCGTTATCAAATCCTTAGAACATTCACTTATGTTCATAAACTGCTTCCTAACTTTTCTCCAGGATTGGATTAATATCTTAATTTATTGCATCTAGTGCAAAAACAACATCTGGTGTGGTACTTGACATCTCATGATTGACTCAATTGCCTAAGCAAGTGATATGTCAATCATGCACATCCCTCTCCACTTTAGTCTGTAAGACACCTTTAGAGAGGGTGACTCCATCACCTGCAGGTACACCACCATGCCAGGAGTCGTTCATTCTAAAATACCTTTAGAATGCTGTCAGAGTACCCAGATTAGGAAACTATCCAAATCTAGATCTAAAACCATAGATCTAGTAACTAGAATGCCTGATATTATATCCATATCCTATATGGAGAAAACACTGTGTGGCAACTACAATATAACCGATCGTAGTGTAGGAATATCACTTCCTACAATGTGTATGTCATCCAAGTACCAGGACATCACACCCTACTACCTTCTTAACAGATCCATCTCCTATTCTGATGAAGTCAAAGCCCATGACTGCCACATTAGAAATAGATGATCTATCTCCGCTATATCTGCTTTAGTCTATAAATAGATATAAGCTACTTGTCCACTATGCTTCCGCTGCTCCCACTGACTACAACAACCCTCTGGCAGAATTATATACACGTGCACTTCTAAAGCTAGTTTAGAACAACACTATACTCATCCTCCTGCCGGGTCTCATAGTCTGGAATAACAGTAGTGTCAAGTCTGGGTAAACAAGAACCTCCCTGTCACTGTCTTTGAGAATACCGAAGTACCTCTCGGATGCCTGAGGTTACCTACCATATCTGCGGAGTGGCCAATAGAATGTCAAACCTGATTGAATCTTTAGGTCCTATTAAATTTTCAGTAATCGTTTGCGGTTCTGGAATCACTTCCAGTTTTACCATACCCCCACTATTTTTTTCTGAAGAAAAAAGTCCATTTTACTAAAACTGTGGCGGGTCAAGAACAATATCACTATTGATCTTCCAGATGGTAGAAACTCAACCCTCGTCAAAGCCCGGGTTAACGCACAAACTGCCATTACAGAAACGTGCCTTGAGTTATCCGGAGTCTGGTTTTAAGCATAAGCCGAACAACTCCCCGTACCTTAACATCGTTAAGATACGAACCATTCTATATACAATATAGAAATAGAGGCACTGATTTAATTGGAACCAGATTCAAAAACATGCAGCTGTCTCCAGTGCATGTCAACTAAATGGAGAGAGGACGATCAACATTACTCAACTTAGGAATGCATCCAATTATGAGTAACCTGAAAAAGAAACAAGTTTCTCAAAACCATTACTATCTACTGAATACCATACACAAGTATTTATATCTTCGATCACCTTGAAGAATCCCGATACTTGCAACACGTGGTTCTCTACTTTATTCTTTTACCTATAACTTCTCAAAATTAGACCTCATATTTCTACGAAACACTTGTCTAAAAATTGAGAAGTCACAAGTAAACAGAATACAGTACGAGGACCAACCTCTTTGTCCTAATGGACACTGGACAACATACAATACTTTGTATAAGTCCCCTGAGTTGAATAACTCAAACCATGTGCGTCGTAGGTTGAAAACTGTACCCAGGCGATTTCCTCAAATATCACCAATTACAACGTATTCCGATATAATGAGGATGATCACCTAATTCCCAATAAATTGCTCCCACTCATCATCTGTAAAACCATACAGATATGAGAATCATACCTGGTAAATACATACCCTGGAGTAAGGGTCTAATTTGGGAAATCAGTTTTCTATTAACAATACACAGTGAAATTGAAACATGAATATGTTTCAAAAAAGGTGTATCCGGGTATTTTTAGTAATGCCTCTTCCATTATGCAGATTCATGACTGTAACCGTATATTTCCCTGCCATATCTCCAATTCCCTTTATTTGTCTTTAGTCGTTACCTTCTGTACACCATCGTTAGGCTTAATGGTTTTCTTCCTTCCCTACCGTTCGGCACCAGCTTATGGTTTAGAAGAAGACTATCCAATAAGCATAATAGGTGTACTCTCCTAAACCTAGGAGTCCTCGCAACCTGAGAGAAGGTAAGGATACAAGACAACTGAATAAATCTTATTCCTATTTCTCCTGAACCAGAATTCATCCTCGAAAAAGTTCCTTCGAGTTCGTATATAACCATACGATGGATTTATCCAATGGAATTGGATGTTCGTAGTGATACGGGGTATTCTGGAGAAATACAAAGGTGAATTAGGAGTGGCGATGAAATACGTGGTTTGGTCGTGAATGTTAACAGTCCCAATTTACTTTGCCCTCTTTCTGATCCCTTTATTTGTCTTTACTTATTACCTTCTGTACACCCAACTTAGGCTAGTTGGTTTTCTTCATTCCCTACCTTTCGGCACCTACCTATGGTTTGGAAGAAGACTATCCAATAAACGTAATAGGTGTACCCTCTCCTAATCCTAGGAGCCCTCACAACCTGAAAGAAGGTAAAAGGAAAAGACAACTGAATAGTCCTATTCAATATCTCCAGAACCCGAATCCATCCTCGAAGAAGTTCCTCCGAGTTCGTATATAACCATACGATGGATTTATCCAATGGAAGTGGATGTTCGTAGTGATACGAGATATTCTGGAGAAATGCAAAGGGCAAGAGAAGGAGTGGCAATGATGTATGCAACTCATACTATCCAAAAACCAGTGTTTAAAGAAAGTTTGGTTAACTTGGTTACTAAGTTATAGTATAGGGTCGGGTCATGGTCGCAATCAAAGAGAGAGAGAGAAGAAACACTCTGCGTGCACTCTAACCTAAATCAGAATGGTTAATCACTTTATCTAATTAGAAAACCTACCACTGTATCCTCAAATTCTCCTCCAAACCTGAAAGAAGAATTAGTCGGGATCATCCGAGTAGTAGTCCAACTCATCAGCAGGAATCGGGATCCAACTATCATCGCATGATAATGTGATGGAAGCCACTCACGTCATCACACTCCAGAAGGTATGCGCAAGCCTGGCAAGTTTTCTGTATGTTTGAAACTCCCGATATGATTTTTACCCCTAGGATCCAAGTGACCTTGACAAGGTCAACAAGTCAAAGGGTCCTAGTCAAGTTCAACCCGTCATTTTCATGATTGCATTAGACCCACCGCACAGACCCTTGACAAGGTCAACAAGGTCGAACGACTGTCCTAACCAATCCACATTTGCTTGCGACAGAAAAGTATTACAGAGCTACCGCTCACTACGCCTTGACAAGGTCAACAAACGTAGCATGAATACTAAGCAATACTAATCTGAAATGACGGAGGGCTACGGCTGGTTTTTGGCGAAAAACCTTTAGCGTAATGAACTTGATATTGTTGAAGGAATCCAAGTGGTTTTATAAATATATAGTGGCGAAAACTTTTGCTAAAGAGGTCACTCCCGGTGAAGGTATCTCGGCTCTTTCCCCGTCGAATGAGGTGCAGGATATTCCAAACTGAATACCACGATGCAAAGCAAAAAGTAGTCGACTATAGTGAAGTTATTATCCTGACACAAACCTCTGTCGAAGGGGTCACTCCCGATGAAGGGATCTCGGCCCTTGCCTCGACGAATGAGGTGCTGGATATTCATAACCGAATACCACTGTGCAAAACAAAAGAGAATGCCCTTGTAATAAAAGCTTTTGAAAAATTGGTTCCAATAACATCAAATATAGGTTTGTTTTCCTTGCATTGATAAGATCAACGCAGTCCCATTGTTCCCCTCCGAAAGGCGGCGCACAGGACCGCGATGTCCTGACGCTGAGATTCGGGACAGATGCTATTTGGTTTTATCCGTCCACCTCTCCGAAGATACCAAGTTGATTTATGGCACCGTGTATCGGAGATTTAGACGGATGCGGCCGATGTAGCAGACTTCGTCAGATTCCCCCTCGCTTGAGGGGTTTTTGATTGTGGGGACGCTCTTCCCTGCAGGCGCAAGCCCCTGCAGTTAATTACGCTACCGCATCGCGGTAACAACTTTCTCCTTCTCCAGAATTTCACTTCGTGTCGTGTGTATTTGTTTTGTTTGTGGTTGCCCGTGGATTGTATACGGAGACTGAGTAATGCCGTCGCCCGTAGGACATGGATTAGTCCAAATCCGTATTTACTTAGATTTGGGTTTGGTGTTTTTAGTTTAAGAATGCATTAGTCGCGTTGCGGCTAAGATCAACTTAAACGTTCATTAAGGATACGATAGTCCTGTTTGAGACTAAGATCAACTTAACGTGATAATCCATTTAATATCTGGCCATCGGGACTCGTCACCTCTCTAACGTCGTTGAAGGATTACAACGGCAGATGTCAGAGGAGTTCAGAGATGTACCCTTGAACCAAGGTTGATTTGGATTTTTATAGTCCGTTTGAATGTTTAAGGATACGTTAGCCGTGTTTGGGGGCTAAGATCAACTTAAACGGGATCGTTTAGATCCGGCAAAGGAGCATTTAGAGGCTCTATTGTTCCAGTTTAGGGACGTAGTGGTCCATAGGTAGTTTAGGGACGTTGCGGTCCATGCTCCAGTTTAGGGACGTGGTGGTCCATCGCCAGTTTAAGGACGTGGTGGTCCATCATTAGTTTAAGGACGATTCGGTCCATCGCCAGTTTAGGGACGTGGTGGTCCATCATTAGTTTAAGGACATTTCGGTCCATCATTAGTTTAAGGACATTTCGGTCCAATATTAGTTTAAGGACGTTCCGGTCCAATATTAGTTTAAGGACGTTCTGGTCCACGAGTTTAAGGACCCCGCAGTCCATATTGATGTGTGGTCGTTGGGACCCGTCACCTCTCTGACGTCGTTGAAGGATTACAACGATGGGTATCAGAGGAGTTCGGAGATGTACCCTCAAACCGGAGGTAAATTGATTTAAGAGAGCAATTTTGCTCAGTCAATTTAATTTAAGGACTTACGGCCAAAATTGGGCTAAGTCCAGTTGAAAATATTCAACATTTTATTTGCTTTTGGCCTTTATCTGGGCTTTCCCCTTTTTAGAATAATGCATAGCATTACTTTAGGCCATTTATGCCCATTTTGACTGGGCTCTGCCCTTTTTTATTATAATGCAGAGCATTTGTTTTGGTCCATTGGACCTCTCAATTGGGCTCTGCCCTTTTAAATAATGCATAGCATTTTTATTATTTTGTTTGGGCTCTGCCCATTTATAAATGATGCAGAGCATTAATTTAATTAGGCCTGCTTGGTCTTTTTGATTTGGGCCCGGCCCTTTAGGAAATGCAGTGCATTTTCAGGCGCTTTGCGCCAATCAGAGAGCGCAAGCGCTTGTGATGACGACACGTGTCATGCAAGCGCAGTGCGCTGCGCTAGTGCGCTGCGCTTGCGCTGCTGACACGTGGCGCACCTTGGTGAGTTGCGCCAATCACAGAGAGCAAAGCTCTATCTCAAAGCTCATAGCGCAAGTGATTCAGATGCTGACACGTGGCACTTTCCCAAGAGCGCAACAGCACAGTTTGGAAGTGCAAAGCACTAAGAATCTTTTAGATTCAAGAACAGAAGTGCAAAGCACTATTTGATTTCTTGATCTAATTTAGATCAAAGAAAAATAAGTTTTTCTTTTTGTTTCAAGAACCCGAGGTTCATAAAAGTGCAAAGCACTATTTTTTATTTTGTTGTTTTCTTGCTTCTAAAGAACCAGTGGTTCATAAGAAGTGCAAAGCACTGTTTATTATGTGAAGAACATTGATCTGGTTTTTAGATCAATGATTTATTAAAAGAGATTTCTTCTCTCTCGTGAAGGTTTTTACCTTTTTCTTTGAAATTTTCTCAGAGTTCTCTCTCTGTTTGAAGCTCTCGACTTTTTTCAAGAAAATGTTGATCCCTTTGAATTGAGGTCTGGGGTTTCTTTTATAGTGCCCATAAATTAGTTAATTTTGTTGAAGAGATCTTTCTCTGAGTGATTTGGGGAATTTTCCCCACCGTTGGATCTTTGATCCAAGGGCTTCTGTTTTACAGAAGAAAATCTTCTTGTTTTAACAAGAACAGAAAGATTTCTTTAAAATCTTAATTCTGTTTGGCGCAAATGCCTTAGCGCGTGACACGTGTCGCGCAGCGCACAGCGCAGCGCAACTGCGCTAGCGCATGTGCGCTGACACATGTCGCGCAGCGAACAGTGCAGCGCAACTGCGCTAGCGCATCTGCGCTAGCGCATCTGCGCTGACACGTGTCGCGCAGCGCAGTGCCTACGCAACTGAAGCGTTGCTTCCTTTAATTTTGCTTAAAATAGAGCTTTGCTCTGATTGGGCGCGCCTTCTTGGGCGCTGCGCTGACGTATCAGCGCCTGATATGTGGCGCGTTGCGCCCGAGATTTGAAGCGTTGCTTCAAAATTTTGAATTTTGAATTTCAACAGTTTGCTCTGATTGGGCGAAACAAATGCCCCCCACCGTTGCGCTCACGTGGCGCACACGTGAGTGCAGCGGTGGCAAACTCCTGATCGTTGGATCAAGAGGTGAGCTCAAGGGGCGCAAGTGCCTTATAAATAGGACCTCTGGCCCTTAGAAAAATCTCACCATTTTCTAGATTTTGATTTCCACAGCTTTGCTCTTGCTTAGAACTCCAGAGCTTTGCTCTCGTTTCCAGAACTTTAGAGCTTTGCTCTCATTTTCCAAGTTAGAAAATTTTAGGTAAAATTAATCTTAAGTTAAATATTTTAATTAACCAATAGAGCTTTGCTCTTATAGATCTTTTGATCTAAAGAGATCCCTATTGGGATTTCATAAACAGAGCTTTGCTCTCAAAAACTTATAGATCTGCAGAGATCTTGTTCATGGGTTCTAACCCATGGATAGAGCTTTGCTCTTTGAATCATCCATAGATCTTTTAGATCTAAAAAATGAAGAAATTTTCATAAGTTTTTCATGGATTTTTCAAGATTCCAAAAATTTTAATTCTTTTAGGTGTAGACATTTTCTGATGGACCTTTCCATTATTACCATAGAGCTGTGCTCTTTTAAGGAATCTTATTTCCCTGGGACCAGAGTTTGACAAGTGTCACTTCTGTGACAGAGCTTTGCTCTGAAAGAGGAGATTTTCTCCTTATCTCTAGGGATTCTTCCCCCCCTTTTTTAATGGGAATGTTTTCCTGGGGACCAACTGACAATCTCATCCAATGATGAGGTTGTCTTATTAACTGACGTATTGTCATCCAGATTTTGTGGGTCCCCCTTCGGTCTCCTACCCACTGCACTGCTGTGTAGTGTAATTAATTAATTTTAATTAAATTAATTTTTAATTGATTGATTAATGCATTTTTTCTTAAACGCTAATCGTTGGAATTGTAACACTAACGGCTAATTTCTGTTCACTTGCAGCGATCATGTCTCTTGACACCTCATTCCCGTTTGTTCGTTCAGAGGAGGGATTTCCCGAGGCGCCTTTGGACCGTGAGGTCCTGGCCATGATTAAGGAATACGACCCGGAATACAAGAGTCTCCACCTTTGGGGGTCATGGTATAATCAGATCATCATGGCCGCCGGAGCTTCACATGCGCGGTGCCGTCGGGAACCCATCACGGCGATTCACTATGCTACCCCACTCTCGGTGCAGTATGCCGTGGAGATGGCGGATTGGACATCGAAGGGTTTTCTTCATCCGGCTATAGATGCCATCCCGGTCCAGCGTCCTATGGTCTTGGATATCCTAGGACGCCGTATCTGTCAGGGCGAGGCGAGACCCTGGGGGCAATCATATAACATTGGTCTGATCCCCCGTCACCCGATTGGCTATCTACCATGTGCCCGGTACATCCTGTCGACGAAAAAGCCGCAGTTGATAAGGTTAGGACTGTATACCGCAGTCTACGTCTCTCTGTTTCAATATCCCACGCTCCCGACCTGGTGGTTTAAGGCTTTCCTAGAGCAATGGAACATTCCTACCCTCACTTTCCTTGCCATGGATCGGGAAGTGTCCATCTCTTTGGAGGAGTTCACGGAGGTATCCGGTCTACCAGTCATGGGAGAGCATTATGAGGAGCTGCTCCCAACAGATGTGTACGTCTTTGGTGCTAGGCCGATGGTAAGGGGGGTCACGCCGGAGAATGCTGTTCGGCACCAGTTCCCAAGCTTGATCAAGGTGTTGAACATCTACGAGGCCCTTTTCATTGAGCGTGGGAGCCGCGGAGTTAATTTTGAGGATTTCATTGCTCGTTTCCTTCACCCAAACGTCCTCTCGGCAGAAGCTGCCAAGTTTGCCACCCTTGAGGATCCTTTCGGTTTAGGTTTGGATAACCTGCCGGCGAAGGACATAGACCAAAAGAACTTTTTCCTTCCTAACTCCCCAACCATGTCTTTTACAGAAGTTGCAGCCCCCGAGATGGATGAGGAGGCCTTCTTTTTAGGATTTCTTGGGCTTTGGCTGAGTTGGTTTGCGCTCCCAATGCACTCTCACCGCATGCGGCCCTCTGTTTTTTACCCAGCCCACCGAATGACTATCGGGGTAAAGGTGGCCGTTGGGATCGCCGGCTTGGCGCACTTATATCATGGCCTTAGCCGAGCAGCGGATGCTAACGAGCCTGGGGTGCTGCACGTGGTCTTCCCGATGCACTACTTTATGTCGTGGCTCGAGCTACATACGGCGGGTGTCTTCGGCATGCATAAAAGGCCCTCGTTCTACGAAAGGTGCAGTTTTCCTCGCATTCTATAGTTGATCGGCGCATCAATTGTAAATCCATCGCCACGAAATGCCAGGGGTTTACTCCTTCGCTCCCACACCGTTGGAGCCGATGTGTCTTTCATTGACAAGGTGTTGACTATTGGAAAAACGTCCACCACTACAGTGCGGCCATTGCAAGACACTTTCAAGGATGGAGCTTCAGTTTTAACGGCCCGGGAGACCCGTCACTTATATTCCATCAGACCGGGCTTCTTGGTGTTTAGGCAGGACGGGGCAGCGATCTTCATGAGATATAACCCGCATCGTTTCGCCCAACAGCTGAGCTATAACCAAGGGGTATCGCTGGAGGCTTTTTTATCGGAACCTGCCGCGACTGAAGAAGGGATGGAGAGAGCGCGGCATCACTTCATGCGTCTAAACACGGGCTCTCACTTCTTCATCAGTGAGCTGGCTTGCGCCCCACGACTTCTTAGGGTATATACAGAATGGTACAGTCATTCGACGGGAGCGGTCATAAAGGAGGAAAGGCGGTTGCTGATCGACCGTAAGGGTGCACCTCCAGGTAGCGATCGCAACGCTCCTCTGGTGCCAAGGACCCCGGTAATCCCCCCTTTAAAAGATGCCAAAGCCGGACCCTCACGTGCGCAGAGTCCTCCGCACGGATTGCCGTTCCCTGATATTGCGGATGCACCACCAGCGCCCTGTGCTCCAGTGGAGACAGTGGTTATAGCCTCACCGGAGTCTGGCGTGGTTGCGGACATCGGGACCCATCGTCCCAAGGTGGCTGCCAAACGTAAATCGATCCCGCGTGCACCTAGGGTTGGCGGGAAAAAGAAAAAGAAATCGCTCTTCGCTGCAGATGTCATATTTGGTCAGGAACCTCACGCTCCTTATGCCGAGGGCCTGATCGAATATGGGACTAACGAAGGATTAGTGATGCCGCCGCCGGACGATACAGACTTGGAGGCTGCTCTCGAAGCTTCAGCGTGGTTGGCGAGGCGTGACGCGTGGCTAGCTAAGCTTGCGCAATCAGGTAACTACTAGTCGCCTTTTCTTTATTGCAACATATCCTCTTCATTGCCTTTGACTAATGCTTCTCTTTCTTTTCTTTCAACAGGCATCACTGATGAAGAAGCCATTGCCGCTTCACTCAAGACCTTCCAGGAGGAGGAACATCTTAGAGCATCCATGGGCCTTAGTAAGTTTCGATTCATCAAGTTTTCATTTCCCTTGTGTTATGGCCAATCTAACCTTTCCCTTTTAATCACAGGAATCTCAATGCCGCTCCCTCCAAGTGACACAGATGTTCTACCAGTTGCCGATGTTCCCGCTTCCTCTGGGCCACCGCAGGAGGTTCGTCTTGGTGAGCCAATGAGAGATGCCTTAAAGGCTCTGGAGGCATCTTTAAATGAGGTCGACGATGCTTCGATAGAGGAAGCGTCAAAGAGGTCTATCGTGACGGCCCGGGAGGAGAGGAAACGGTCGAGGCGTGAGGCGAAGGCGCGCAGGGCTGCCTTGGCTATGGGAGCGGGCCCCAGCACCGCTCCTCGTGCTGATACTCCATCCGAAGAGGCCCCGGTCGCCCTATCTACAGCTCATTGACAGGCGATCCGTGCCAATAGAGAGTCTAACGACAAGTCTACCTCAGGTAATATTTCCTTCAGAATTTCGTTACTAGACTCATAAAGCTGTCGGTTCTTATATATTCTATCTTGCAGGGCCAAGTCCAACCGAGGGGGAGGCGGAGGACTATTGAACCCAAAGAAACAGAGGGGGCGGCACCTGCCGGACCTGAGCCTACGGTGGGCAACGTCGCCGAGGCTTCGGAGCCTGAGATGGAGGTGGATGGGTCTATAGCCGAGAAGGTCATTGATGCCGAGCCTGAAACGGCGGCAGATGAAATGATCGTCGTAACTGAGCCCAGGGTAGTGGTGGACGAGGCGCTTGAGGCTGGCGACCTCGTGGTGACGGTGGATGAGCCAATGGAGATGGCGGAGCCCGAAAAAGTAGCGAATGAGATGGGCATGACTCTTGGGGAAGAGTCAGCCGCTTCCTTCCAAGAATCCGGCAACGCTCCAATCATTGCCCTCCCTGCCTATGATCTCCTGCCATCTCCTGGTCGTGCGAGCACGACGACGGTCCCTATCGAGTCGGGTGATGAGGCCACAGGCGGTGGCCTCATGTCCATGGAGGAGGGATACGCCTCCGTTTCAGCCGACAGCTCGTCAGGTAAATCCCAAGTTAGTGTTCTTTCTTTGCCTTACAATTTTTCTGACAAATTTACCTTTTTTGTAACGCAGGTGCAGCCAGCGCCGATGCCCTACTGCTTGAGGGAGCGCTTTCAACGACTGCCTTGGCGGTGGTCACCTCTCAACCCTCTCTCATACCCTCGAATATGTTGGAAGGTATGGGTTTGCAATTTATTAATCTTATCTTCCAGATGCATAATTTGTGTACTAAAGTCACACTGTTGTGTCCTTCAGGGGTGCTTTTTGACCATCTCTATCAAGTGTTGCTCCCCACTTCTCTTTCCCATCTGAATTCGCCTCTCCCTCTGGTGGCGCTGGTGAGTACCGTTCCCGATTGATATCTTTTTTTTTAGTTGTAGAATTATTTCTAACTCTCTCTTGTCCTGACTGCAGTGTTACAAATCGAAGGGGGAGAAGAAAGATCGGTTGCGCCACCGGCCCTTCCGGCCTTGCCACCTGCTTCAACCGGTATAGTAAACTATCTTATCAATGACTTTCTCCATATCTATTGAATCATCATCTAATCGCATTTTGTCTTTTTCAGCTGTCGTTCCAGTCTCGATGCCTTTTGAGTCTCGTATTACAATACCGGGCGGCCCTTCCCAGAGACGTCCATCCTCAAAAGGTGCGGCGAATAGTCTGCGCATGTTGAGCGACTACATCGAGGAACTCGACGTCGAGGCTCCTACATCTGCTGAGGACTTTGCTACGACAGTTAACCCGATGTTGGTGATATTTGCCACCTTCCATGACGAGGGCATTGTCGCCTCTTGGGTTAACCATTGTCGGGAGATTGAGGCTCGCCTTCATCAGCTGGAGTCGATGCGCCTATCCCCCGAGACTTTGGCCGTGAGCACTCAACGGGGAGCATGGATTGAGCAAAGCACTTCTCATTTCTGTTATTTGGAACAAGAAGCAGCTTTGAGGCTGAAGGAGTGCTAAGAATCTTCAAGCGAAACTGCTCGCCTGCGTGCTGAAGTTGAGGCAAACACCGCTGAGGTAAAGGCTGTCTTCGAGGGCCTTCTGGAGCGCATCTCAAATGGGCTGAGACTGAAGCGGGCACTTGATGTCGCCGAGCATGACACTCCAGGCCGTGAAGCTGCTCATCAGGCCGTCAGGGATCAGCTTGCATCTGTCGCGCAGCGACGAGCCCAAGTGGAGGCGGAGTTGGCAGTGGTGGCCAATCAGGAGAAAGTGGGGAAGGAAGTGCGCGAACAATTGCTAAAGCTATGCAGGACGCTTCCTTCTCAGTAACTCTCCTTGTATCGTTTGTACTTATAAATAAAAAATGTATATATATATTTTTCATCCTTTAGCACAATGTATCCTGTACTCAATCAAGTTTATGAATAAAAGATACACATTTTCTGTAATGTCTTGTGTCATCTTTCCGCCTTTTCTTTCTTTCATTATCAGCACGCCACCTTCATAAATATGGTCAACAGATAATAGAGCATGCATATTGACTTTCTTAAGAATCAGCGATGGCTTAGGCTGCAGGTTCAGATCTGTTGCCTAAGACTTTTCAACTCTATGAGCCGTGAGGGTCTCGTAGAGATTTTTCTCCCTACGGATCGAGAGGATCTCGTAGGTGGGTTTTTCTCCTTAGGAATCGTGAGGATTTCTAAGTGTGATTTTCTCTTATAAGTCATAAGGATCCTATAAGAGAATTTTTCCCTCTTATGAGTCGAGAGGATCCGTAAGCGGTTGTTTCCCTCCTTGTCGAGATTCGACTTTGGAGAGTGAGACCCGTGAATAGTATGCAAGAGACCTTTTTGGATCGACTTGCAGGGTCCCATTGTTCAGGAAGCAAGTTTTTTAGTCCCTGCTGTCTGAGGCTTTATTTGCAGTTTGAGGCGAATCGGGAATTTCCCGCGGAGACACTGGTTTCTCTGCGAGCCGACGCGAATCAGGAGGCTCTCGTCAAGGAGTATTTGTATCCGTGAGTCGAGGAGTTTGCTAGGGATTATTTGTTTCCCAAGCGCCAAGGATTATTTGTTTTCTTGGGGTTTGAAACGAGTCGAGGATTTCCCACGGGGGCACTGGTGGCTCTGCGAGTCGACGCGGATCAGGAGGCTCTTGTCAAAGAGTGTTTGTATCTGTGAGTCGAGGAGTTTGCTAGGGATTATTTGTTTCCCAAGCGCCAAGGATTATTTGTTTCCTTGGGGTTTGAAACGAGTCGAGGATTTCCCACGGGGGCACTGGTGGCTCTGCGAGTCGACGCGGATCAGGAGGCTCTCGTCAAGGAGTGTTTGTATCCGTGAGTTGAGGAGTTTGCTAGGGATTATTTGTTTCCCAAGCGCCAAGGATTATTTGTTTCCTTGGGGTTTGAAACGAGTCGAGGATTTCCTACGGAGGCACTGGTGGCTCTGCGAGTCGACGCGGATCAGGAGGCTCTCGTCAAGGAGTGTTTGTATCCGTGAGTCGAGGAGTTTGCTAGGGATTATTTGTTTCCCAAGCGCCAAGGATTATTTGTTTCCTTGGGATTTGAAATGAGTCGAGAATTTCCCACGGAGGCACTGGTGGCTCTGCGAGACGACGCGGATCAGGAGGCTCTCGTCAAGGAGTGTTTGTATCCATGAATCGAGGAATTTGCTAAGGATTATTTGTTTCCCTAGCGCCAAGGATTATTTGTTTCCTTGGGGTTTGAAACAAGTCGAGAATTTCCCACGGGAGCACTGGTGGCTCTGCGAGTCGACGCAGATCAGGAGGCTCTCGTCAAGGAGTGTTTGTATCCGTGAGTCGAGGAATTTGCTAAGGATTATTTGTTCACCTAGCGCCAAGGATTATTTGTTTCCTTGGGGTTTGAAACGAGTCGAGAATTTCCCACGGGGGCACTGGTGGCTCTGTGAGTCGACGCGGATCAGGAGGCTCTCGTCAAGGAGTGTTTGTATCCGTGAGTCGAGGAGTTTGCTAGGGATTATTTGTTTCCCTAGCGCCAAGGATTATTTGTTTCCTTGGGGTTTGAAACGAGTCGAGAATTTCCCACGGAGGCACTGGTGGCTCTGCGAGTCGACGCGGATCAGGAGGCTCTCGTCAAGGAGTGTTTGTATCCGTGAGTCGAGGAGTTTGCTAGGGATTATTTGTTTCCCAAGCGCGAAGGATTATTTGTTTCCTTGGGGTTTGAAACGAGTCGAGGATTTCCCACGGAGGCACTGGTGGCTCTGCGAGTCGACACGGATTAGGAGGCTTTCGTCAAGGAGTGTTTGTATCCGTGAGTCGAGGAGTTTGCTAGGGATTATTTGTTTCCCAAGCGCCAAGGATTATTTGTTTCCTTGGGATTTGAAACGAGTCAAGGATTTCCCACGGAGGCACTGGTGGCTCTGCGAGTCGACGCGGATCAGGAGGCTCTCGTCAAGGAGTGTTTGTATCCGTGAGTCGAGGAATTTGCTAAGGATTATTTGTTTCCCTAGCGCCAAGGATTATTTATTTCCTTGGGGTTTGAAACGAGTCGAGAATTTCCCACGGGGGCACTGGTGGCTCTACGAGTTGGCGCGGATCAGGAGGCTCTCGTCAAGGAGTGTTTGTATCCGTGAGTCGAGGAGTTTGCTAGGGATTATTTGTTTCCCTAGCACCAAGGATTATTTGTTTCCTTGGGGTTTGAAACGAGTCGAGAATTTCCCACGGAGGCATTGGTGGCTCTGCGAGTCGACGCGGATCAGGAGGTTCTCGTCAAGGAGTGTTTGTATCCGTGAGTCGAGGAGTTTGCTGAAGACACTGGTTTCTTCGGAGTTGGAATGAACCGTCGAGGTTTGGCTTCGTCTTCTGGCGAAACCTGTTGGGAAAGTATGGTCCCCTCTTTGTTTACGCCCTTGGATTGTATACAGGGATCGATGTGATCTTAACTGTAGGGCCAAAGTTTTATCATCATTTTTTTTTGTTTTATCTCCGCGATGCTCTATCATTTCAACTTTTATATCGCGAAGGTCGCGATTGCCCAATCATTTCGGCTATTTTTCGCGGTACCCGATCATTTCGGCTATTTATTTTATTTTTACCCGCTACTTTTTATTGCGAGTTGCCCAATCATTTCGGCTATTTTATTTTTTTTAATTTTTACTCGCTGCTTTTTATTGCGAGTTGCCCAATCATTTCGGCTATTTTGCATGCATACATTTTTACTTGCGAGCTGCCCTATCGTTTCGGTTATTTCGTATGCATGTGCGGCCTATTGGCTTTTCGCTGTAAACCGATTTCGGCATCAGCACCGCTACAACTGGGATATTACCAGGAGCGAATCATCATCTGCCTCTGTCGATGTCGAACAAAGGTGGCTTAGCGAACAGGGTTAGGGTCCTGTCGACTAAGGCTTTGACTTCATGAGCCGTAAGGGTCTCACAAAGTTATTTCTCCCTACAAGTCGTGAGGATCTTATAGGTGTATTTTCTTATTAGGAATCGTGAGGATTCCTAAGTGTTTGTTTCCTCTGTAAGTCGTAAGGATCCTATAGAAGGGTTTTCTCCTTGTAAATCGAGAGGACTTACAAGGGTCGTGTGAACATATCCCCAGTCATGGATGGATCTTGGTTAGGGAAATGTTTATTCGCACCCGTGGATTGTATACAAGGGTCAGTATTGAGCCCCTTGTAGGGCAATATCGAAGGTTGTGGGGGTTGCTTAAGCACAGGTTTAGGTCTCTGTAACTTAAGACTTTCAACTCTTATGAGCCATGAGGGTCCCATAAGAGAGTTCTCCTTACGAGTCGTGAGGATCTCGCAAGTGTATTTTCTCCTTAGGAATCGTGGGGATCCCTAAATGTGTTGCACCTTTGTGAGTCGTAAGGATCTCACGCAGGTGGGTTCTCCTTACAAGGTCGAGAGGACCCTATAAGTGTCCTTTAACGAGGTTGCGCCCTTTCAGGTTTTCACAAACACTCGCCGGTAGTCCTGCTGTTTTTACTCACGGAGCCCTTTCGGGTTTTCATCCGTGCCCATTTTGCTTATGGACATACCTTTTTTTTTATTCTTTTTATTTTCTTTTTCTCTTTTTTTTTACGAGGTCGCACCCTTTCGGGTTTTCACGAACACTCGCCGGTAGCCCTGCTGTTTTTACTCACGGAGCCCTTTCGGGTTTCATCCGTGCTCTTTTTGCTTATGGACATACCGTTTTTATTTATTATATTTTTTCTTTCTTTACTTTTTTTTATTCATCTTGTCAGCCTAAGGATGCTGCGGTATTAGTTTAAAGACGTTTCGGTCCACTATTAGTTTAAGGACATTTCGGTCCGACATTGAGAGGCTGGCTACTGCTTATAAAACTTGAGCTTAGGAAGATAGCGAGCGGACATGGTCGTCGTCACCTATCATTGACCTAGGCTGTGGCTCATTAAGCGTAGTATTTCTTTAGGAAGCGACCGTTTATCGGCCTGAAAGGCCTTTCACCGTGCATGTCCATGAGTAGATAGGCCCCACCCTGGTAGACCTTATTTATGATGTACGGGCCTTCATAGTTTGGCTCGAATTTTCCCCGCTTGGCGCGATTGGGGATCATAGGCCTTTTGACCACTAGCACGAGTTCGCCTTGGCGGAATGTCCTCGGTCGGGTCAATCTTTCGTATGAGCGCGTCATCTTTGCTTTATAAGCTTCCAGATTTTGTTGCGCTATGAGCCGTGTTTCTTCAAGGGCATCAAGCTCCTCAAGCCGAAGGTGAGCATTTTCTTCGTCCGTTAGCTCGTAGTGGACTGCCACTCGTAGAGAGGGTAATTCTATCTCGAGAGGGAGTACTGCTTCTGTACCAAATACCAACGCATATGGCGTTGCGTTCGTGGCCGTTTTAAACGTAGTTCGATACACCCAAAGAGCTTCTTGCAGCTTCTCATGCCAGTCTTTCTTATTTCGTGACACCGTTTTCTTCATGATCTTTGTCAAAGTCTTGTTGAAGGCCTCGGCTAGACCATTAGCTCGTGAATTATAAACTGAGGAATATCTCCAGTCTATATTGTACTGTTGCGCGAAGCGACTGATCTTATGGCTTCTGTAGGCTGGCCCATTATCGGAGATGATTCGTCTTGGCGTTCCAAACCGATATATGACGTGCGTCTTGAAGAAGTGGAGGATATTCTCCGTCTTTATTTCCCTCAGCGGTACTGCCTCTGCCCATTTGGAGAAGTAGTCAGTCGTTGCCAGGATGAAACGATGTCCCCTAGACGATGCTGGTTCAATGGGGCCGACTATATCAGTCCCCTACATTTCGAATGGCCAGCTAGCCACCGTTGGATGTAGTGGGTTTGGATGTTGGTGGATGAAGTCCCCATGAATTTGGCATGAGTGGCATTGCTTCGCATATTCGAGACAGTCCTGAATCATCGTGGGCCAGTAGTAGCCCATCCGTTTGATCTTCAACTTCATCTTTGGGCCTGCTTGGTGAGAACCTCAGAGTCCGTCGTGAACTTCCTGGATGACTCTTTTCGCTTCGTCAGGTCCTAAGCATCTCAACCACAGAGAATCGAATGACCTCTTGTACAAAGTATCGTTGACGAAGGCGAAAGACAGAGCTCGTTTCATGAGCTGATGTCTTGTGGACGCTTCTTCAGGCATTCGGTGGGACTTAAAGTAGTTTATAAAGACTTCCCACCAATCCTCAGCCTTTCTTCGTTCTTTTATCTGTAGGGTCGTCTGTTCAGTCGCTCCCTTCTCTTCGGATGATTCCGGAGATATTTCTGTTGGGGCAAGCACTTGATGGCTTTATACCATGATTATAACATCATCGAGATTCTCGTCAGCCAGTTCTTTAGCAAGTTTGGCCAATGCGTCTGCTTTGCTGTTTTCCGCGAGCGGTATGTTTTCCAAAGTGTAGGAAGGAATTTGGGTCAACAGTTGTTGCATCTTTTCGCCGTACTTCACTAACTCCGGCTTGCACGTTTGGTAGTCGCCGTTTACTTGACTAACGACCAGTTGAGAATCCCCGTATATGAGGAGATTTTCAATTCCCATGTCGATGGCGATCTCGAGGCCTGCTATCAGAGCTTCGTATTCGGCTTCATTGTTTGTCCTTGGCTCTGTTAAGGAGAAAGCGAAGCGCATTATCCCTCCTTGTGGAGTCACGAAGATGAGGCCTACCCCCGATTTGATTATAGGGGTACTTTGTTTGCGCTTTTTCATGGAAGATGCTCCATCGAAATAAAGTTCCCATTGGGTATCACCACCGTCGATCGCGTCAAACGCATGTTCGTCTGGCAAATCGCAATTCAGAGGAGAATCAGCCGATATCGGATGCTCAGCGAGGAAATCGGCGATGGCCTGGCCTTTCACTGCCTTGAGAGGTTGATATGTTATCGAGAACTCCATCAAGAGCAGGGCCCATTTAGCGAGTCGTCCCGTCAACATGGCCTTCGACATCAAGTATTTAAGGGGGTCCACCTTTGAAATGAGACGGACTTCGTGCGCCAACGCATAGTGCCTGAGCTTTGTTATCGCGAAGATCAACGCCAGGCAGTGTTTTTCAATGGGAGAGTAGTTTCTTTCTGCCCCCAGCAGAACTCGACTTAAGTAGTAGAGTGCTCTTTCTTTTCTTTGATCGTTCTCTTGTGCCCATAATGCGCCTAAGGAACCTTCGAGGGCGGTCGTGTAAAGAATGAGAGGCTTTCCCTTAACTAGAGCAGCCAATACTGGAGGGTTCTGCAGGTACTGCTTGATCTCGTCCAGTGCGCCTTGGCATTTGTGATCCCAGACAAATGGGGTTCCCTTCTTCATCAGGTGGTTATAGGGACGGCACTTGCCTGAAAGGTTGGCTATAAATCGCCGTATGTATGCGAGCTTCCCTTGGAGAGATCGCAACTGTTTGAGAGTTCTCGGCGGAGGCATTTCCAGGATCACTTTGATCTTTGACGGATCTATCTCGATACCCCGGTGTCGAACAATGAATCCCAGGAATTTGCCTGAGGAAACTCCGAATGCACACTTGAGTGGGTTCATCTTCAAGTTGTATTGCCGAAGGCGTTGAAATACGGTCTTCAAATGCTCGAGATGTTCCTCGTATGATTTGCTTTTAACCACGAGATTGTCGATATAGCATTCGACGATTTCGTGTATAAGGTCATCGAAGATCTTTGTCATGGCCCTTTGATAAGTGGCACCGGCATTCTTTAAACCGAAGGGCATCACTTTATAACAGAATATACCTAGAGGGTGTTAGTTATATGTATGCCCTAGAGGCCATTACTGTACATAGGATGTATATTGTAGTGGATGCTGGGACATATATAGGGAGGACTTTCTTGCTCGACATGATAGTATGCTATCTGGTTGCTCTTTACCTTAACGTGTATACTGATTGTCTCTCTGTTACATGTTGGTAAAGCCCTTAGGATGTGTACTTGACTACCTGGACTATGATGCAGATCATACTAGTGGGGACAGATAGTCCATAAGTACATACTTCAAAGTCCCTAGTCGTGGGTGTATCGAGACGGGGCATCGATATACCAGAGTAGACTAGCGTATACCTTCTCGACCCATACAGATGGGCGATGGATGATCCCATATCCATTGGTGTTTGACATCAGAGATGATATACGGGTGCTCAGTGGAGACTGGGTACACTGGACGGACTCGCCGAGAACTCCCAGATGGTATTATACCTTACGTCAGATGGCAGTTCTCTGGTGACACTGGTACAGAGTAGTCTGTTGACCCGAGATCGTCATAGAGTCTTGTGTGGTTCCCACTGTGCTTTGATTTCCATCTTACCACATTCAAGAGGGCGTGCAAAACGGTGGCTTTTGGGTACAGTCCCGAATCACATGGAGGCAATGAGCGATAGGAGGGGATTCGTCTCTCCCGGTATAGGGAGTTGATGTTGCGCTGTGTTCGATTGGCTATAACCGGAAATCCCTGGCCAGGGTTGCTGAGATTTACTGGTAAGTGTTACCAGTAGTTTCTCGAATAGTTATAGACCTCATATCGACACGACTTATCGAGCTATTGGGGTCTGACGTTTACCACCCCTAGGCGAGATATGCGACATATCAGACGATCAGACCGGACTGTACGGTAAGTGTTACTGGTTGGATTCACAGGAGTATGAGCGGGCTTGCTCGTCGATCTTCTGATCGCTCAATACCCGGGTGGCCGTTACGTTTAGCAGACTGCTTGCGGCTTGTGGGTGTTTGATATGATCATCATCTGCTGCCGGCGTATTGACGAGTCTTTAGAGTCCTACACAGAGGTTTCCTGGCTTAAGCGAAACGAAATAGGAGCGCATATGAGATATGTGCGGGACCGAGAATAATGCATGTATGTGATACCGTATTTCATTCTCGCGATGAATGTGTCGAATGGTTGTATGCGATATAACCTAGTTATCAAATCAAGGATTGATTCGATAAATCGATACATTGGATACTGGTCGGTTATATGCGATATGACCGGATCATTGAATCAAGTGTTGATTTAATGATTTAATGCATAATTATATATTTGATATATTACTTTGCATTAACTAGTATTGGTTCACTTTAAATGGATTTTCTCGCTCGGAAGTGCTCATTGTATATGTGATATACTTTTTGTGCACTTGATTGTATCATGTTTGATGATACATGCTCTCTAGGGTTTGTGTAAAGATTAAACCATGGTTGTGTAATGGTTAGGGTTTTCTTTTTCATTTATTTATTTATTTCATCTATTTTATTTTGGAAAAGAAATGGCAAAAGAAAAGAAAATGGTTGCTAGTTTTGTTTTACATTGAAAGTTCATGAAGCTTTGACTAAGTGACCATTTTGTCTTCATGCTTAACCCTAACCATTCCATCTAACCATGATTTATTCTCTACACTTGACCATGGTTGCCACATGATAAGTATTCAATTTATTTTCTATTTTGAATAACTTATCATAACATTATCATATTATCTTCTTCTTCTTCTTCATCTTCTACTTGAAGAAACCTTGACTTCATCAATGGTGATTGATGAAAAAGAGTGAGAAATCCAATTCTAAAGTGAACCCACCTCCTATTTCTTCATCCTCTACCTCTTGCCAAGTAGTATAGGGTGTTTCCTTCACAAGTTTTCATGGCTTGGTGAAGGTGGAGCTTGATTTTGTGATGCCTCGACGTAGATCATCTTCGGCACGAAGCCGACGATCTTGCCCGCCCATTTCTCCGATGAAGCCGACGCTAGAGTCCGGGATTGCATTTGGACAGTGGAGAGGACTTCATCACGGAGCCGTGGAGGTGGAGGACCGGATCTACAAAGGTTGTATTTCCGTTTACACTTTAGTTAAGTTGTTAACTAGCTCGTAGATTCACCTAAATTTTCTAGTTAACGATCTAGTCTAGGGTTTCTCGGCACCGTAAAATTTGAAACGGGCATGGTTGATGCCTTGTGAGACCTCTTGAGAGTGCCTAGAAACCATACAGAGGGGTCCTGAAGGCGGTGTGCTTTTCGTCTTCGGGATGCATCTTTATCTGATTATACCCTGATGAGCCATCCATGAAGGAGAAAACCTCATGAGTGGATGTATTGTCTATCATCAGTTCGATGACTGGCACTGGGAAATCATCCTTCGGGCAAGCTTTATTGAGATCCCGAAAGTCCACGCATATGCGCACCATCCCATTTTTCTTCATCACCGGGACGATGTTAGCGATCCATTCAGGATATTGAACCTCCTGGATAAAGCCAGAGTCGATCAGCTTCTTGACCTCGGCGTTGATACTCATCTCGAGCTCGAGCTGCATTCTTCTCGGCGCCTGTTTGACTGGCTTGATGTCTGGGGATATCGCCAATTAGTGTACAGCAATTTCTGGATCTAGTCCCGGCATTTCAGAATAGTTCCACGCGAAGCAATCTCTATGCCGCAGAAGCACATCCTTTAACGCAGCTACCCTTTCCTCAGATAGTAACTCGCTGATGAATGTCGGTCGTGGATCGTTTGCCATCCCCAACTCAATCTTCTTGAGGTTATCTGCAGTGGTATGGATTCCATCTTCCAGCTCTTTTGGCGCTGGTGGGAATTCTGAGATTATCTCGTCGCTGCTGTTTTCGAAGCACCAAGGGAGCTCATCTATGTCCTCGGGCTCTTCTTTTAATATTGTAATCATGTGACAGGTGCGAATTCGCTTCCAATCCCAATATGGAACCGGTTCTTCTTTCGTGGCCTTGGGCTCGTGCTTCTGTGGCGGCGCTACCCTCCAGTTGTCGGACAGAGCGAACTTACCAAGCTGATACTAATCTTCGACCCAATTCTTGAAGGTGAAGCAATCTTCAAGAGGATGCCCTATTACTCGATGATAAGAGCAATAGTTCGGGTGTGAGACTTTGCCCGATTGTTCGGGGTGTTTAGACTCCGGCAATGTAAGCATTTGATGTTTTAGAGCAAGATCAAGTATCTTCTTCGTCTTGTCCCGAGGAAACGAGTATGCTCGACCCATTTTCTTCATAAGGGATAGATCAATAACGCTCGACTCCCGTTTGCGTGGCTTCTTAGCCATGCTTTGTTGTTGTTGAGCGCCTTTTTGGCTTTTCAACTTATTTCTGCTTTTGCGCCGAGCCTTCTTTATAACAGGTTGGCAAGGAGCGGCATTTTCATCCTTCACGGCCTGTTGGAGAGGGCGTTGCGTCTTGGCTTTCTCGTAGATGGCCGTCTCGCGGTTGTGATCATCTCGGACTTTTTGACCAGCTTTCCTTATAAGTTTGTCCATTTGTTCTTCGAACGACGGACTGGGCTTCTTTGCATCTGGAACTTTTACTGGCTTAGGATTAGCGTCCTCCCATTGAACATCCGCTTCTTCATCAAGGTCATACACGACGTAGCAGCCGTGTAGTAACTCTCGTTTCTTTGACCGGATGTATCCAAGCCCTTTTGTTTCCATTCTCCTGTTAGGCAATTTACGTTGAGTCCCGGGGATATTCCAGACCCTGTCATAGAATTTGGCCTTTCTAACGGTCTGTTTGAAGGGTATCCCCTGGCGTTTCAGCAGCTTTTTCAAACCTTCCATATAATATCTGGGGAGACGGATAGGCTGAAGCCTGTCGAGCGTAGGATCTGCGCCATGCCAGATTTCTTTTTCTACCTTGGTTTCTTCAGAGCGGTAAAACAGAATTGCTTTCTCGCTCTCTCACCTGGGAGGGATATAGAATGTCCGCAACTCTTCCACGCTGTAGATTTTAAGTGCGTCCAGTTCTTTATGGTGTTTAAGCGGCACTATGGCGACTTGTAGACTTTGCTCTTCGTCAACGGACGTTTGTATTGAAGGTCGAGCAGAGAATACAGCATGGACTTCATCTTCCGAGTCGCTGCCAAAGATCAATGTAGGAGCCGATGGTCCTGGCTTGTTGTGTTGGGGCGGACCCGAATAAACAATATCCTCTTCCTCCTCAGTATCACTGCCGAAGACAGGGATGGTAGCGTTAGTTTTATTCTCCGGCTTGTGACACTTCTCTGTGTCTTCGAAATCCGGTAAGAAGTATTTGGCGTCTTCATATTTGCGGACCTCGTTCACAGAGAATGGGTTCAGTTCTCCCATCACGGTATACTCGAAACCATCCTTAAAATACTTCATACACTGATGTTGTGTAGAAGGGATGATGTTGTACTCGTGTAACCATGGTCGGCCGAGCAAAGCGTTGTAGCATGTCTTGGCGTCTATGATGTGGAATTTAATGTCCGTGACGAGCAGCCCAAAGCGTAGCGTCAGAATCACAGATCCAAGAGTCTTTGACGATTGGGAGTCGAACCCGGAGATGGTGATCTTATCCCGAGCAAGGTGCTGGACGCTCATGCAGATTTCCTTCAACACCCGCACGTTGAGTAGGTTAACAGACGACCCGTTATCGATCAGGATTTTGCCTATCTTTATATCATGGCAGTATCCCGAGACATAGAGAGGGCGATTGTGTTCGCACATCCCAAGTAGAAGGTCTTCATCGCCAAAAGTGACATCGGCCGTGTGCACTTCCTCCATTTCATCCTTCATCCTTTCTTCGGCCAGGAAAGCTTGGAATTGTTCTGGGTCTTGGAGCGCCTTAATTAACGAATCTCTCGCCTCTTTTGATAGCAAAAGGGTGTCAAGAATGCTGAGCTGTGAGGGCAGCTTCCTCAGATGTGCTAAGACGTTGTAATCCACCTTATTCTTCTTTGGCGGGTCTTTGGCAGCTAGCTCTTCCACCACTTGGTCATCTAAGACGATATCTTCAGAGACCTTTTCTTTCCCTTTATCTTTTTTGTTCGAGGGTCCGAGGTTCTTTTCGGGCAGCGTGCGATTACGTAGCCGGATATTTTTGCAAACCTTCGGTTCTTCTTCTTTTCTCGAAGCGGACTCTTTAAAGAGAGGGGCAAGTTCTAGCTCTTCATCAGACTCACTCCTGAATGTAGGCACTTGTGATCTACCGATGTTAACCATGTAACAATCGCCAGCAGCTCTTTTAAGCCCTTCAGTCGTATTTCTTTGCTCTCGACGAGTTTTACGCTTTTCCCGCTTAAAGCGTTGTCGATGAGCAACATATCCTTGTCACCATCTATCGAAAGCTTTGCACTCTTGAGTGGGGTGCGAAATCTTTTGATGATATAAGCAATAGGAGGGGTGCGTTTCCATTTCACCAGTGATGTTTCCTTCAGAGGATGGTAGCTTCATGCCCATTGATATGGCCTTAGCAAACTTTTTCCTCATCTTGAATTGGCTTTTGTCGGTAGCGGAAGTGTTTAGCTCCAGCGGGATCGTCTCAGCTCTTTCATCAAGTCGCTGACGCTTGGCCCTTTCAAATATAGCCGTCTCGCGTTCTCGATCAACTTTACTTTTCAACCGAGCTTCATTAAGGAATGCGTCAATTACTTCATCTGATGGCCCCAGAACTTTTGGTTCAGGATCTGCCCCCAGCTTTTCAGTGCAAGGAGTCTCTTCCTCGTTTGTGACCGAATGGGAAATCATATGACAGCTCGCCACATATTCCTCGGATTCATCCGATGAACTTCCTTCCTCATCTTCTTCTTGAAAAACGTGATTGAGGAACTCTTGGAGCGTAATGGGAGTCCGTGCCTTTTGGTTGTATTCCTCCAGCGCGTCAATTTGTTTTTGCAGGTCCGTGCGCTTGTCGCCAGGTTTCACGGACTTCTTAGATTTCTTCTTCTTCTTTTTCGAAGATTTTGACGGCTGGCTGCAAGTGCTTGAACCACCACCATCGGTCTTTGGAGTTGGACGTGGCTTCAGCATCCCTTCGATGACCTGCGGTTCCAACGGATTCTTCCACTTGATCGCTGGACATGTCTGAAGATCGTTTAGCATCCTCTTTGTCTTGGCTGATAATACAACCTCCCAAGGAGCTTCTTCAATGATGGGGCATGTTGCCCCCGGCGTATTCGTCCCCTTAGAGGTGTGGGGCTGCGGGGGATTCACCTTCCACTTGTCAGATAACGCGAACTTGCCCTGTCGGTACTGGTTTTCAAGCCAATTCTTGAAAACGTAGCAATCTTCGATCGGATGGCCTAGTACTCGATGATAAGGACAGTAGTTGGGCTCGTTGACGTCACTTGGTTGCAACGGACGTTTTGGATCCGGCAGATTTATGAGTCTGTTGCGCAACGCCAGCTCGAATAACCTCCTCGTTTTATCGCGAGGAAAGGAATAAGGACGTCCCATCCTATCCTCAAGGGGCACGTACGGGCGCATATTATTTTGACGAGCAACCGGCTTCGAGTCGCTCGGTTGTTGTTGAGCATTAGCGACGACGATCGCTTTTCCCTTCCTTTTGTCATTTCGGGAGTCCGGCCTTGGAAGAGGGGGTTTATGGCCCATTTGATCCATTTGCGCTAGTTTGTCAATCAAGGCCTGGAAGGTAGTTGGCTTGAAAAACATCATGAATTGTGAGATGGTTGCTTGCGGATCAAGGGTTTCCATAAACATACCCACCGCGGGAGCTTCTTCAATGCGCTGCTCACACTTCGACCATAAATTCCGCCATCATATAGCGTACTGAACCCACATCTCGCCGGGTTTTATCCTGGCGTTAATCAGTGCCGTCATCGGGGTACGTTCACTGGCGCTTGCAAAACGCTAAGTAAACAGCAGCTCCATCTCCGCGAAGGTTTTAATAGAGTCGTTCGGGAGCTCAGAGTACCATTCGAACGCCGTATCTGATAAGCTTCCAACAAACTGGCGAAGTAACAGCTTGTCATCACCGCCGGTGTTGCCGCAGAGTGCTCTGAACTGGGCAACATGTTGATGAGGATTGCCCGTCCCCTTGTAGACATGGAACTTGGGAATTGTGTAACCGGGTGGGTACTTGATTTGATCGTACCAACTTGGATATGGCCGTCCCGTTTTTACGACCTGGCCAGCTGCTTCGGTCGCATGATGAACCCGTATTTATTGGGCGATGTACTCATCCAAAACAGCTTTGGAGATTGTATCCTCCTTAGCCATCGATAGAGCTGGTGGAGGATTTGATGTTTCTCCCTTGTCGTCTCCAAGGACGATCGGGGGCTTTTCAGCCGGAGGATCTTGTTGTATCATCATCCCTATCATGTCTTGGAAGAGGAGGCCCATACGCTGTATGTTGGCTGCTTGTTCAGCAGCCTCTTTGTCTTTCTTCTCCAATATCTGACGAAGGAATTCAGCGTCGGTTTCTTCCTCCTGAAGTTCGTCCGAGGACATTTCTGGGCTTTCTTTTGGTCCGGTAAGTGCAGCCATAGCATTCATCATTTCTTGAAGCTTTTACTGTTGCTCTTATGCCTTGGTCACTGATCGGGTGAGCGGTCGATGACCCGTAGATATGCGGCTATCTTCTTTACCAGATGCCACGTAGACGGTATGAACTATTATGCCCCCTGACTTAGGGCGTTTGGGTTCATCACCTCTGATATCTGTCGCCGACGCGGGGGTTTTCTCCGGCCTTCTTCTTTTGTGGGCCGTTGAAATTGAAGGGGCCGTTGCAGTGGGCACCCTAGCGATTGTTGTCCCTCGCTGTTCAATAGAACGGTCTTTTCCTTTTTGTACCTTCGCCTTCTTTCGCTGACGAGAGTGATCTGGGTTGATCACAGAGTCTTGAACCCTCCGCCAAACTTTATAAATTCTTGAGGACAGCCGTTGAGGGGGCTGTTCTTATTTTGTTTCCGGAACTCTCTCCGCAGGTGGAGGAGATCTTTTCAGTGTAGCAGTTGGAGAGTTCTTTCGTACCCTCCTCAGCAGTTCAAAGTTGTTCCCAGTTGGAACAGCGGCGTTGACTTTCACCACTGGAGCCGGTGGAGTTAGCCCTGAGGGGGAGTTGCCCCCTGCTTTCCTCACTCGTCGCCAATGGCGACGTCGAGCACGACGAGCCGTTGGGACTGGCTCGGAGATAGGGACATCTTCTTTTTGCCCCCTGTCTGAATGAGGCGCCGCCGGTGTTAACCTCTTAAAGACAGAGGTTGTCTTTTGAGGGGTGATATTCAACCTATCGAAGACGGATCCTTGAGCAGGGGCAGGAGCAGGAATCGTTAGTCTTGAAAAGACTGACTCTTTGATAGGGGAAGCCGCCTTGACGACTTCTGGAGCAGCAGTTATTGCCTTCCTTGGGACAGCCAATTTAGAGTTCTGATTTAGCCTGGCGAAAACAGAGGCTGTCGGTTTGGTAGCGGGCGACCCGTTGACAGGGGCTGTCGTAGCAGTGAGCCGGTCGAAGACCGACTTTTTGTTCACTTCCGGTGCGGGTATTGGCGTAGGAAAGCTTGTAGGTGGGATCATGGTCCCGAAGAACAGGCCAGTGGTGGCTTGGGTCACCTGGTCTACTGGCAGAGTGAGGAAGGAAGCCGCTTGGGGCCCATATACTACACCTCCTGGTGAGGTGGAGCGTTTGTTGCAGTGGCACTTCGAGCAGTTGGTGCAATTAGAGGCCATTGAATCTTGAGTTCTGCGCCAGGCAAAAGACCAAATCTTAGTAACTTGAAATCCAAAGGCAACCGTTAACAAACCGCGATTGGTTCGCGAAGACGACACACGAAGTGTGGAGTGGAAAGAGGAAAAGGTCCCACCGGGCGTGCCAGAATCTGTTCCCCTCCGAAAGGCGGGGCACAGGACCGCGATGTCCTGACGCTGAGATTCGGGACAGATGCTATTTGGTTTTATCCGTCCACCTCTCCGAAGATGCCAAGTTGATTTATGGCACCGTGTATCGGAGGTTTAGACGGATGCGGCCGATGTAGCAGACTTCGTCAGATTCCCCCTCGCTTGAGGGGTTTTTGATTGTGGGGACGTTTTTCCCTGAAGGTGCAAGCCCCTGCAGTTAATTACGCTACCGCATCGCGGTAACAACTTTCTCCTTCTCCAGAATTTCACTTCGTGTCGTGTGTGTTTGTTTTGTTTGTGGTTGCCCGTGGATTGTATACGGAGACTGAGTAATGCCGTCGCCCGTAGGACGTGGATTAGTCCAAATCCGTATTTACTTAGATTTGGGTTTGGTGTTTTTAGTTTAAGGATGCATTAGTCGCGTTGCTGCTAAGATCAACTTAAACGTTCGTTAAGGATACGATAGTCCTGTTTGAGACTAAGATCAACTTAACGTGATAATCCATTTAATATCTGGCCATCGAGACTCGTCACCTCTCTAACGTCGTTGAAGGATTACAACGGCAGATGTCAGAGGAGTTCAGGGATGTACCCTTGAACCAAGGTTGATTTGGATTTTTATAGTCCGTTTGAATGTTTAAGGATACGTTAGCCGTGTTTGGGGGCTAAGATCAACTTAAACGGGATCGTTTAGATCCGGAAAAAGAGCATTTGGAGGCTCTATTGTTCCAGTTTAGGGACGTAGTGGTCCATAGGTAGTTTAGGGACGTTGCGGTCCATGCTCCAGTTTAGGGACGTGGTGGTCCATCGCCAGTTTAAGGACGTGGTGGTCCATCATTAGTTTAAGGACGTTTCGGTCCATCGCCAGTTTAGGGACGTGGTGGTCCATCATTAGTTTAAGGACGTTTCGGTCCATCATTAGTTTAAGGACGTTCCGGTACAATATTAGTTTAAGGACGTTCCGGTCCAATATTAGTTTAAGGACCCCGCAGTCCATATTGATGTGTGGTCGTTGGGACCCGTCACCTCTCTGACGTCGTTGAAGGATTACAACGATGGGTATCAGAGGAGTTCAGAGATGTACCCTCGAACCGGAGGTAAATTGATTTAAGAGAGCAATTTTGCTCAGTCAATTTAATTTAAGGACTTACGGCCAAAATTGGGCTAAGTCCAGTTGAAAATATTCAACATTTTATTTGCTTTTGGCCTTTATCTGGGCTTTCCCCCTTTTAGAATAATGCATAGCATTACTTTAGGCCATTTATGCCCATTTTGACTGGGCTCTGCCCTTTTTTATTATAATGCAGAGCATTTGTTTTGGTCCATTGGACCTCTCAATTGGGCTCTGCCCTTTTAAATAATGCATAGCATTTTTATTATTTTGTTTGGGCTCTGCCCATTTATAAATGATGCAGAGCATCAATTTAATTAGGCCTGCTTGGTCTTTTTGATTTGGGTCTGGCCCTTTAGGAAATGCACTGCATTTTCAGGCGCTTTGCGCCAATCAGAGAGCGCAAGCGCTTGTGATGACGACACGTGTCATGCAAGCGCAGTGCGCTGTGGTAGTGCGCTGCGCTTGCGCTGCTGACACGTGGCGCACCTTGGTGAGTTGCGCCAATCACAGAGAGCAAAGCTCTATCTCAAAGCTCATAGCGCAAGTGATTCAGATGCTGACACGTGACGCTTTCCCAAGAGCGCAACAGCGCAGTTTGGAAATGCAAAGCACTAAGAATCTTTTAGATTCAAGAATAGAAGTGCAAAACACTATTTGATTTCTTGATCTAATTTAGATCAAAGAAAAATAAGTTTTTCTTTTTGTTTCAAGAACCCGAGGTTCATAAAAGTGCAAAGCACTATTTTTTATTTTGTTGTTTTCTTGTTTCTAAAGAACCAGTGGTTCATAAGAAGTGCAAAGCACTGTTTATTATGTGAAGAACATTGATCTGGTTTTTAGATCAATGATTTATTAAAAGAGATTTCTTCTCTCTCGTGAAGGTTTTTACCTTTTTCTTTGAAATTTTCTCAGAGTTCTCTCTCTGTTTGAAGCTCTTGACTTTTTCAAGAAAATGTTGATCCCTTTGAATTGAGGTCTGGGGTCTCTTTTATAGTGCCCATAAATTAGTTAATTTTGTTGAAGAGATCTTTCTCTGAGTGATTTGGGGAATTTTCCCCACCGTTGGATCTTTGATCCAATGGCTTCTGTTTTACAGAAGAAAATCTTCTTGTTTTAAAAAGAACAGAAAGATTTCTTTAAAATTTTAATTCTGTTTGGCGCAAATGCCCTAGCGCGTGACACGTGTCGCGCAGCGCACAGCGCAGCGCAACTGCGCTGACACGTGTCGCGCAGCGCAACTGCGCCAGCGCATCTGCGCTGACACGTGTCGCGCAGCGCAGTGCCTGCGCAACTGCGCTAGCGCTGACACGTGTCGCGCAGCGCAGTGCCTGCGCAACTGAAGCATCGCTTCCTTTAATTTTGCTTAAAATAGAGCTTTGCTCTGATTGGGCGCGCCTTCTTGGACGCTGCGCTGACGTATCAGCGCCTGACATGTGGCGCGTTGCGCCCGAGATTTGAAGCGTTGCTTCAAAATTTTGAATTTTGAATTTCAACAGAGCTTTCCTCTGATTGGGCGAAACACCCATCAATTGATCACACCAGAAAAGAACGAAAATATGATGTACGTATATGCCATCCGCATTCGCCACTGGGTCCCGTCATCACCCGTTAGGTTACTTAACTAACGACAGAGCGGGGACTGGACTAGCGCAGGTGTAAAACATATACAACATCTACTAGTAAATATATCAATATATAATAATCGCTCCAGGCATGATAAATGCAACATCACAGAAAAGTAATAAGCATCACAGAATAATACAGATAATCTGGGATCCCCGGGTTTCATTGAGCCGCAAGTGAAACCCGACGTTCCCCTGGTCTTGTGGATAGCCTGCACAATGAAAACCTAGACCCCTACGAGCGCGTCAAGTTACCCGCCAAAACCTAAAGCGAGGCAGCCCCCTTCAACAACGTGAATGGACCACCCAGCACTTCACGGGATCCGGTAACTTGAGCACCCCTCCTTGGGTCAACCTATACCCCCTACGAGTGCGGCAAATAGCCCGCTAATTCTAGAGTGAAGCCTCCTTCGTCTCAAAACCATGAGATGCGGGCCCGTTGCCCTCTAGAACCCGGCTATCTGTGCACCCCACCGCGGGGTAATCCTAGTACAGAAAATAAAATATGTACAACAGGTACATCGACCTCAACCCGGTCGTGCCCCAAAAGAATAATATACAAACAGCCAGTGACGGCAGTCCATATGTCGGACGCTCGCCCCGCAATATCAAATGTACAAATAAATCCAAACTGCACTACCATTGCACAGGAGCTATCCACCACGACAAATCCGCAACATCACAGCACAACACAGAATATCAACGTGAATGTCACGTTCGCAAATCCCGTCTAAGAGAGCTATAGCAATTAAACAAGATTTACCGATCGAATGACATTCACGGTCACAGATAATAATGTAAAGCACTGTAAACTAACACATTTAAAATTCCGATCGACAAAACATCCCGAAGTGGGACCCAAGCACAAATCCAGTACTCAAAATAATCTGGGCCAAAACTAAATTTTCCAGAAACCCCAGTTCCAAGTTAAAGACCCAAAGAAAAAATTTAGTGCACTGAAACCCCAACACTACGGCGGAACCGCGGCCAAAACGTGGTTAAGGCCGCGGTTCCGCAGCGTAACAGAGGGATCATGCAACAAAATTTTTACAGTTGTCTTATAAAGGCCTGCCTGTTTTTCTGAAACACTCAAAATAATTTTTCGATAACAAACAAAAATCGACAGAAACTTTACTATTGAAATTGCGGTTTCGGAAATTTTGTTCGATCGGGCTTTTAAACATGTTAGAACAAGCTAATTAACGGTTAATCGGTGGCTCTGATACCATGTTGGGCCACGGCGGTGCCCCGGCCGTCTAAACGAGGCCAAATGCGGAACAAAAACTTTTTACAGAACCGGCGCCACCGCAACCCAAATACCCGGATCGTTCCATTAACCGTAAACTAGCGAACTGTAAAATGAGTTTGGAAATTATACCGATTGATCCGTGTCCTTCGGTCTTCAATCTCCGCTCCAAGCTCCTCGCTCGTCAAAGTGTCACCACGTCATCGAATCTTTATACGGGCTCCCGCCTCAAGACCGAGGCAACTCGGACATGAAGTTTACTAGCCGACATGTCCAAGAATGAAGTAGAGAGAGTGTGGAATATTTTATCTCAATATACCCAAGCTCTTGGGTGGAGGTTAATAGAGTAGCCATGGATGTAGTGAGCAAAGGATTTTGCATAAAAAAATGAGCTTCCAAAAGAATGATCTCGGCCATCAAGCTCTGGGAATTATCAAGTCTCTGTGTATATAAGTTCAAGGTAGTGAATGAAATAATAAAATGGTCAAGCTCCTTTTTCAAACAATGCACAGCCCCTACCCTCTTTTGTCACCACAAAAACACCCTGCTAAAAAATCAGACATAAGTCAATGAAGCAAGGCTAAAGACCATCCCTCATAAATGACCACAAAAGACCATGCCCAATATTAAAAGACCATGCCCAATTAATAAGATGAGACCATGCTCACGAAATGAGCAGACCCCATAGAGCAAGAAAAAGGCAAAAGAAAGGAATGGTCAAAGTCAAATGCAAATAGCTCACAACAAATAAATATGGATCGGGATATTAAAGACGGCAAAACAAATTGGCAACTCCGAAAGTAATCCGGTAACGAATTACGAGATTACCCCTCAACTGTAAATACATACCCGTATTTGTATTCCGACCGAATACGAATGCAAAGAGACAAAAATATTCCTACAATATAATACTAGGATCCGGTTTTAACCAAAGCCTGCTAGTATTATCCGTCCGAACCATGACACGTGCACAAGTGCACGTGTATGTTCGAACCCTGCCATATGTCCATACGGCCTCTACAACGTTTCGCCCGAACTTGGGAAACTGTCTGTGGGGGACTCTAATGACTCATCAATACACTGGCACTGGATATAACCACTAGCACGTCAGAGGTACTAGCTGTACGTAACGGTTGCCTATGTATTGAAAGAAGGGGAAGCTGATGAGCGAACTCATCCTGAAACCCTACTGAGCCTGACAGTGACAATATCCGTACAGTCCGGTCTGTTCGTCTATGAGTATCGCATATAGGGCCTAGGGGGTTTGTAAATGTCAGACCTCCAATAGCGGTATTGTAGGGTTCCTAGGCACCCTAATGAGGTCACACAAGGCATCGAACATGCCATATTAAAATTTTAATGGTGCCGAGAGACCCGACTACGGATCGTTTGCTAGATGTTTAGGCGAAAAACTAACTAGTTAACAGTTAACTACTAGGATACGGAAATTACAACCTTTGTAGATCCGGATATCCACCTCCACGGCTCCGCAACGAAGTCTTCTCGCTGTCCATCTTGAAGCTTGGACTCTCGTGACGGCTTCATCGGAGAAACGTGCGGAATAGGTCGTCGGCTTCGTGTCAAAGACGATCTACGTCGAGGTTGCACAAACTCAAGCTCCGACTTCACAAACTTGTGAAACTTGTGAAGTAAACACCCAAAACAACTTGGCAAGAGGTAGAGGGTGAAGAAATAGGAGGTGGGTTCACTTTAGAATTGGATTTATCTCACTTTAACTCAAGTTGCCATTGATGGACCTTGAGCTTTTCTTTTGAAGATGAAGAAGAAGAAGAGCTAAAATTATGATAAGTGTTGTATAAAATAAAAAGAAAATCTATACTTATCATAACTCTAACTCAAGTTAGGTGTAGAGAATAAACCATGGTTAGTAGAGTGGGTTAGGGTTAAGCAAGAGGATAAGAATGGTTGCTAAAGTCAAGGGTTCATGAAGCTTCATGTAAGAAACAAAAATAGCCACCATTCTCATTTTGAATTTATCCACATAAAAAAACAAATAAATGAATAAATAAGTATGGAAAACCCTAATTACAAAATAACCATGGTTTAATTCTATTCACTTAACCATATGATTAAGTATCATCAAACATGATACAAAAAGTGCACAAAAGTATATCACATATACAATGTGCAATCCAAGTGAGAAAAAATCCGTTTAAAGTGAACCAATACTAGTTAATGCAATGCAATATATCAAATATATAATTATGCATTAAATCATTAAATCAACATTTGATTCAATGATCCGGTCATGTCGCACATAACCGGCTAGAAACCAATGTATCGATTTATCGAATCAATGATTCGATAACTAGGTCATATCGAATATAACCAATCGAAACATATATCGCGAGAATGAAATGCGGTATCATATACATGCATTATTCTCGGTCCTGCACATATCTCATATGCGCTCCTATTTCGTTTCGCTTGAGCCAGGAAACCTCTGTGTAGGACTCTAAAGACTCGTCAATACGCCGGTAGCAGATGATGATCATATCAAGCACCCACAAGCCGCAAGCGGTCTGCTAAACGTAACGGCCACCCGGGTATTGAGCGATCAGAAGATCGACGAGCTAGCCCGCTCACACTCCTGCGAATCCGACCAGTAACACTTACCATACAGTCCGGTCTCTTCGTCAGATACGTCGCATATCAAGTCTAGGGGTGGTAAACGTCAGACCCCAATAACCCGATAAGTCGTGCTGATGTGAGGCTCGTAACGGGTCGAGAAACTACTGGTAACACTTACCAGCAAATCTCTGATCAGCCCTGGCCAGGGACTTCCCTGCTACGGCCAATCGAGCACTGCTCAACATCAACCCCCAATACCGGGAGAGACGAAACCCCTCCTATCGCTTATTGCCTCCATGTGACTCGGGACTGTGCCCAAAGACCACCGTTTTGCACGCCCTCATGGACGTGGTAAGGTGGAGATCAAAGCACAGTGGGAATCACATAAGACTCTATGACGATCTCGGGTCTACAGACTAACCTGTACAAGTGTCACCTGAGAACTGCCATCTGACGTGAGGTATAATACCATCTGGGAGTTCTCGGCGAGTCCGTCCAGTGTACTCAGTCTCCACTGAGCACCCGTATACCATCTCTGATGTCAAACACCAATGGATATGGGATCATCCATCGCCCATCACATGGGTCGAGAAGCGTATACGCTAGTCTGCTCTGGTATATCGATGCCCCGTCTCGATACACCCACGACTAGGGACCTTGAAGGATGTACTTATGGACTACCATGTCCCCACTAGTATGATCTGCATCATAGTCCAGGTAGTCAAGTACAAATCCTAAGGGCTTTACCAACATGTAACTATAAGACAGTATAAAGAGACTAGTGTACATGTTAAGATAAATAGCAACCAGATAGCATACTATCATGTCGAGCAAGAAAGTCATCTCTATATATGTCCAAGCATCCAATATAATATACATAATCTGTACAATACTGGCCTCTAGGGTATACATACAACTAACAATCTCCCACTTGCACTAGGGTTAGCTGCTGTAGTATCTCATACCGAGCATCCCGAAGAGTCTCTCAAACTGTATCTGGGGAATGGCCTTCGTGAGTGGATCCGCCGTGTTGTTCTTCGTGTCAACTCTCCTGACCTCGATCTCCCGGCGATCAACTATCTCCCGGATCAGGTGATACCGCCTCAGAATATGCCTGGATCGCTGATGGGACCTGGGTTCCTTGGCCAAAGCCACCGCTCCATTGTTATCGCAATACAAAGGTATTGGATGCTCAATGGATGGAACCACTCCAAGTTCATAAATGAACTTCTTGATCCAGACAGCTTCTTTAGCAGCATCGTTGGCAGCGATGTATTCAGCCTCCATCGTCGAGTCTGCCACGGTTTCCTGCTGGGAACTCTTCCAGCTAACCGCCCCTCCGTAAAGGGTAAAGACAAAGCCCGACCGCGACTTAGAGTCGTCCTTATCACTCTGGAAGCTCGAATCGGTAAAGGACTCCACTTGGAGTTCTCCGTTACCATACACCAAGAACATATCTCTAGTCCTTCGCAAGTACTTGAGAATGCTCTTCACAGCTGTCCAGTGACTCTCTCCAGGATCAGCTTGATACCTACTCACTACACTTAGTGAGTATGCTACATCGGGTCTGGTACATAGCATCGCATACATGATAGAGCCTACTGCCGAAGCATAGGGTATCCCTTGCATGCGAGCTCTCTCCAAATCAGTCTTGGGAGACATCTCTTTGGAGAGAGTGACTCCAGAGATCGTGGGCAAGTTCCCACGCTTGGACTCTTCCATACTAAACCTCTTTAGTATGGTGTCAATGTACCTGGATTGAGACAATCCCAAAATCCTTTTGGATCTATCTCTATAGATCCTGATCCCCAATATGCAGGAGGCATCACCAAGATCTTTCATTGAGAATCTTTGTGATAAGAAGAGCTTGACCGATTGCAGCATAGGAATATCATTTCCTATCAAGAGTATGTCGTCCACGTACAATACGAGGAAGACAACCTTACTCTCTGCCACCTTCTTGTAGATACAAGGTTCATCTGGATTTTTGACGAAATCAAACTCTTTGATAACGACGTCAAAGCAGATGTTCCAACTCCGCGATGCTTGTTTTAATCCATAAATGGATTTAAGCAGCTTGCACACCTTCCCGCTGCTCCCACTGTCTACGAAGCCCTCTGGCTGAGTCATGTACACGCACTCTTCTAAATCACCATTTAGAAAGGCGGTCTTAACATCCATTTGCCAGATTTCGTAGTCATGAAAGGCAGCAATGGCAAGCATGATTCGGATGGATTTAAGCATAGCCACTGGAGAAAAGGTTTCGTCATAGTCCACACCTGGTCTTTGACGAAAACCCTTTGCTACAAGTCTAGCTTTGAAAGTCTCCACTTTCCCATCTACACCAAGTTTCTTCTTAAAGATCCATTTGCTCCCAATGGGTTTTACCCCTTCAGGAGCAACTTCCAAAGTCCATACTTTGTTGGTGTACATGGAATCCATCTCGGACCGCATAGCATCCAGCCATTTCACTGAGTCCCCACTCGTGATGGCCTGCTCGAAGCTAGTTGGGTCATCATCCTCCATGATGCAATCCTCACTACCACCATCAATGAGAAAACCATAGTATCTCTCAGGTGGACGAGGAACCCTACTAGATCGGCGGAGAGGCTGGGGTACGTCGGGCACCACTGAATCCTCTGGTTCTACTAAATTGTCAGTTGCAGTTTGTGGTGCTGGAACCTCTTCCAGCTCTACCTCTATGCCATTAATTTCTTTTGCAAGAAATTCCCTTTCCAAAAAGGTGGCATGTTGAGCAACAAACACTCTTTGTTCCTCAGCTTGGTAGAAAAAATATCCTTGAGAATTCTTAGGATATCCCACAAACTTGCAAAGGACTGATCGTGCCTCGAGTTTGTCCGGATTTTGCTTTTTCACATAGGCCGGACAACCCCATATCTTAATTCGCTTAAAATATGGTCTCTTCCCACTCCATATCTCATATGGTGTGGTAGGTACAGATTTAGACGGAACCAGATTCAATAGGTATATGGCTGTCTCAAGCGCATACCCCCAAAAGGAAATAGGTAACTCAGCATTACTCATCATTGAACGCACCATATCTAATAGGGTGCGATTCCTTCGTTCCGATACACCGTTGTGCTGTGGTGTATAAGGAGGAGTAAGCTGAGAGAGAATCCCATTCTCTTTTAGATAATCCAGGAATTCACTGCTTAAGTATTCACCTCCTCGATCAGATCGAAGAACCTTAATACTTTTGCCCGTTTGGTTCTCTACCTCGTGCTTATATTCTTTGAATTTCTCAAAAGCTTCAGACTTGTGTTTCAACAGGAACACATGCCCGTATCTAGAGAGATCGTCAGTGAATGTAATGAAGTAGGAAGAACCATTTCTGGCGTGTGTAGACATTGGACCGCATACATCACTATGCACCAGTCCCAAGAGTTCAGTAACTCTTTCTCCGTGTCCTTTAAACGGAGTTTTGGTCATTTTTCCTTTGAGACATGAATGGCAAGTGTCATAAGATGATAATTCGAATGAATTCAAATATCCGTTCTTATGCAACTTAGCTAGTCGTGTCTCATTGATATGGCCAAGTCTACAGTGCCACAAGAAGGATTCGTTCATTTCTGAGCTTTTCCTTTTGTGTGTGTTTTGTATATTGAAGACTGTATTTTGATTGAGAATGAATATGCCATTATGTAGCGAGCCTGATGCAATCAACCTTTGATCTAGGAATATGTTCATAACATTATCCTTTACTACAAAATTATAACCTTCTTTACTTAATAAAGAAACTGATATAATGTTGCACATCATGTTCGGTATATAATAGCACTCATTCAGGACTAGTGTATCACCATTTGGTAATACTAGGTGATATATGCCAACTGCTTTGGCTGCAACATTTGCCCCATTCCCTACATGAACGGAATGTTCACCTTTTTTCAGTTCTCTACCTTTTCGCAGCCCATGTAACATCTTACATATGTGGGATCCTGACCCGGTATCTAATACCCAGGACGTAGGGTGAACTGAGAAACAGTTCTCAATGACAAACACACCCGAAGATGATGCATCAACATGCATGTTCTCCGTTTGGGCGGTGTGAGAATCCAGATATTCTCCTGTTTCCTGTTCAGTCTTATAACATTTATAAGATAGAACGGGTCCAACGTTCCCCTGCACAGTATAACATGCGGGTTCGGTCAATACATCCATATTATTATCTTGATTAAGGCATGAAATGGTCGCTACCTGGAGAGAGAGAGAAGAAAACACTTTAGCGTATGCTCGTGCAAGATCAGATTGGTTATTATCTTATCTAATCAGGATGGCTCCCACTGCTTTTTATCAAATCTTCCTTCAAACCTTAAAAGGAAAGACTAGCCGGGATTAATTACACACTACAAGTTCGCCAATCTTTCAGCCAGGCCAGTGTCGGTACTTTGAGGGAGGTCCCCCGTGCTTTCGCACGAACCTAATTACTGTAAACCTCATTTTCCCAAAGGCATAACCCCGTTGACACCTTTCTAGACACCTACTTGATCGGCTAATTGCAATGTGTAAAACTCTCCCAGGAGTAACTCTTACTCGCAGCGGGTATCGGGATCCAACTATCTCATAGAAGGTATGCAATCTCATTGCAAATTTCAACACTTGAAATTCCCGATAATATTTTGCCCCAGGCGATCTATGACCTTGACTGAGTCAACAAACCATAGACCGCAAGTAAAGTTCAACCCGTCATTTCCTGATTGAATTAAACCCACCCGCACGACCCTTGACTAAGTCAACAAGGCCGCACGACTACCCTAATCCAATCTGCATCATATGCATAAACAGATAAATAGTAATCAGCTACCGCACACTACGCCTTGACTGAGTCAACAAACGCAGCACGAATACTAACTATTACTTATCTGAAATGACGGAGGGCTACGTCAGGTTTTTTTTAAAAACCCTTTGCGTAATGAACTTTATATCGTTGTAGAATCAAATGAAGTTTTGAAATGGAGTGATTTTGAGGCTTTTCCAGTTTTGCTAAAGGGGTCACTCCCGGTGAAGGGATCGTCGGCCCTTTCCTCGTCGAATGAGGTGCGGGATATATCATATATATCACTGTGCAAAGCAAAAACTCTTAAAAGCAATCAAAGCCAAACCGAATGTGTAGCATATGCCAGTTATTGCTAAAGGAGTCACTCCCGGTGAAGGGATCTCGGTCCTTTCCTCATCGAATAAGGTGCAGGGTATATCATATATACCGCTATGCAAAGCAAGAACTGTAGCTACCTGTTTTATTTTAAAATTCGATTCTACAACATCTTAGGTTTCTTATCTTTCATTAATCACATTAATGAAGTCCCATCATTTAAATACCTAAACATCACAGATAGATATGACGTACACTTATGCCATCCGCATTCGCCTCGATGTCCCCTCGTGCACCGTTAGGTTAGGTAACTAACGACAGAGCAGGACAGGGCTAGCGCGGGTGTAAAACATAAGTAACGTCTATATAATATATCATATATACTATATACTATATCCATCACAGAATCACATCACAGATATCGCAGCAGAATAAACATATGAAATATTGGATATACTAGGACGTCCGTGTTTTCAATACGAGCCAGTATAAAACACGGATTCCACGGTCGTGATGAATAGCCAATCCCACACCCCTAGACCCCTACGAGAGCGGCAAGCAACCCTGCCAATTCTAGGGTTAGGAGACCCGGACTCGACTCCTCGAGTTGGTCTCCCACTGGACCCCAGAACCCGGTTACTTGTGCTCCCCTCCTTGAGTCTATCCTAGTGCAGAAAAGTAAATAATATACAAAGGGTGACAACTCCCGCATCCTGGAAGTGCCCCGAATAAAAGAATATTACATACAAGTTTTTACATGAATGAAAATGAAAAACACTCATCTCACATAAAAACCCCCGGCTATTCGAATACGACGATCCAATATAACATATCCAGCAACACATAACATCACATGTCATCAACGTAAGTAAGTATGCATACCCCAATTGTCGTTGACATATAGCAACGAAACCGGCGATATCACATATTACACTTACGGTCACAGAAAAGAAAGTGTAAAACTACAACAATTGGAATCCGCAACCTCTTTAGACATCACATGCCTAACAGTTATAAACCCCGCATTTTAGTCCCATCATCGAAAACTCTTTTCGATATCTTGTGAAACTAAACTGCTAGATCTATAACATTCATCCAGTTATCTCATAACTGTTTGTGAATTCCAATTATTGTATCCAATTCCGGATAAATAGAATATATTAAACTTTCCGATCGAACATTCGAACACCCAAGTTTTCCCGACACCGATCAACACATGAAATAGGTTCAAAGACATTCACTTCATGCCTCAGTACCAACGGTCCAGCCGTAGAAGGGTCAAGCCAACGCCTCACATGTGGCACGCCGTACTGCCCCAAACCCGAAGGTTCAAAGGGCAGTTCAAGATGGTCACATAATCGAGTTAAGGTTTGTGTCTTCTAGAGGGACCATCGCGTTACTTGCACTACTTAGAACGTCGTTAAACTACGGAAAAATCCAACACTTGGAAATTTCCCGACAGGGGAAAAGTTGGGTATTTATATCCGGTCGAACTTTTTAACATATTCTAAAATTTATCCGGAAAGCCAAATAGACAAAATTTGATACCCCGATCGAAACACCGAATTCCCAAAACAATCCCAGAAAATACAACTCTGGAAACAGTATTAAAAATTCCCATAAAATCCAGAATAAAATAACAAGAGTTTCTGTACAATTAGTGGAGGATGACGTCATATATGTGCCGCGGTTGCGCCGCATCATCCAAGCTTATGCCGCGGATCCGCGCCAATATTTACTGTTCATAAGAAAATTTTTGTACCGAAATTCTTATATTTATCTGCTGGTTTTTCTGCATATTTTTAATACTGAAAAATCCCTGTTTTTAGAAAAAGTACAGAGAGCAATTTTCCGGGTTAAGTTTTGGTTCGATCGGACTTCAAATTCCGTCTGGACTTCGCCTAAGGCTCTAGCTAGGCTCTGATACCACTGTAGGGTTCCTAGGCACCCTAATGAGGTCACACAAGGCATCGAACATGCCATATTAAAATTTTAACGGTGCCGAGAGACCCGACTACGGATCGTTTGCTAGATGTTTAGACGAAAAACTAACTAGTTAACAGTTAACTACTAGGATACGGAAATTACAACCTTTGTAGATCCGGATATCCACCTCCACGGCTCCGCAACGAAGTCTTCTCGCTGTCCATCTTGAAGCTTGGACTCTCGTGACGGCTTCATCGGAGAAACGTGCGGAATAGGTCGTCGGCTTCGTGTCAAAGACGATCTACGTCGAGGTTGCACAAACTCAAGCTCCGACTTCACAAACTTGTGAAACTTGTGAAGTAAACACCCAAAACAACTTGGCAAGAGGTAGAGGGTGAAGAAATAGGAGGTGGGTTCACTTTAGAATTGGATTTATCTCACTTTAACTCAAGTTGCCATTGATGGACCTTGAGCTTTTCTTTTGAAGATGAAGAAGAAGAAGAGCTAGAATTATGATAAGTGTTGTATAAAATAAAAAGAAAATCTATACTTATCATAACTCTAACTCAAGTTAGGTGTAGAGAATAAACCATGGTTAGTAGAGTGGGTTAGGGTTAAGCAAGAGGATAAGAATGGTTGCTAAAGTCAAGGGTTCATGAAGCTTCATGTAAGAAACAAAAATAGCCACCATTCTCATTTTGAATTTATCCACATAAACAAACAAATAAATGAATAAATAAGTATGGAAAACCCTAATTACAAAATAACCATAGTTTAATTCTATTCACTTAACCATATGATCAAGTATCATCAAACATGATACAAAAAGTGCACAAAAGTATATCATATATACAATGTGCAATCCAAGTGAGAAAAAATCCGTTTAAAGTGAACCAATACTAGTTAATGCAATGCAATATATCAAATATATAATTATGCATTAAATCATTAAATCAACATTTGATTCAATGATCCGGTCATGTCGCACATAACCGGCTAGAAACCAATGTATCGATTTATCGAATCAATGATTCGATAACTAGGTCATATCGAATATAACCAATCGAAACATATATCGCGAGAATGAAATGCGGTATCATATACACGCATTATTCTCGGTCCTGCACATATCTCATATGCGCTCCTATTTCGTTTCGCTTGAGCCAGGAAACCTCTGTGTAGGACTCTAAAGACTCGTCAATACGCCGGTAGCAGATGATGATCATATCAAGCACCCACAAGCCGCAAGCGGTCTGCTAAACGTAACGGCCACCCGGGTATTGAGCGATCAGAAGATCGACGAGCTAGCCCGCTCACACTCCTGCGAATCCGACCAGTAACACTTACCATACAGTCCGGTCTCTTCGTCAGATACGTCGCATATCAAGTCTAGGGGTGGTAAACGTCAGACCCCAATAACCCGATAAGTCGTGCTGATGTGAGGCTCGTAACGGGTCGAGAAACTACTGGTAACACTTGCCAGCAAATCTCTGATCAGCCCTGGCCAGGGACTTCCCTGCTACGGCCAATCGAGCACTGCGCAACATCAACCCCCAATACCGGGAGAGACGAAACCCCTCCTATCGCTCATTGCCTCCATGTGACTCGGGACTGTGCCCAAAGACCACCGTTTTGCACGCCCTCATGGACGTGGTAAGGTGGAGATCAAAGCACAGTGGGAATCACATAAGACTCTATGACGATCTCGGGTCTACAGACTAACCTGTACAAGTGTCACCTGAGAGCTGCCATCTGACGTGAGGTATAATACCATCTGGGAGTTCTCGGCGAGTCCGTCCAGTGTACTCAGTCTCCACTGAGCACCCGTATACCATCTCTGATGTCAAACACCAATGGATATGGGATCATCCATCGCCCATCACATGGGTCGAGAAGCGTATACGCTAGTCTGCTCTGGTATATCGATGCCCCGTCTCGATACACCCACGACTAGGGACCTTGAAGGATGTACTTATGGACTACCATGTCCCCACTAGTATGATCTGCATCATAGTCCAGGTAGTCAAGTACAAATCCTAAGGGCTTTACCAACATGTAACTATAAGACAGTATAAAGAGACTAGTGTACATGTTAAGATAAATAGCAATCAGATAGCATACTATCATGTCGAGCAAGAAAGTCATCTCTATATATGTCCAAGCATCCAATATAATATACATAATCTGTACAATACTGGCCTCTAGGGCATACATACAACTAACAGGTATAAGTCGTGTCGGAGAGTTGCCCAGAACACCATGAGATACTACTGGAATACCTACCAGTAAATCTCAATTACCCTGGCCAGGGATTTCATGTAATGGCTCTCCTAAACACAGCGCGATCTCACCCCCAATACCGGGAGAGACGAATCCCTGACGATCCGCTCACTGCCTCCATGTGGCTCGGGACTGTACCCAACTAAAACCTGTTTGCATGACTCCTTTGAGCCATGGTAGGGTAGTAATCAAAGCACAGTGGGAACTCATACGAGACAAATGACGATCTCAGGTCGACAGACTAACCTGTATACATGTCACCTGAGAACTGCTATCTGACGATATGTATAATACCAACTAGCATGTTCCCGGTGAGTCCTGTCCGGTGTACTCAAAACCTAATGAGCACCTGTATACATCTTAGTGTAGGGTCCCTAGGCACACTAGTGAGGTCTCACAAGGCATCAAACATGCCAATATAAAAAATTATGGGTGCCGAGAGACCCGACTACGGATCGTTTGCTAGAAAACTAGGCGAAAAAGCTAACTAGTTAACACTTAACTAATGAGAAATGGAAATACAACCTTTGTAGATCCGGTCTTCCACCTCCATAGCTCCGAGATGAGGTCCTCTCCGCTGTCCAAATAAAATCCGGGCTCTAGCGTCGACTTCATCGGAGAATAAGCGAGCTAGGTCGTCGATGTCCATGCCGAAGATGATCTACGTCGAGGCATCGCTAAATCAAGCTCTCACTTCACCAAGTCATGAAACTTGTGAAGAAAACACACTCTACTACTTGGCAAGAGGTAGAGTATGAAGAAATAGGAAGTGGGTAGACTTTAGATTTGGATTTCTCACTCTTTTTCATCACTTGCCATTGATGGAGGCAAGCTTTCTTCACTTGAAGAAATGAAGAAGAAGAAGGAAATTGTTATGATAAGAATAATAAAATGAAAAGAAAAATAGAATACTTATCATAATTGAACCATGGTCAAGTGTAGAGAATAAATCATGGTTAGTGGGATGGTTAGGGTTAAGCATGAGACAAAATGGTCACTTGGTCAAAGTCTTCATGAAGCTTCATGAACAAAACAAAATAAGCCACCATTTTCTCATTTGCTTTTCATTTTCCAAAATGAATGAATGAATAAATAAATAGATATGAAAATGTAAACCCTAACCATTACATAACCATGGTTTAAACTTTACATAAAACACAAGTAAACATGTATCATCAAACATGATACAATCAAGTGCACAAAAGTATATCGCATATACAATGCGCCCATCCGAGTGAGAAAATCCATCTTAAGTGAACCGATACTAGTTAATGCAAAGTAATATATCAAATATATAATTATGCATTAAATCATTAAATCAACACTTGATTTAACGATCCGGTCATATCGCATATAACCGACTAGTATACAATGTATCGGCTTATCGAATCAACCCTCGATTCGATAACTAGGTTATATCGCATATAACCATATGACACATTCATCGCGAGAATGGAATACGGTATCACATACACGCATTATTCTTGGTCCCGCACATATCTCATATGCGCTCCTATTTCGTTTCGCTTGAGCCAGGAAACCTCTGTGTAGGACTCTAAAGACTCGTCAATACGCCGGCAGCAGGCGATGATCATATCAAACACCCACAAGCCGCAAGCGGTCTGCTAAACGTAACGGCCACCCGGGTATTGAGCGATCTGAAGATCGACGAGCAAGCCCGCTCACACTCCAGTGAATCCGACCAGTAACACTACCGTACAGTCCGGTCTGATCGTCTGATATGTCGCATATCTCGCCTAGGGGTGGTAAACGTCAGACCCCAATAGCTCAATAAGTCGTGTCGATATGAGGTCTATAACTGTTCGAGAAACTACTGGTAACACTTACCAGTAAATCTCAGCAACCCTGGCCAGGGATTTCCTGTTATAGCCAATCGAACACAGCGCAACATCAACCCCCTATACCGGGAGAGACGAATCCCCTCCTATCGCTCATTGCCTCCATGTGACTCGGGACTGTACCCAAAAACCACCGTTTTGCACGCCCTCTTGGACGTGGTAAGATGGAAATCAAAGCACAGTGGGAACCACACAAGACTCTATGACGATCTCGGGTCAACAGACTACTCTGTACCAGTGTCACCAGAGAACTGCCATCTGACGTGAGGTATAATACCATCTGGGAGTTCTCGGCGAGTCCGTCCAGTGTACCCAGTCTCTACTGAGCACCCGTATATCATCTCTGATGTCAAACACCAATGGATATGGGATCATCCATCGCCCATCTGTATGGGTCGAGAAGGTACACGCTAGTCTACTCTGGTATATCGATGCCCCGTCTCGATACACCCACGACTAGGGACTTTGAAGGATGTACTTATGGACTACCATGTCCCCACTAGTATGATCCGCATCATAGTCCAGGTAGTCAAGCACACATCCTAAGGGCTTTACCAACATGTAACAGAGAGACAAACAGTATACACGTTAAGGTAAAGTTCAACCAGATAGCATACTATCATGTCGAGCAAGAAAGTCCTCCCTATATATGTCCCAGCATCCACTACAATATACATCCTATGTATAGTAATGGCCTCTAGGGCATACATATAACTAACAATCTCCCACTTGCACTAGGGCCATCTGTAGCAGTGGTTTGAAGTATCTCATACTCAACCATCTCATAAAAGTCTCTCTCTGGGAACAGGCCTTTGTGAGTGGATCCGCTGTGTTGTCCTCTGAGTCTACTCTCCTAACCTCGATCTCCCTGGAGATCAACCATCTCCATGATCAAGTGATACTGCCTTAGAACATGTCTGGGTCACTGATGGGAGAGGCGTTCCTCGGCATAAGCCACAACTCCATTGTCTCACAATGGTAGGAACGTAGTTCATCTCATGAACCATTATACACCCAGACTGCCTCTATGGTAGCATCTTAAGTAGCGATGTATTCAGCCTTTATCGTCTAGTATGCCACGGTATCTAGCTTGGAACTCTTCCAACATACCGTCCCTTTAGTGAGGATAAAGACAATGCCTGCGACTGACATTCAGTCGTCTTTATCACCCTGGAACCCTTCCAGTGATTCTCCCCAGGATCATGTGATACCATCTCACTTCGACAAGTGAGAATCCTAACATTCATTTAGATCTATCTCATAGATCCAAAACCCAGGAGTTAGTAGGTATCATTTTGATCCTATATGGAGAATCATTGTGATAAACGGAGATTGATCGAGCGTAGCATAAGAAACTCCTTTCTTATCAAGAGTATGTCATCCACGTACTCTACGAGGATCACCACCATACTCCCTGCTACCTTTTTGTTTATACAAGGTTCATCTACCATTTTGATGATGTCAAACTCTTTGACTAATCCATCAAAACAGATGTTCCAACTCCGCGATGCCTGCTTTAATCCTATAAAGCATCTTGCACACGTTTCCGCTACTCCCACTGTCTACGAAGCCCTCTGGCTGTGTACTTATAGACGCTCTCTTCTAAATCATCATTTAGAAAAGCAGTCAAGACACCCAACCACCAGATATCGCAGTCATGGTATATAGCCGTGACAAGTAGGATCTGGATGGACTTAAGCATATCTACTTGAAAAGGTTTCATCATTATCCACACCTGGTCAATGATGCAAACTTTTAACAAGTCTAGCTTTGAAAGTCTCAACTTTTCCATGTACACCAAGTAATCTTCTCAAGATATACCTGCTCCTGATGGGGATTTAACCCTTCAGATATAGCAACCAAAGTCCATACTTTGTTGGTGTATAAGGATTCCATCTCAGATCGCTAAACATCCAGCCATTCTTACAGAGTCCCACTCCTGATGGCCAGCTCGAAACTAGTTGGGTCATCATCTCATGATGCAATCCTCGCTCCCACTGTCATAGAGAAACAGAAGTATCTCTCAGGTGGGTGAGGAACCCTACTAGATCGGCGGAGAGGCTGAGGTTCATTGGTTTCTACTGAATCCTCTGGTTGTACCAAATCATCTGCTGTAGTTTGTATAGCTGGAACACTTCCAGTTCTACATAACAGACCTTGCCTCGAGCTTGTTCGGATTTTGCTTTTAAACATAGGCCGGACAACCCTAAATCTTAACTAGCTTAAGACATGGGCTCTTCCCTTTCCATATCACATATGAAATGGTAGGCAACTTATTTGATTGGAACCCTATTCAATAGGTATGCAGCTTCTCAAGTGCATAACTCCCAAAAAGGAAACAGGTAACTCAGTAGTACTCATCATAGAGCACACCTTATCATATAGGGTGTTATTGCTCCGCCCCGATATTCCATCGTGCTATGGTGTATTCGGAGGAGTAATGCCGAGAGAGAATCTCATTCTCCTTTAGAATAGTCCAGGATTTCCGTGCACAAGTATTCTCCTACCTGATCTCATCATAGGACATAATACTTATACCCGTATCGGTTCTCTACTTCTAGCTTATATTCTGTGAATATCTCAAAAGGTTCGGACTTGTGTTTCAACAGGAACATATGTCTGAATCTAAAGAGATCATCAGAGAATGTAACGAAGTACAAAGAACCAGTTCTGGCATGTGTAGACAGGGGACCTACATACATCAACATGTATCATCCCAAGAGTTCACTAACTCTTTCTCTGTTTTCAATAAACAGAGCTGGTGTCATTATATCTTTGTGACATGACTAGCGAGTTTCACAAGATGTAAATTCAAACTGATTTAAATATGCATCTACATGTAACTTCGCCAGTCGGGTCGCATTGATATGACCTAGTCTACAATGCCTCAAGAAGGATTCGTTCATTTCTGAACTCTTCCTCTTGTGTGTGTTCCATATACTAAGAACTGTAGTTTGATTTAGAACATTAATGCTTTTAGATAACGTGCCTGAACCGATCAACTTTTGATATAGGAAATGTCCAAAACATTATCCAACAATACAAAATTATATCCTTTCTTTACTGATAAAGAGACTGATATGATTTTGTATATCAGGTTCGGTATCTAATAACATTCGTTCAGAATCAATGTATTGGTAATACAGGGTGACAGTGACCGACAGACTTGGCTGCAACTCTTGCCCCGTTTTCTGCCTCATGAAACTTATCACCCGTTCTCAGTTCTCTACCTTTCTGTAGCCCTATGTAACAGATTACATATCTGGGATCCTGATCTGGTATCACATACCCAGGACGTAAAGGATACTGAGAAACAGTTCTCTGTAATGAACACACCCGAAGATGATGCATCAGCATGCACTCTCTTCGTTTGGGCGGCACGGGAATTCTGGTAATCCCCTATTTCCTGCTCTGTCTTATAACAATTATAAGATGGAGCGGGACCAACGTTCCCCAGCTCAGTATAACAAGCGGGTTCGGTCAATAATCCGTATTATTATCTTGATTAAGGCGTGATATGGTCGCTACCTGGAGAGAGAGAGAAGAAAACACTCAGCGTGCGCTCTGGCAAGAATAGATTGGTTATTATTTTATCTAATCAGGATGGCTCCCACTGCTTTTTATCAAATCTTCCTTCAAACCCTAAAAGGAAAGACTAGCCGGGATTAATTACACACTACAAGTTCGCCAATCTTTCAGCCAGGCCAGTGTCGGTACTTTGAGGGAGGTCCCCCGTGCTTTCGCACGAACCTAATTAATGTAAACCTCGTTTTCCCAGAGGCGTAACCCCGTTAACACCTTTCTAGACACCTACTTGATCGGCTAATTGTAATGTATAAAACTCTCCCAGGAGTAACTCTTACTCGCAGCGGGTATCGGGATCCAACTATCTCATAGAAGGTATGCAATCTCATTGCAAATTTCAACACTTGAAATTCCCGATAATATTTTGCCCCTAGCACCCTATGACCTTGACGGAGGCCAACAAACCATAGGCTACTAGTCAAGTTCTACCCGTCATTTCTTGATCGAATCAAACCCGCACGACCCTTGACGGAGGCCAACAAGGTCGCACGACTACCCTAACTCAATCTGCATCATATGCATAAGCAGATAAATACTGGTTAGCTACCGCACACTGCGCCTTGACGGAGGCCAACAAACGCAGCACGAATACTAAACAGCACTTATCTGAAATGACGGAGGGCTACGACAGGTTTTTCTGAAAACCTATTGCGTAATGAACTTGATATCGTTGTAGAATCAAATGATTTTAAAATGGAGTGCTTTCGAGGCTTTTCTAGTTTTGCTAAAGGAGTCACTCCCGGTGAAGGGATCGTCGGTCCTTTCCTCGTCGAATGAGGTGCGGGATATATCATATATATCACTGTGCAAAGCAGAAACACTTAAAAGCAATCAAAAGACAAACCGAGTGTGTAGCATCTGCCAGTTATTGCTAAAGGAGTCACTCCCGGTGAAGGGATCTCGGTCCTTTCCTTATCGAATAAGGTGCAGGATATATCACATATACCGCTGTGCAAAGCAAGAACTGTAGCTACCTGTTTTATTTTGAAATTCGATTCTACAACATCTTAGGTTTCTTTTATTTCATTAATCACATTAATGAAGTCCCATCATTTAAGTACCTAAACATCACAGATAAATACGACGTACACTTATGCCATCCGCATTCGCCTCGATGTCCCCTCGTGCACCGTTAGGTTAGGTAACTAACGGCAGAGCGGGGCAGGGCTAGCACGGGTGTAAAACATAAGTAACGTCTATATAATATATCATATATACTATATACTGTATCTATCACAGAACATATCATGATCACATCACAGATATCGCAGCAGAAGAAACATATGAAATATTGGATATACTAGGACGTCCGTATTTTCAATACGAGCCAGTATAAAACACGGATTCCACGGTCGTGATGAATAGCCAAACCCACACCCTTAGACCCCTACGAGAGCGGCAAGCAACCCTACCAATTCTGGAGTTAGGAGACCCGGACCCGACTCCTCGAGTTGGTCTCCCACTGGACTCCAGAACCCGGTTACTTGTGCCCTCCTCCTTGGGTCTATCCTAGTGCGGAAAAGTAAATAATATACAAAAGGTGACAACTTCCGCAACCTGGAAGCGCCCCAATAAAAGAATATTACATACAAGTTTTTACATGAATGAAAATGAAAAACACTCATCTCACATAAAAACCCCCGGCTATTCAAACACGACGATCCAATATAACATGTCCAGCAACACATAACATCACATGTCATCAACGTAAGTAAATATGCGCATCCCAACTGTCGTTGACATATAGCAACGAAACCGGCGATATCACATATTACACTTACGGTCACAGAAAAGAAAGTGTAAAACTACAACAGTTGGAATCCGCAACCACTTCAGACATCACATGCCTGACCAAATGAATTCCTTAGACATTGCATGCCTAATAATTATAAACCCCGCATTTTAGTCTCAAAATCGAAAACACTTTTCAATATCAAGTCGGGCAATTCAACAAGATTCCCGACATCCTGATCGAATGCTCGTCGCAAACTTTAGTAGACGGCCGCACCCCCGATACCGTCGAAGAAGTGCACCAAGGCGGAACACCGCTACCGCGAGCACCCGGACGGATGCTTTCGGCGACGGAGTTCTCCTACAGTCACTTGGTCGGGGCTATGGAGCGAGGCTGTCTATTAAGTTTACCCGGCGAGTATCCGCGTACGCTACGTGATTGCGACAGACTTTTGATCACATCAAAATTCCGTGGCAACCGATCAAGTGAGACTAAATTGCTAGATTTACAACATTCATTCAGTTATCTCATAACTTATTGTGAATTCCAATTATTGTATCCCATTCCAGATAAACAGAAAATGTTAAACTTTCCGATCGAACAATCGAACACCTAAGTTTTCCCGATACAGATCAACACATGAAACAAGTCTAACAACATTCCGTTCGTGCCTCAGTACCAACGGTCCAGCCGTAGAAGGGTCAAGCCAACGCCTCACATGTGGCACGCCGTACTGCCCCAAACCCGAAGGTTCAAAGGGCAGTTCAAGACGGTCATATAATCGAGTTAAGGTTTGTTGTCTTCTAGAGGGACCATCGCGTTACTTGCACTACTTAGAACATCGTTAAACTACGGAAAAATCCAACACTTGGAAATTTCCCGACAGGGGAAAAATTGGGTATTTATATCCGGTCGAACTTTTTAACATATTGTAAAATATCCGGAAAGCCACATAGACGAAACTTGATAATCCGATCGAATCCTCTATTCCCAATGCAACCCCAGAACACTCAACTGTAGAGTATATTTTAAAATTACCCAGAAAACACAGGGGTTAATTATAAACATTACTGTGCAAAAAGGAGTCAACGAGTCAACAGTCTTGCCGCGGAACCGCCGCACCACGTGGGCTTAGGCCGCGGTTCCGCGCCGTTATGACGGAGTTAGGTCTCCGTTTTTCACAGTTTTTCATAAAAAACCCTGCTTGATTTTCTGCATATTTTTAATATTGAAAAATCACAGTTTTTGAAAAATGGACAGAGAGCATGATCGGAATTGGGTTTCGGGTTCGTTCGGACTTCAAATTTCGTCTAGACTTCGCCTAAGGCTCTAGCTAGGCTCTGATACCACTGTAGGGTCCCTAAGAACACTAGTGAGGTCTCACAAGGCATCGAACATGCCAATATAAAAAATTATGGGTGCCGAGAGACCCGACTACGGATCGTTTGCTAGAAAACTAGGCGAAAAAGCTAACTAGTTAACACTTAACTAATGAGAAACGGAAATACAACCTTTGTAGATCCGGTCCTCCACCTCCATAGCTCCGAGATGAGGTCCTCTCCGCTGTCCAAATCAAATCCGGGCTCTAGCGTCGACTTCATCGGAGAATAAGCGAGCTAGGTCGTCGATGTCCATGCCGAAGATGATCTACGTCGAGGCATCGCTAAATCAAGCTCTCACTTCACCAAGTCATGAAACTTGTGAAGAAAACACACTCTACTACTTGGCAAGAGGTAGAGGATGAAGAAATAGGAAGTGGGTAGACTTTAGATTTGGATTTCTCACTCTTTTTCATCACTTGCCATTGATGGAGGCAAGCTTTCTTCACTTGAAGAAATGAAGAAGAAGAAGGAAATTGTTATGATAAGAATAATAAAATGAAAAGAAAAATAGAATACTTATCATAATTGAACCATGGTCAAGTGTAGAGAATAAATCATGGTTAGTGGGATGGTTAGGGTTAAGCATGAGACAAAATGGTCACTTGGTCAAAGTCTTCATGAAGCTTCATGAACAAAACAAAAGAAGCCACCATTTTCTCATTTGCTTTTCATTTTCCAAAATGAATGAATGAATAAATAAATAGATATGAAAATGTAAACCCTAACCATTACATAACCATGGTTTAAACTTTACATAAAACACAAGTAAACATGTATCATCAAACATGATACAATCAAGTGCACAAAAGTATATCGCATATACAATGCGCCCATCCGAGTGAGAAAATCCATCTTAAGTGAACCGATACTAGTTAATGCAAAGTAATATATCAAATATATAATTATGCATTAAATCATTAAATCAACACTTGATTTAACGATCCGGTCATATCGCATATAACCGACTAGTATACAATGTATCGGCTTATCGAATCAACCCTCGATTCGATAACTAGGTTATATCGCATATAACCATACGACACATTCATCGCGAGAATGGAATACGGTATCACATACACGCATTATTCTCGGTCCCGCACATATCTCATATGCGCTCCTATTTCGTTTCGCTTGAGCCAGGAAACCTCTGTGTAGGACTCTAAAGACTCGTCAATACGCCGGCAGCAGGCGATGATCATATCAAACACCCACAAGCCGCAAGCGGTCTGCTAAACGTAACGGCCACCCGGGTATTGAGCGATCTGAAGATCGACGAGCAAGCCCGCTCACACTCCAGTGAATCCGACCAGTAACACTACCGTACAGTCCGGTCTGATCGTCTGATATGTCGCATATCTCGCCTAGGGGTGGTAAACGTCAGACCCCAATAGCTCAATAAGTCGTGTCGATATGAGGTCTATAACTGTTCGAGAAACTACTGGTAACACTTACCAGTAAATCTCAGCAACCCTGGCCAGGGATTTCCTGTTATAGCCAATCGAACACAGCGCAACATCAACCCCCTATACCGGGAGAGACGAATCCCCTCCTATCGCTCATTGCCTCCATGTGACTCGGGACTGTACCCAAAAACCACCGTTTTGCACGCCCTCTTGGACGTGGTAAGATGGAAATCAAAGCACAGTGGGAACCACACAAGACTCTATGACGATCTCGGGTCAACAGACTACTCTGTACCAGTGTCACCAGAGAACTGCCATCTGACGTGAGGTATAATACCATCTGGGAGTTCTCGGCGAGTCCGTCCAGTGTACCCAGTCTCTACTGAGCACCCGTATATCATCTCTGATGTCAAACACCAATGGATATGGGATCATCCATCGCCCATCTGTATGGGTCGAGAAGGTACACGCTAGTCTACTCTGGTATATCGATGCCCCGTCTCGATACACCCACGACTAGGGACTTTGAAGGATGTACTTATGGACTACCATGTCCCCACTAGTATGATCCGCATCATAGTCCAGGTAGTCAAGCACACATCCTAAGGGCTTTACCAACATGTAACAGAGAGACAAACAGTATACACGTTAAGGTAAAGTTCAACCAGATAGCATACTATCATGTCGAGCAAGAAAGTCCTTCCTATATATGTCCCAGCATCCACTACAATATACATCCTATGTATAGTAATGGCCTCTAGGGCGTACATATAACTAACACTTAGGTGAACCAACTGACACCAATGGCTTGTGAGACCGGCCACCGCCCCTCGTTGGGGTCTCGACTGTATACACTAGTCTACTTTGGAGTATCGATGCCCTGTCTCGAAACTCCCACGACTAGGGACACTTTAAGGATGTGCTTATAGACCCCAGCTCCCACGTATATGATCGCCATCATACTGCTGGCAGTCAAGAAAGAATCCTATGGGCTCTATTAACATGCAATAGTGAACTAAACCATGTACACGATGATAAAGACAAACCAGATAGCATACTATTATCTCGAGCAAGACTGTCCTATTGGTATAGGTCCTCCCTCAATCATTGCAATCACGTACCTGCGATCCAATAATTGACTTTGAGGGCACTATATCCAACAAGATCACAGATCTATAAGATAAAGACAAAGTCTTTCACAAAAACAGAAGAGATTGTAACATCTCCTATTAAAATAAGAACATAGTTCTTAGATCTATGAGACAATGTCTCCTATGAACGAGAATTTAATTCTCAGAGCGCAGAACTGATCAAAGTTGCCTAAAAAGAGCCTTAGCGCTCGATTAAAAAGAAGATCTCAGCGCTCCAAGACTGGCGCACAGCGCCGCAGCGCTCCTAGCGCTCCAATTTAAAGAAGCGCCCATCGCTTCAAGGTTGGCGCTCAGCGCCAAGCGCACCACGTGCTCCTCACATGTGCGCTATTTCACAAGGAGCGTTCTGCACTCGTTAACCGGCGCTCAGCGCCAAGCGCGCCACGTGCTCCTCACGTGTGCTCTATCTCACAAGGAGCGCTCTGCACTCATTAACTGGCACTCAGCGCCAAGCGCACCATGTGCTCCTCACATATGCGCTATCTCACAGGAAGCGCCTTAGCTCTCTAAGTCTGGCGCTCAGCGCCAAGCGCACCACGTGCTCCTCACGTGTGCGCTAAGAGAACATAAACTGTTCTTTAAATAAAGCCCCAGAGCCGTGATGAGTGTTCAACACTCAATAAAAGATAAAAAGTTTGTCAGAACCCAAAACCAATGTTCAGCGTTGTTAAATAAAAAAAAGGGACTGAGCCTAATTAAATGTTCAACATTTTAACTGAGTGGGCCGAGCCCAAGTTGGCCACATGCCCTTAATTCAGATTAATTGAGCCCATATGCTCATAAATCTTTTTAACTGATCATTAGTCCCAAACTTGACTACAGATCTCCCAACCAACATTGGTTCAAGGGTACATCTCTTCAAACCTCTGATATATGTCGTAATTCTTCAACGTCTTCAAAGAGATGGAGGGTCCCAATAACCAATAACTTTTGGTATATCCCCAAACGGGTGAACCAAAACCAAACAGACTATGACGTCTTTAAACTGGACTATGATGTCCTTAAACTTTACGGACTATGGGGTCCCTAAACTCATGGACTATGATGTCCTTAAACTTATGGACCGCAATGTCCCTAAACTAAAACAATAGAGTCTAAATGCTCTTTTGTTAGATCTAAATGATCCTATTAAGTAGATCTTAGTCTAAAATTAGACTAACGTATCCTTAACAAACGTTTAAGTTTGATCTTAGTCTTAAATGAGATTAACGATCCTTAAACCCAACCCAAACCCAAATCTAAGATAATACGGATTTGGACTAATCCACGCCCTACGGGCGACAACATAAATTAGTCTCCGTATACAATCCACGGGCAACCAAAAATAAAACAAACATACACGACACGAAGTGACCATCTGGAGAAGGAGAAAGTGGTTACCGCGATGCGGTAGCTTAATTAACTGCAGGGGCTTGTGCTTGCAGGGAAAAGCATCCCCACAATCAAAAACCCCTCACAATGAGGGGGAATCTGATGAAGTCTCCTACATCGGCCGCATCCATCTAAACCTTCGATACACGGTGCCATAAATCAACTTGGCATCTTCGGAGAGGTGGACGAATAAAACCAAATAACATCTGCCCCCAAATTCAGGCAAGACATTTGTCTTCCCGGTTTTCGGCGGTGAACAGTACCATCCTGGACAAGGACGTCCAGTTCTGACGATTTGGCCAGTAGCTTCACTTGCCTGATGAGCTCGTATTTGTTGAGCTATGTAGTCATCAAGCGCAGCTTTCGAGATCGTCTCCTTCCTGGCTGTTGATAAAGCCGGAAGAGGGTTTGATGTCTCCCCTCTATCTTCTTCAATGATTACCGAGGGATCTTCGGCTGGAGGGTCTGACTGGATCATCATCCCCACCATATCTTGGAACAGGAGTGCCATTTTTTGTATATTAGCCGCTTGTTCCGTGACCTCTTTATCTTTTTTCTCGAGCATCCTTCGTAGGAACTCAGCGTCGGTTTCCTGCTCCTGGCATTGATCCGGCGATACTTCCGGGATTTCTTTTTGCCCAGTCAGTGCGGAAATCTTTGTCAGCATCTCCTAGAGTTTCTGCTGTTGCTCTTGAGCCTTTGTCACGGACCGCGTAAGTGGTCGATGACCCCCAGAAGCACGACTTTCCTCTTTTCCGGAAACCATGTAGACAGTGTGCACTACCATGCCCCCAGACTTGGGGCGTTTAGGTTTAGTGCCCTTGAGATTTGTCGTAGACACGGGGATCTTGTCCGGCCTTCTCCTTTTATGGGCGGTCGAAGTTGAGGGAGCTGTTGTAGACGATACTTTCCGCGGTACAACGGCGGGATGACCCTCCTCTTGCCGGACCTTCATTTTCTTCTGTCGGGGGGAGTAGTCTTTGTCGATCACAGAGTCTTGAACTCTTCACCAGACCCTGTGGATTTTGGAGGATAGCCGCTGAGAGGGCTGTTCCGGGTTTGCCTTTGTAACGTTCTCCACTGGTGGAGGAGACTTTTTCAACACAGCAATTGGAGATTTCTTGCGCACTCTCCTGAGCGGCTCAAAGCTGTTCCCAGTTGGAACAGCAGCATCAACTTCCACCGTTGGAGCTGGTGGGGTAAGTCCGGAAGGGGAACTGCCTCCAGCTTTCCACACTCGGCGTCAGTGGCGACGTCGAGCATGTCGTGTAGCCGGGATCACCTCCGTCATTAGAGTAGCTTCGTCATGCCCCCTGTTTTGAGGAGAGGCTGTTATTGGCGCCAGCCTGTCAAAGACCGACATCTGCTAGGCGTGGAAAGAGAAAAAGGTCCTACCAGGCGTGCCAGAATATGTTTACCGCCGAAAACCGGGAAGACAAATGTCTTACCTGCATTTGGGGGCAGATGCTATTTGGGTTTATCCGTCCACCTCTCCGAAGATGCCAAGTTAATTTATGGCACCGTGCATCGGAGGTTTGGGCGGATGCGGCCGATGTAGCAGATTTCGTCAGATTCCCCCTCGTTATGAGGGGTTTTTGATTGTGGGGACGCTCTACCCTGCAGGCGCAAGCCCCTGCAGTTAATTACGTTACCGCGTAGCGATAACCACTTTCTCCTTCTCCAGATGTTCACTTCGTGTCGTGTGTGTTTGTTTTGTTTTTGGTTGCCCGTGGATTGTATACAGAGACTAATTTATATTACCGCCCGTAGGGCATGGATTAGTCCAAATCCGTATTTTCTTAGATTTGGGTTTGGTTTGATTTAAGGATCCTTAATCTCATTTGAGATTAAGATCAACTTAAATGTTTGTTAAGGATACGTTAGTCTAATTTTAGACTAAGATCTACTTAACAAGGTTTTAGGATCATTTAGATCCAACGAAAGAGCATTTGGGCTCTATCGTTTTCGTTTAGAGACGTTGCGGTCCATTGGGTTTAAGGACATCATAGTCCATGGAGTTTAAGGACATCATAGTCCATAGAGTTTAGTTTAGGGATGTTGCGTTCCATAGATCACCATTTTTGAGGTGAGGGTTTAGTTTAAGAACATTACGGTCCATTGGGTTTAAGGACATCATAGTCCATAGAGTTTAGTTTAGGGACGTTGCGGTCCATTGGGTTAGTTTAAGGACATTACGGTTCATAGAGTTTAGTTTAGAGATGTTGCGGTCCAGAGATCACCATTTTTGAGGTGAGGGTTTAGTTTAAGGACATTACGGTCCATGGAACTGTTGGTTGTCGGGACCCACCACCTCTCTGAAGATGTTGAGTAATTACAAAGACATGTATCAGAGGTGTGGAGAGATGTACCCTTGAACCAAATTTCAGATTGAGGAATCATCAGTCATGAGCATGGAGGCTCAGTTTATTTAGATATTTAATCCCAGGAAAGACTTATCCAATCTGGGGTTGAAGTTGGCCTTTTATAATGTTAAACACTGGTGTATGCTCAGTGCCCACGTGCTCCCACGTGATATTCTAAGGCAATGTTAAATACTAAGATCTGAGATGCTCACATGTGGCATGTGAGGCGCCATAGCAGTGTTAAACACTGAAAGTTGGGGCGCTCACGTGAGGCGCTTAGAGTTGGGCGCTACCTCTTTTATTCTCTTATTCTAGTGCTAAGCACTTCTCATGGGTCACGTGGGGTCACGTGAGGCGCCCCAAAAGTAGGGTTTATTCCCTTTTCTCTTATATAAGTGCTGAGCACTTCTCAGGGGTCACGTGAGGCGCCCCAAAAGTAGGGTTTATTCCCTTTTCTCTTTTATAAGTGCTGAGCACTTCTCAGGGGTCACGTGGGTCACGTGGCTAGATCTCAATCTTTCCTTTTTTGTTCCTCAAAAGTGCTCACGTGAGAACATGTGAGCTTTTATTATGTAGCATTGAACACTAATATGCATGGAGCTCTTGATCTGAGTTTTGTGAATTTCAGGTCCCTTATTTTTATAAGAATTAAATTCTTTTATAGGGTTAAACCCTAGTTTTATCAGATGAATTAAATTCCTATATCTTTTGGTAAGAATTAAATTCTTTGAACTTAGTTCTTTCCCCTAGATTTTAATCTACTTAACAGAATATTTTTGATGAGAATTAAATTCTCAACTTGTGGGGGGATCTGCTTCTGCAGATCCCAACCAGAGGAAGAACTAAGTTCTTTGAGAAGAGTTAAACTCTTGGTTTGAGAATTAAATTCTCTTTTTGTTTTGCTTACCAAGGGGTTTTCCTCTCTGTTTTCTGTATTTTTGAACTTGAAGTTTAGGGGGGGTTTCCTCTGTACAAGACTTGAAGTCTTGGGTCCTTTTTTATAGTGGAGGCTGATTTGTTGCTTTAGTTGAGGAAATCTCTCATTGAGAGATCTCTTAATTTATTTGAGAAATTTATCCACCGTCGGATCTTTGATCCAAGAACTTCTATTTTACAAAAGACGTTTTCTTATTTTTAACAAGATTGGGAAAATATTTCCCCATACAGAGCTTATTCTGTATCTTGGTGATTTTTAATCACCATTAGATCTTTGATCCAATGGTGCTTTGATTTACAGAGCACAATCTTTCTTGTTTAGAAAGATTTAAGAAGTATTTCCTCAATCAGAATTTAATTCTGTATTTTGGTGATTTTTAATCACCATTGGATCTTTGATCCAACGGTGCTCTGGTTTACAGAGCACAATCTTTCTTATTTAGAAAGATTTGAGGAGTATTTTCTCAATCAGAATTTAATTTTGTGCCTTGGTGATTTTTAATCACCATTGGATCTTTGATCCAACGGCAAAGAACTTTTAGTTCTGGCGCCAGCGCCCTCATGCTTTGCACGTGAGGCTCTGCCTCAGAGTTTTTAACTCTTGGCGCTGGCGCCCTCGTGTAAAGCACGTGAGGCGCTGCCTCTTAAGAGTTTAAATCTTATTTAATAGATTTCTTTTTTGTGCTTTGCACATTGGTGTCCGCGTGAGGAGCACGTGAGGCGCCATCATAGGATTTATTTCTATCAGAGGCAGTACCTATATGCATTGCATGTGGAGCTTTCCCTTTATTTTTATTTTTTTATTGTTATTATTTTATAAGGGAGCAAGCTTTGAGCCAAAATTTTGGTGGGAACAATCCTGTTGTACGAACGCACACTCAAACTACCCCAACACCCGCGTATTTATAGCTACTATGGTGATGACTAGAGCACTAATTAAGAATACTGAAAAAACTGTAACTTGTGATATGTGAATTGTATAGAAATGAAACTGGTAAATAGTGGTGTGTCATGTCATGTAGTTCAGCATTCTAATTAGAGATCTCGTTCTTAGTAAAATGGACTAGAGTAATAAATAGTCAAGACATGTCGAAAGTAATTGTTATTTGGTACTGGTAACTGCATGAAAGTGATGTATAAGCTGGTATTAGTCATGGTTGTTATCTTTACCGTTAATCTTAACATGGATATAATAATCGTAAGCTGGCTAGTAAGATACATGTATAAGTTAGATTAACAACTTTCAAACCTTTTTCGTAGTTAAATAGATCTCATAGCAAAACCATACTTAATCTAGTTTTCTGATTATCACTTAGTTGAATACGAGTCTATATCTTTCAAACGATATGAAATCATTAAGCACTAACACTTACTTTCTATTCTAGTGCAGGAAAAAGAATATATATATATATATATATATATATATATATATATATATATATGAGAGGTTGCCAATGTGCATCGACCAAAGCAAAGCAAGAATACTTGCCTGAGGATAAAGATCATGGGAAAACGATGTACGAAGATGCAAGGCACGATCTCAGCTAAAGTGCGACTTGGGATCTGAGTCATATGCTCCGCCTAGATAAATTTATCATCGGTTAAACTATAAATATTCTCATAAATACTATCACACAACCAACGCAAACATATCAACTTAGGGTTTTAAATCCTAATTTTCCCTTCCTTCAAGACCTCTATTTTATTCTACCATCTAATATAATTTCACTGTCAAAATAAACTCTATGTACACATATATATAACTTATAAACAAACCCATCAACTTAAGGTTTAAATCTTCCATTCCCCTTTCAATGTTCACTGTTTCCTATCATTTTATTTTATTTATTTATTTATTTGGTTTTAAAAACAGGGATCAAGGAAACTTACAGAGGATGGTGATGGTAAATGCTCGGGTTTGGATGGGTCCTGGTCGAGTCGAGAAAGCGTCGAGGAGTGCTCGGATCTGGTGATGGGAAGGCTGTGATGGTGATGGGGCAGGCGATGTCGCCATTGGAGAGAGGGGAGCAGCTGCGAGGTGGAGACGAGGGCTGCGGCGGCGGGAGATGGCGACGGTGAGGGCAGCGACGGGTGTAGCGAGGATGGGTCGTGCGGTGATGGGTTGCAGGGGAAATGCGAGAAAGAGGGAGATGAGGAGGTCAATGAGGGAAAGAGGAGAGGCAGGATTGAGGGTGGAGGCGACTACGATGAGGCTCGGCGAAGGCATGGGTTAGGGTTTCGCGTTGGCAAAGGCGGCAGGTGCGAATATGAGGGCGAAGGCGGAAGGAGAAGGAGGCGAGGGTCGGCGAGTGAGGAGCGGAAGTCGAGGGTTGCGGCGGCGGTGATGGTGGCGACGAGGCGAAATGGAAGGGGCTGCCGCGATGTTGGGGTGAGAGGAGAGGAGTCGGTAGCGAAAAGGAATTCGAGGAGCAGAGGGGGAGCGAGAAAGATGTTGAAATATATATATATATATATATATATATATATATATATATATACATATCTTCAATTGATTGTATTTAGAGATTCGGCACAGATTTTTCTTGTTCTCATATTAACAGTAAACAGGAGTTAGCCAAGGTAATATATGTATGCAAACCAAATATTAATAGGTCAATTTAGGAATTTTAAGATATGCAAAATATTGTTTTGCTACCACTAAGGAATTATTGTATATAATATAAAAACTGAAGATTTTTCATATCAAAATTTTTTACGTTAAAAATTAAAAATAAAATATACTAGCAGCCAACTAAAAGTTCTAAAATTACGGAAAAAGAATATCGATAAATCTTGAAGTACTGCATCCAAATAGGGCTGTTACAGGTAAGAGTTATCATTAGTTTCTCGAACCGTTATGAGCTATACATCGGCATGACTTATCAAGTTACCGGGGTCTGACGTTTCCATCCCTAGACTCGATATGCGATATATCAGATGAAGAGACTGGACTGTACGGTAAGTGTTACTTATAGGCTTCATGAGAGTTTGGGCAAGCTTGCTTGTTGATCTTCTAATCGTTCAATACCTGGGAAGCCGTTACGTCCAGCTAGTACCGCTGACGGCTTGTGGGTGACTGATGTGATCATTACCTATTTCTGGCGTATTGACGAGTCTTTAGAGTTCCACACAGAGGTTTCTTAGTTCAAGCGAAACGAAGTAGGGCACATATGATGATATGTGTGGGGGGTGAGATTAAATACGAGTATATGTTAACGTATTCTAATCTGGCAGTTATTTGTAATCGGTTAGGTTATATGTGATATAACCGGATTATCGAATCAAGTGTTGATTCGATAATGTGATATAAAGATAAATAATATTAGTCGGTTATATGTGATATAACCGGATTATTAAATCAAGTGTTGATTTGATGATATGATATATATTTATATTTGATATAATTATATATTAACTAATATTATTAGCTCACTAATTATTTTCTTCTTAATATATATATTAATATATATATATATATATGATATATGATATATGTATATATATAATGAAGCATGGTTGGATTTTCTATTTTTAGAAAATAAAAAAATGAAATGGAAAATGGGGAGATATTTGTGGAATGGTGAGGCATGGCTTGGTCATTTTTTTATTACTCTTGACTCACTGTTGAAGCATGGTTCTATTCTTTTATTTGAGAAAAATGGCATGCTTCAATAAGTGAGAAAATATTTGGAGCCATTCTTCACTTACTCTTGAGTGAGTTCATTTTTTCCTTGGCCATTTTTTGAGCTCTCTCCCATCTTCCATCTTATTCTTCCTCCTCAACAAAACACTAACCCTCACATGCGATGTGAATCATAGGGCTTTGTAGAAACCTTAGTGAGCGTAGAAACCCCACTTCATCATCCTAGTTTAGACTAGTAGTTTAAACTAGGGTGTTTGCTTCACTAATAGGAGATTAGTGAAGAGATAATTTGGATTAGCGAAACTTCAGGTGGATCATCTTCGACACGAAGATCGCGTAGGAAGCTTGCACCTTCCTCAAGTGGAGCCTAGTGGAGTTGTAGGGACTACAGCCCAGAGCATTAGAAAAGAAGGACACGGTTTATAAAGGTTGTTGCCTTCATCTCTTAGTGTAAAGTTTTGTGATATCATGTTTAAACCCTAATCATCTAGTTAGGATTCTAGATTAGTTTAGCTTAGCACCCAAATTTTTTAAATATAGCATGCTAGATGCTTGTGAAAACCCGGTGGTGGTGCTAGGGTAGAATTTCATGGTATCGGAGCCAAGCTAGAACATTAGGGAAAGTCTTTACGACGTTAAAGTGTTCGATCGAATTTTCGAAGCCGGATTTTCAAAGTTTCTGTCCATTTTTTCAAAAGTTGAAATTTTCGAAATTAAAAATATGCAGAAAATTATGCAGGGTATTTAATGGAGCCACAAGAAGTTCGAGATTGTGCAGGGTATACAACAAACGATCAATGTTCGATATTGACAAACTTCACGTAGTTTTATGTCACAAAGAAAACCTTACGCATATCAGGGTCTAAGGCGCGTTGTTTAGTTTGATAATTATTTATCATAAGTTTTTTCAATATTATGTGATAATCTCAATAATAGTATCAAAATTTTCACATTTAGGGGTTTCCGTTTCAAGCTTAGGGTTTTGGTTTCAAGTTATGGATTTGGTTTCACATCAAGCTTAAGGATTAGGATTTCCGATTCAATCTTAGGGTTTATGGTTTCATAATAAGAAACTTAAGGTTTAATGATTGCATTTCCAATATTTGATTTCCAACATACACACACACTCACACACACACACACACATGACTTGGCTCACACACACATGTGTGTGTGTGTGTGAGTGTGTGTGTTTGTGTGTGTGTGTGAGCGAGTGTGTGTGTATGAGAGAGAGAGTAAGAACGGATATAAATTAGCATTTTAATTTTCGGAACCCTGACATTACAACAATTGCAAAGACTATAGCAATAACAATAATGTAATTAACAAATTAAGACTACATCGACAAATCTATAACTTAGAGATGCTCAGATTTGGGGTTTTCCCCACAATATCTATAACTTAGCAATACCAGCAATGAGATTTTTCTCTCTCAACTCAACTTTCCAATCTCAATTCCCTTGCCCAAACCGACCAACTCTCATTCTCACAAATCAAAATAAACTCCAATTAACAAAAATTGCAATCCGTTTTTGAAGGCGAATCATGGCATCAAAATTAAGAAATGGAACTATGACCTTTTTCTTTTGTTCATGGAAATCAAGTTAGGGTGTTGATTCAAAGGTTTAAACTCCAAACGTGCAACAGAAATTGCAAAACTTGAATTTTTGATCGGTTTGCCTTCCTCTTCCTTCCACAAAACTAATTCATAATACTTTATCTTACATTAAACCCACATCCCACTTCTTCCAAAAGCTCAATACCAATCCCTCCATTAAACTCATATCCCGCTTCTCAACAATTTCTCAACTCTTGATCAGAAACACCATATCAAAAATTATAAAAAGCATGGGATATATTTTTACATAACATAGAAAGATTTGGGTGAATATATATATATATATATATATAGTAAGAGAAAGAGGCATGTACCTTGATGTAGAGAGAGGAGGCGGCGGATCTGCGTCGAGGACGAGGGGGCTTTGTCGACGACGAGGAGGAGCGCTGTGACGAGGGGATCACTACGGGAGACGGCGGATCTGCGTCGAGGACGAGGGGGCTTTCTCGACGACGAGGAGGAGCGCTGTGACGAGGGGATCACTACGGGAGACGGCGGATCTGCGACGAGAGGGCTTTGTCGACGACGAGGAGTAGCTCTGCGACGAGGGGAGCACTGCGGGAGGCGGCGATTCTGACGGAGTTTTCTCGACGAGGATGAGGACAATAAGAAGGAAGCCCGGCGGGGGGATAAAAAGAATAAGATTTTTTTGGAAACCAGATGGAAGGCTTTCGTCGGGTTTTATTTTAATTTTTCTGGCTATTGCGAAATAGATTTGTAAAAAAATGAGAGTCCCAATTTAAAATGGGTCAGTAGGACTTTACCCGACGGAACAGGTTAGTCCAACGAATAGACGCATATCTCATATAGGGATGGTTCTTGAGAACAAAACTTTAGTTTAAACTCGGTTACGGAGGTAATATTATTTTTGAGAAACTTTAGTATAAAATTAATTCAGATATAACTTGAAAATTTTGAAAACTTTAATTTAAAGTTATTTCGAATGTAAAAATCATTTTGATGTCCTTAGGATATGACTTTTTAATTTAAAGTACTTTTGGGACGTAATTTCATAAATATTTGTTTAAAGTCGTTTTGTACATTAATTTCATTTTGTCGTCCCTTAGGACATGACTTTTAACTTAAAGTACTTTTGGGTACGTAATTTCATAAATATTTGTTTAAAGTCATTTCAGACATAAATGTCATATTGATGTACTTGAGGATAAATATTAGTTTAAAGTCATTTCCGACGTAAATGTCATATTGATGTACCTGAGGACATTACTTTTAATTTAATTTGTAGACTTCTTAAAATATAATTTCATAGATATTATTTTAAATTCCATTCAGACATAAAATATATTTTGTCGTCCGTTAGAACATAACTTTTAACTTGAATTCCTCTTCAAACATAATTTCATACACAGTAGTTTAAAGTCATTTCGGACATAAAAGTAATTCTGATGTCCCTTATGACATGACTTTTAATTTGAGATTCACTTTGGGCATAATTTCATTAACATTAGTTTAACATTGTTAGATATAGGTGCTCTCAAGGCAATTATCGTAATTGTAGAAATGCAGTTATTGAATTCATGAGGACATATACAGAGAACAGTCTTACTCGAAATGATAGTATGCTATCTGGTTTGTATTTATCATTCATAAATATATGTTTTACTTGTTATAACTTATCACTAATATATGATGATAAAGCATATAGGATCTTTTCTTGCCTGCCAGGATTATGATAGGAATCATACTAGTGGGCTTTGGGTAGTATATAAGCGCATCCTTAAAAGTCCTTAGTCATAGGAGTATCGAGACTGAGCATCGCTACTCCAGTCATAACACATGCATCCATACACATGTGCTTTCGTTCGATTTGAGGAAATTTCGGTAAAACTTCACAACTGCTCTCTGAGTACACTACAATAAAAAAAAGCTTATCATTTCAATGCTAACAACATTGAAATGACAACTCCGTTTATATTTACACGGAGAACAAGCGAAGAGTTACCGACGAAACTCGGCTCGAACCGAATGAAAGCATATATGCAGGGAGGTGTATGCGTTATACATTCTTAACTTGTCCATGTGGATAAATCTATTAGCTATAATGCGACTAGTTTTCTCATCGCATAAACTACGAGATGGTTGTAAACAATAAACGATCAATGTTCGATATTCACAAACTTCGCGTAGTTTTATGTCACGAAGAAAACCTTACGCATATCAGGGTCTAAGACGTGTTGTTTAGTTTGATAATTATTTATCATAAGTTTTTTCAATATTATGTGAGAATCTAAATAATAATATCAAAATTTTCACATTTAGGGGTTTCCGTTTCAAGCTTAGGGTTTTGGTTTCAAGTTATGGATTTGGTTTCACATTAAGCTTAAGTAGGATTTTCGATTCAAGCTTAGGTTTTATGGTTTCACAATAACAAACTTAAGATTTAGTGATTGCATTTCCAATATTTGATTTCCAACATACACACACACATGACTTGGCTCATATCTGTGTGTGAGAGTGTGTGTGTGTGTGAGAGAGAGTAAGCAAGGATATAACTTAGCATTTTAATTTTCGGAACCCTTACATTAGAACAATTGCAAAGACTAAAGCAATAACAATAATGTAATTAACAAATTAAGACTACATTGACAAATCTATAACTTAGAGATGCCCAGATTTGGGGTTTGCCCCACAAAATCTATAATTTAGCAATAACAGCAGTGGGATTTTTCTCTCTCATCTCAACTTTCCAATCTCAATTCCACCGACCAACTCTCATTCTCACAAATCAAAATAAACTCTAATTAACAAAAATTGCAATCCATTTTTGAAGGCAAATCATGGCATCAAAATTAAGAAATGGAACTATGACCTTTTCCTTTTGTTCATGGAAATCAAGTTAGGGTGTTGATTCAAAGGTTTAAACTCCAAACCTGCAACAGAAATTGCAAAACTCCATTTTGGATAATACCATACCTAATATTTTAAGAAAAATGACATCTTTTCATAACAATTGTTACTCACTGTCATCGTATGCAATGTCACTTGATCTAATTAACAATACCTAATTAAATATCACCATGTCAATAGGACGCAATGCCTAATTAAAATTGATATCATATTCTCAGAGCAAAATGAATGGTGCAATGGTGCAAATAATTCTAAAGAATGACATAATATTATCATCCACGCAGTATAACTAACTTAAAGTAAAACAACTAACTTATAGTAAAACAATCGCTCTCACACATCAAAAGAAATGTATAAAAATAAGTTCACATGCTCACTTCGAATTTGTTTTTAAAACCAGCAACACAAGCAGCTCTCTTCAACAAAAAAGAGAGGTGATCACTCATCTGTTCTCGTTTTCTCATAAGTTTAATGAATTTAATTCAAATAATCATAAACAATAAAGCCCTTTGAACAAGTCGCCCTTATTTCTTTCTTATTTCAGAACCCAGGCCTATTGGGCACTGATCATAATAGAATTAAAATCAAACGAATGGGGATGAATAACTGTTGATGACCATAAAACTATTCCAAAGTAGTTGACAATTCACGGAAATTGAACACGAGCCAGTCAGGTTTGGCTGCCACTATTTCTCGCAGCTGAACCCCTCCATAGCAGATAAACAAATCGGCTCCACCTGGTTTCCGAGCCTGCAACGTAGAACAAATTATAAAATAATGAGTCGAAGAATAATATAGGCGCTTCTATAAGAAGTTACGTCTATAACATGGTATTTTACAATTTAAAGGAAATAAGCAAGGATATAGACTGCAAGCTTATGCTAAAAGGTGCGCTTTTCCCTCCAACTTAGGGGGTGTTTGGTTACTTGAAGTTAGTCCAACCATTCAATTCCAACTATATGTTATTTCAACAACCATAGTTGGATTTGCATTGTAGTGTTTGGTAGGATTATATCTCAACTTCATGTTTTTTTTGTAAAATCATTGTTCGGTTTCTAGTAGTATGGACCGTTTAAAAACTAAAAAAAGTCAGGCTTGTGTTGAATATAACATAGACTCCAGGATGATGGGTTGTACTGTATCTAAAAAATATGGGATTCATTGTCCAAAAAAATTAATAAGCATATACAACTATGCGCGACTTTGCTAAATGGCTTTTTCTGATTTTACTCATCTGCATTTGGACCCCCTGCGTTTGCGCAGGCCCCCTGCTAGTAACTAAATTTATTGCAAAAATATTCTAGAAATAAATAAATGACCAGAACAGTAACTAAATTTATTGCAAAATGCTGTTGGTCCCAAAAATATTCCATCACATAGATGACCAGAATAACAACTAAATTTATTGTAGACAAATATTCAAGCTTTACCTAATTTATCGAAACAATTATAAAAATTTCTTCATTTCCTCGCAAAACAATTCATAAAAGTATTTTTTAATGACCTCGAAATTAAAAAAAAAATGCAATTTATCATTTTTCTTCAATATGATCTAGAAATAAATAAATGCAATTTATCATCCACGAAATAAATGCAATATGTACAAATATGCAATTTACCATCTCAACGTCATTATGGATTCTTTTCTCGTAACTTTTCATATTATGTAATTCAACTGACTGCTTTTAATATATATTTTAGAAGTATATATAACTTTTAGTATAGAATTAGTAGTCGATTTATAGAATACGGATTTTCATTTCTTATAGCTATCAATATCCATATTTGCATCTGTCAAAGACTACATGATACGAATATGGTAATATCTGTATCCAATCCATATCCGGTTAATGAAAAAAGTGTATACAAAGTAAAATTTAAAGTGTTGATTGCAATTTTTCCAAAAATATCAAGAGCCTCATTTTCCATGCATGTATGTATTGAAGGTAATAGTGGATGGGTTGATTGCAATTTTCAAAAGATATCGAGAGCCTCAACTTGTTTTCTATCCACATGTATCGAGGGAGAATGATCTCTAATCTTGATTGAATAACAATAACTCAAATGAAAATAAATATAGAAAACTCATAAAAAAATATATTGTGTATCTGAATTACAACAAAAGTTACTAAAAATAAAATTTGATGACGACACAAATAAACAAAATATGTTGCATGTATCCAAATTAAATTGCTTTTAATTTCATTTTCTACGGAAATAACTCTTTTAGCTTTGTATAGATAAACTTAGAAAGAACCAATAATAAACTAACTTAAAATATAAGGGCAGAGGATAAATTCCTTGCAAGAAGACCAAAAGAGGGACGACGTGAAAATTTCCTTAAAATAGAGGGGTTGGAGTCTAATTTTTCATGCAAAAAGGCAAAAAAAACTTTAAGTGGGAATCTTCTCCCATATAGGTTTTATATAAGATAGATAGATATAGATTAGAGATAGGAATTAAATTGAATGCAAGGGGAAAAAAGGGAAAAAGAAAATCTTGAATCAAGCTCAAAATCTTAAAGTAGGGATTTATATTATATATAACAATTGGATTTTGTGACCAACTATTGCATTTGAAAATTCTTGATATCATCACCGATTGCATTTGAAATTTGAAAAGATTTCTCCGAAATCTTCCTGCCATCATCAGTGATTGCTGTCGACGACGGTTATCTTTTAATATATATTTCAGACGTGTATAATTTTTAATATATATTTTATAGCCTTCTTGGCAGTCGATCTAATATGCGGATTTTCATTTCTTATAACTATCCATATCTATATTTGCATCCGCCAACGACCATATTATATGAATATGGTAATATCTACATTCGATCCGTGTCCGATCAATGGAAACGTATATAAAAGTACTAATGAAAGTGTTGATTACAATTTTTCAAAAGACATCTGAACCTTATATAATTTTCCATGCATGTATGTATGCATAGTAACAGTGGAGCGACGTATCCAATCGATGAGAACGCATATAAAGTATAGTGAAAGTGTTGATTGCATTTTAAAAAAAATACATTTGAGCCTTATCTAATTTTTCATGTATAAACGCATACAAAGTAATAATGGACAGGCTGATTGCAATTTTCAAAAGATATTAAACACCCATCTAATTTTCCATCTGCATGTGTCCAGAAACAAGATACTTTTCATAGATGTTACGCTACAATCTAGATTGAATGTTGATAGCTTGTATCAAAATAAATAAAAAAATTTATCCGAAATTATATTGCGTGAATCTGAAGAAATTTAATACGGGCCAAATGCATATTAACTTCAATTATAAAAGGCAGAGGATTAATTTCCCGCAAGAATGGACTAAATGCATATTTCATTAAACTAGAGTAGTAGAGATTAATTTTCCATGCTATAGGACAAAAAAAAGCTTGAAGATAGAATATTCCCTCACAAAGTTTTATATATAATAATATAAAGATAATATAAAGAATGGATTGTTTATCAATAATTAAATTTTTCTACCAATGAGCCATAGCATAGTTGGTATGGCATTTTCTCTTGGGGTGCGGGGGTTCGAACCCCTGAAGAGGAAGTAGCCATAAATTAACGTTTTTACGAAAAACTTAAGGGGTCCCCTGGGTGCTTAGATTTGGTGTGCTTGGGTAAGGCTTACGGACCACTTCCAAAAATAATAATAATGTACACCCGTAAAAATCATCTTGACAAAGGTGTTGTCTCGACATCAATGACAAGTCAACATTAAAATTCTCTCAAAAGAAAATTATTGCAGACCTATCATAACAAAAATATAAAAAAGTTTAAATAACAATCAAAAAGATACATAAATACCTATTAATTATTATATTTAAATTCCTTACAGAAATCTAAGATTTGACAAATAATAACAATACTTCATTGATTTACCATGTAAATCAAAATCATCATTCCTTAAAGTGATGCACATGCTATCACGAGGAGATGTGACTTTTAACACAACCAACCAACTTCAGATTTAAGTGCTAAATGGTAGAATTCCTTCATTAAATGCATTCTAAAAGGGCGCTTCAAAGCTTGGAATTGGAACTAACCTCGTTCTGAGCACGATTCCAGGTACACGCCACATCAGCAATCTTGTTTTTACAACGCCATGTGAACCAACAATATCATACTAAACACCAAACTTTACTCATCCGTGTGGTTGGAGTAACATGTTGCTTAAACTACACACAACCAAACACGTCGGATGTTTTCTTCGTGTTTGTTCTTCTCCTCCTCTTGTTTCTGCATTTTTCTACTCAAAACATCCATGCTTTACATCCACCTCTTCCCCAACATTGCATATTTAAAACTTGGGTCAGTTGTACAAAACCCTCATGCAGCTTCTACCCCCTCAAGTGATTTATTAGCAAAAACGCCCGACTAAGACCCCTAAAAACACTCAAAGTATACTCTAAACAACTCGAATGATTTTCTAATTTGACTCTGACACTTGTTTGTGTTGTTTAGAGTAGCACTCGAGTCTCTATAGGGTTTGGATCAATAGCATAGAAGGTGTTTGCACTAATAAATCAATCGAGTGGAAAAAAGTGCTAACAGGGTGATCTACACCCCGAGTGGATATAACTAAGGGCGGTAAACAAATAAGCTAGCTTGAATTTGGCTCGCGTTCAGATTGGTAAGAGCCCGATCAAGTTCAATTTGTTTACTAAACGAACCGAACTTGACCCAAAAATTAGGCTTGTTTACCTACCAAGCTGGGCACGAGCCAACCCTGGTTAGTTTGTTACCAGCTCGGATTTTGCTCATTTAGACCAAAAGTCTAATAATTTAACCCATTCTATTAGACCCATTAACCAAACCTATTTTAAAAGTCTACACTAATTTTAATATATTAGTAAAAACCCATTCCCATTGGGCCCAATAGCCCAATACGTAATAAACAAGACTACATAAGCTTCATGTAAATAAAAAAAACTGTAATCCCATTTAGAGATCCTCATTCTCGCCGCCCTCAAGTTATTCCTCTCTTGCTTTCGAGCTCTCCATCAGTGCCTCTATCTTCCTTAAAAGCGATGAAGTCGAAGGATCGAAGCCTTCTTCCCCTTACCCAAAACTTTTGCCAATTAATAATAAACTACTAGTTCAAGAGATCTAACCAAAGCTGTACCGTTTATATAGCTAACCCAAAGTAATAGATCTTCATAGATCAAGTTAGGTTGAATCAAATTTACCCCCTCTTGCTGCCAATATTGAGTGAGTTGTTTGTGCATGCAAAAACTGACAACTTTCAGGAGTAGGGCATATTGGATCAGGGTCAAGCTTCAAATAGGGTAGGGCCCCATAACCATTTGACTGTTAACAACAGCGGGTTCCGACAAAAGCGTCGGCGGCGACTCCGATGATGAAAACGTTGTTTAAAGTCAGATATGATAATTTCAGGATCTGATTTTGAATTTAGGCATCTACTTGACTGACTCCATAGGTCACATGTGAACCATGTCAGGATCTGAGGCAACAAGCTCCGATAAGGCGACGATGCGACTTGAAATTGTTCGGATCGATTATGACGAACATAAAAGGTTTGCATAGGCTTTGTCAAAGATGGTGAAGAGGATCTGTTGATGATTTTGATGGCGAGAGATAGATCGACCGCAGCCGATAAAGGTTTCGACTGCGGCCTAAGGGTTTTTTAGCACGGACGCCAAAGAAAACGCAAGAACTCCACACAGAGATCGCAGAGGCACACTTTTTATTAATCAAATATCATAGTCTAATCTCCAAACAATTGCCTCTAAGGTTTCTTATACAACAATTATGAAGTCGCTAAAAACATAAAATACCAAATATGATCAAAACTAACATTTACTCCTAATAAATGGTCCCACATCACATTTTCTCACATTACAACTGCATTTCAACTAAACAAAAAAAGAAGAAGGTGATTTCAGCTATTCTAGCTGGATATGCAATTAGGGTGTAAATCTATTTCATTTAACACACCTAAATGTAACAGTTCGATAATAATCAACGAACATTGTTTTCCTTACCTCAAGGTCAGTTGCTCCATCTCCAATCATGACCAAAGTTTTGTACCCATGAACCTGGATGTCCCAAGTATATCAAATGACGAAAATTAGCTAACACTCTTTTTAAAATATAATATCATCCCAAATTTATATACCTTTCTGATATGTTGGACAGCTGTAGCCTTGCCACCACTTATGGAAGTGAATTCATCCTTGTCAAACCCAAGGAACTCCCCTGACTTCCCAAAAGGTAACTGATTTGCAAATATGTTTTCAAGAGGAATTCCAAGCTGCAATGCAACAGGTTTCGTTTTGAAGAAGAGGGGGGAGGGGGTGTCAGTTTACTAATTTCAAGTTAGGGTGTTGATTCAAAGGTTTAAACCCGAACCTGCAACAGAAATTGCAAAACTCCATTTTGGATAATACCATACCTATTATTTTAAGAAAAATGACATCTTTTCATAACAATTGTTACTCACTGTCACCGGATGCAATGTCACTTGATCTAATTAACAATACCTAATTAAATATCACCATGTCAATAGGAGTTGTTACACTTATAGCCGAGGTAACTAGGATACCTAGTTCGCTAAACTAAATAGCCTAGAGGATGTAGAATTTAATGATGGATCAATTTGTCTCCAAATACCCTAGGTTTTTCAATACATGAGACTTTTAGGGTGGAGGTAGAAGAAGCAAAGCTTGGAGAGATGAGAGTGAAGCAACCATAGAAAAAATTGCTAAGTGTTGTGAACCAAGAATAAAACTCAAGTCTCATAAAATATCTCACAACACAAACAAATATCAAGCATACTTCAATAGTGAATCCATGAGATGAGAGTGAAGCAACCATAGAAAAAATTGCTAAGTGTTGTGAACCAAGAATAAAACTCAAGCCTCACAAAATATCTCACAACATAAACAAATATCAAGCATGCTTCAATAGTGAATCCATGAGTCACCTCATGAATCACCCTATGAGTCACCAAGTAAGCCATGCTTGATAAAAGCCAAATAACACCTCATTAACCATTTAATCTAAATGGTTAAAACAAAAATGAGGTGGCAACTTTTAGAAGTAATCTTGTAATGAATTACAAGAATACCCCTTATCCGTATATATATACTCGTATCCGTATTCCGAAAAATACGAATACAAAGAGACGAAAATAATCCAATAATATAATATTAGGATCCGACTTAAACCAAAACTCACCAGTATTATCCGTCCGAATCATGATACGTGCACAAGTGCACGTATATGATCGAACCCTGCCGTAAAACCATACGGCTACTACATCGTTTTGCCCGAAGCAGGGAAACCCTCTGTATAGGACTCTAAAGACTCGTCAATACGCTGGTAATGGGTTTAACCACAAGCACGTTAGCGTCACTAGCTGTACGTAACGGCTACCCAAGTATTGAGCGAAAGGAAGGCCGACGAGCAAACTCATCCGAACCCCTACTGAGCCCGTCCATGACAATCTCCGTACAATCCGGTCTGTTCGTCTAAGAGTATCGCATAGGGGTGGATAAAGTCAAACCCCTAATAACGCGATATTTCGTGTCGGTGTGAAGCCCATCACCCACTGAGTAACTACTAATCCAAATCAGTAATTCTCGTCTATCTTGTCCAAGGATTTCTGGTGATGGTCACCCGTGCACCGCACAACATCAACCCCCAATACCGAAAGAGACGAATCCCCGACGATCCGCTCACTGCCTCCATGTGGATCGAGACTGTACCCAACTAAAACCTGTTTGCACGACTCCTTTGAGCCGTGGTGTGGTAGTAATCAAAGCACAGTGGGAACTCACACGAGACAAATGATGATCTCAGGTTGACAGACTAACCTGTACACATGTCACCTGGGAACTGCTATCTGACAATAGGTATAATACCAACTAGTATATCCCCGGTGAGTCCGTCCAGTGTACTCATAACCCAATGAGCACCTGCATACTATCTTAGGTGACTTACTGACACCAATGGCTTGTGAGACCGGCCACCGCCCCTCGTTGGGGTCTCGATAAGTACACACTAGTCTACTCTGGAGTATCAATGCTCAGTCTCGATATTCCCACGACTAGGAACATTTAAGGATGTGCTTATAGACCACCCAGCTCCTACGTATATGATCGCCATCATAATGCCGGTAGTCAAGCAAGAATCCTATGGGCTCTATCAATATGTAATAGTGATCTGTAATACCACATAATGCATATACATGATGATAAAGACAAACCATATTGCATACTATCATTTTGAGTAAGACTGTTCAATCTGTATAGGTCCTCCCTCAATCATCATAATCACCTGCCTGTGATTACAATAATTGCTTTGAGGGCACTATAGCCAACAATCTTCCACTTGCACTTAAAGCTAATAATTGCAGCGTCGCATACTCATAGTCCGCGTGATACCGAACACCCAACTTCTCTACTAATCAGTCTCACAAAGCTCGTTTGTGAAACTATTGCGTTCGAGAAATAGCCTCAGTGAGTGGATCTGCTCCAATATTTCTATCTTTATCTCTCTCTATATCTTAACTTCGCGGAGAAAGACTATCTCCCGAAATGAGCAATACCTGTCTTAGAATTTGTCTGGATATCTGATGAGACCCAGTTCACAAATGAACTCCAAATCCAACAAACTTCTTAGACTGTATCATCCACTGAATTTAATCAGTATCATGCGCCATGCCTTCCACAGTATCTGCTTGGATCACCTGTCCAACATACTACCCCTCAAAAGAGGCAAAACAATAACTCTGACAGTCACTCTGTCATCCAGATCACCTTGGAAGCCTGAAATGATAACCGCCTCCCGAAGGAGGCTGCCATTACCATATACCAAGAACATCCACTTATGTTCATAACTGCTTCCCAATGTTTCTCCAGGATTGGATTGTTCCACTCCGAAAGACGGCGCAAGACGGACGTCTTGCCTGAAATTCGGGGCAGATGCTAATTGGTGCCATCTGTCCACCTCTCCGAAGATGCCGAGTTGATTTATAGCACCATGTATCGAAGGTTTAAACGGATGCGGCCGATGTAGCAGACTTCGTCAGATCCCCCCTCGTTTGAGGGGTTTTTGATTGTGGGGACTCTCTTCCCTGTAGGCGTAAGCTCCTGCAGTTAATTACGCTACTGCGTCGCGGCAACAACTTTCTCTTTCTCCAGATGGTCACTTCGTGTCGTGGGTGTTTGTTTTGTGTTTGGTTGCCCGTGGATTGTATACGGAGACTAAGTCATGTTGTCGCCCGTAGGGCGTGGACTAGTCCAAATTCGTATTTTCTTAGATTTGGGTTTGGGGGTTTGGGTTTAAGGATACGTTAGTCTCATTTGAGACTAAGATCAACTTAAACGTTTGTTAAGGATACGTTAGTCTCATTTTAGAATAAGATCAACTTAACGGGATCGTTTAGATCCGACAAAAGAGCAATTGGGCTCTATTGTTTAGTTTAATGACATTGCGGTCGATTACCAGTTTAAGGAACTGGTGGTCCAATGTTAGTTTTAAGACATAGCGGTCGAGATTAAGGACATCATAGTCCATGGATTTAAGGACTCCACAGTCCATTATTAATTTTATGACATCACGGTCAAGATTAAGGACATCATAGTCCGCGGAATTAAGGACTCCACAGTCCACTGTTAGTTTTAAGACATCGCGGTCGAGGTTAAGGACATCATAGTCCGTGGAATTAAGAACTCCACGGTCCATTGTTAGTTTTAAGACATCGCGGTTGAGGTTAGGGACATCATAGTCCATGATTTTAAGGACCCCACAGTCCGTAGAAATGTATGGTTATCGGGACCCGTCACCTCTTTGAAGACGTTGAGGAATTACAACGACAAATATCAAAGGAGTGAAGAGATGTACCCTTAAACCCAGGTGGATTAATTGATCTATAGCCCGGTTTGGAACTAAGACCAATTAATTATATTATGAGCACATTGGCTTAGTTAAGTCTGAATTGAGGACTTATGGCCTTCTTGGGCTAAGTCCAATCAAGTTTGAAATATTGGCCCTCTATTGGTTCATTGAAGGGGAGGTTTTGCCTCTAGAAAATTAGCCAATTGGGCTGAAGCTAGTGTTCAACACTAAAGAACAACAGTGTTAAACACTGGTAATGAGATTATCAAATTAGTGTTTAAACATTAGAAATGTGATTCTCAAATTAGTGTTAAACACTAACAGATAACAATATTGAACACTGGCAACAAAATTATCAGATTAGTGTTAAACACTAGAAGAGGGTGGGATCACGTGGGGGCATGTGATAGCATCAAAAAGTGGGGCTAGATCCCCTTATTTTGTCCTCAGGATATTCAGATAAGTGTTAAACACTTTTTTTATATTTTGAGCATCACGTGTTGACACGTGATGGAGATTTATACACTGATTATTAAAGCACTTGCTAAGGGGTCACGTGGGAGCACGTGAGAGCGCCCAAAGCTTTTATTTCCTTTGCTTTTTCTTTCTGTGTTTCGGGGGTCACGTGGAGCACGTGAGGCGTTGCTTCTGAGCTCTTCCCTTCTCATTTCTGGGGATCTTTTCAGGGGTCACGTGGGGACACGTGACCTGAGTCTTTTTCATGCACAGAGATCTCTTTAGTCTCTTTATTTTATTCTGAGAATTAAATTCTCCGTAGGGTTAAACCCTAATTATAACTTTGGAGGAATTAAATTCCTATTGTGAAAGAATTAAATTCTTATGTAGGGTTAAACCCTAATTTCATTTTAGGAGGAATTAAATTCCTGTGAATTTTGAGAGAATTAAATTCTCAATTAGGGTTAAACCCTAGTTCTGTCCATCTTGAAGGAATTAAATTCCTGTAACTTTGGGAGAATTAAATTCTCATATAGGGTCAAACCCTAATTTCATATCTTGGAGGAATTAAATTCCTGTGAGTTTGGGAGAATTAAATTCTCTAAACTCAATTCCCCCTCTAAGTTTAGGATCTGCATGGCAGGATCTCGACCCGATGAGAATTAAATTCTCAACTTATGGGGAGATGTGCTATGTGCAGATCTTCAAGCAGAAGAAGAACTAAGTTCTTTTTTGTAGAAGAGTTAAACTTTTAGATTGAGAATTAAATTCTCTTTTTTGAAGTTTTGATCCCCTTTCTTTTCTTACCTAGGGTTTTTCTTTGTAGAGAATTAAATTCTCCTCTCTTTTCTCTCTGAAATTTCAAGATTCCAAAAAACTCTCTTTTCCAATCCCCTTCTTCTCTTTTCTTGGCTCCTATTTATAGGAGGAGGAAAAGAATCAATTTGTTTAGTAAATCTTTCATTGAAAGATTTTGTTTGTTTTCATCATTAATCCGAGCCTTTAGATTATTAGGTGAATTTTATTCACCGTTGGATGTTTAATCCAAAGATATTCTATTTGTTATTTCTGGTGAGATTTAGGGGAAATCTTTCCTTGTCTAAGATTTTTCCATAAATTGGTGATTTTTAATCACCCTTGGATCTTTAATCCAACGGTCCCCATAATCCTTTTCCATTTGGAAAGATTTAGAAGCTTTTAGAATTTAATTCGATTAACTGTAAGGCTTTCGAAGCCAGTTACGTGCTGACACGTGACCCTTGGTCACGTGTGAGCACGTGACCCTCAATAGAGTCTTTTAACAGCTGCTTGTTTATGTTGTTGTTTTGACCATCATGTGTCAACACGTGACCATTGGTCACGTGTGGGCACGTGATACCTCGTTGAGGTATTTTTCTGACTTTTAGAATTAAAATCTTTTAAGCTGTAAGGCTTTCAAAGCCTGTCACGTGCTGGCACGCGACCCTTGGTCACGTGTGAGCACGTGACCCTCAATTGAGTTATTTTTTCAGCAGTTTGTTTAACCATCACGTGCCAACACGTGACCATTGGTCACGTGACACCTCGTTGAGGTATTTTTTCTGACTTTTAGAATTAAATTCTTTTACGCTGTAAGGCTTTCAAAGCCTGTCACGTGCTGGCACGTGACCCTCAATTGAGTTATTTTTCAGCAGTTTGTTTTCGCTTATGTTCGATGAAGTTTTAACCATCACGTGTCATCACGTGACCATTGGTCACGTGTGAACACGTGATACCTCATTGAGGTAATTCCTGATTTTTAATCAGGAAACAAATGCCCTGAGAGCGTTGCTCTCACATGTCTGCACGTGAGTACAACGCTGTCACTTTTGTGACCGTTGGATTCATCTAGGAAATCGGGAAGATGAAGCGTTTCCATCACATCCTATAAATGCAGGGGTCTCTTCAGAAGCGCCTCCACTCTTTCATCTTCTTCCTTGCAAACTTTTCTTTTGAGAATTTAATTCTCTTTCTCAGATCTTAGTTCTCTGTTCCAAAATATTCAGAGTTTAACTCTGTTTAAGAAAGACCCATCTCTTCAGGTAATGGCTTTGGATGATCGAAGAACTTTCACAGAAACCTTCACTGGATTTTAAATCCAGACCAAGGGCTTTCCCTTTAATTAAGAACCCATCTTTTTGAAACTCTCTAAAAAAAACCGAGAATCATTTAATCTTCAAATCATAAATCTCTTAGGGTTTTTCTGATCTTCAGGGGGCTAATGGTGGCAGTTGTCTTTTCCATGGAATTTAATTCCATCGCACAAATATATCTGGGAATTTAATTCCCCTCTTTTTTTAACCAGGAATTTAATTCCTATGAAGAACTCGGTTCTTCCCAGAGAGCTTCTTGGGGTTTTCTTGCCCTGAATTATCTCTTTCACATCCGAGAAGAAGAAGTTTGCAATGTCTCTTTATGGGAATTTAATTCTCTTGATTCTGTTTGATTTGTCACAGAGTCCAAAATGGATTTCTTTTAGGGGAATGTGTAGGGTCATTTGAAATCCACTGCTTATTTAATGAGAATCTTCCTTTTGTCTCATTATAATTGCTTTACTTCATCATTAGCCAGCCGCCATCTTGATTTTGTGGAACCCATGTGTTTTGTAACCAGTGGTCCCATAAAATAAGTCTTCTATCACTGTCTTTTCTCTTGTTTATATATCTATAATCACTGTTGGCTTCGCCTTAACCGTTTCTCCTTATTTTATTACAGGTGCAATGAAGTCTGTTGCGTATTTCCCTTTCACCCGCTCGGAAGCCGCTTTTCCCCAATCATCATCTGACGAGAAGGTGACGGCAATGATCAGGGCTTACGACCCGAATCGCACCAATCTACTTCTGTGGGGGACCTGGTACAGTCATATCATTCGGGGTCGCCGGAGTTTTCTTTGCGAAATACTGACAGAGCCTACCTTTCCGTTCCTGCCGATGGATCCTCCAGGGACTGTCTTCGCTGTAGAGATGCCGAATTGGACCCCGATGGGACGGCTCGAGCCTTCGACGACCGGTATCCCGAACCATCCGATACCGGCCATAGATATTTTGGGACACCGTATCTGCCAGGGCGAGGCCCAACCGTGGGGGCAGATTTATAAGATAGGGCTTACCCCTCGACACCCTATGGGCTATCTCCTTTGGCCTCGATACATCCTGTCCGCCCACCGCGTGCGACTGCAGAAAGTTGGGCTTTATCAGGCGATATATGTATCCCTCTTCCACTACCAGTCTCCCCACGTCTGGTGGGTTAAGGCCTTCCTGAACCAGTGGAATCTTCCCACCAACACTTTTCCCTTGGGGGATCGTGAAGTTTTAATTTCTTTGGACGAATTTCGCTAGATCTCGGGGCTGCCAATCAGAGGGACACTTTACGAGGAATTGCTGCCTTCTAACGAGTACGTCTTTGAGACTGAGCCCGCAACGCTTGACGGCTTGTCTACTGAGAACGCAGTCCGCCATAAGCGTCCGAGTTTGATCAAGGCGCTGGGTATCTTTGACAAACCGTTCACAGAATCTGAGGAGCAGGGCGTCGCTTTCAAGAGCTTCATCGCTTGCTTCATTCGCGTGGATGTCTTGTCGAAGACGGCTCCCAACTTTGCAAGCATCAACGACCCCTTTGGGTTTGGTTTGAACAGGCGGCCGATTAAGGAATCGGATTTACCACAGTATTATATTCCTATCATGTCGCCGGTATCTTTCGAATCGATTGCAGCTCCCAGCATGGACGAGGAGACATTCTTTGTGGGCTTTATCAGTGTCTGGCTCAGCTGGTTCGTCATCCCTATGCATCGCCGCTTCATGAGAGTCTCAGTTATCTATTCGGCTCATCGTATCGCTGAGGGGACACGGCTGGCCATAGGCATCCCGGCGCTAGCGCATCTCTATCATGGATTGGGCGTCTCTGCTAACACCTCAACTCCCGGTGTGGACGTAGTAAACTTCTCCCTTCACTATTTTACATCTTGGATTGAGATGCACGTGTTGGGGGCTTTTGCTGCGCATCATAGACCTGCTTTTTATGACGCCTACACTTTTCCGCGACTCATGCGGCTGGTGGACGCTGCTGCTCCCGACCCGACTCAGTTTGGGGCTATTCGCGTGTTGATTGCTCCTTACGCTAGTGCATGTGGGTTGGCATTTGTTGATTGGGTTTTATATGCTCCTTCAGGTCCAATCCAACAACTCCACGACTTGTCGAAAGAGGGGGCACCTTCTTTGAAGCCCCGGGAGGCCACGCACTTATACGCTATCAGACCGGGCTATTTTGTATTCCGTCAGAACAGGCTCTGTTTATGCGGTACAATCCGCATCGCTTCGTCCGGCAGCTTGGATACGATCAGGGTGTCCCTTTTGAGGCTTTTATGGTTGCGCCGGTCCCTTCACCCATAGCTGTTCGCGATGCCGCTCATCACTTCGTGAGGTTGAACACCGGTTCTTACTTTATGATCCCCGAACCAGATCATACTCCCCGATGCGTGGGGGTCTTCACAGGCTGGTATCTTCATCGGGTCAACCCAGTTATTGCTGAGGAGAAGAGGTTGCTTCTTGGCTATGGCGCTCTTGCCCCGGCTCAGGCCACGGGAATTCCGCCGCGGCCGCGCGCACTGGTCCGCTTTCCCCTAAGGGACACCAGTGTTGCGCTCATTCCGGGGGAATCAGAGGTGGACCTTACCCCCACAGTTGGTATGCCATTGGGTACCCGGTCGTGGGCTAATCGGGCTCCGGTAGCAGCACCACCCCCCGTGGCGTCGACAATGGCAGTGTCATCCTCGGCAGCACCGCCAAACGAGGGTGCCGGTAACGAGGGTGTTGAAGGTGAGGTGGGTCGGCGTCGCGCCAAGGCTCCACGGGAAAAGAAGCGAGCGTCCTTTGGCATTAGTTCTGGGCCAAAGAGGAGGAAGAAGACAGTCGCCCGTCTGCTCGATCTTTTAGAAGAATCCGAACCTGTCGTACAAGACGAACCAATATCCATGATATCGCCGGATGATGGTATTCTTTTCCCAGGTTCATCTGCCGAGGAAGCCGCATAATTGGTTGAGGCTATAAGACGCTCGCAGCTTGAAACTGAGAAGGTAAGGATCCCGAAGAGGACTTATCCTGCCGTCATCTTCTATGAAGATCCTTCGTGGATACGGCGACGGTTCATCGGCCCTTTGGAGGAATGGGGGGAAAGGGCCTTTAAGCAGGCTGCTTCGGAGGATGCTGCGGACGCGCTTTCCTTGTGGACTGGTGGCCACGAGTCCACCCTTGAACCCCGGCGAGCATACTTCCTTGAGAAGGAGCATCGGCTTGAAGAAGCCATATTGAACGCTTCCTTACGTATTAGTATATTCCTATATTGCTTTGCAGTACTTCATATTGCTTGCACTTGTATATATGTATTCTTATTCTTGTGTGAATTGTGCAGAGACTTCGGCGACGGGGGAGGTTCCTACGGGCTTGCTGACGGTAGAGCCTGTTGACATCCCCAATGAAACATTGCTCGATGCGGAGGGGGTTGACGACGCCATCCCTCTCGCAATAGAGCCTCCTGTGGCGGTTCTTGATCCCGAAGCATTTGCTCCTTTGGGAGAGGTACCCTTGGTGGTCGCCGTCCCAACGGATCTTCCTGAGGGCGACCCAGAGGCTGGGATGGAGACAGTGGAGACTACCCTCCCTTCGTTGGAACCCGCAATGGCTGCCGTCGCTCCTTCCTCAGAGGCCGTTACACCGGCTCGTGTCCTTGGTACTGTGCCTGAGGTCGCGGCGGAGGCCGTTGAAGCTGCTATCCCTCCAGCTCAGAATGGGAGGAGCGTCGAAGGTAACCTTCCACATTTTAACTAGTGATCTTTCCGTTATCTGAACTCTTTTATCTTTTCAGAACTGCGCGGTCTGGCGGCCTCTATTGCCGATCTGTCTCCCCGGCAATCCTTTCAGCGCCTGTTGGATATGGCTGCTCCACAAGCGATATCCCCTCAACGCATCGTCCTCTCGTCTAGGCAAGGTTAGTGTTGTTCACCATTTCATAGCGTTGTTGTTATTTCGCAAAATGACATTGATGTCCTTTACAGTTCTGGAGGCCGATGACGAGGTTGAGGTCCTCGAAGGGCCAGGGGAACCTTCAGCTCCTTCTTGCATGACTGGGGGTAGTGAAGTCTCAATATGGTCCTACTTGTTCCTTTGCTTAAAAGTTTCACCGACTGTTTACACATCTGAACAGCCCTTCCAGTTCTTACCGCACTGGAGTCGCGCATCAATATGCCACTAGGCCCCTATGCTTTGCGAGCCTCAGAACGTTTGGCCAAGTTAAGCCTTGTCTCCCTGTCATCTTTGATCGAGGAGCTTCACGCTGGCAGCGCAATCACAGCTGAAGCATTTGCTGCTGAAACTAACGGTTCTCTTTCTTTTCTTGCCACCTACCATAGCGAAGCGGTGGTGCGAGTCTGGGTTGAGTTCTGTCGGCAGGTGGAGGCTTGCTTGCATGTACTCGAGTGTTCCCACCTTTCTTCGGAGGCTGTGGCTGCAAAGGCGGGCTTGCGGGGTTTGATAGAGCGGTGCGCGGCGAACATGGTGTCGTGCGAGAAGAGGCTCGGCTGTAAATTCTCGGAGAGGGAGCTAGCCTCTAAGGCACTGAACGAGCTCCAAGCCAACCTTACAGCCAAAGCCAACAAAGCGTATGAACTCTGGCGAGTACCTCAAGAGTCTATCAAAGAGGTGGTGGCCCTCGATAAAGCTGCCGTGTTCACTCGCGAAAGGGTTGAGGCTCATAAGGCTACCGAGAAAGAGCTTGAAGGCCGGCTTATCTCGTATCAGGCCCAGCAGGCTCAGGCGGAAGCCCGTCTTTTGGCGATATTGAACCACGAAGGCGAGGCCCAGCGGAAAAGGGATAAGCTAACCACTCTGCTAAATCGCCCGCCGGCCTGAAGACTTGTATATCCCCCTTTTTTTGTACATACTCCTGAACGAGAGTATATATTTTTTTGTTCTTTCACAAATTGTACTTTGTATCCATTTTGGTTCATGAATAAAAGACATATTTTTCTTCTCAATGGCGTGTCCTTTTTTACTGAACGTATTCTGCGGATAGTCTATCTTGATCTTTTTGCAGGACAACGATGGCTTAGGATTCAGGGTTAAGATCTTCCTCCTAAGACTTTTCAACCTTATGAGCCGTGAGGGTCTCATAAAGAGTTTTTCTCCCTACAGGTCGAGGGGATCCCATAGGTGTGGTTTTTTCCTTAAGAATCGTGAGAATTCCTAAGTGCATGTTTTCCCTTGAAAGTCGTAAGGATCTCACAAGAGAATTTATTCCCTTACGAGTCGTGAGGATCCGCAAGTGATGGGTGAAGTCGTCCTTATCCGCATTTCACGGAGTTAAGGGTTGCTCTGGATGCTTCCCACGGGCTCACTGCCGTGTTTGGCGAGGACCAGGCTCCGCTCTGGATGTTCTTCGGGGTACCGTAGTTTAAAGACATCGCGGTCGAGGTTAATGACATCATATTCCGTGGATTTAAGGACTCCACAGTCCGTTGTTAGTTTTAAGACATTACGGTCGAGGTTAAGGACATCATAGTCCGTGGATTTAAGGACTCCACAGTCCGTTGTTAGTTTTAAGACATCACGGTCGAGGTTAAGGACATCATAGTCTGTGGGTTTAAGGACTCCACAGTCCGTTGTTAGTTTTAAGACATCACGGTCGAGATTAAGTACATCATAGTCCGTGAGTTTAAGGACCTCACATTCCATAAAATGTGTGGTTGCCGGGACCCGTCACCTCTCTGAAGACGTTGAGGAATTACAACGACAAATATCAAAGGGATGACGAGATGTACCCTTGAACCAAGGTGAAATTGGCTTAAAATCATTACGGTTGATTGGTAGTTTTAAGACATCACGGTCGAGGTTAAGGACATCATAGTCCGTGGATTTAAGGACTCCACAGTCCGATGTTAGTTTTAAGACATCACGGTCGAGGTTAACGACATCATAGTCCATTAGTTTAAGGACCTCACAGTCCGATGTTTGCTCTGGATGCTTCATACGGGTTCACTACCGTGCTTTGCGAGGACCAGGCTCCGCTCTGGATGCTTCACACGGGTTCACTGCCGCGCTCTGCGAGGACCAGGATCCGCTCTGGATGTTTTCCATGGGGTCAGAAGTGACATAATCCGTGTTCCACGTAGCCAGGAATTTTTCTCTGGATGCTTCACACGGGTTCACTGCCGTGCTCAGCGAGGTTCAGGATCCGCTCTGGACGTTTTCCACGGGGTCAGAAGTGACATAATCCGTGTTCCACGTAGCTAAGAATTTTGCTCTGGATGCTTCACACGGGTTCACTGCCGTGCTCGGCGAGGACCAGGCTCCGCTCTGGATGCTTCACACGGGTTCACTGCTGTAACGTTTCAGAAAATATAAAATATTATTTTTGGGAATTTAATATTAAAATAATATTTTTCCCGAAAACTGTCGATTTGCGAAATTGGGGTTTTCGAAAAAGGGTATAAATATATACCAATAATTATGAATTTAAAATTTATTATACGCAGTTTCGATAAAAACCCGATTAGTGCACTGCTAATCGCGATTAAGTCAAATCCGCGTTTTTACAGTTTCCATGGTTAGTGCACCATGACATGTTCATTTTGTTACATGTTTCATTTCATTTGGGCTTTAGATTATGGTTTTTGATGGATAGAAAAGAGATAATGAAAAAGGGAAAAGTCAAGAAGACATAATGAGTAGGTTAGGTGAGCTTGGAGAGAGAGAGAGTGTGTGAATTGTGAGAGAGAGGGGAGGGGGCTGCTGCCCTTTTGTTAGCTCCATATTTTTCTTCTTCTCTCCTTCATCTCCTCAACTCCAAAAAACCTCCACAAAAATCCATAGATCCATTTCCAACCATGCCCCAAAACCCTACACACTCTTCACAAATATTAATCCCCTCTTCAACCTCTACACGATGGACCGAGCAAAATGGGATTTTGACGACGTTGGGAAGTTAGTGCTGCCTAGAGTGGACTAGATGAGGTATAATTTCTTCCCTTTAGATTAGTTTTGTAAGATATCATGTTTAGATGTCGTATTGTGGAGATTTGTGACATATTGGGAAACCCTAGAAAGAGGTTGAGTGTTTATTCAAATTGGTGATGTGTAGTGGCTGACCACAAGCCTTAGGGGCTGTTTAGTGACCTGGAATAGACCCTAGTAACCCCAAAACACGGATTTAGAAACCCGACATCGGATAAATGTGTGATCTGTGAAGGTGTTCTGGAATCTGGAGCAACCCGGGGGCACCAAAAATAAAATTGAGCTGACAGTGAGTCGTGCATGCACCTAGGAAGCTACCACCAAGACCCGAGCCCATAATTCAAACCTACGGCCGCAAATTTAATCATTCTGGCCGCAATTTGCGGCCAGAGTAGAAGGGAATCGGTCCATTTTTGTTCCAGGGCTCATTTAGCACTAAATTAGACCCCTCCTATATGTAGTTTTGGCTAATTGTCATCTGGGGAAAATCTGGGAGCATTTTGGTGTGTTTTAGGCGATGTTTTCCGTATTTTTAAATGCACTTTCTTGATATTTGGATTTGTATTTGGTTGTCGGGTGTTCGTACATCGACAACAGGGGTTAATTGTTGGATTTGCATGTTTGGGCCATAGGTTCCAACCTATGAGCACACTGTGCGTTGTATCGGTTTTCTGCATCGATTTTAATACGTATTGCGATTGGTTATTATTGCAGGTACCCTCGCATGGATTCCGAGGCGAAGAAGCGTGGCGTCATCGATTTCGGCGAGCGAAGACCAGGTGAGTAGATCTATATCTACCGGGGAAGTCGGGTGGATGGCGTATAGCACCCCCGCAAACTTCTGATGGAAACCGATTAATAGAGTATGGTTAGGAAACCTAGATTAGGAAACTAGGGTTAGAATATAGATAGGTATGTAGCCAGGCTAGAAACTAGAGGATAGTTAAGTGTGATATGCTACTACTACTACCCTAGGATGATGTTTAGCGATACTACCGCTTAGGGTTCTGTAGGACTAGATAGTCGATGTAGCTGCGTCATCCGAACCATACCTTTTTCTAAACCAAGAATCGTAAGTATCTTTTAAATGTATATCTTGAGAGATGTTACGGATTTTCAAATGATATCTTTTCTTTAAAAACACCGTAACCCCTGCTTTCAAAACTACGATTCACTTCTTTAAAAGTCTGATTGTATGGTTCGGGTGCGTTTGTTAGATTAGATGCTTATACTTAGTATAGATAGCATGTTTATGTAAACTTGACATGATATGAGACATAAATGCGATGAAAGAATACAAGACGAATTTGATGATATGATGAGATGATGATATGATATGATGGTATACGGATACGAGTCGATCGGAATGATTTATACCCTGCCGGTCCCCTGATATGAGATTATTGCAGATGCGACCTGGGACATAGGTATATAGGGTTATATTTATATATAGAATGTTGTGAATCATGGATGATAGGCCGTATGTGATATTAGGCTGTACCCTCAATTGTCGTATAGGATGATAGGATCCTTTTAGTATAATGCCGCCGCACGATGATATTCCGTGCGTGAGTTTGACTTGATGATTGATCCTTACCCTTGACTAGAAGTTTCCGTATGATGGATTATACCGTACGCGATGTTATTGGGCTAGATGCCGATTGATAGATTCACCGACTCGGACATATGATGGTTATGTATACCTTATAGCAGTAGCTGATGTTTTACATGCTGCATTCATGATATTGATATTGCATCGCATATACCTGTGATAGTACACCTGCACCATTATTGATGATACGTATGTTACACGAACACATATTTACCGGCTCACACACTTCATCATCGATCATTGCCATGTCACTACACACTAGGATTGCTGCATCATGATATATACATAGATACATTCATACGTGTGGATATACATACATTCGTATACCCATATTGGTGTATATATACCTTGATACCCCCATACTTGTGCACATACACATTGTATGTTCATATTTGTGCACCCATACATGGTACATCTCTGCTTGCGCATATACATATTGTACCTACATAAAGAACCGGTTTATTTGTAAAATTGGGAACCGCATGCTATACTTTAAAAACTGGAATCATTTTAAAAGAGCGGTTTTCCCTTAATATGTCATATCACTATTCCATATTGCATGATACACGGATATGCTCGCATTTCTTTTACATGTCGCATACATCATGCTCTATTATTTTACGCATTGAGATGCTGTTTTTATGAGATTTCTGGATTTGAGAACCGTGGCTATTTCAAAAGGAAGCATGTACTATTTTAAAAACCCGGTTTCTCTTGATATGATATTTCAGTGCGTCCACCATGCGTTTTCTCGGTTCTGAGAGTGGCATGTGAAACCCGATTCGAGGAGTGGTAGGCACCGATTGTGGGTACACGGTGGACCCGGTGAGGTACCCCGGGGCAAGAAGACTCGTATATGTTAGACGGTGAGCCCGGCAGGGGGAGCACTACCTACCGGTGATAGCATGTAGACTCGGCGGTTATCCGGAGGATACCGACCGGAGTAGCGAGACGGATATGAGGGCCGACCACGGAGTGCGGCGCCTGAGATATATGAGGATTTACGTGCCGATGCTGGGCACGGTTTTCATGATGTTTTCGAGTGTCGATGCTAGGCACTCAGGTTCCATGATTTGATGTGTCGGGAGGGACACTGTTGATATACATATATCCTCATACTTTCATGCATACTCTTTTATGATATTTACATGCATGATATTGTTGCGTCAGTGGTTGACGCGTGGACTGGATCCACATACATACATACATACATACACTGATTTTACTATGGGAGATTACACACATACTTATAGACATTGATTTATGGGTGGACGAGATCCACATATCCGCATGCATTGATTATTACTGTTGGATGTTATCCACAGGCATATAGATAGTGACTACCTTGTTGGCACATATACGACCCGGTCACCCTAGATATCATAGTATTACCTTATGATATAGTTGACCTAGGAGTCGTTGTTTATTCGATTTCTACTTGTAGATATATTTCTATTCACGAGTTGGCAACTCACCCCTGTTGTGCCACAGTTCTTGCAGGTTGACCGCTTGGATCAGTAGCGGATTTGCTGGCACACATATTCATTTGGGTGTTTTGCATTGGTAGGTGGGACATTTGTATCGTACCCACTCTTGTATTATATTTCATATTGTATCTAGTTAACTCCATCAATCAACCAAAAGTTGTATTTGTATAAGTGATGAGACTTAGTGAGACTTGTAGTTGCGAGATTTGAGCGATGGGTTTTATTTTCCCTTTGGGGTTATATCTTGCTCTTTTCTTTATCTTTTTGTGGTGAACTTCGCCGTTGGGCGTCGTATACTCAATTATATTGTATTGCGTGGTTGTGATCCGCCGTTTGGCGAAGAGCTAGCTCCCGCTTGGGGATGCCATTATTCTTGCTATGTATTTGTGGTTTGGATCAAAATATACAAAGGAGGTGCTGCCAAAATTTTTCAAAAGAAGAAACATGTTTTCAAACGAGAAAATTTCATTTGCATCATTCATGTTTCTTTCTATGCATTAAGGACACTTAATTTTATTATACCTTTATTTCAAAAACTCCACCTCCTTTATTTTATTAAAAAGGTTTAGATTTCTGGGTTTCAGCTTACTTGGATTCCGTTACGCCTTTAGACGTGGCGTGATTCAAGTGCTGGTCACGAGCTAATATTTCGGGTCATAACAACTGCCGTGCTCTGCGAGGACCAGGATCCGCTCTGGACGTTTTCCACGGGGTCAGAAGTGACGTAATCCGCGTTTCACGTAACCAGGAATTTTACTCTAGATGCTTCCCACGGGTTCACTGCCGTGTTCGGCGAGGACTAGGCTCCGCTCTGGATGCTTCACACGGGTTCACTACCGTGCTCTGCGAGGACCAGGATCCGCTCTGGACATTTTCCACGGGGTCAGAAGTGATAATATCCGTGTTCTACGTAGCCAGGAATTTTTCTCTAGATGCTTCCTACGGGTTCACTGCCGTGTTCGGCGAGTACTAGGCTCCGCTCTGGATGCTTCACACGGGTTCACTGCCGTGCTCTGCGAGGACCAGGATCCGCTCTGGACGTTTTCCATGGGGTCAGAAGTGATATATCCGCGTTCCACGTAAGCAGGAGTTTTGTTGATTATATCCGCGTTTCACGGAGTTGGGATTTGACTCTCGGTCATCTGTACACCGACGAGCCATGGAACTGGGAGTTGCCGCTGTTCCGCTTTGCCTGATGTTGTGTCTGTTGTAATGAGACGAATGTTGAGATGATCTTTAGGCTGTCTATGAACCATTGAGATTTGGCTTCTTCTTCTGATGAAACCTGGGGAGGAAAGGTGCGATTCTTTCTTCGTTTGCGCCCCTGGATTGTATACAGGGATTGACATGATATCACCTGTAGGGCATAAATTTCATTTTTACTTTTATTTTATTTCTTTCCGTGATGCTCTATCATTTCAGCTTTTATATCGCGAAGGTCGCGATTGCCCAATCATTTCGGCTATTTTTCGCGGTGCCCAATTATTTCGGCTATTTGTTTTATTTTTACTCACTGCTTTTTATTGCGAGTTGCCCAATCATTTCGGCTATTTTGCATGCATACATCTTTTACTTGCTGCTTTTTATTGCAAGTTGCCCCATCATTTCGGCTATTTCGTATGCATGTGTGGCTTGCTGGCTTTTCGCTGCAAGCTTGGAATTAGACACCGATTTTGGCATCAGCATCGCTACAACTGGGATATTGCCAGGAGCGAATCATCATTTGCCTCTGTCGATGTCGAACAAAGGTGGCTTAGTAAACAGGGTTAGGATTCTGTCGACTAAGGCTTTTGACTTCATGAGCCGTAAGGGTCTCACAAAGGTATTTTTCCTTACAAGTCGTGAGGATCTCATAGGTGTGTTTTCTCCTTAGAAGTCGTGAGGACTCCTAAGTGTATGGCTTCTCATAAGTCGTAAGGATCTTACAAGAGAGTTTTCCCCTTATAAGTCGAGATGACTCAGAAGGGTTGTTCACCGTGCGAACATATCCTTAGTCACGGGTGGGACTTGGTTAGGGAAATGTTTATTCGCGCCCGTGGATTGTATATAAGGGTCAGCATTGAGCCGCTTGTAGGGCAGTATTGGAGATTGTGGGGGTTGCTTAAAAACAGGTTCAGGTCTCTGTAACTTAAGACTTTTAAATCTTATGAGCCGTGAGGGTCCCATAAGAGAGTTCTCCTTACGAGTCGTGAGGATCTCACAAGTGTAACTTCTCATTAGGAATCATGGGGATCCCTAAGTGTGTGGCTCCCTTGTGATTCATAAGGATCTCGCGCGGGTGATTTCTCCTCACAAGGTCGAGAGGACCCTATAAGTGTCTTTTAACGAGGTTGCGCCCTTTCGGGTTTTCACAAACACTCGCCGGTAGCCCTGCTGTTTTTACTCACAGAGCCCTTTCGGGTTTTCATCCGTGCCCATTTTGCTTATGGACATACCGTTTTCTTTTTTTTTATTCTCTCTTTTTTTTAACGAGATTGCGCCCTTTCAGGTTTTCACAAACACTCGCCGGTAGCCCTGCTGTTTTTACTCACGGTGCCCTTTCGGGTTTTCATCCGTGCCCATTTTGCTTATGGACATACCCCTTTTTTTATCAGCTTTGGGATGCTGCAATCCACCATAGTTTGTCGATGTCTCGGTCAACAGCTAGTTTTAGGACATAGTGGTCCGTTGTTAGTTTAAGGACGTTTCGGTCCGCTGTTAGTTTAAGGACGTTTCGGTCAACTGTAAAGTAAGCCGGTTACTACTTATGGAGTTTAGGCTTAGGAAGATAGCGAGCGGACATAGTCGTCATTATCTATCATTGACCTAGGCTGTGACTCGTCAGGTATAGTACTTCTTCAGGAAACGACCATTTATTGGCCTGAAGGGCCTTTCGCCATGCATGTCCATGAGTAGATAGGCTCCACTCTGGTAGACCTTGTCTATAATGTACGGGCCTTCATAATTTGGCTCGAATTTCCCTCGTTTAGCACGATTGGGGATCATGGGTCTTTTGACTACCAGGACGAGTTCGCCCTGGCGGAATGTCCTTGGCCTGGTCAATCTTTCTTAGGAGCGCGTCATTTTTTCTTTATAAGCTTCCAGATTTTGTTGCGCTAGGAGCCGGGTTTCATCAAGGGCATCGAGCTCCTCGAGGCAAAGGCGAGCATTCTCTTCGTCTGTCAGCTCGCAATGAACTGCCACTCGTAGAGAGGGTAACTCTATCTCGAGGGGGAGTACCGCTTCTGTACTGAATACCAATGCGTACGGCGTTGTGTTCGTGGCCGTCTTGAACGTAGTTCGATACGCCCATAGAGCTTCTTGCAGTCTCTCGTGCCAGTCTTTCTTATTTCGGGACACCGTCTTCTTCACTATCTTTGTCAAGGTCTTGTTGAAAGCCTCAGCCAGACCGTTAGCTCGAGGATTATAAACTGAGGAGTATCTCCAGTCTATGTTGTGCTGTTGTGCGAAGCGGCTGATCTTGTGGCTTCTGTAGGCTGGCCCATTATCGAAAATGATCCGTCGCGGAGTTCTAAACCAATAAATGACGTGCGTCTTGAAGAAATGGAGGATATTCTCCGTCTTCACTTCCCTCAGCGGTACTGCTTCTGCCCATTTGGAGAAGTAATCAGTTGTCGCCAGAATGAATCGATGTCCTCTGGATGATGCTGGTTCGATGGGGCCGATTATGTCAGTTCCCCACATTTCGAACGGCCAGCTAGCCACTGTTGGATGTAGCGGATTCGGATGCTGATGAATGAAGTCCCCGTGAATCTAGCACGAGTGGCACTGCTTCGCGTATTCGAGGCAGTCTTGGATCATCGTGGGCCAGTAGTAGCCCATCCGTTTAATCTTCAACTTCATCTTCGGGCCGGCTTGGTGAGAACCACAGAGTCCGTCGTGAGTTTCTTGGACGACTCTCTTTGCCTCTTCAGGTCCCAGGCATCTTAACCATAAAGAATCGAATGACCTCTTGTACAGAGTATCATTGACGAAAGCGAAAGATAGGGCTCGCTTCATGAGCTGATGTTTTGAGGATGCATCTTCAGGCGTTCGACGGGATTTGAAGTAGTCTATAAAGACTTCCCTCCAATCCTCAGCCTTTTCTTGATCTTTTATTTGCATAGTCATTTGCTCAATCGCTCCTTTTTCTTCGGACGACTCCGGAGATATTTCCGCCGGCGCAAGAACCCAACGGCTCTGCACAATGATCCTTACGTCATCGAGGCTCTCGTCGGTGTAGGGTTCCTAGGCACACTAAGGAGGTCTCACAAGGCATCAACCATGCCAATTTCAAATTTTACGGGTGCCGAGAAACCCTAATACGGATCGTTAACTAGATATATAGGCGACAAATGAAACTAGTTAACAACTTAACTACAAGAACGGAAATACAACCTTTGTAGATCTGGTCCTCCACCTCCATAGCTCCGCAATGAAGTCTCCTCGCTGTCCAAATCGAATCCCGGGCTCTAGCGTCGGCTTCATCGGAGAAATGGGCGGGCTAGGTCATCGACTACGATGCCGAAGATGATCTACGTCGAGGCAACACTAGATCAAGCTCCAACTTCACCAAGTCAAGAAACTTGTGAAGAAAACACCCTATACTACTTGGCAAGAGGTAGAGGATGAAGAAATAGGAGGTGGGTTCACTTTAGAATTGGATTTCTCACTCATTTGCTCAAGTTGCCATTGATGGAGCAAGCTTTCTTCATCTTTTAAGAAGAAGAAGATGATGAAAAGAATATGATAAGTTGTTTTCAAATAGAAAATCAAAACAATACTTATCATATGGCAACCATGGTCAAGTGTAGAGAATAAATCATGGTTAGATGGAATGGTTAGGGTTAAGCATGAAGACAAAATGGTCACTTAGTCAAAGCTTCATGAAGCTTCAACTTGAAAACAAATCAAGCCACCATTTTACCTTTTGCCAAAATAGAATAAATAAATAAATAAATGAATAAGTAAATAAAATCAAAACCCTAACCATCACATAACCATGGTTTAATCTAAACATACACACTAACACTCATGTATCATCAAACATGATACAATCTCGTGTATAAAAGTATATCACATATACAACTTGTGTACATCAAGTGAGAAAATCCATTTAAAGTGAACATATACTAGTTAATGTAAAGTAATGTATCAAATATATAATTATGCATTAAATTATTAAATCAACACTTGATTCAATGATCCGGTCATGTCGCACACAACCGACTAGTATACAATGTATCGTTTTATCGAATCAATCCTTGATTCGATAACTAGGTTATATCGTATACAACCATTCGACACATTCATCGCGAGAATGAAATACGATATCACATACACGCATTATTCTCGGTCCCGCACATATCTCATATGTGCTCCTATTTCGTTTCGCTTGAGCCAGGAAACCTCTGTGTAGGACTCTAAAGACTCGTCAATACGCCGGTAGCAGATGATGATCATATCAAACACCCACAAGCCGCAAGCGGTCTGCTAAACGTAACGGCCACCCGGGTATTGAGCGATCAGAAGATCGACGAGCAAGCCCGCTCACACTCCTGTGAATCCAACCAGTAACACTTACCGTACAGTCCGGTCTCGTCGTCTGATATGTCGCATATCTTGCCTAGGGGTGGTAAACGTCAAACCCCAATAGCTCGATAAGTTGTGTCGATATGAGGTCTATAACAGTTCGAGAAACTACTGGTAACACTTACCAGTAAATCTCAGCAACCTTGGCCAGGGATTTTCGGTTATAGCCAATCGAACACAGCGCAACATCAACCCCCTATACCGGGAGAGACGAATCCCCTCCTATCGCTCATTGCCTCCATGTGACTCGGGACTGTACCCAAAAACCACCGTTTTGCACGCCCTCTTGGACGTGGTAAGGTGGAAATCAAAGCACAGTGGGAACCACACAAGACTCTATGACGATCTCGGGTCAACAGACTACTCTATACCAGTGTCACCAGAGAACTGCCATCTGACGTAAGGTATAATACCATCTGGGAGTTCTCGGCGAGTCCGTCCAGTGTACCCAGTCTCCACTGAGCACCCGTATATCATCTCTGATGTCAAACACCAATGGATATGGGATCATCCATCGCCCATCTGTATGGGTCGAGAAGGTATACGCTAGTCTACACTGGTATATCGATGCCCCGTCTCGATATACCCACGACTAGGGACCTTGAAGGATGTACTTATGGACTACCCTGTCCCCACTAGTATGATCCGCATCATAGTCCAGGTAGTCAAGTACACATCCTAAGGGCTTTACCAACATGTAACAGAGAGACAATCAGTGTACACGTTAAGGTAAAGAGCAACCAGATAGCATACTATCATGTCGAGCAAGAAAGTCCTCCCTATATATGTCCAAGCATCCACTACAATATACATCCTATGTATAGTAATGGCCTCTAGGGCATACATATAACTAACAATCTCCCACTTGCACTAGGGCCATCTGATAGCAGTGGTTGTAGTATCTCATACTCAACCATCCCAAAAAAGTCTCTCTCTGGGAAAAGGCCTTTGTGAGTGGATCCGCCGTGTTGTCCTCTGAGTCTACTCTCCTGACCTCGATCACCCTGGAGATCAACTATCTCCATGATCAGGTGATACTGCCTTAGAATATGTCTGGATCACTGATGGGACGGACGTTCTTTGGCATAAGCCACAACTCCATTGTCACACAATGGGAGGAACTAAGTTCATCTCATGAACAAATATACACCCAGACAGCCACTTTGGTAGCATCTTAAGTAGCGATGTATCGAGCCTTTATCGTCTAGTATGCCACGGTATCTAGCTTGGAATTCTTCCAACATACCGTCCCTTTACTGAGGGTAAAGACAATGCCCGTGACTGACTTTCAGTCGTCTTTATCACCCTGGAACACTTCCAGTGATTCTCCCCAGGATCGATTGATACCTTCTCACTACAACTAGTGAGTATCCTAACATCCATTTAGATCTATCTCATAGATCAAAAACCCAGGATTTAGGAGGTATCACTTTTATCCTATATGGAGAATCATTGCGATAAGCGGAGATTGACCGAGCGTAGCGTAGGAAACTCCTTCCCTATCAAGAGCATGTCATCCACGTACTTTACGAGGATCGTCACTATACTCCCTACTACCTTTTTGTATATACAAGGTTCATCTACCATTTTGATGATGTCAAACTGTTTGACTACTACATCAAAACAGATGTTCCAACTCCGCGATACCTGCTTTATCCTATAAAGCATCTTATACACGTTTCCGCTGCTCCCACTGTCTACGAAGCCCTCTGGCTGTGTACTTATAGACGTTCTCTTCTAAAACATCATTTAGAAAAGCAGTCATGGCACCCAACCTCTAGATATCGTAGTCATGGTATGTAGCCGTGGTAAGTAGGATCTGGATGGACTTAAGCATAGCCACTTGAAAAGGTTTCATCATTATCCACGCCTGGTCGATGAAGAAAAGCTTTAACAAGTCTAGCTTTGAAAGTCTCAACCTTTCCATCTACACCAAGTAATCTTCTCAAGATATACTTGCTCCTGATGGGGATTTCACCCTTCAGATATAGCATCCAAAGTCCATACTTTGTTGGTGTACATGGATTCCATCTCAGATCACTAAGCATCCAGCCATTCTTACAGAGTTCCACTCCTGATGGCCAGTTCGAAACTAGTTGGGTCATCATCTCATGATGCAATCCTCGCTCCCACTGTCATCGAGAAACCGAGGTATCTCTCAGGCGGATGAGGACCCTACTAGATCGGCGGAGAGGCTGAGGTTCGTCGGGAACTATTGAATCCTTTTGGTTCTTTCAAATCATCTGCTGTAGTTTGTATAGCTGGAACCTTTCCAGTTCTACATTACAGACCTTGCCTCGAGCTTGTCCGGATTTTGCTTTTTGACATAGGCTGGACAACCCCAAATCTTAACTAGCTTAAGACATGGGCTCTTCCCATTCCATATCACATATGAAGTGGTAAGCAACTGATTTGATTTGAACCCTATTCAATAGGTATGCAGCTTCTCAAGCGCATAACGCCCAAAAAGGAAACAGGTAACTCAGTATTACTCATCACAGAGCACACCTTATCATATAGGGTGAGATTGCTCCGTCCCGATATACCATCGTGCTATGGTGTATACGGAGGAGTAATGCTGAGAGAGAATCTCATTCTCCTTTAGAAAAGTCCAAGAATTCCGTGCTCAAGTATTCTCCTCCTTGATCACATCAAAGGACATAATACTTATACCCGCGTTGGTTCTCTACTTCTTACTTATATTCTGTGAATATCTCAAAAGGTTCGGACTTGTGTTTCAACAAGAACATATGTCTGAATCTAAAGAGATTATCAGAGAATTTAATGAAGTACAAGGAACCGGTCTTGGCATGTGTAGACAGGGGACCTTTCATACATCAACATGTATCATCCCAAGAGTTTAACAACTCTTTCTCTGTTTCCAGTAAACGGAGCTATGGTCATCTTATCTCTGCGACATGACTGGCAAGTTTCATAAGATGTAAATTCAAACAGATTTAAATATGCATCTATATGTAACTTAAGCTAGTCGGGTCGCATTGATATGACCTAGTCTATAATACCTCAAGAAGGATTTGTTCATTTCTGAACTCTTCCTCTTGTGTGTGTTCCATATACTAAGAACCGTAGTTTGATTTAGAACATTAATGCTTTTAGATAACGTGCCTGAACCGATCAACTTTTGATATAGGAAATGTTCAAAACATTATCCAGCAATACAAAATTTTATCATTTCTTTACTAATAAAAAGACTGATATGATTTTGTATATCAGGTTCGGTATCTAATAACATTCGTTCAGAATCAATGTATTGGTAATACAGGGTGACAGTGACCAACAGACTTGGTTGCAACACTTGCCCCGTTTTTCTGTCTCATGAAACTTATCACCCGTTCTCAGTTCTCTACCTATCTGTAGCCCTATGTAACAGATTACATATCTGGGATCCTGATCTGGTATCACATACCTAGGACGTAGAGGATACAGAGAAACAGTTCTTTGTAATGAACATACCCGAAGATGATGCATCATATGCACTTTCTTCGTTTGGGCGGCATAGGAATTCTGGTATTCCCCAATTTCCTGCTCTGTCTTATAACAATTATAAGTAGGAGCGGGACCAACGTTCCCCAGCTCAGTATAACAAGCGGGTTCGGTCAAATTATCCGTATTTTTATCTTGATTAAGGCGTGACATGGTCGCTACCTGGAGAGAGAGAGAAGAAAACATTCAGCGTGCGCTCTTGCAAGAATAGATTGGTTATTATTTTATCTAATCAGGATGGCTCCCACTGTTTTTATCAAATCTTCCTTCAAACCCTAAAAGGAAAGATTAGCCGGGATTAATTACACGCTACAAGTTCGCCAATCTTTCAGCCAGGCCAGTGTCGGTACTTTGAGGGAGGTCCCCCGTGCTTTCGCACGAACCTAATTAATGTAAACCTCGTTTTCCCAGAGGCGTAACCTCGTTAACACCTTTCTAGATACCTACTTGATCGGCTAATTGTAATGTATAAAACTCTCCCAGGAGTAACTCTTACTCGCAGCGGGTATCGGGATCCAACTATCTCATAGAAGGTATGCAATCTCATTGCAAATTTCAACACTTGAAATTCCCGATAATATTTTGCCCCTAACGTGCTATGACCTTGACGAAAGCCAACAAACCATAGCCCGCTAGTCAAGTTCAACCCGTACATTTCTTGATTGAATTAAACCCACCCGCACGACCTTTGACGAAAGCCAACAAAGCCGCACGACTACCCTAATCCAATCGCATCGTATGCAGCAGATAAGCAGCATATAGCTACCGCACACTGCACCTTGACGAAAGCCAACAAATGCAGCACGAATACTATATACAACTTATCTGAAATGACGGAGGGCTACGACAGGTTTTTCTGAAAACCTATTGCGTAATGAACTTGATATCGTTGTAGAATCAAATGATTTTAAAATAGAGTGTTTTTGAGGCTTTTCTAGTTTTGCTAAAGGGGTCACTCCCGGTGAAGGGATCGTCGGCCCTTTCCTCGTTGAATGAGGTGCGTGATATATCATATATATCACCGTGCAAAGCAAAAACTCTTAAAAGCAATCAAAAGGCAAACCGAGTGTGTAGCATCTGCCAGTTATTGCTAAAGGAGTCACTCCCGGTGAAGGGATCTCGGTCCTTTCCTCATCGAATAAGGTGCAGGATATATCACATATACCGCTGTGCAAAGCAAGAACTGTAGCTACCTGTTTTATTTTTGAAATTCGATTCTACAACATCTTAGGTTTATTTTATTTCATTAATCACATTAATGAAGTCCCATCATTTAAGTTACCTAAACATCACAGATAAATACGACGTACACTTATGCCATCCGCATTCGCCTCGATGTCCCCTCGTGCACCGTTAGGTTAGGTGACTAACGGCAGAGCGGGGCAGGGCTAGCGCGGGTGTAAAACATAAGTAACGCCTATATAATATATCATATATACTATATACTGTATCTATCACAGAACATCACATGATCACATCATAGATATCGCAGCAGAAGAATCATATGAAATATTGGATATACTAGGACATCCGTGTTTTCAATACGAGCCAGTATAAAACACGGATTCCACGGTCGTGATGAATAGCCAAACCCACACCCTTAGACCCCTACGAGAGCGGCAAGCAACCCTACCAATTCTAGAGTTAGGAGACCCGGACTCGACTCCTCGAGTTGGTCTCCCACAGGACTCCAGAACCCGGTTACTTGTGCCCTCCTCCTTGGGTCTATCCTAGTGCGGAAAAGTAAATAATATACAAAAGGTGACATCTTCCGCAACCTGGAAGTGCCCCAATAAAAGAATATTACATACAAGTTTTTACATGAATGAAAATGAAAAACACTCATCTCACAAAAAAACCCCCCGGCTGTTCAAACACGACGATCCAATATAACATATCCAGCAACACATAACATCACTTGTCATCAACGTAAGTAAATATGCGCATCCCAATTGTCGTTGACATATAGCAACGAAACCGGCGATATCACATATTACACTTACGGTCACAGAAAAGAAAGTGTAAAACTACAACAGTTGGAATCCGCAACCTACATAGACATCGCATGCCTAATCAAATGAATTCCTTAGACATCGCATGCCTAACAGTTATAAACCCCGCATTTTAGTCTCATTATTGAAAACACTTTTCAATATCAAGTCGGGCAATTCAACAAGATTCCCGACATTCTGATCGAATGCTCATCGCAAACTTTAGTAGACGGCCGCACCCCCGATACCGTCGACGAAGTGGACCAAGGCGGGACACCGCTACCGTGAGCACCCGAACGGATGCTTTCGGCGACGGGGTTCTCCTACAGTCACTTGGTCGGGGCTATGGAGCGAGGCTGTCTATTAAGTTTACCCGGCGAGTATCCGCGTACGCTAAATGATTGCAACAAACTTTTGATCACATCAAAATCCCGTGGCAACCGATCAAATGAGACCAAACCGCTAGATTTATAACATTCATTCAGTTATCTCATAACTATTTGTGAATTCCAATTATTGTATCACATTCCGGATAAATAGAAAATGCTAAACTTTTCGATCGAACAATCGAACACCCAAGTTTTCCCGAAACAGATCAACACATGAAATAAGTTTAAAAACATTCACTTCGTGCCTCAGTACCAACGGTCCAGCCGTAGAAGGGTCAAGCCAACGCCTCACATGTGGCACGCCGTACTGCCCCAAACCCGAAGGTTCAAAGGGCAGTTCAAGACGGTCACATAATCGAGTTAAGGTTTGTTGTCTTCTAGAGGGTCCATCGCGTTACTTGCACTACTTAGAACGTCTTTAAACCCTGGAAAAGTCCAACAATTGGAAATTTCCCAACAGTGGAAAACTTGGGTATTTATATCCGGTCGAACTTTTTAACATATTCTAAAATTATCCGGAAAAGCACACAGACAGAATTAGACAATCCGATCGATACACCGAGTCCCCAATACAACCCAGAAAATTCAACTCTTGAATAAATATTAAAAATTCCCAGGAAAACCACCACTGGAAACTAAGAATTACTGTGCAAAATTCATTAAACAAGGAGACATTACGGCTGCGGAACCGCCGCATAAGCCATGCTTATGCGGCGGAACCGCGGTGGTTTGATGGATTCAGGAGCTCGAATTTCACAGTAACTCTTAGGTATTCCTGCTGATTTTTCTGCATATTTTTAATCTGGAAAAAACCACGATTTTCAAAATTGTCCAGAGAGCAAAATACGATTAGGGTTTCGGTTCAATCGGATTTCTAATTCCGTCTACGCATCGCCTAAGGCTCTAGCTAGGCTCTGATACCACTGTAGGGTTCCTAGGCACACTAAGGAGGTCTCACAAGGCATCAACCATGCCAATTTCAAATTTTACGGGTGCCGAGAAACCCTAATACGGATCGTTAACTAGATATATAGGCGACAAATGAAACTAGTTAACAACTTAACTACAAGAACGGAAATACAACCTTTGTAGATCCGGTCCTTCACCTCCATAGCTCCGCAATGAAGTCTCCTCGCTGTCCAAATCGAATCCCGGGCTCTAGCGTCGGCTTCATCGGAGAAATGGGCGGGCTAGGTCATCGACTACGATGCCGAAGATGATCTACGTCGAGGCAACACTAGATCAAGCTCCAACTTCACCAAGTCAAGAAACTTGTGAAGAAAACACCCTATACTACTTGGCAAGAGGTAGAGGATGAAGAAATAGGAGGTGGGTTCACTTTAGAATTGGATTTCTCACTCATTTGCTCAAGTTGCCATTGATGGAGCAAGCTTTCTTCATCTTTTAAGAAGAAGAAGATGATGAAAAGAATATGATAAGTTGTTTTCAAATAGAAAATCAAAACAATACTTATCATATGGCAACCATGGTCAAGTGTAGAGAATAAATCATGGTTAGATGGAATGGTTAGGGTTAAGCATGAAGACAAAATGGTCACTTAGTCAAAACTTCATGAAGCTTCAACTTGAAAACAAATCAAGCCACCATTTTACCTTTTGCCAAAATAGAATAAATAAATAAATAAATGAATAAGTAAATAAAATCAAAACCCTAACCATCACATAACCATGGTTTAATCTAAACATACACACTAACACTCATGTATCATCAAACATGATACAATCTTGTGCACAAAAGTATATCACATATACAACTTGTGTACATCAAGTGAGAAAATCCATTTAAAGTGAACATATACTAGTTAATGTAAAGCAATATATCAAATATATAATTATGCATTAAATTATTAAATCAACACTTGATTCAATGATCCGGTCATGTCGCACACAACCGACTAGTATACAATGTATCGTTTTATCGAATCAATCCTTGATTCGATAACTAGGTTATATCGCATACAACCATTCGACACATTCATCGCAAGAATGAAATACGGTATCACATACATGCATTATTCTCGGTCCCGCACATATCTCATATGCGCTCCTATTTCGTTTCGCTTGAGCCAGGAAACCTCTGTGTAGGACTCTAAAGACTCGTCAATACGCCGGTAGCAGATGATGATCATATCAAACACCCACAAGCCGCAAGCGGTCTGCTAAACGTAACGGCCACCCGGGTATTGAGCGATCAGAAGATCGACGAGCAAGCCCACTCACACTTCTGTGAATCCAACCAGTAACACTTACCGTACAGTCCGGTCTCGTCGTCTGATATGTCGCATATCTTGCCTAGGGGTGGTAAACGTCAGACCCCAATAGCTCGATAAGTCGTGTCGATATGAGGTCTATAACAGTTCGAGAAACTACTGGTAACACTTACCAGTAAATCTCAGCAACCCTGGTCAGGGATTTCCGGTTATAGCCAATCGAATACAGCGCAACATCAACCCCCTATACCGGGAGAGACGAATCCCCTCCTATCGCTCATTGCCTCCATGTGACTCGGGACTGTACCCAAAAACCACCGTTTTGCACGCCTTCTTGGACGTGGTAAGGTGGAAATCAAAGCACAGTGGGAACCACACAAGACTCTATGACGATCTCGGGTCAACAGACTACTCTGTACCAGTGTCACCAGAGAACTGCCATCTGACGTAAGGTATAATACCATCTGGGAGTTCTCGGCGAGTCCGTCCAGTGTACCCAGTCTCCACTGAGCACCCGTATATCATCTCTGATGTCAAACACCAATGGATATGGGACCATCCATCGCCCATCTGTATGGGTCGAGAAGGTATACGCTAGTCTACTCTGGTATATCGATGCCCCGTCTCGATATACCCACGACTAGGGACCTTGAAGGATGTACTTATGGACTACCCTGTCCCCACTAGTATGATCCGCATCATAGTCCAGGTAGTCAAGTACACATCCTAAGGGCTTTACCAACATGTAACAGAGAGACAATCAGTGTACACGTTAAGGTAAAGAGCAACCAGATAGCATACTATCATGTCGAGCAAGAAAGTCCTCCCTATATATGTCCAAGCATCCACTACAATATACATCTTATGTATAGTAATGGCCTCTAGGGCATACATATAACTAACAGTCGGCCAGTTCTTTAGCGAGCTTGGCTAATGCATCCGCTTTGCTGTTTTCTGCACGCGGTATGCTTTCCAAGGTGTAGGAAGAAATTTGGGTCAGCAGTTGCTGTACCCTCTCGCTGTATTTCACCAACTCTGGTTTACACGTTTGATAATCGCCGTTTACTTGACTAACGACCAGTTGGGAGTCTCCGTATATAAGGAGGTTTTCAATTCCCATGTCGATGGCGATCTCGAGGCCTGCTATCAAAGCTTCATACTCGGCTTCATTGTTTGTCCTCGGCTATGTCAAGGAGAAGGCGAAGCGCATTATCCCTCCTTGTGGGCTCACGAAGATAAGGCCTACCCCCGATTTGATTATAGAGGTGTTCTGTTTGCGCTTCTTCATGGAAGATGCTCCATCAAAATAAAGTTCCCACCGGATGCCACCACCGTCGATCGCATCAAACGCATGTTCGTCTGGCAGTTCGCGGTTCAAAGGGGAATCGGTCGGTATCAGATGTTCAGCGAGGAAGTCGGCGATGGCCTGGCCTTTCACTGCCTTAAGAGGCTGATAAGTTATTGAGAACTCTATCAAGAGCAAGGCCCATTTAGCAAGCCGTCCCGTTAATATGGCCTTCGATATCAAATACTTGAGAGGGTCCACCTTTGATATGAGACGGACTTCATGCGCCAATGCATAGTGCCTAAGTTTCGTTATCGCGAAGATCAACGCTAGGCAGTGTTTTTCGATGGGAGAATAATTACTTTCTGCCCCCAGCAGAACTCGACTCAAGTAATAGAGAGCTTTTTCATTCCCTTGGTCGTTCTCTTGTGCCCATAATGCGCCTAAGGAGCCTTCGAGGGCTGTTGTATAAAGAATAAGGGGCTTTCCCTTGACCGGAGCGGCCAACACTGGTGGGTTCTGCAGGTACTGCTTGATTTCGTCCAGCGCGCCTTGGCATTTGTGATCCCAGACGAACGGGGTTCCCTTCTTCATCAGGTGACTATAAGGACGGCACTTGGCAGAGAGATTGGCTATAAATCACCGGATATACGCGAGCTTTCCTCGGAGAGATCGCAATTGTTTGAGAGTCCTTGGCGAGGGCATCTCCATGATCGCCTTGATCTTTGACGGATCTATCTCGATACCTCGGTGTCGGACAATGAATCCTAGGAATTTGCCTGAGGAGACACCGAATGCGCATTTGAGGGGGTTCATCTTCAAGTTGTATTGCCGGAGGCGTTGAAATACGACCTTCAGATGCTCCAGATGTTCCTCGTATGATTTGCTTTTAACCACGAGGTCGTCAATATAGCATTCGACAATTTCATGTATGAGGTCATCGAAGATCTTCGTCATGGCCCTCTGATAGGTGGCACCGGCGTTCTTTAGACCGAAAGACATCACCTTGTAGCAAAATATACCCAAAGGGGCCCGGAAAGCGGTGTGCTTCTGGTCCTCAGGATGCATTTTTATCTGATTATAACTTGATGAGCCGTCCATGAAGGAGAAGACTTCGTGAGTGGACGTGTTATCTATCATCAGCTCAGTGACCGGTACTGGGAAATCATCATTCGGACAAGGTTTATTGAGATCCCGAAAGTCGACACATATGCGCACTGTCCCATTTTTCTTCATCACCGGGACGATGTTGGCGATCCAGTCAGGATACTGAACTTATTGGATGAAGCCAGAGTCGATCAGCTTCTTGACCTCGGCGTTGATACTCATCTCAAGCTCGAGCCGCATTCTCCTCGGTGCTTGTTTGATTGGCTTAACGTCCGGGGATATCGGCAATTTGTGGACCACAATTTCTGGATCTAATCCTGGCATTTCGGAATAGTTCCATGCGAAGCAATCTTTATGCTGCATAAGCACGTCTTTAAGCGCATCCACCGTTTCTTCAGATAACAGCTCACTGACGAATGTAGGTTGCGGGTCACTTGCCATCCCCAAATCAATTTCCTTGAGGTTATTTGCAGTGGTGTGTATTCCATCTTCCAGCTCTTTCGGTGCCGGTGGAAACTCTGAGATCACCTCATCATCATTGTTTTCGAAGCACCAGGGGAGGTCATCCATATTCTCAGGCTCTTCTTTTGATAGTGTTATCATATGACAAGTACGAGCTCGCTTCCAAGACCGATGTGGATCTGGTTCTACTTTCGTGGCTTTGGGTTCATGCTTCTGCGGCGGAGTTATCCTCCAACTGCTGGATAGAGCGAAGTTGCCGAGCTGATATTGGTCTTCGACCTAGTTCTTGAAGGTGAAGCAGTCTTCGATAGGATGTCCTATTGCCCTATGATAGGAGCAATAGTCTGGGTGAGAGACTTCGCCTGCTTGCTCGGGGTGTTTGGACTCCGGAAGTGTAATCATCTGATGTTTTATGGCGAGCTCAAGTATCTTTCGTGTTTTATTCTGGGGAAAAGAGTATGCCTGACTCATCTTCTTCATAAGGGACGAATCCGGGTTGCTCGATTCCCGATCGCGTGGCTTCTTGGTTCCGCTTTGTTGCTGTCGAACGCCTTTTCCGCTCTTTGACTTGTTTCTGCCTCTGTGTCGGGCCTTTTGCACAACAGGTTGACAGGGAGGAGCATTTTCATCTTTTGCAGCCTGTTGAAGAAGGCGTTGCGTCCTGGCTTTCTCATAGATGGCCATTTCGCGATTATGGCTGTCTCGAACCTTTTGACCCGCTTCCCTAATAAGCTTGTCCATTCGTCCTTCAAATGACGGGCTCGGCATTTTGATTGCAGGATCTTGTTTTGGTTCGGGGTCAGCGTTTTCTGACAGGGCGTCCTCTTCTTCATCGAAGTTATATATGATGTAGCTACCATGGACTCGCTCCCGTTTCCCAGATTTCACATATCCAAGTCCGAGCATTTCCATCTTCCCGTTGGGCAACTTGCACTGAGTTCCAGGGACATCCCAAATCCCGTTGTAGAACTGAGCTTGTCGAATGGTCTGTTTGAAAGGTACCCTTTGGCGCTTCAAGAGCCTTTTTAGTTCGTTTGTGTAATATCTGGGCAAACGGATGGGCTGGAGCCTGTCAAGTGTAGAATCCGCGCCGTGCCAGAT